>CM062244.1:7728471-8373289 GCA_031216285.1 Syzygium syzygioides
AGCCTTTTTAGAGATCGCTGTCCTTTCACTAGACATTAGAATCAAAACGGATTTGGAATGGTCAATCATGCTCCGAATTTGAGCATTGAAATCCTTTGTACGCTTTTTGATTGCATTCACAACCAAGTGCCATTTCTAAATTGCACAAAACCTCGGCTCGTATAATAATACACATGAAATCTCGATCCATTTTGTACGGTTTTTTTCTCCTGTTAAAAATTTTCAATTGATGGATCCTCTAGTACAAATTAAATGTAAATAATACATGTATATCTTTTATGAGAATAAGAGTAATTTTGAAATATGGCTACTTGAATTAGATTTTTCGGGTCTTGCTTATAGAATCTCAAGCCAGTCAAAAGGGCCAAAACGCAATCTCTCGATTACAGAACAAATTTCTCGAGAACTTCACAAATAATTGATAGAAAATTCGAAAATCAAGTCTTCCGTCCAAGTTTTTGTTGGGAAAAACGAGCCATAAATATTCAATTGACGTAGGTGATATAATCTTCGCGTCGTGTCTCTCCATTCTTTCAACCCATCTAGAAAACGAGCGAGACAATCTCCACCTGGACTCGATATTTGTCGCTAGCAATCGATAGTTTGGCAAATACCATCTTGAAAAATGCTTCATTGATGCGTTTGAATATCGTACGGTTCCTATAACCTTTACTGATTAAACTCTTTTCAATTGGTATACTCATGTAGTGCGGTTAAGGTAACGGTCTACTTTTAATACGACATGAAATGTGTAATGCCCCCACCTCGGGGTTATAAACGTGACGTCCTGTTCATTATTATCTTTCGTTATATACAAGCGGAAACATTTCTCGGGACAATCACAATCAATACACATAGCGGAAATAAGACAAGAAGCATCATGAGCAAACCTTATGTTTATAATGCATACAAACATGTTTTAACAAGCCCTTCGGGCCATGGCAAACAACACATGTTTCATAGCCAACTATAAATGGCAAATCTTGACTTAGGTTATCCTATACCCACTACGGTTTCTCGCTCCTCGCTTCTTCACCTCCACCCTAGTCCCGTTCGCCTGGCCATCTCATATCCTACCTATGGATTTATCCCGAAGTCGGCCCGCCCTGAGGCACCAAGTTCGTTAGGCCCTCATCACCAGCGTCGTGATTCGGCGATAGGCGCGGTCTTCTCTGACATTTATCACGGTGAGCACTTCGGCTCTCGGCTTTACGGGATTGCCAACGCGGGCCGGGGGAGATGCCATCTTATGGACTTGAAAAAGAGGAAATAATGGGGGATGAGTCGGGGAGACTCAGCAAGTGAAAATTTTACTAACAAGCGAGGACATATTGATCGTCGTTACACGAAGCATTCTTACCGTACCAGCCTAAGTAGTCGATCAATCAATGGCGTGCATAGCAAGCATAAAGCAAGAACTCCAGGCATGGCTAATTCACTATTTACCTCATGTGTCGCGCCTCGGTTTCTATTTCATGTTAAGAAACATGCAAACAAAACACGAAACAAGGCAACTAGTTATGGAAAGCACAAGATCAAACGCCAAAAATCGAGAACGGGAAAAGCTCATGATACAACGTATCTCAACGTCATTTCTCGGTAGTAAAATTTCACTTACACTAACCGAACAAGAACTAGAGAGTAGAAATATGGACGGTGAGGGCGATGGCCTTGGGTTTTGGGCGACTCACGGTGTCGGGTCTTTCTTTTCTCTCCCTCGACTTTCTTTCTCTCTCGGTTTTCTCTCTCTCTTCCTCACGGTTTTCTCTCTCTCTCTCTCTCTCTCTCTCTCTCTCTCTCTCTCTCTCTCTTGTCCGGTTGTGTCTTGCGAAAAGGTGAGGCCAAAATTTTCCTAATGGCCTCTATTTATAGAGGAATAAGGCTTGAGTTGATGAAGTAAGCGCACGTGTCATCAGGTAAGTGAGGTAAGCGCACGTGTCATCGGTTATTAATAGCATAGGCCAAAAGTCATGATGAAGTGGCCAATAATTCTCTTTCTCTCTCTCCTCAAGCTTGGCCGTGACCCTCTCTCTCTCTCCGCACTCCTTGCCGTGGCTTCCTTGCTTCCTCTTGGTCAATACTTGATGGCCAAGACTTCATAAATGGCTTCATAATGGATCACAATGGCTAGTTTGAAAACTATGCCAAGGAATAAATGAGGGCAATGATGATATAGATAACGTTTGACTTGGTCAAACTTTCTAGAGTTTTCTCAATTTGGCTAATTTCCATTCCAAATTATTTGGATTAAACAAGTCGCGCGAAAATACGCACTTAACACCCAAAACGAACCTCGCATCATAATAATTCCCGAACTTTTCCCGAGGGTTTTCCACGACAAAACACGTATTATAATCTTATTCAACCCGAGGTTCGGTGCGGGAATGTCCTTAAATATCACCAAAAGACATCCAGTCCACATTCCAACGTTCTCGTATAGAAAAATGCTAAATCTTTGAAATCTGACAAAACCGGATAGCTTTGCACTGTTCACGAAATCGAACTTGAAAACATAGTAAATGGACTTAAAAAATTCTCAAATTTATATACGTTATAGAAAAAGATGTTCTCAACAACTTTTGTGAAGGAAACTTTTCCAAAATCGGCCCAGAAAAGCTTATAGAAAATAAAGACGGTGTAAACTTCACCGAAATACCCATTCTAGGCAGTTTCACACGGTCCAAAAATCAGGCCATTGTATCACTCATATCAACTCCAAAAATTCTGAAAAAATATGTAAAACTTCAAGATGTTTGGAACAACTTTCAAGAAGGAAGTGTTTGAAAATTCGGATCACAAAAGTCTCCTAAAAAAAAAAAACAAAACGAAGGGGTACCAAGGATCAGAAATACGGTTTTTCAAAATAAGAGTAAAAATTTTAGTTCCGATTGGAAAACCATCAAACTTAAACCATAGACATTTTCCAGGGATTGAAATTGAGGATGTGATAAAATGAGAATGTCAGATCTATGAATCGATTATGTCTGGATCTTTTTGGACTGTGCAGGTAGTGCCGATCTAGAGTAGTTTGCACACGGTTGATAGGATTTAAACAGATGATCTTTAATTTATGAACTGGAAACCCACTGACCTCTAGCTTTAGAGCAATTTGTCGCTATAGTTAGTAAAATGTCCATGTTAGAATTGTATCAGTCGACATTTTCTTCACAAAAGGACTTCTACATTTTGTGGGTAGTTCTCAATCAAGAGATGCGACTTTGGACTTATAAAATTTTGAACGTGACTTGTAGTTAGCAACTTCCCCACATAGATATTGACATCCACAATAAAGTAAGTCGAACCCATGAGAGAAACTAGAAGTGTCTTTCACGTGTTTAGAAATCTTTCCACGTTAAGCAGTAAGAATCCATTATTTTTATTAAGTTATTACAGGGAAGATAAGTTCCCTCATAGGAAAATTGCGTCGCCCTGAATTTAACTTATTAAGGTATTATTTGCTGTGGCTCATCCCATACCGGGCCTTACAGTTTTGTCCTTTAACGTACATATGGCACATTCCCAATAGGTCACCAATCCTGAGAATGCTCCATTTTGAGCATGCCACTTTGGAGTTTCAACACCAAGTATTGCGGTTATATCAAAAAGTGCCTTTGTAAGTTAATCTCGGTTTTCACATATATATTTCATAATTGCTCCCCTTCTGTTCGGTGCCCAGTTTGGTTCATTCCTGCCCTGTTCGCCATCCTAATAGTCCGCCGGGAGCCGCCACTTGTCCAAGCCTTTTGGCCTTGGCGATCACTCTCCATTCTTGTCGGATCGTGTCATTACAAGACACCAACTTCCGCCTGACATACCTATTGGAGGGGGTCCCGCTCTGATGCCATATTGTGATACCCTGAATTAACTCACTGAAGTATTGTCTATTTTAGCTCATCCCTTATCAAGCCTCATAGTGGGCACCTTCTTAAGAGGTCACGAATCTGGGGTTGGCTCAAACCTGAGTATGCTTAACTTTGGAATTCCAAAGCTAAGTATTGCTGTATATCAAAATGGGTCTTCGTGAGTTAATTATAGTTTTCACATATATATATCTCAAGATTGCTCTCCTCCTATTCGGTGTACAGTTCAGTTCCTTCCTAACCCCTTCACCATCCTAGAAGCCTATTGGGAGTGGCTCCTTGTCCAAGCCTTCGGGCTCTGGTGACTACTCCCCGCTCTTGTCAGACTAGGTTATTACAAAAATTACTTCGAAAGTATCAATATTCTTTTCATTAACCACCGAAATAAATATGTATTTGTGTATGTAATTTGCAATTTGTAATTTCAAAACATTTGTAATGATTTTTTGACTAAGCAAATTACTAAATGGACCGTAAAATGTCATTTCAAGCACAAACAAGCACGCGAAAGTATAATACCTTGCCTTCGCCGAGATCATAGAACAAATTCCAACCAAAATCTATATGGACGAACACATTGAACAAATAGGTGACCTAATTGCTGAGACTAGCGTGGCATCAAAGTGACTTGTCATGGTTTAGGTCCGCAAGTCATGGCACGTTCATTGGATATTCTTGTCCCTTTCGGGCGGATCGATTCTTCGTATCAGACTAAGTTAACCTCTTTGATCCAACAACGAGGTGTCGTTTGCGTTGATCCGACATAAGTGCCATGCATGATCCAAGACAATCCGTTTCTCTTGACTCAGGATCAAAAGGACATATCTAACCCAAGCCAAAATTGAGTTTTGGGCATTGCATATTTCAACTGGAATTCTAAATAATTTTTTTATTTGTCCTATCTTGTACCCTCCTCTTACTCTCTCGGACTTTTTACTCTACCTCTTTGTAAAGCGTGGGAGACGAATCTCGCATCTGTGATATCAGCGTCCCCACCCATATAACAATGGAAGGTGGATTGATTTTCTTATTTTTTTTTTGTCCGAAGATGGATTTAACCTTTGTCAAACACCAAAAAAGGAGTAATTGAAATTATTAAATATTTGCCTTCCTTTTTCCTCTTTCCAATTCATATTAATTAATGCAAGGCCTAAGCAAGTCCTTAAAAGGCTTCATCCAAGGCCTTGTTCGGATCTCGAGATCTCCGGGATGCAAAAAATTCATGGGGTATTCCCTCTTTTTCGGAAAGACAAAGAAATGGAGGGGATTAGGTATGCCAGGCAGGCACCAGCACGTCCACAGAGTCCGCAATCACTATACATCAAACGGACAAGCGGTGGAGGCATCTATAAGAGCTTCGGCTCCTTTTCTACGATGAGATTACCTCTTAACCGAACATCAATGATCCACAGGAGATCAAAAAACAGATCAATTGAAATTATTTAAAAATCGCCTTCCTTTTTCCTCTTTCCAATTCAGTGATTTGTCTAAGAACGACTTCATTGTCTTTGTTCATCTTTTCTTTAAATTTTCAAATATTACCAAACGAGACAGCGCCGAAGAACGACCGGTCTACAGCACTCTTGCTTTTCCACGAGGAAGACAAAGTCGCAAAGTTCCAAATGACAGCTTTTTTCTCTGGTCGTTGATGTCAGGCGACATTGTCGTCGGTGGTCCCCTCTTCTAGACATTGCTCCCCTCTCGCCTTTTTACCAAACTTAATACAAATACGTTGGCGGGAGAAGATTCATATGCTCCTTGGACGATAACATTCGTGTTTGACTAAGCTTGTCGCGATGATTACTTCAATTTATCAAATTTGGAATCCAAATTATCAAACGTGTTTGAGAATTTTATAGTGTTATTAGGATGGGGACATTGAGCATATCACAAAGGGTGCGGGAATATATTGTGGATATCTGGAAAAGGAGGGAAGTTGCAGTGATAATTGGTCGTTACGGGATCGGATCATCACTACTTTCTCTCCTTTCAACTATTGTGAAGCACGAGATGCAAAGGCGCAATTCGAGCTCGGTAGGTCACTATAAGGTCCTCGATGAACACATTTAGGCGTGCTTTGGAGTCCATCCCATAGCCAATTTCACAAGCTTATACAATGTCCATGTAATTATTTTTCAGAATGATCCTTTTCGTTCAAGATTGGACCATATTAGTCCTTGCGAAACACATCATCTCGGCTCTTAAATCAATTTTCGTAACTTTGGTTGATAGGATCATGGTAATTGCGGGCACATAAAAACCTGTCGGACAATATAACACCGTTCATGCTTTCGCTTTCATCCTCCGTTAACGGGAAAATTAACAAAGAGTAAAGGTCAAGTGCATTATTTTCTCAACGAAAGGCGAGAAAGGCGAAGAAAAGAAATGGTCGTGGCCAAATTATGAATTTGGAAACATTCTAATCACACTATTCATTGTCACGCTTGCATCGTCTGCATGATTCCAAGACCAAAAAGATGTGCTTATCCCCTCGGCTTGGCTCCGGTCAAAATGAACCAAAGGCGAGGTTTGAAAAACGAGGGGCAAAATCCCAAAAGGAGCGGACAGTGTTTGTCACGAGAGCAAAAGGGTCAAAGTGAGGTCACCTTCGGATCGCGGAAAAGATTTCTATCGGGCCCATCTTCTCTCGTAAAAGGGCAAATTACTGAAAAAAATCATAAACCTATTATAAACCTTCACAAGAGAGATGATATAAATAAAAATATCATTTAAAATATCCATGTCAATGCCGGCTACACCACATAGGATGGCCGGCGTCCATATCAATGTTTTTCGGTTAAAATTGACCGGATTAACTTAATCGGGACAAATTCAAAAGGTTGATGATTCAATTGAAAAAAAAAAGTTCAAAACTAAATTGACAGAATTGCAATAAGTTTAGTACTTTTTTCGGTAATTCTCCCCTCTTGTGAATGATATGAGATTGGAGTTGTTAGAGGCCGAAAGGTCAAAGTGATGTTTACTCCTTTGAACACGCGAGCAATGAATGGATGTAGATTGAGCTTTTGAATTTGAGGCCTGCGTAGATGTTAGGGAGATTGGGTTGCTGATGAAGAGAGAGCTATAATTTATATTTCTTTGATGCGTGATGACAACCACTGTCTTAATGTAATATTTGCCCCCATTATTGTTGCTACCGGGTTTATATATAAATATACCATCGAGATATACACCAAAGTCATAGAGAAACAAGTTAAGCAACTATTCAATTTTTCTCTGAGAATTTTCAAATTTGTGTGTGAAGAGAGAGGAAGAGCAAATGTTGTGAAGAAGAGAGTGCTTTGTTGTTATGAACAGTTGTAACAAACAATGTATGATTTTGTCATATTTACACACAACCAATCAACATATCTCTTGGGATCCTTACCATCACCACTTTCCATGATCAACCATTACTTCTTTTTATGTCGGCAATCACTTCTTTTTATATTAACAATAAGCTCTTTTCGTGGTAACAAATTCTTTCTACAATCTTCTACTATACAATCTTCTACTATATTTGTTATATGTACTAATTTACATAAATTTGTACATACAAGAAGCTAACTGTTAAGATTTGAACCTTCAGTTGGTAGAGATAATTCCATTGACGAAATTAGTGATAGATGAAACTTTGAACCATGATTTCATTTGTTAATCAAATTATCACACATATGAATTTGCACGCATTCAATTAAAAATTTCCTATGCCTTAGCACTTTTATGGCCTTGTGCTTCCTCCTACATTCATGAACATTCACAAGAGTTGTGCTTCCTCCTACATTCATGAACATTCACAAGAGTTCGTCTGACTTTTGTTAGAAGCGGCACCGCTTCTCATATTCACATATGTGACATTTCTAAATTATTACCTTAACATTGCCTTGCTAAAACCTTGAACTTCATTAAGAGTGTTTTATTACACTCATTTTCCTAACTTTCCATGAGTACTAACCTTGTGCACCAGTACTCTATCACTGTCAAGATACAATAACTTGTTGTTGCATATTGAAATCTGACAAATTCTCAAGAAATTATGGTTTGACAAATAAAATAATAAATAAAAAAATTCAGAAATTTTTTTGAAAAAATTACAAAAATTATTTATGTTGACGCCGGTACATCGGTCATGTCACGGAAGATGGCCAGCGCCCACGTTAATGATTTCTAGCCAATTTTGGTTGAAATGACTACGTTGACAAATTATCAAAATTTTTAGGACTAAATTAATTAGACTGAAAAATTTACTATCGAATTGGTATCCGTACAATAAGTTTATGACTTTTTTTTAATAATTTTCCCTTATAGAAGAGTTATATCATATGATTGACATGTGTTATAACCAACTAATCAAAAGTTAGACACAAAACAGAAGATTCGTGGTGGAATTTATAATACATGAATAAAGATGATTTGCTAGTGACACTACGTCACCACCATCACGTGACGTGATGTGACCGTCGTGTTAAATATTTTCTTCCTGTCTTTAGACCCTTTTAGTTGCATTGATGAGGTCGTAGCTTAGGGCACCTTGAATTGTAGGGTTCCTCAAGTGCTAAAAATGCAGCGATATTTATAAACCGAAACCCTAGACAGGATTCATGCGTATATTGAAATCTAAATAGAAGTTTGACATGTACCCTTTTGCAGATCAAAGGTAAATTTACAATTGGTTGTGTTTAGATTGGCGCCCCAAGTATTGCGCATGTACCGATATCCACACATACGAACGGAAGTCTCAAACGATCCAAGTGCTAGCTAAAAATCTTGAACTTATTTTTCTTGATCGCCTTTGATCTTCGAGACTCTCTAAAAAATCTCTGAACAGAGAATGATTCTCTTTGTATTTTGTTGGAGGCGTTTTTTCTTAGGGTTTTTTTTTGTCACCCACACACACACACTATATATATATATATATAGCCTCATTATCTACGCGAATTAAAAGAAGTGGGGCCGGGCGAATTGGGCCCGCCAAACTGTCTACCTTCAATCGTATGTTTAATTATTATCTCATAATATGCACGACTACGTAGATAAGTTGAATAAGAGAATAAATTAAAATCTACTTCTTATTTTAAGTAAATCCCGATGCATAGAAAATATTAACTCAGTTCATTATTGTGTGCGACTATGTAGGTTCATTAAACATTAGTAGCGTGCTCAAAACTCTTTTTGACCTACAAGTCATAAGCGGTCTTTAACAAGACATTATGACTATCTAAGTGTAGCGAAGGTCGGTTTTTCGACACAACCTAATCTACAACTAATATTAGAGTATCAACCTCGATTGATTCCTAGGCAAACCACTAACAATGACATATATAAACATGCTTTGCTTTCGGTCAACTGGCTTTGTGTCACGAATTTTTCCTTGTTAATGTACACACATAAGAATAATAACGGTCTATATGCTTATAAAAATTAATAACAGTATATATATGATTGATATGCAAGTGCTAGCGATTCAAAAATACACCCAACATCATGATAGCTGCCATCCGTAAACTTTAAAATTTATTCAAGTCGCACTAAGTAGTCGGCGGACGTTTGATAAGGGGCTCTTATTAAGGGCTAATGCGACCACGACACTAATTCGCAAGGATTAATCAACATAATAAATCTAAATCAAGCTGTATTCTCCATTAGTTATTCGAAGTCTTAGTAGCATTTTGGTCATGTCATTTTTTTTAACATGGTTAGGAAATGAATTACTTCCTATATTTAACTCTTCTGTGATGGGTTCAATTTGACTCATTTTTTTCTTTCTTCATTGGAAAAAGCCACAAAAACTCTAAATTATGCCCATTATGACAAATTTACTCCATACTCTTTTTTTATGACATCAATAACCTTTAATTATACCCACTATGGTATATTTATCCTAAACTTTTTCTTTTAACGTAGAAAACCTTAAACTTGTATTTATATAACACATTTACCATCTGTCAAGATACCATTAGATGATTTTTCGGCCAAAAATGTCGTTTTTATTCACGTAAGCCATACGAGCACCATATCAACACCTTTTGCTTTGCAATGTCCATGTAGGCAGATTTTTAACGATTCTCATTAATAGAACTTTGACAAAAGATGCATGTATCAGACAATTACAAGTATGAGATTTTGTCACGGAAAAAAAGCTTAGGGTAATGGTGTAACAATGCGCATTATTTGGGATTTTTGGTGGATTTTTGCCCTTCATTTAATCTGATGGACAGAAAAACTTCCGATAAGGTAGAAATTTTGCTCTGCATAAAATGACTTTCATGTAAAACGAGAGACACTAATAATTTTGGGCTAGGCATTATGTATTTTTGTAGAAATCCAAATTTTCGATATTGAGATGGATAAGTTTTCAAACAATTTTGTAATATACGTGTCAACAAAAAGACAGCTATCACGGCCTGAATATTTTCTTTTAGAAGAAAAGGTCCGTGCTGATTTTGATACTGTCCTTTTCTTAGTATGAATATCCTAATTGCTGCATCACCAAATTATTTAGCAAGATTAAAATTAACTCGGTGTCTTTTTTGATAAAGTCGGTAGTAGGTACGTACACCGTCATCTGTTTATGTTAATACATGCTTTTTTGGGCAATTGCGCATGGTCGATGTAACTTTTATGTTATGTTTTTTAATAATCACGACTTATGGGGATGAACGTGGTGGGGCCCCACCCCCACCCACCTCAGCCAGCCCATTTATTTTATTCATTTAATGGTAAACCGAAAAAGGCGGATCTTGGACGTATCTTATCTTTGGGGCTGCTTTAATGTCACGACGCTTCGCAAAAGGACAAAATGGACATTTTGTGTCCTCGAATCCCCGAGTCATCACGACCGTGACCTTTCCTTTTTAATTCGGGAATAATGACAGGAGTGATATACGAGCTTTGTCTCTATGTGTAATGCGATTCATGAACTTTTTATTTATTCAAGATGATTCCTGAATTTTTAGTATATACTCAATTTAATTCTTAAACTATATAAAAACATTTAATGTTATACCTGATCTCGAATCAATAGAAAGAATTTCCATGCATAGTGCCAATTTATTAGTACGGGTCCATTTTCCAATCTAAAGAAGTGTTTTCATTTGTCGAGCATGAATGATTGATTACAGCAACTAGGGGTGAGCGGTTTCCAGTCCGATCCGGTCCCATCCAAGAATCGGGAATCAGACAGGGATGACTGGTTCCCATTTTCTAAGATCGAGGACCGGACCGGCTAGTCCTAGGACTGTGGACCGGACCGGACCGATGGTCCGGTCCGGTTCTAATGGAACTGATCACGTACTTTTAAATTAGGCTTTCTATTTTAAATAAATAAATATATTTATTTTTTTATTTTCAAATGGAATCAATCACGTTCCAATGGAACCAATTCCATTTTCCAATGGAACCAATGGAACCAATCCTTAAAAAAATTGGTAAAGGCAAGAGGGAATAGATTAGGCTTTCTTTTTTTACTTCAAAAAATTTAAAAACTAAATATATATTTATTAGTCCGGTCCGGTCCGGTTCCCACCCTAGAACAGGGAATTGGACCACTCGGAAACTGATTTCACTTTTAGGAATTGGGAATCGAATCAATACTCTCAAGAATCGAACCAAATCAGCTGGTCCGGTCTGGTCCCGGTTTGGGAGGTTCATCATGCTCACCCCTAACATCAACAAATTGCTCTTGGGTTGGTACGAATAGTTAGGCACTCGAGCCGTTTTGTCTTAACGAGTGAGAGGTCTTGAGTTCAACTCTCATCATCGTCACGAGGTTGCTTTTAGAGAGTCACAAAGTTGTACGATTTTGAGTTTACTCAATACGATCAAGATGGAAGGATCGCCACATCTGATGGGAGTTAAACCGTAGTCAATACATCAGACACTCTAACAGTATGACAGAAGGAGTGAGCACCATACATATGTAAAATGTTGATAATATCTTGGAATAATTTCTTTGTTGTAATCAACCATTCGTAATTAAACTTCTTTCTTTTTTTCTTATGATTTTTCTCTATTCTTGCAAGTTCTTGCCGTCCGACAATGGCATTTGGGTCTTTCCAATAATGCCGCCTTGCTTCGGCAAGACATGAAAAAGTTCTCGACAAAGAAACCATATCATGCGGAGCCGATTCCCACAAAAATTTAAGACAATTATTGTTGAGCCATATATTGATCTTTGCTTCTTTAAACAAAGAATCGATAAAGACAAGATGTTCAATCAGGCGATTCCAAATCCAACAATCTTTATTAGTCGTCTTAGATTAATCCAACAGGTTATCACTCTTTTATGTTTTCACTCTATGTATAATTCCTTGCTCCATCTGGAAGCCTTCAATGCTATGAGAGAGAGAGAGAGAGAGAGAGAGCTTAGCTAGATGATTAGCATGCATTTTCTTAATCTGTGTTGTTTCCAGCAATTAGCATGCATTTGTTTTTCTGAGTGAAGAGCCTGAATCATGTGGGTTGATAATCACTTGTTGCATCAGGATTGAAGCATGTTCTGCTTCTTGCCTAATAAATGGCACTCTAAATCGTATGAGGTTGGCTTAGTGGCTAAGAAACGGGCATTTTTTGTTGTACGAGGCATAAGATATAAGTTTAAATGTATACTCAAAATGCAACTGGTACGTAATTGGACTACCCATTTGGGTTTTGTCTCGCATCTCATGTAGCTTCAGAATTTATTAGAGAAAATCATGAATTACCGGGTTTTGCTCTAGGCTCATTTACTTATCATTAGCCATATAAATAAACAAAATGCTTGTTAATGCAAGACCGTGGGAATCATCACTCCAACGAAGTACTCATACATTAACAAATTTTATTTACGAGTACATTTACGGCACTTGTCGAGAATCGAATACTAAAATTCTCAATTTTGAAGGCACTAACTTTTCTCACTACACGTGTAGTTAGTACTTTTGACGTTCGAGTTTTATCTCGGTCGATATACTTAGCAAGCACGCTTAGAGGATTATATAGTATGCCTTTTTTTTTGTCATTGAGTTCAAGAAATCAATAGCCACCACACCAATAATTCAGCACAATTTTATCTTTGTGTGGATGACATAGAGCATACTAATTTGTGGACCTCGATTTGCCCACTAAAGTCAAGCTCACTAATTGTAAATGATCCCAACCGTTGGGAATGAATTGTGCTTGTCTTCCTTTTAGCACCGTTTAGCGCCTGCTAATCACTTGCATGCATGCTTGGCGGCGAGATTTTCTCCTTTTTTTACGTCTTTAATTTAATCCCACGCAATGATTATACCTTTAAGCAATTGAAAAGGGCCATTTCGAATTGGTATCTTCACATAATTATCCCCATAAGAAAGTTGCTTCTCCTTATTACATGACCATAAATGAAAAGTGGGTCTCATAAAAATTCATCTGATTTAGTATATCACCCAATGTTATTAGGAAAAAGGCAGAAAAAATTGAGGTCCACAAATTTTGAAGTGCCTTTTAATTCTATTATATACATTAGAAAAATTACAATGCTAAATATTAAATAAGAGTATGGTTTCGAACATCAAAAAGTAAGAATGCTTTTCTTTTAAGGTTAATACAATAAAAAAACCTCAAATTGGTTGACATATGACAAATTTACTTAAAACTAATTTTTTGACAATTAAAAATTTCAAATTGATACACCGGTAATAAATTTATCATCCGTCAAATTGCTGAGTTAGATGACAGGTGGCAGTTGACAAGTATACTAATTTGGGGTTGTACCTTCCATTTGCCACACATGCGTCCGTTTGTAATTTTTTGTGGTATTAATCCAATTTAACGAACATTAACAGATGGTAAATTTATTACAAATGTATCAGTTTAAGATAAAATTGTCATAAATGTACTGGTTTGGAGTTTTTGGTGGTCAAAAAATTAATTCGAGATAAATTTATTATAGATATATCAGTTTGGAATTTTTTTTGGTATTAACCCTTTCTTTAATTAGCGAGTTAATGGAAGAATGGAAGCTTTTTAAGACTTCCTCGAGGATTGGGGCTCGAATTATCAATTCTGATTTATTAAAAAGTAGACATGCTAAGAAAGACCAAAGTTCATTGGTCTTTTAAATGCAAAAGGTGGATGCATTGGACTGACTTACCAATAGAAAGAGCTCGATTGTTCTTTCCTTAAATGTCAAAAAGGACATGTGGGAAACAGATATCCCGTGGAAGTCTCTACTCAAATGGACAGAGCTTTCCCTTCTTTCCTTTTCTCAACATCAATATTTACAATTTCATTATGTATTTCTAATATACGTATAAATAATAATAATAATATCATTCCCAATTATGATGAGAGTAATGACACAATTATAAATCTCATTAGATTCATTTATCAAATAACATAACGAACTTTAAATAACTACTTATGAAGGTGAGCTTTTTTTTTTGGTAAGGTATGAAAGTTTGCTTTTTAAGCTTGTCAAAATTACTTTCTTTTTTTAAGTGCTATTTTCTCCTCATTATATATTTGATAGGTGAATTACAGGTTATGAACTTTGTTCAGATGGGAACTTTAATAAAGTTAACTTTGCTAAAATTAATAGTGAATTGCTGATTGGATACTACTCCTGGGGGAAAAAAGTTTGTTGTTCTGAAATGGGTATATAATCTACCTTTTTTCTTGTTATCCTTGTTTCCACATTGAGTGTACTCTCATGTATTCTTTGTTGGTGAAGCAATGTATGATGTTTTTCAGGCACCAAAAAAATAAGCTCAATCAAGAAAGAAGTAGAAGAAAAATATGACCTTGTCTTTTAATATCATTACATATAAATGAACTGCTAAATATATTATCTTTTGAATAACCTCTTATCTTTTTTTAAACGAAATTTGAAAACTTGTCAACTCAACTAAACCTCATAAAACACCCGAATGAGGCCATTTACTTATATCTGCTTAGGCTCGTCGAACCTAGACTTTATAGTTTGAAGAGTGACTAGTCATGCTCAGTTATTGTAATAAATTTTTCTCTCTTTTTTCCTATAAATAGTGCCCTAAGCACATCATTTCCCCGCACACCATCACTGGTCCCTCTCTCCCTCTCTCTGGCTTCTTGTCCTTATTATTCTTCTTCTTCTTCCCAACAAAAAAAAAAATGGTGATGCTGGAGAAGGGCCTCTCAACCCCACTGAACGCGAAGCTCGCCGGCTCAGGCGCCGAGACGGTGGTCCTCGCTCACGGTTTCGGAGGAGACCAGACCGTGTGGGACAAGATCCTCCCTCTCTTGTCACAGTATTTCAGGGTCCTCGTTTTCGACTGGTGCTTCTCGGGAGCTGTCAAGGAGCAGGAAGGCCTGTTTGACCCGGTGAAGCACTCGTCCTACGAAGGTTTCGCCTGCGATCTGATCGCTCTCCTCGAAGAGCTCGACCTCGAGTCCACGGTCTTCGTTGGCCACTCCATGTCTGGCATGATAGGTTGCATTGCCTCCGTGAAGAGGCCTGACCTCTTCAAGCGCCTCATACTCCTTGGTGCTTCTCCTAGGTAAGTTACATATTTCATAATGTTAAATCTAAATGATAAACAGGAGCTACCAATTTTTCTTGCTCAGTTTGTTTTCAGAATGTCAATAAATCAAAACGACATGTTTAATATATGATAAAAGCTTATGATATAAAAAAAGACTTTCCTCTCCCCTTATAAATGTTGTTTTGGTTTTCTATTAATGAATGAATCTATGTTGCATGCTAGAAGAAGCTGAATAAACTCTGAAATAACTCACTACTTTTGTCCCTTTACTTGTTAATACATACTAGTAAAGTTTTTTTTTTATAATAAGCTTGTGGAGGAGGAAGCTTGATGGTTCTAAAGTACTCTCGTTTCACCATGGCAAAGTTCTAGCATGGTTTACCCAAAAAAAGTATGAATTAAGCGAAACATAATCTTAGTTAGGATCATCAATAGTGTTTTATGCATATTGCTAGATTGAAACATTTTTGTTGGCCTTCTTGCTAATAAGGGAGTGTTAAATACAGAGTGTGTGCGGTTCGATTAGGTTGAATTGTTATTGATTCCCATCATTTGGATTTACTTCAAATAACATCCCACCTTTGTTCTTAGATTACATATGGTGGTGTGTCTATTGCTCGAACATCAATTCACTGCTACAACAAAAAACAGCTTGTTAATTAAGTACTTGTTGTTTTTGACAAAAAAAAATTAAGTACTTATTGATTCATTATATGCTTCTTTAAGAACATTTATGGTCTGTGGAATTTGTGATTGTAGGCTTTGATGTATATCAAAACTGATTTCTCTTGTGATCATGGGAGTCTAATTCTTCTCCTAATTTTTCTAAATCTCCAAGGAAATCCGTCATCGTTTTTCTTAGATATTTTGCGAGACTTGGAGAAAGGTATTTTCAAAGTTTTGTGCTGATGTGGTACTCAAACGATGTGTGACCCGAATTAAAGAAAATATCACTATTAATTACGAGATTAATGAGCCAGTAAGATAATTAGTTTCGTTACAAACAAAACCTACCATTTCTGTTCAAAACTAACCAATTTCGGTTTAGTTCGATTCGGGTCAAATTATTGATATTTACTTTTATTTCTTTGATTTCTAAGACACACCCTATAGATTTATATTGCTCCTTGAATGATGTGAATGAACTGACCTTCAACTAGACGGTAGTGGAAAGCTATCTACCGACCATAATGCCTTTCGTACTTGATTTTCCCTGTCCCAAGCAATTAATTCGTAAAGCTGTTGTTTGGTGCACTTAATGTTGGGGACCGTCAGCCATCACGAGGGAGAGGAGTGGGACACGAAAGAATCCTTCGATGATTCTCGATTTTCCGTCGTATTCATCTTGTTTTATTTATTTTAATCACGTTTTTTTTGTCCTCTTCACTTTGTAATTATCCGAAACAAATTGGATTATGAAATAATAAAGATTAATATCACGAAAAATCTTAAATTTGTACATTTATGATAAATTTATTCCAAACTAATTTTTTGATCACAAAAAATCCATAAACTAATATATCTATGATAATTTTATCATTTTCTAGTTTTCATTAAATTTTACCGTCGAATTTCTGAGTTGGCTGACACGTGCAGTTGATGAGCGTACCGGTTTGGGTTTTACTCTCCATTTATCACAAATATACCAATTTATGATTTTTCATGGTATTAATTCAATTTAATAGAGAGTAAATTTATCTCAAATGTATTGTTTTGAGATTTTTAATGATTAAAAAATTAGTTTATGGTAAATTTGCCACATACGTATCAGTTTGGAGTTTTCTCTAGTCAAAAAATCAGTTTGCAGTAAATTTATTGCAGATATATTAATTTGGGGTTTTTGGTAATATTAAACCAAATAATAACAACACCTTCACCTCATATTTTTTTTCCTTTTTTAATTTCAGTGGAGTTGGAGCTATCTATAGGTTTTGGACATCAATTAATGACACTAATCCCCTTTTACTTAGTCTAAAAGTTAAACTAAAAAAACCATTTGCATCTTTTAACCCCAACATGTTGCATTTAGAGCATCTTCTCGTAGTGTCTTAATTTCGTTACCTCTGTAGGTACTTAAACACGGACGGCTACGAAGGCGGGTTCGAGACCGCGCAGATCGATCAAATCATATCGAGCATTGAGTTCGACTACCACGGATGGGCGCCCAACTTTGCTTCTCTAGTGGTGGACCCGCGTGACGCCCTTTCGGTTGAGATGTTCGCGAAGTGCTTGAGAAGGATGAGGCTTGAAGTTGCGCTTCCACTGGCCAGGATGGTTTTCCTGTGCGATCACAGAGAGGTCCTTGAGAAAGTGACGACCCCGTGCACCATAATCCAGACCACGAATGACATTGTCGTGCCGAACTCGGTTGCCCATTACATGCACAACAAAATCCAGGGGAAATCGATGGTCGAGATGATTGAAGCCAAAGGCCATTTCCCTCAGCTCACCGCACATCTCCAGCTTCTTGATGTGTTGGGTGGAATATTGGGGTTTGAGTGTGATTAGCAGGTGATTAAGCTCTTATATGTTTAGTCATATGATAATACCCTAGACCGTGACTAGAATAACCCTCTTATTTTTAGACTTTTTTTCTTGGTATATAGTGATGATGTGGTAGTTGTGAGTGTGTGAATGTGTGAGATAAGTACTGCGGGTCGTGGAATGCATGTGGTTTGTCTCTTTAGGTTAGGTATTATGGTTGGATTGAGTAGTTCGCATTTAAATCTTTTGGGCTTGAGATGTTTGACTGGATTTTATTTGATTCGTGGAGAGGGGAGCGAGGGTGCACATGCACAAATAAAGACGGAGAGAGGGTCGTCGTTGGTGAGCGGCGACCTGTCGCACGAATGTGCTTGGGCGGGCCAAAGTGCCGCTAGGCTTATGATCAGGTCTAATGATCCGTCTTATACTGAGTAAGATTATCTCAGACCAAGCAAACAAACCACGACCTCAACTAACAATTGGTCATGTGATAACATGAACATGCAGAATCAACATGGTATACAAAATCTGATAAGTATAAGTACCACGATATGAAGTGATTATGTTCTTGAGTAATTCACGCATCAAATCTTGATATCATAAAGGCCCATCTTTGAATAATGCGCACATCGATATCAGCTGCACCTTGGGTAATACTAGACATATCCCAATTGTGAAGACAGAACCACTGGATTCTTGGAACCATTACCATCCTAAATATTTGTCCAGAGTCGCTCCTTGTCCAAGCGTTTTTTTTAGCCTCGAGAATCACTCTTCACCCAATTGGATAGGGTCTACACAAGTTCACTAGTTCTCATCTAGTTCGTTTCTAAATCACGCACAAATCACTAAGAAAGTCCTGTTCTTGACAAATCACATAAAATTATACACAACTAAAACCATCATATGCAATCAACATTAAAGTATAGGGAAAATTTCAAAAAAAGTCATAAATCTATTGATTTTGTGCCAATTGAGTCATAAACCTTAATTGAATTTTAAATCTTTTGACAATTTGCTAATTGAGTCATTCTGACCAGTTTTGAAGGGAAATTGTTGACATGGATGCCGGTCGTCCTACTTGGCATGACCAATATTGACGTGGACAATCTTTACAATTTAAAAAAAAAAATTTTAAAATTTTTTTATTTTAGTTTCTTTCTTTTGCTTTTTCCTTCTTCCTTCACTAATCATCGGGCCTCGACAATGGTCGATGTCTAGCCACAAGCGAGGCTTGACCTTGTTGGCTTCTGGCAAGGTGGAGCCTCGTCGTCCTCATGTGAGGCTCAAGCTTACCTGCTCTTGGCAATGTCGAGCTCGCATATCCCAATGAGACTCAAGAAAGAGAGATGCAGAAGAAAAAATAAAATAAAATAAAAAATAAAAATTTTTGATTTTTTTTAAATTGAAAAAATTGTCCACATCACTGTTGGTCAGGTCGCGTAGGGTGACCGACATCTACGGTAGCAATCTCTAACCAAAATTAACTAGAAGAACTATATTGGCAAATTGCCAAAAGGTTTAGGATTCAATTGACAAAATTGATATATTTAGTATTCAATTGACACAAATGCAGTAACTTTAGGAGTTCTTTGTTAATTTCCCCACTAAATACACATTGTATGCTTAATCTCTCTTAATTTCTTTCTTTCTTGATAATGATCCCTCTCCCTTTTTGCATCTCTCTTTCTCTCCCTTCATTTTGCTCTCTCTCTTTCTTTGCATTGGTGCCTCCAAATGACAGAGGCTCATGATCATAGGGAATGAAAGTAAGTTTCTTCTTTGGTCAAGAAATGAAAGTAAGTTTAGTAGGTCAGAATATGCTGATAAAATGGTGAGTCATGCATATGGAAGGTAATATTTGTTGTTGAAACGTGATTAGAGTGGCTTGAATTTGGTAGTTCACACTCACTTTGGAAGGAAAATAAGAGATTTAGATAATTATGAGGGGAAAGAAGAGAGAGGATTCGAAGGGATTGAGTTCTATTGTTGTTTGGATGCCAATAAGGAAAAAGAAAAGTAAAACAATATATTATGACAAAATAATTCTTTAATGTGTTTATGAATAGATTGAAAAAAGGGCATAAGTGAGAAAAGAAGAATAAATATGTTTATCGGTATACGGGTCCTTCCAAATTCCTCTCAATCCCTTCATATTTTGAGAGATCGGGATGGATATAACACGTACATAAAATTGACCAAACCAATCACTCTTAATTAATCCTCGATAATCCCTCCTAATCCTATCCTTTGTCCATTTCCCTCCATCCAAACACAATTATGCTTTTCGAATCTTTCCCTTCCCTCCTAGTCCTTGCTAACGCACATGGTTAAAAAAGTTGTGATTGAAGGAGAAATCTGTGGTTGGGAAATGTGGTGATATTACTATGTAATTATGACAGAAAATGTTCTACTTAGGCTAGAGACAGGGCTTCACTAATTGGGTAGGCTTAATGAACGGGAATTATGTCGAAAATATAGTGCAATGTATGGAAATCTCTAGATGTTAGGGGCGTGAAAGGCCCTTACAAGTTACAACGACAATGGTGACGAGGGACAGTGATGGCAGCTAGAGTGGTGGTGGCCGATGGGTCGATGCTTCATGGGATATCTTTAAGCGAAAATTTCATTATGGTAATTCTTGATCTAGAGCTCTTGGATCTTTGAAACTTTCTATGGCAACAACATTTGCGACCATAAACCTTAAATGGGCTAGTGGGCCTGTGGAAGGGGCCCAAATGTCTTGTTTTCTAAATTGTGGGCTAGAATGATGTGTTCTCTTAGGCCCGTTAGGTACCATTCAACTAGTTTTTTCTTATCCAAAGCACATAGTAAACAAAAAAAATATAAAGAAAATCAGGCAAGGCTATATCCAAAGTAATTTCTCTTGGTCAGCAATAATATATGTATCGACATAAATGCAAAATTAGCTTATGATCTAATTACATCTAGAACAACAATCCATGCCCACACTCATGGACCAAATCCATATGAAGCTATCGCTTTTGTCTTAATTAAAGTGTCATTGGATCGTTATTTTCATTCACAAACAATAAAATGATTTAACTTGTTTTTAGTTTTTTCAAAAGTTTCTTTATCAAAATCGATATTAAGTTACGTCTGAGAATAAAGTTTGAGCCTGCGCTGTTTCCATCCCTTTATTGGTTCATGATACCCTCTTATCATATTGAATTCACTACATTATTCCTTGCGGATCCAATTCTTGATTTGAATTGATTTCTTACATTTTCTTCTTCCTTTTCTATTGTTTCAATTTTTTAAAAAAGGAAATTATCCAAGCTCCTCTCAAGCAACATTTGTTAAGATTAATGTGGGCCCACTTTTGATTTGAGATTCTTTCTCGCCTTCTTTCTACTTTTTAGGTTTTTTCCTTTTCTTTCTCCATTTGGAACAAAATTAATGTCACTCTTTTCTGAATAGTTTATTCAGTAGATAACTAACTAATTATTATGTTAACGATTTGTACATTCTCTTTTTTTTTTGCACCAGGAAACTCTGTTATATAAAAATAACCTAAGCACATAAAAAAGTAAAAAGAACCATCTACCAGTTTTAGTACGCATTTTGTTTAGTTATAACTTTAACATGTGTCGTTACGATGTAGTTTGTGTATTTTGATCGTTCTACTCCTATTTTGCTTAGTGAATCTAATGATCCAATTTTTAATTATTAAAAGATAAAAAATTACCTTAATTCGAGAGTGGGAGCCCCGCAAGTGATATTGTACAGGGTGCTAGAGTCAATAAGGGAGTGGAAATAGCCCGATCCCAAAAATTTGTTTAATATCAATTTCAATTATTTCATTAAACGACGGTCGATTTCTCTTCATTGCCCCTCAATCCCGCTCCCTCGTTTCGGGTAGTTTCGGAGAAGTCAAGACCACACCTTAAGGGCAATTTCGTCCAGCCACATAAATTTCTCTCTCTCTCTCTCTCTCTTACCTTGTTGACGACGGTCCGTTCTTCCGGCGGACGCGGACGACGACGGTGGCGGCGATGATAAAATCACCATCGAGTTCACTCGAGCCAGCATGATAAGCTTGATCGGAGCTTCTCGATTGCTCAGCAACCGTCAGATCCATTGCGTTCGCGGCCTTGGCAATCCCTTCGGATTCTCCCTCCCAGAGGCCATCGTCCCTCGTCGGAGCAGGAGCTTCGCGGTCATGGCGTCCGCCGGCGAGGAGCTCGTGAAGTGCTCCGTCCACTCCAACGGCGTCGCCGTCGTCACTCTCGACCGCCCCAAGGCCCTCAACGCCATGAACCTAGGTCAGAGTCCGCTCGATTTCAAGCTGAGATAGTTGAGTCGGAATTAAGAGTCTGTGGAGTTCCATTTTGCGCCGTTGTCTATGCGAGGAGATGGAGCTATCGTGTGTGATGGTTAAGTTTTGCGTGTTCTGATTTGATCCTGTGGCGCAGACATGGACGTGAAGTTCAAGAGCTTCCTTGACGAGTGGGAATCGGACCCCAAGGTGAAGTGCGTGCTCGTCGAAGGCAGCACGGCTCGCGCCTTCTCGGCAGGTAGTATGGGAGGAGAACCTAGAGTTTTTCTTCCTTGGGGCAATGTGGTGTAATCCTGGCGCTGGTGTGGATGTGAATTGAATTGTCGTGATTTCTTGATGCAGGAATGGATATCAAGAGCGTTGTGGCCGAGATTCAAAAGGATAAGAATACGCCTCTTGTGCCGAAGGTGCTCATTTTATACCATTTGCTCGAGTTCCTTGTTCAGGGTATTTTTCCTGTGTTCACGCGATTGACATATTTTGTCTAGTGCTAGTCCGGTCTGTGTTGCCTTTAACCAAATTGACTACTTTAGAACTTCTGCATGTTATGAAATGGAGCACTCGACTGCCGACATCATGGGCATGATAGGTCCACAGAGTTCAGTTGGTATCTGTTGACGACGTCCATATAGTGGGCTGTGGAGGTGTTTTGGAATTTGTTTATGCATAATGGAAACTGGAGTAGAGACTAGAGAGTCGCACTCTTATGTCATGTTTACTCCATTACTTCTTAAACAATGTCACCTACTTGTTTCACCGTCTCTAGTTTAGTCACCAATCACTATAATGTGGAGCCCGAGGCTCCTTACGTAGGAAACACGACTAATTCACTGCTCAGAGGGATGCTCCTTGATGATGTCGATGATGAATCCCTAAAATTGTTCTTCCCATGATTTCTGGTCTTGTTTATTTTTAATATGAATGTGAGAGACGTATATGAGGATGATCTGTGAACTTCGTTAGTCATTATAGTTACATGGAAGATTTGCGAGTAAATTAGATTCTGCTCCTATAGATGAATTTTATTTTTTTTGGTGAATAGATGAACATCCCTCTACAAAGCTTACATCTTGGCCTTCAGTATGAAAGTTATGACTTTTCTCAACTGTTATACTTCAAGTTGATATGCCCCGATCTGCTGCATGTTTGGATAGGTATTTTCTGCCGAGTATTCTTTGATATGCAAAATATCAGGGTACAAAAAGCCATATGTATCACTTATGGATGGCATTACAATGGGCTTTGGTATTGGCCTATCTGGTCATGGTCATTTCCGTGTAATTACAGAGGTATGAATGATTGGCTTTCAGTTGCTTTCAATGTACTTTAGATTAACATACTGTTTCTGTTCCGTTAAATTGCCCTTCATCATCACCCTTGCAGAGGACACTTCTTGCTATGCCAGAAAATGGAATTGGTCTTTTCCCTGATGTTGGGTTTGCATCTATAGCAGCACAGAGTCCAGGAGAGGGATCGGTTGGTATGTAATTTATCAAATTGGGAAGTGTGTCTCTCATCTAGCTGAATTGTATCTGATTTACAGAATGGGTTCGAATAACAGAGGAGCATCTATTGATCTTGTGACTGTTGCATTTAGGACTTCAACAAATCCTTTATGGACTGTGTAGACACGATGAAGTTCAAATAGATTTATTAATGGTTTGTCTATGCATTACTGAAGAATGTCGTCTCCAAAGTACATTGACACTTTCCTAAAATGGAATTAGATCATTTGACCTTTACTTTTGCCTTCTGATGTTCATATCCTTGAATACTTAAGAGCTATTTCTGATTTCCGAAACCTGTTGATCATAATTTATTACTGTAGTAATTCGGATAATTTTTCCCCCTTGACACCATGTGTACATGTAATGCGTTTTTTTGGAGGAAGTGAGCACATATGTTTGGTTAAGTCAAGAACAAAGTCTCATTTCTGTCTAATTATACTGTGGAAACATTTTTAAAAAATGAAACTCTGTATCTCTAGCACGTAGATCTTGTCTGATAGGTACTGTCCATGTCAATTAAGATACATCTGAATGATTTGCAAATCCCTATTTGAGTTGCCTCCTTTTGGAGTCTGGAAGGTGACATATTCTTGCATGTGTCTAAAAAGCAACTTCACAGTCGGCTTGTTGGCATATGGATAAGTGTACTACAGTACAGTGACAGAATTTGTGCTCATGAATTACAGCTTCATGTAATCAAATTAACTGGACAGTTTTCCTGTAAGGGTCATTCAAATGGTCGAAGCTGTCACCTGTCCTTAATTTTTTCCTTCAATTTCTGAAGTGGTTTAACCTGTCCTCCTTTTTCAGGCGCCTATCTTGGATTGACAGGAAAAAGGATCTCGACACCCTCTGATGCACTATATGTGGGTCTTGGAACGCATTATGTGCCATCTAGCAACTTGGGTTCCTTAAAAGAGGCTCTTTTGGCTATTACATTGTATGGCCCTAAAACAATACTAGGCGCATGCATCCGTTTTTGTTTTTTATCTCATATCTGGCACGATTTTCCGCAAATCTTTCCTTGCAAAGAAGTTTCGGTAGAGTCACTGATATATGTAGTATAAGTGTGCATTTAGGATGATTGTTGCATCAGACATTGAAATGTTCAAATTGAAAGATTTCTCTTTTAGAAGCTAAGATCGAGATAGTGCCACTGTTTTTGTTAAATGTGTTAGCGTGATGCCTTAAGAAGAAGAAACTTTTAAATTCATCTGTGCTACAGTTTGGAAGATCCCTTCAAGGACATTGGAGCACTTTTGGCAAGATTCAGTGGTGAATCTGAATCAGAGGCCCGGTTAAAATTGCTCTTACCTCACATTATCGCATGCTTTGGTGCAAATAAATCAGTTGTGGAGATAACTGCAGAGCTGAGAAAGCATCAGCAGAGCTCTGATGCCAAAGGTAATTAAGGTTCTACTGATGATTGGATGAAAAAAATTGTTTCCTTAGTTCACTTTATGTGCTGAAAACTTATAATTCTTCCAATACTATCATAGTAATGCTGAAGTTTGCTGCTCGCTTAGTCTGTGTATTGTCTCATTGGATTCTCTCTATCTTGGCAGTGGTTGAGTGGGCTACTGATGCTCTTCAAGGTCTCGGGAAAGGTGCTCCTTTCTCTCTTTGCTTGACACAGAAGCATTTCTCAAGGGTTGCATCAGCCCTGAGAAACAATGATGCTGAATTGTCCAGAGTAAGATCTGAATTGGATGCTGGAATCTCTCTCTCTCTCTCTCTCTCTCTCTCTCTCTCTCTCTCTTCTAGTTGAGGAGTCAATTGTCAAGTGTGCAATTGGTACGTCTTATTTCATATTTTATACTAACTTTATTGTTTTGTCATGCTTAGCTGAGTGGTGTAATGAGAACTGAATATCGGCTAGCAGTAAGGTCTTCTCTGCGAAATGATTTTGCTGAAGGTGTCCGTGCAGTACTGGTGGATAAGGATCAGGTTCTAATTACTGTTTCAACCCTCATTAATCAACACTGGCATCTTTTGATTATTCTACATGTAGTCTCAATTTATTTCGCGGAAAATTGATGATTTGGAGAACATTTTCCTAAAAATAAATGCTTGTATCCCCTGAAATAATTAGTCGATGAAAACGGTTTTCATTATCGACCATTTTTTTGTCTAAGTACTTTTGTAGTCGATGAAAATATTTTTCGTTCAATCACTATGACTTTTAAGAAAATGTTGTCTAAACTATTTATTTTCCGTGAAACAACCGCACCCCCTAGTGTCTTTTGATTGTGTTGCCAAGTAACATGCAGTTGCATTCGAACTATTGCAATATACCACGGTCTTCAATTCAGCATGGCATCTTCATTGCCCTTTTCCATCTTTTTGAAGAAATATGAATATATGTCAGTAAAACAATTGTATTTTTGCAATACATCTATGTAGGTAGTCTTCCATGAAACTAAACTTCTTCAACTACCTCCCCCCCCCCAGGCCATACACACACCAACAGCATACGATACGTCTCCAATATTCATGACTTCTATGATCATGGTTCAGTTTAAATCTGTAACTATCTCACATGTCCATTCTCGCGAATGTTGTTCATGTGCTTGGTTTTATATTCACGAAAATTGTTTGTATATTTGTTTACCTTGTAAATTGAGTCGTGTGCTTTTTCTATATCAGATATTACTGGAGCTGTGTAATGATATCATCTGGACGATTTGTCAGTCATATCATGATTCACAAAATTTCTGTTGGCATGAATTTTATGCAAACGCATTCAAATCCTGTGATTGCTTATGCAGAATCCAAAATGGCAACCAGCGACGGTGGAGGAAGTCGAACAAGGTGAGGTGGAAGCTCTCTTTGAACCACTGACCCCAGAAGTCGAGTTAAAAGTATGAAGCTCACATATAAGTACATATCCACGTCTTACCTTCTATATTGGGTGGATGCTTATGGTTTGTAATCCTGCTCTGTGGAGTAGTAGTTAATACCGGTTTCGCTTGAGCAGCAATCTAATAGTTTCGGGATCCTGGATCCTGGCAATGTAATAATTTCAGACATGCCATCAGCTGCTTTGTATGTGCCATTAGCCACTGTGCCTTGTGCTTCTCATAGTTGGTGCAATTTTGATGCAATTTGCGTGAGACATGAAGAAGAGTATTTCGGAAGCCGCCATTGTCTCCGGCTTTCGGATGCTCTTGAGCTTCGCGGTGGAACAGACGCATTTAATCAATTTTGCTCCCCGAAACATCAGAGACCATGATATCTCCAAAATAACAACACGTGGGTATCTCGAACTCTGGCTTTGTGTACTTCAAGTTGAGCAAATCTGATTGTAGATCAAATGAGGGCGAGCTAGTAAATGAGCTCTCGTGGATAAAAAGTGATTAACCAGTCGACTCTGACAAATAATTTAGGTGTACAGGAAAAGTTGGCATGCTTCTTTTTGGACACGACATTGCGAAAAGAGTTCTGTCTCGATGTGATTTACTTTTTTCCTTGAAAAAGAGTGTGAAACAAAGAGTAAATAACATAAATGAGAAGGGCGCTCGAGTGAGACTCGTATATAAATTATGATACTCATTTAAGTTGTCGAAAATTTGACGTGGTATAACACTTGCTGTAAATGTTTTTATTTTATGGCACACAAATGATATATCAAAAAGTTAAATCATTTAAGTGATCGACAAAAAAGCTATGGTACTCAAGTACATAAATTATGACACGTAAGTGATTGAAAAAAAAAATTATGATTGAGTGAGTAAAAGTTTTGACAACGTGCTTTTCATGGAGAAAAGAGAAAAAACAAGGAATAAATAACAAAACAAAGAAGGGACATGGTTGTAATTGCAAAGGAAGCCAACTCAGTCGGCTCGACTTTCAACTTTGAGTGAGCAGTTTCAAGTTCTACTTTGAACCTAAAACTTACCCTTTGGAATCAGCTCCTCGATGGAACTCAGACCTGTTCTCTCCGATCCAATTTCCCGATTTTTCAATTCTGCCCTGAAGTTACTCACTCCTAACCAGTCCGGTTTCCTGATTCCCGATTCTTTCTGAAATCATTCTCACCCCTGCTTTCGGCACATATTTTCGGAGAGAGCGTGTGTACCCTCGTTCGTCACTCCAAATTTCAACCGTTCGAGCTGAGGTGAGGAAAGAAGATGACCCCCCGACTTTGATCTATATCCTCTTCCCACTGAACCCTGCGCGAAACCCTAGCTCAAATTCGTCACTTCCCTTGTTCGTCTCCCGCAGCTTTCGATTGGGTGGGCCCGCACGCCATCGTCCCCTCTCGTTCTCGTTGCTTCTCTTCCTGATTTCATCCGTTCAGCCCCTTCACCGGGGTCGCGGCACCGAGCTACCATAGTATTCCTCCGTCGTCGTGGGTGCATCGAGGATACAAAACCCAATTCAGAATCTGTTGCGAGTCGCTGGTTTTTTGCGGACGAACATGTTGGACGAGACCCAGTTCGACGTCCGCTTGAACCTGTGGGCGCTTCGCGTCCCCCGCGAGCTCTGCAAGGTTGCCACCCGGGCATTGAGCGGGTAATTCCGAGATCGTGGATTGAGTCTCTTCTTTTTGGGAGCGCGTGATTTGAGAGATTGGAGTGGTTTTGCGAATCGGTTTCCGACGCCTTTTTTTTTTTTTTTTTCTTGTTTCGTTTGTTCGTCTTCGGGACGTTGGCAGTTACTTGCTGGACAAGGCTCGGGTAAAACCGATCACGGAGGATCCGACGTGCGAGAGGAATCGTCTGATGATATTGTCTGAAAAGGTCCAGCATTCTGGTGAGAGGCCCATGTCTCGTCCGCGCGTAAAGTTTCTGCCTTTGTGGATGTCGTTAGGATTTTTCGCGTTTGGTTCTGGTGGAAGTGCATCACATCTGTTTGTATTTAGTCCTTGTCCCAATTAATTGCGTGTGTTATCCTGCATGTTACATGGAACTTGCTGGCCTGGGTTTCCCTATTTTGTAATTACCTCATACATTGCGATACTTCGGTCCAGATCATGGTATTCTTGTGGAGTATGTTGAAGAGATGTAGCTTTCCAGATATATATTTTTTGTATTTCTGGGAAAACAAGTGAGATAACTTTGTAACTGGTGTTTCTGTGTTTTGTCTTGCTGCTTGTGGACTTCAAAACGGCGAGCGTCATGTTTCTGTGCCACCAGATATTTTTGTCTGCAGTCCCTGTAAAGTGCATTGTGAGAGCACCGAAATGTATGGGATACATGCTTGTTTGTGCATAACTGTCTAGAGCCTTAGGATGGAAGCTATTTATTATTACAACTAGTAGTTTAAACAATGATATTGATTTATGCTGTTCAACAATATGCTATTATATTGTCATCGGTTGGGTAATAATGCTTGCATTGTCGTTTTCCTTTTCTTTTTTTTCGGTGGGACAGATTTATCAGATATTCCAGAACAAGTTCTTGATGAGGTGAAGAAACTATGTGAGATTGAAGTTGTCCCTTATTCGTTAACACTTGGCTATTCCTACTGGGGTGCAGGTCAGATCCAGGTTCATTGGACATATATTGCAGATTACGTACACTTATATGTTCTTTTAGACTGAGAACTCACTATAGTCTTGGAATTGTCGACTCTGCTTTACTTGCAAAGGATTAGTGCCACAAGTTCTTAAGAAAGTCCATATTAGGCTTCTGAAGATGATGAGTTTTTAATGTGGTGAGGTTTTTAATCAATTTTATGTGCCAGTGGATCTTTCAAGTTCATATTCGTTCCAATTCCTGTGCTTTCCTTTGTCTACTTTACAGTCATTTCCTCTTTTTTTTTTGTTTGGGGGTGGGGGTGTCAATAGTAAACATCTTGTAGCATTAGAAACGTGGCACAGGGATGCCAGGTCTTGCACACACTTTGCTGGGGCATGCCTTGTAGATGACATTTGGGTTTGCTTTGAGCTGCAATTTCTTTTTGCCAATAAAAAAATTTATGGTTGACCTTGACTGCAGATCATTTATTGAAGCAGATTCTCCCGCCTGGGGTCGAGGTACCTACATCTTTTGAAACGATAGTTATGTGTAAAATCTCTATAATTTATTTCTGGATCAGCTTCCTCATGGGCATTTTTCATTCAAAACTAGGTGATCTTCTGGAAGTAACAGTGTCTTCTTATTTGTGCAGGTCATATTGCACACTTGAATATACATGACGAACTACTTCCCTACAAGGATGTTATTGCTAAAGTCATCTATGACGTATGTATTACTAACTGTCATACTTTATGAATGTTGTATTTCTTTGGCTGGTTATTTTGTCTGCGCCATTGTCCGTAGCACACTAGTCAAGTTTTCTTGGATATTTTTTGTCCCGTACTCTTTTCTCTTTATTCTGAACTCAGCATCTTAAACACATGCAACACCAAGCCACAAGATGTGGGCTGTTGGTTCACAATCAGCAAGGTGTTGTGCTTTCTTTTGAATGTGTTCCGAGTATAATTTAGAGCATCACTGTGGTAGTTCTTCTTATTTCCTGTTTTTAGGATGTTTTAAGTGCACAAGTGTGTACTGCCTGAGGCCCTGGGCATGCAGAGACATATGCCATAAAGTATGCAGCATCAATAATCTGTATAAGTGACTGTTTCTTATATGAGCAGAAAAATTATCCACGAATCCAGACGATTGTTAATAAAGTCGGAACTATCACAAATGAGTTTCGTGTGCCGAAATTTGAAGTCTTGGCTGGAAAAAGTGATATGGTGACAGAGGTGAAGCAGTATGGAGCGACATTCAAGCTTGATTACGGTCTGGTGTATTGGAATTCAAGACTGGAGCATGAACACATAAGACTTGTATCTAATTTCCAACCAGGGGAAACCATATGTGACATGTTTGCTGGCATTGGCCCTTTCGCAATCCCAGCTGCTCAAAAGGGCTGCATGGTGTATGGAAATGACCTAAACCCAGATAGTGTTAAGTATTTGAAGATCAATGCGCAGTTGAACAAAGTGGACGACCTTGTTCATACTTTCAACTTGGATGCGAGGAAATTCATTTCTCAAATGATGTCTTTGCCTGAATCCAAAACTAGTTTGGAATCTGATGTTCATACTGAAGAGTGTGAGATCAATAGGGAACCGTCAAAGCACGAAGCAGAGTCAGATGGGACCCCAGGTATGTTTTTGCTGCCAATTGATTGCTGTATTTTTGCAATTTGATGGGTTTCAGACTTTCAGTGTTAGTTGCCAATGTGTGACATGCAATTAACATGGATGTAGTACCCAAAGACAATGCAAGCAATGGTGATGGTCTGAAAGGTTTATGTGCTGGTGCAATCCAAGCTGCTCCTGCAGCCAAAAGACCATTAGATACTTCTAAAGAAGGTAACAAAAGCATCGCTGTCAAATATTCTTTTGCCATTAAATAGATTATCTGCTTTTTCATGTATCCATTGCTTTGTTTAAGATTTTGTCCATGGTGGTGCATTTTACTGATTCTTGCAGTGTTTAATCATGATTCAAGATAATTCATTTTCCCTGCATATTTCTGTGGCAGGTGCCAATGCCAAAGATTACAGTGTACTTGTATCTTGCAAAAGAAAAGGAAATAACAATAAGCGAATCAGGGCCACTGAGTTGTCCTATTCTAAGACATGGGAGCACATTGATCATGTGGTTATGAACCTTCCTGCATCTGCTCTCACATTTTTGGGTCTCTCTCTCTCTCCCCTCATGTGATTTGGCACAGCATGAAATTTTGTTAGACATTCCTTGTCTCAATATGTCTTCTCCGATGGGAAGAAAACCATGTTGGGTTTGTTTCGATTCCTTTAATCTGTGTTGAATAGACCAAACGAGATAGCAAGAGTAGTCAGCATCACATTCTTTGTGGGAGAAAAAGGTTTATTTCAATAGTCTTCTCAAATATTTCAAAATATCTTCACATTGCATAGTTGCGTAATGCATCGAGTTGCTACCTTAATGGCTGATTGTGATGATAACTTAAACCTCTGTAACCTAACTTCCTTTTCTGTTATTTAATGCAGCAATTTAAGCATTATTGATAATTCTGATTTGCACTTTTGTGATAAAAAATAAATCTAAGATGTTGGGTAGTATATGTTTACTTAGGCTGATGCACTTCTTCTCCAAGGGCTCTTCGTTTTCCTCTTGTAAACTTTGTGCATCGGCTTTCAATATCGTAGAATACTTCTAAATATTTATTTAAGCTGCTTAGAATCCAGAAAGACAATTTTATCTCTAATTCTTTTTTGCCTCAGACGTATTTAGGGGGCTTATACACAGGAAATATTGGAAGGGACCCTCTCCTTGGATTCACTGCTATTGTTTCATGAAGGCCAGCGAAACCAAAGAATCCATTTTGGCAGTAAGTTCTGTTCTACAGGAATGTAAATTCATGTCCACTTGTTAATGTAATTGTCTTTTGCAAGTCTAAACACGATACTGGTGCAATCTTCAAGTTGATTTGACTTTGTTTGGGTGGCAATTACCAATATACTTGCTGATTTCTGCCGGGGGGGGGGGGGGGGGGGGGCGTGGGATGGGGTTCATGATGTTGGGTCAAATTTGGGATCTTGTAACTTGTGATTTGTCTATAATGGGATAACCTAAGCCTGCAATCGGTACTATTTTTCCTTTTTTTGAACTTTTTCTTTGTTATCGACGTGAAAAGTTTCAGATGAGAGTATTGTGGATTGCATAGCTGTTGAATGTTTTTTCATTCATCGTCCTATGATCACACTTTGGATTCCAACAGGTGGCAGAACGTGCCCTCAACACCTCTATTAACGAGCCAATTTTCCACAGGGTTAGGGATGTGGCGCCGAATAAGGTACTCCATGGCAAGCTCTCCGAGGGTTTCAATTATGTCTAGGTGTTAAAGGATGCCCTCATGGTCCTTCCTATTGAGTGTTGAGCATCGGCGGTTTTGCAGGCAATGTACTGCCTCAGTTTCCGGCTGCCGGAAGCATGCTTTAAGGAAGATTCCCATAACTCTAGTCACCCTGCTGAAGGGAGGTCGTAAGAGCGGTAGGAACAATTACGCGGGGGGCTAAACACGGCCTCTCGCCTAACAATGAAGAAGATATTTTTTTTTAAGCTCGATCGAAGATAGAGAGAAGAAACAACGAGGCCGTCGTCCATGCACAAGCCACTTACGGTCCGAGAAAAGCAAGCGGATGTATGTTTGGGTATGATCTGTCTTTCGCAAGAGTTTCGCGGTCTAACAAGGATATGAAATGTGAGATGAATTTTTTTCTTATATTTTCGACAGTTTTGTTTCTTTGGATTTCCAGCTTTGTTGGGCTGGTTCCCAATGCTTCGGAGCTGTTTTGTAAAAAGCGTTTCGGAAATGCTCTTTTACTTTCGAATTCCGATATTGGAGCGTGAATGCACAAAATTTTGTGCGGTCGCACAATAATTGAAGATAATGTAATATTTGATCGATTACCCCAGCGGATGTTGCGACGGTTACGTGAGAGAAAATTCAGTCGAATTAGACAAAAAAATCGTTGGAAATTCCTAATGCGTAATTAATATTTCAAAATAATCAAGCGATCTTTTTTGTCGTTGTTTCTTTTCTGCCGTTAATAGTAAAGTCGGTTACCTTCCGGAAGTGGAAAGGCCAAATGGTTTGGCCCCCAAAAAAAAGGAAAAAAGAGAGAAAATAACAGGGAAGGCCAACTGGGCCCCACTTGGTATCGCCCCCGGTTCTCTCCAAACACCGTTGCCGTAACGACCCCCTCGACAACGTGATCGCTTTATTTTGCCGTTGCCGCTATCCCGTTCCGTGTCTCCCTTCCCAACCCCTTTTTCTTTCTCAAATTAAAAAAGAAAAAAAGAAAAGAAAAGAATAATATTCGCGAGGTTTTGAATTTGAATCCCTTAACGGATTGATTCAGCCACTCGCTCTCTCTCTCTCTCTCTCTCTTCGCCTCTCAGCACCCACACGCACACCCACGCACACAGAAGCAGAGCTTGGCCAACCACGGCTTCTTCCTCCACCTCTCCGACTCCCTCCACTCATCCTCTCCAACCGCCTCCAGCTCGGCCACTTCGTCTACGTCGACCGCCTCCTCCTCGCCTCCCCAGCCGCCACCCCTTCCTCGGCTCCCCCGAGCCCCTCGTCGCCCGCGTCTCCCCCTCCCGCCGCGACCTTGTCATCCAGCCCGCCGCCTCCGATTCCGACCTCCCCAACAATCCGATCCCTGCCTGCTTGTCCCGCGAGCGGTCGGATGGCGTGGGGTGGGCGGAGGGCGACAGGGAGGAACCGAAGGCGGAGAAGCCCAGATCGAGGCGGGCCCTTGCGCCGAGGGACAATTTGCCTAATTTGAACTCTGATGTGGAGGCAAAGGTTTCTGCTCAGAAGCCCTCGAGATTCTCGTCCCCTGCGACGGCAAAGAGGTAGGGTCTGTCGGGAGGAAAATTGCCCCAGTTGCAGAGAGAGATCCGTCTCCTGCTGGAAAGGGGAAGCGGTCAGCATCCCCGGTACCCTCCAGGTGTGTTGTGCCGAGCTTGGTTGCTGCAAAGGAAGAGCACAGGGGGAACTCGAAGGAACCGGCAAATTATAGTGCCATCAAGGTACTGGCATCCATTGCCGAACGCTCGAAGGCAGGCGTCACCAAGCACGAGGAGGACTTTGCTTTCGCCGCAGAGGAGATTGTCGGGCGATGTGATGATGGACTCAGCAAGTAAGAAGAAGATGGCTACAATCGCCGCTGGGATTTCAAAGGTCTCAGAGGCCTCGGTTGGTTTGGGGAAGGCAGGCCGGAAGAACTGGAATGATGGGCCTGCATCATCAGCATCGGCAGCTCCAGCAACGGAGCAGAAGGAGAAGGCTCCTCGGAAAAAACAAAGCCGATCTGCAAGCGATTTTGCGAACTCAGGTATTGGTCTTTTCCCGTCATAATTGGCAAATTGACTAAAGGCGTGACATGGTTATAATGATTACCTGGATTCAGAACAGAGTAGGCGTTCGCTGCTATCATTTCTTGGAATAAGTTACGCTGTTGTAGATACCATGCTGGTGCGATTGGGAATTCATAAAAAGGAGGAAGCATGTAAATTGATCTGTGTTTCTGTTAGTTCTTGACGAGAGGAAGAAGATACGTAGAAATGGCGAGGTTGAATAAGAAAGAAAAGAAAGAATAATTCTTGTCCCGTTAGTAACATATGTACAATGCAATGAACTTGACATTTGCTTGCGGTGCTCTGTTTGGTATCATACTGTGGAGATAAACTACAAGATGGCTTCACTCCCTGGTAATGTTTTTGTCAGAGAAGACAACATGTGCCATAGCAACCCTCGGAGCTACAAACCACTAGCGTCAAATGACAGTTTACCCTTGGGGAATGTGGTTCTTTAAACCCCTCCCCCATATATTGACCCTTCACACTTGCGCTCTAGATGGGCTCTCTTACTTTAAAGAAAATTGCTGGAAAGGCGAATGGTGGTGACCCTTCAAACAATGAGAAGGCGATATATGGAGCACCTAAATCTATCACTTCAGTTCCGGGAATTACCATTCATGATAAGAAATGGACTGATGGCAGTGTTCCTCTCGACTAGGTCTGGAAAGAACTTCAGAGGCTTGGGTTGACTAAGAACAAACTCAGTCTTAATATTGTCAATTGGAGAAAAAATTTAGTTCTTTTAACTCACGATCCATCTGTCAATCATATGACTTTGTATAACCAGAGAGAATTGCTGAAAGCATTGTTTCCAAGTCTACCTAATTTTTCTTAACTAAAATGCAGGAGGCTATGCAGAGGAAACTTATTGCCTCCATTGCAGCTGCTGAAGCATTGGAGGAGTCACTAGTGAGGAATTTGAGGTAAAAACTTGACCCCGGTTCTTTTTTTCACCTAGGATCTAAATAAACATACAGAAGCAAAGAAAATATCAACCACAGTACACAAGCATGAGAGTGGTATAAATAAGAGCTAAAATGTTCTGCAATGTGATTTGGGAAGTAAAAGCATTCATGTGTGTAAATGCATCACGAGCATCAGCGGTTATGTGCTGTTGAAACTTTTAGTCGTATCATTTAATACTTTAGTTGTATAGTTCGATATGGCACTTTCTGAGCAAAATTGTATTTGATCATCTGTTTCAGCATGTTTTCAGAACTTTGTTCCACATCCGAGTAACTCAATTTGATTTATCTGGCGAACGAGGTTCCTTTATTTATATTCTTGCCAAACTTTTAAGCAGTTAATTAAAACCAGACCTCTGCACACTAAAGAAGGGATTTCCTTGTGGACACACTTTTGTCTTCTTGATTTGGCATTCATCTAATTTAGAAAAAGAATGTTGCTGAAACAGATGATAAAACACAATTTTGCTTAGATAGTGCCATATCGAACTATAAAACTAAAGTGTTAAATGATATGACTAAAAGTTTAGATATCACATAATATCTCTACACTACTGAGGCCATTCTTGATATTTTCCTGCTCAAGCCTTATAACAAGAACAATAAAGTGGAACAAAGTTCTCTTTATGATAATACTATCTGTGAATCTGTAGCAATATCCTACTGCTTCTTCAACTTAACCTATTGAAGTAAGAGCAGCATCACTCACTATGAACTATAATGCTCAATGTTGCACTAGCCCACATGGGAAGTGACGAAACAAACCGAAATTCCTCCTTTATTGTAAAGTATAGAGGTCAATATATGTAGATAAAATGGCATCCATCATAGAAATCGTCCGCATTCTGCTTTGATGTTGCCAAGAACAGGGCTGTTTCACTTGCTACATGTAGACAAAATGGCATCCATCATAGCCCGCACAAAAATGGCCCCAGAAAAAAAGAAGCATTGATAACTGGTTTAACATAAATTTGCCAAGTATAGAGGTCAATATATGCTTACTAGGATCGGTGCATGGAGTGAAGATATGCTGTTCGCGTACCGAGGGCTTGGCCACGCACCACAGGTGGCTACGCTTGGGTGTGGCGGAGGAGGGTAGACAGTCGGCGGGGAGGGGACACAAAAGGGGGGCCTTGGAGTGAAGATAGGGAGCTAAGCACATGCGGGTGGGGGATCGTTGGAGGAGGGCTTGGGAATGACTCGGGTGGGCTGGGAGGCAGGCCTTTACATGGGAAGGATTCGTGGGATGCAGGTTGGTGATGGTGTGGTCGGTGGGTTTGTTGTGGAAGCTGGGGTGGGGGTTGTGGGGTCAACGGAGGGATGAACGGCGGGCTCATGTAAGGTTGGGTGTTCGAAGGCAAGTCCAGGTTTGTGGTCACTTGCGCTCATCATCTGATCGGGTTATAATCCCCACAGAGGCTGAGTGCGCGGATCAACCCGCAATGGACAGTGCATCTAGAACAGAAAGAGAACAGAAAGGGAGAAGAGGAAGGCCGCCAGGATGTATGACTATAGTGCTGTAGTAGAAATTTACGAAAAATAAAGCAGATAAAAGAGGTCTTACTGTTGCTAATTGCGCACTTCTGGAGGAGCAAGTGCAGGAGGATCAACAAAGTGGAGGTTCGGATCCCTGCGTTCAACGAAACAAATAAATGTTTAGCTAATGGACCATAACAACTTTTGCAAACAGGATTTGCACGCTTTGCTCAAGTACCCAGTAAGTTTTCTAGCGAGGTAGAGGAAGGGTTTCTCAAAGTCGGAGTTGCTCCTTGCAGAAATTTCACAGTACTGCAAATTCTTCTTTCGATGGAACGTAACCTGCTCTGCTTCAACTTGCCTATTCTTCAAATCCACCTTGTTCCCACATAGAACAATAGGTATGTTCTCACAGACCCTGTAGGATTATGGGTAATTAGCGAGATATAGCACTATCAAAAACAAATCAAAAGGTCAATGGCGTTTCTACTCAACCTGCAGAGATCGCGGTGCCATGTGGGAACATTATTATATGTAGATTGATCAGTGACATCAAACATGATAATTGCACACTGGCCATGGATGCTGCAGAGCAACAAATAAAAGTTTAAAATTTCGACACATACACAGGGGAGAGAGATTCCCCTTCCCCCGAGCTAGGTTGGAAAGTGAATAACGGAATTAACTGCTTCCACTTTGCTGCTGCCGGTAGAAATTTTACCAACTTCTAGCGATATCACGAATAAGAATCACGAAACGAATATACAACCCTTTTAAATGTGGAAAAAGTTTCTGCAAAAGTACTTGTTTCTCCATCTACGATTTTACAAATATCAATTGAAGAGATCGCGATGCCATATGGGAACGTTCTCGTATGTCGATTGATTAGTGACAACAAATAAAAGTTCAAAATTCGACACACATAGACACTGGAGGGAGAGAGATTCCCCCTCCCACAAGCAAGATTCGAAAGTGAATAATGGAAATCACCGCCTTCCACTTTGTCGCTGCCGGCACACAAAGTACAACAACATGTAGTCTGAAAACATTTAAGGCCCTCCTACTTTTTCTCCAAAATAAGATCTAAAGATATATGACTGTCATATTTTACCAACTTCTAGTGATATCACAAATAACAATGACCACGAAACGAATATACACCCCTTTCAAAAATGGAAAAAGTTCTTGCAAAACTACTTGTTTCTTCATCCACGATTTTACAAATAACACTTGAAGAGATTGGGATGCCATATAGGAACATTCTCGTATGTCGATTGATCAGTGACATCAAACATGATAATTGCACACTAGCCATGGATGCTACGGAGTGAAAAATAAAAGTTCAAAATTTCTACACACAAGCGAGGTTAGAAAGTGAATAATGGAAATTACAGCCTTCCACTCTTTCGCTGTTGGCACACAAAGTCCAACAACACGTAGTCCGAAAAACATTTAAGGCCCTCCAAAATAAGATCTAAAGATATATGGCTGTCATATAAATTTTACCAACTTCTAGCGATATCACGAATAAGAATGACCACGAAACAAATGTACACCCCTTTCGAATGTGGAAAAAGTTCTTGCAAAACTACTTGTTTCTTCATCCATGATTTTACAAATAACACTTGAAGAGATGGCAATGCCCTATAGGAACATTCTCGTATGTCGATTGATCAGTGACATCAAACATGATAATTGCACATTTGCATGAATGCTGCAGAACAACAAATAAAAGTTTAAAATTTCAATACACAAAGACACAGGAGGGAGAGAGATTCCCCCTCCCACAAGTAAGGTTAAAAAGTGAATAATGGAATCACCACCTTCCGTTGCCGGTGCACAAAGTATAACACGCAGTCCAAAAATTTAAGGCCCTCCTACTTTTTCTCCAAAATAAGATTTAAAGATGTATAATTGTCATATAAATTTTACCATTTCTAGCGATATCACAAATAAGAATGACCACGAAGTGAATATACACACCCCTTTCAAATGCAAAACTACTTGTTTCTTTATCCAAGATTTTACAAAGGGAAAATGACACAAATAATCCCTGAACTTGGGCCCAATGTGCAATTTAATCTCTAAACTTTTAATTTATTCAATATAGCTCTTGAACTTTAGCCTAATAATCAATGTAATCACTGAACTTTTAATTTGTTTATTGTGGTCCATAAAATTTTTGTACATGTTCAATTTAGTCCATGAACAAATTAAATATGTATCAAAAGTTTATGGACCACATTGAACAAATTAAAAGTTCGGTGACCATATTGAACATTAATCTAAAGTTAGATGACTACATCGAACAAATTAAAAGTTTAGGGACTAAATTGCACATTGAGCCAAAGTTCAGGGACTGTTTGTGTCATTATCCCTTGAAGCCACTGATATTAAGTAATTATTGCCATATTGAGTAAACTTGTATAGTTAAATAAACAACCAACCAATATGTAGCTACCATGTAAATAACGCATTGTTCCAGTACGAGATCAAGACTACATTTTTCGCCCTAATATCGCTCAATTCACGTGAATATGAACTGGAAACGGGAAATCCTTCTACTGATTTAAGAGTAAGGAATTTTCTAAGAGGGAGCGATCACTCACTAGTATGAATCTCTTAGACCACCAAACTTCTCCTGCCCTGCGGTATCCCAGCAGTAAAATCGGATTTTCCCGCGGTTTGTTTCGAAATCCAAAGGATGGACTTCGACACCAAGAGTTGCTGTTATGTGCAAGGACAACACCAGAAGATTAGCACAGACTAAATAACGTGATAATCTAATGACAACAAAAAAAGAAATAACGGGCATTTCCACATCACTTACGCTCATATTTCTTTTCAAACTTCCCAGTAAGATGTCTCTTCACGAATGTCGTTTTACCTGCACGAAGCAAGAGACTAGGCTCAGCCTTGCTATCCATTGCTTGACACTCGAAAGAAAAGATACAGCTCATTACAAATGGAGAAGATCGTGAAGCCACTTATCGTCTGACAGCCTTGGACTTCAGACAAATCCCCGGAAATTGTGGAAAAGCACACTGTTCGCTACTTCAAATGGCAAACCCTCTATTTTTAAGAATATAACCATGAGCATGTTACAATTCGCTGATCCCGACCAGTAAAATAACTTGACCAAACTCTAAGTTATCACAACAGCAGAAGCACCCTTCATTGGATACAGCGCAACGAACAATCCTCACTAGCTTCTTCTAAACAATTGAATAAAAAAAAACCGGTAAAAACATAGACAAATTACCTGTGCCTCCATCGCCAACAAGAACGAGCTTGAAGCTCTGGTAGTCGACAGTCTGCTGATTCGGCAAAGCCTGAAAGAGACACGAAAAGGAAACAAAAAGAAAATAATAACAAAACAGTTGAGATCAAAATCCAAACTTGCAATCGCTTAGCTCCAGAACCCCCAAAAAGAAGAACATGTGACCAGGATCCAAAAGCTCGAGAAGAACGACGAAGAGAGTTGAGACTCAAGAAGACCCAGAAACCCAAAAAGCCAAGACATCAACAACAACAACGAAACCCGCGGACAAATGGGACGACGGAAAGGCAACAACACCAAGCGAGAGTTGAGATTCAAGAAGACCCAGAAACCCAAAAAGCCAAGACATCAACAACAACAACGAAACCCGCGGACAAATGGGACGATCCAAAGGCAACAAAGCCAAGCTCGAGTTGAGATTCAAGAAGACCCCAGAGACCCAAAAGCCCAAGATATCAACAGCAACAACAACAGCAACGAAACCCGCGGACAAATGAGACGACGGAAAGGCAACAACACCGAGCGAGAGTTGAGAGTCAAGAAGACCCAGAAACCCTAAAAGCCAAGACATCAACAACAACAACGAAACCCGCGGACAAATGGGACGATCCAAAGGCAACAACACCACTCGAGAGTTGAGATTCAAGAAGACCCCAGAGACCCAAAAGCCCAAGATATCAACAGCAACAACAACGAAACCCGCAGACAATGGGATGATGAAAGTGACTACAGCGGAGTCAACGAGCTCACCATCGACGATGGAGAAAAGGGTGGGGCTTTAGTTGGCTTGCAGGGGCGGAGAGACGGAGTCGAATGCGTTCGGAGCAGCGAAGCGTGGTGGGGAAGAGGAGAGGAGAGACAGCTGCGTAGGTTTTAATGGGTGATGGGGGGGTTTTAAGACGGAGGGAAGCGATGTTGCGCGGAGGAATGAGAGAAGAAAAGACTTCGGAGGTTTTTTTCTTTCTTTTCTTTGCTTTCTTGGTCGAACGTGGCTTCAAGCTGACGCTGCTCTCCTCCGTTCGTCTCGAGCTACCAAGAACAATGAAGGCGCAGAAAAATGGTGCGACGGCGAAGAGGAAAGAATAACGAACTCACCATTGATAATTGCGAAGAGCGTCGGGGTTTGAGAGAGAGAGAAGAGACAGAGAGAGAGAGAGAGAGGGAGAGAGGGAGAGAGAGAGAATCGAATGCGTTCGGAGCAGTGAAGCGGGCAGCCACATCTGAGGTGGAGGGATTATTTTAATAGGAGGTGGCGAGGAAGGGAAAGCCACAACGGTAGGAGTTTGAGCAAAGGAAGGAAACTAGGAGAATCTTTGTTCCTGTTGGTGGGGGGGATCATTCTTAATATTGGTTAGCGAGTGGCGTCAGAGTGTTCTGGAATCTGCTGACCGTCCGATCTGTTCACACGACCGTTGCCCCTCAAAATTTGAAATTTCCGGGGAGAGCGGAAATCTGGGAACGAAGTGTAATAATGGGCCCAAATAGAACCAGCCCGTGTTCCTTTTTCTTCCTTCAATAGGTTTGTGCCGAGCGTGGGAAGGGGCGGACAAAAAAGAATGAACGGAGAAGACAGCGAGTTCGTCCGTGGAGAGAAAAATCGAATCAACTGCAAATTGCAACGCCGGGTAAGTATTAAGTAATTTTCGATGCTTGGTCGTAAATATGGAGTTATGTGAATTTTTGGCTACGAAGTCTAATCTTGGAGTTATCAAGTTGCGGATACATAAATGGAAACGATAATTTAGGACGTCGTGGAGCTGTAGGGTTAAGTAAAAATTGATTCCGAAGTACGGTTTGGTCAGAACGAAATTATGAAGTTTCGGGTGCGAGTTACGCGTTATGAACGAAAATGAACGTTTATTATAAACGGGGTTCTTCGTTTACGCGTAGTAGTAGTTTTATCGATGAATCAACATACTTTCGTCAAGTTGTTCGTTAGAATAGTGTTATACGTGGTTTTTGATATCGTTTTTCAAATAATTTATAGGAACACGACCGCATCGGTTCGAGTAACCACCGTATATTGCTTTTCCACTTTCACAGGTTAGTGGTGCTATATTTTCTATGAATTTCTAAACTCATGTCTTGAAAGCGAAATAGATTCGATATATAATGAGTTATGAAAAAGCATGTCTGTTGCATAAAAATTTGGATCTAACATTTACTAAATTTTGGTATTTGTCAATGGTTTAATATATGTTTTAGGAATGGTGTTGTGAAACGATGTATACTGATTTGTGAACTTGGTTTATGAAATGGAAATGTGAAATGTAGTCTGGTTTAAGAAACGAGTTCTGAGATGATTTGATAAATACTTTACGAAAAATATTTATGGCAGTTGAGTTGAGTTGTGAAATATTATATATTTGGTTCGTGAAGTGTTTTCTGGTTGATGAACGGAAATGAGAAGATTTATGCGTTTTGTTTTGAGAAATCAATTGGTGATATTGATTTGGTAAAGGAGGGTGTGGGTTTGGCGCTCAATATAGCTGTAAACCCATTGAGGGATTGTGGGTATGTGTATACTAGTATAGAAAATCCTTGTGGACCGAGCCACCGGCTATATGTGTGGAGACCTAACCAAAGGAAGAATCTTGGTCGCCTTGTCACGAGGCGTTATGCGTGACCATGGCTAGATACTTGAGCACGAGTTTGGTAAGTGGAATAGACCATTAACATATGATTTGAGTTTGGTCAATAAAATGGGTCATTGACATGTGATTTGAGATTAGTCAATGGAATGGATCATCGACATGTGATTTGATGAAATTAATCAATGAAATAAATCATTGATATGTGAGTTATTGAGATTGATCAATGGACTGGATATGTGATTTGAAGTTGTGCACATATTATCAAATAGATTTTGGATCATTAAGTTTGGTTATGATTTTGTAAATATGCATAGTAAGTGCTCGATTTGCTTATAAAAAATATGTACCATTTATTGAGCTATGGTTGCTCAACCCATTCCTTCTAAATCTTTTTAGATTCCTCGGCTAGCGGCAAATAGTACGAGTGTGATATTGATGTGGAATTTTTTATTGTGTTTAAGGCTGCGTCTTTCGGGATTAAAGATGGTCACGTCATTGCCCATATTGCTTCCCCTCACGAAGGACAAACACGAACCTGGACTTTATGATTTGAGCACTAACCAGTCATGCTCAATTATTGCAATAAATAGTGCCCCAACCACATCGTTTCCCCTCCACAGCATCACTTCTCTCTCTCTCTCTCTAGCTTCTTGTCCTTCTTTTTTTTTTTTTTCTTCTTCTTCTTCTTCTAACAAATAATGGTGATGCTAGAAAAGGGCCTCTGGACACCCACGAACGCGAGGCTCACCGGCTCGCCGCCGAGACGCTGGTTCTAGCTCATGGTTTAGGAGGAGACCACGCCGTGTGGAACAAGATTCTCCCTTGCTTGCCACGGCATTTCAGGGTCCTCCTCTTTGACTGGGGGCTTCTCAGGAGCTGTCTAGGAGCAAGAAGGTCTGTTCGACCCTGTGAAGCACTCGTCCTACGAAGCTTTTGCCTGTGATCTGATCGCGCTCCTCGATGAGCTCGACCTCGAGTCCACAGACTTCGTTGGCCACTTGCCTCTGTGAAGTGGCCTGACCTCATCAAGCGCCTTATACTCCTTGGTGCTTCTCCTAGGTAAGTGGCCGACGAAGTCTGCCACTATTCTTGCTCCTCATAATGTTAATTCTAAATGATAAATAGGAGCTAGCAATTATTCTTGCTCATTGTGTTTTGGTAATGTTCAAAAATCAAAGCGACATCTTTAATATATGCTAAAAGTTTATGATATAATAAAGACTTTCCCCTCCCCTTATAAATATTGTTTTGGTTCTCTATTAATTAATGAATCCATGTTTCATGTTAGAAGAAGCTGACTAAACTCTGAAATAACTGACTACTTTTGTCCCTATACTTGTTTATTCTTAGTAGTGAAGTTTAATTTCCTAAATTTGTTTATAATAAGCATGCACTACAAAAAAAACGCATTTTTGCCACGAAAATTTTCCAACGAAAAATTTTCGTTGCAAATTTGCGACAAATTTTCCAACGAAAAATAAAATTCGTTGGAAATTTCCAACGAATTTTATTTTGTCGCAAAATTCGTTGGAAATTTCCAACGAATTATTTTTCGTCACAAAATTCGTTGGAAATTTCCTACAAAAAAAATTCGTCGCAAAATTCGTTGGAAATTTCCAACGAATTTTATTTTCGTTGGAAAATTAGTTGGAAATTTCCAACGATCTACAATTCGTTGGAAATTTCCAACGAATTTTGCGACGAATTAAAAAAAATCGGTATTGTTCGGCATTTTTTATATTCGTGGGAAAATTCGTTGGAAATTTCCAACGAATTTTCCAACAAATTTTAATTTTCCGGGCAATTAGTTGTGTACAATTTTCGTTGGCAAATTCGTTGGAACTTTCCAACGAAAAAAAATTCGTTGGAAATTTCCAACGAATTTTCCAACGAAATTTAATTTTTCAGGTAATTATTTTAGTGTGTACAATTTTCGTTGGTAAATTCGTTGGAACTTTCCAACGAAAAAAAATTCGTTGGAAATTTCCAACGAATTTTCCAACGAAATTTAATTTTCCGGGTAATGATTTTTGTGTGTACAATTTTCGTTGGAAAATTTGTTGGAAATTTCCAACGAAAAAAAATTCGTTGGAAATTTCCAACAAATTTTCCAACGAATTCAAAAAAACCCGGTACGATTCGGCTTTTTTTATATTCGTGGGAAAATTCGTTGGAAATTTCCAACGAATTTTCCAACGAATTTTAATTTTCCGGGTAATTATTTTTGTGTGTACAATTTTCGTTGGAAAATTTGTTGGAAATTTCCAACGAAAAAAATTCGTTGGAAATTTCCAACAAATTTTCCAACGAATTCAAAAAAACCCGGTACTATTCGGCTTTTTTTATATTCGTGGGAAAATTCGTTGGAAATTTCCAACGAATTTTCCAACGAATTTTAATTTTCCGGGCATTAATTTCAATGTGTACAATTTTCGTTGGAAAATTCGTTGCAAATTTCCAACGAAAAAAAATTCGTTGGAAATTTGCAACGAATTTTCCAACGAATTTCAATTTTCCGGCCATTTATGTTAGTGTGTACAATTTTCGTTGCAAAATTCGTGAGAAATTTCCCACGAATTTTGCAACGAAATCCCTACTTCTTCTTTATTCAAATTTTTTCGCGCTCATTATTCTCCTATTTCTCAATTTCCACTTTTATTCTCTCTCATTCTCTCTCTCTCTCTCTCTCACCCTCTCTCCTTAGCCTGCAGCTTCTCCCTCCCTCTTCCTCTCCGCCTCCCCGTCCGCCTCCTCCCCGCTGCCCCGCCTTCTCCTCCGGCTCCGGGACGGCGTCGGCTCCCTCCCCGCGGCGCCGCCGCGGCCATCCAAGGCCGCCCCCGACGCCCCCGACGCCCCGACGCCACCTGGGCCGCCCCCGACGCCCCCCCCCCCCCCCCCGACGCCCCAGAGGACACCATCGGCCGCCCCCGACGCCCCCCCCACGACGCCCCCGACGCCACCTGGGCCGCCCCCGACGCCCCCGAGGACACCATCGGCCGCCCCCGACACCTCCCCCGACGCCACCAAGCCTCGTCGCCGGCGAGGGCCGAGCTGGCCCAGATCTGGGCGAGCTCGAGCTCGTCGCCGGCGAGGGCCGAGCTGGCCCAGATCTGGGCGAGCTCGAGCTCGTCGCCGGCGACGGGCGAGCTCGCCCAGATCTGGGCGAGCTCGAGCTCCTCGCCGGCGACGGGGGAGCTCGCCCAGATCTGGGCGAGCTCGAGCTCCTCGCCGGCGACGGGGGAGCTCGCCCAGATCTGGGCGAGCTCGAGCTCCGCCCTCGCCGGCCATGGCGAGGGCCGAGCTAGCCTCTCGCCGGCGACGAGGCGCCGGCGAGGGCGATTTTTTTTTAAAAAAAATATTTCGTGGGAAAAAAAATTTCCACGATTTTCAACAAAAAAAAATTGTAATTTTTCCAACGAAAAATTTTTCGTTGGAAAAAAAATTTCCACGATTTTTCGAACAAAAAAATTTCCACGATTTTTTTACAAAAAAAAAATTTTGTAATTTTTCTAACGAATTTAGTCACGGATTTTCCAATAAATTTTCCAACGAAATAAAATTCGTTGCAAATTTCCAACGAAAATTGAAATTTTTCGTTGGAAAAATTTCCAACAACCTATTACCAACGAATTTTTTTTCGTTGGAAAATTCGTTGGAAATTCCCTTTCCAACGAATTTTCCAGAATTTTTCGTTAGAAATTTTGTCGGAAAAAACTGCTTTTTTTGTAGTGATGTGGAGGAGGTAGCTTGCTGGTTCCAAAGTACTCCCTTTTCACCTCGACGAAGTGCTAGCATGGTCTACCCACAAAAAAAGTATGAATAAAGCGAAACATAATCTTAGTTAGGATCAAAGGAGGGATGTTGCTAGATAAATCTACGGTATTTCCATCATCAAGTGTTTTATGCTTATTGCTAGATCGAAATATTTTTGTTGCCCTTTTTGCTAATAAGGGAGTGTTAAATATAGAGCTTGTGCGAATTGATTAGGTTCGGTATGCTACTAATTCCCATCACTCGGGTTTGTTTCAAATAACATTTGACCTTTGTTCTTAGATAACATATGGTGGTGTACTGTTGCCCCAAACATCACCTCATCGCTACAGCAAAGAACAAAAAAGAGCTTGTTACTTAAGTACTTGTTGATTAATTATATGCTTCTTAAGAACATTATGGTCAGTGAAATTTGTGATTGTAGGCTATTATTCACATCAAAACCGATTTCTCTTGTGATCATGGAGTCTAATTCTTCTCCCTTCTTTCTAAATATCTGGGAAAACCTTCATCGTGTTTCTCAAATATTTCGCGAGACTTGGATAAAGGAATTTTCAAGGATTTGTTCTGATTTGGTATTTGAACAATGTGTAGCCCGAATTAAAGAAAATATTGATATTAATTGTGAAATTAATGAGTAGGTAAGATAATTAGTTTCATCATAAATAAAACTTATCATTTTGGTTCAGTTCGATTTCGTGTGATGATTGTTTTTTTTTTTTTCTAAAAAAGATTTTAGAGCCCTCCATAAACGTTTAAATTGCTCCTTGAATGGTGGGGAACTGACTGTCAACTTGCGGAAGAGGAAAGCTATCAATCATCAAGGCTTTTCTTACTTGATTTTTCCCAGTCCGCAAGTATTAAATTCATCAAGCCGATGTTTGGTGCACTCAATGTTGAGGACCCATCACGAGTGAGATGATTGCACACGAAGGAACCCTTCGTTGATTCTCGATTTTCCGCCGTATTTATCTATTTTATTTATTTTAATCGTGTTTTTGTCCCTTTCGCTTTGTCACTATCCGATAGAAATTGCATTATGACATAATAATAACACCCCCCTCTCATTTTCTTTTCCTATTTTAATTTCAGTTGGAGTTGGAGCTATCTATAGTTTTGGACAGCTGCTAATGACACTGATCTCCCCTTTTGCTTAGCCTAATAGTTAACCTAAAAAAGCCATTTGCGTCTTCTAACCCCAACACGTGGCACTTGTTTTGTCCTCCTTAGCATGTTGAAGAGCATTTTCTTGCGGTGTCTTACTTTCGCTACCGCTGTAGGTACATAACCACGGACAGCTACAAGGGTGAGCTCGGGACCGCGCAGATCGATCAGATCATATCAAGCATAGAGTCTGACTACTATGGATGGGCACCCAACTTTGCTTCTGTGGTGGTGAGTCCGCACGATGCCCTCTCAATCGAGGTGTTCGCGAAGTGCTTGAGAAGTATGAGGCCCGAAGCTGCGCTTCCCTTTGCCAGAGCGGTTTTCCTGCGCGACCACAGAGATGTCCTTGGAGAGTGATGACCCCATGCACTATAATACAGACCATGAACGATGTCGTCGTGCTGAGCTCGGTTGCCTATTACACGCATGATTAAATTCAAGGGAAATCGACATTCGAGATGATGGAAGCGGATGGCCATCTACCTCAGCTCACCGCACATCTGCAGCTTCTCGATGTGTTGGGTGGAATCTTCGGGTTTGAGTGTGATTAGCAGACGATTAGGCTCTTAGAAGTTTAATCATGTGATTATACCCTAGACTGGACTAGATTTACCATTCGTTCTTCTGTATTTTAGACTCTCTCGGTCTTTTTTTTTTTAGAGATTTTATGTATGGATAGTGGGTGAATAAGGTCAAAGCAAAATGCCCATGCGGGGTACGTTGTGATGTGGTATTTGTGAATGTGAATGTGAATGTGAATGCGTGAGATAAGGATTGGGGGTCCTTTAGTGCATGTGGCCTGTCTCTTTAGATTAGGGGCTATGGTTTGGGCTTTAGATGCTTGACTGGATTTTGTCTGATTGGAGGAGTGAATTTTCAAAAAGGTGTTGCGAAATGGTTGTGAAATACTTTCCAATTTCCACCACAGAGCTGCGGGACCCTATCCACCTTAAAGCCCACGTTCTCTTGTCTATCGCATATTCTAATTTCTCTCGCATATTCTAATGGACGTATCCGAAGAAAGTTGCCTAGACACGTTAGCCAGACAGGAGCAACATAAAGAGACAAAGGATACTAAAGCGAGGAAAACCGGAAGAATACCAATAATCCAGTCCTCGTGTTTTTGGCTCGCTCTATTTCTAAGGATTGTACTCTCAAACAAAAACTTCGCAAGGAAAAAAAATTCAGACCGCTTCGGTTCATGTTTTGTTGGTGAGTGATGACCCGTGTGGTCACAGCCCAAATTCTCTACACATTTAAGACAAACAGTCTATGAACTTTATATCAATACGCAATGTATTCCCTAAACTTTTAATTTATTCAATATAGTCCGTCGACTTTAACCTAATGTGTAATGTAGTCCCTGAACCATGTTCAAACTAGTCATTAGACTGCTTGAAAATATTCAATATTATTCATAAACTTAAATTAATGGAAGGATAATATTGAACATTTTCGTATAGTTTACAGACTAGTCAAAATGTTTACCAAAAATTCGAGAACCACATTACACATTGGACAAAAATTTATAGATCATATTGAATAAATTAAAAGTTAAGGGACCACATTAGACATTAGTTCAAAGTAACCATTTATAACAATACAATTTTCATAAATCATATATCTAACGCAAGGTCTCAATAAAACTAAAATTCACTATGTTTCCACTATGCCCCTATGATATTTCCAAGAATCTCTTATTGTTTAGACCTGCAAAACTAGTAGTATGGGTATGGTCGGTTGAAATGTCCAACGGACGGCCCCCCGATCAAGCTAAACTTATGGCCTAGGCTCGCCCATTAACAAAGGAAATATACAGTACGTTCTCGGGATAGCTTGGGACTGATCCTATAACTATAAGCCATTGCCGAAGCCCGCCCAAAGATTCCTCCCGAACCTTGTGGCTCGGAATGTGCTTGGGCAAGCATGAGGGCCACTAGGACTCGTGATCAATTCTAATGGTACGTCTCATGCTGAGTAAGCTTATCCCAAACCGACCAAACAATCCACGACCGCAGCTAACAATAAATCATATGATAACATGCACATGCACATGGACAATCAATCATGACATACAAAATCTGATAGGTATAAGTACCACGATATGAAGTGACTATGTTGTTGAGTGATTCGCGCATTTTATATCTTGACATCGTAAACACCCATCTTCGCATAGGGCGCACGTTGATATCAGCTGCACCTTTGGTAATACTAGATACATGTCAATCGTGATAAAAAAAAAACATTTCATTCTTGTTACCATCGCCATCTTAGATGTTTGTATGGAGTCGCTCAAAACATTTCATTCTTGTTACCATCGCCATCTTAAATGTTTGTACGGAGTCGCTCCTTGTCCATGTTCTCTCTTTTGTCTCGAGACTCACTCTTCACCTAATCGGATAGGGTCAACACAAGTCCACCGGTTTTTTGTCCGATTTGTTTCTAAATCACACAACTCACCAAGAAAATCTTGTTCTCAACAAATCATGTAAAACTAACCGATACTCATTCGTATTCAATCAACGTTAAAGTATGCTCAAATACACATCGCATAATTGATATCTCATGATTTCTTTCTTTCTTGATGCTCCATCATATTCAAATATGTGGATCAGTTTTGAGGTTTACGCGCTATTAACTCTTTTATTTAATATCAATTTCACTAAACAACGGTCGATTTCTCTTCTTTGCCCCTATACCTCACTGCGTCGTTTCACGTAGTTTCAGAGAAGTCAAGGCCAGACGTCAAGGGCAATTTTGTCCAACTGTAGAAGTTTCTCTCTCTCTCTCTCTCTCTTCCCTTGTTGACGACGCTGCTCCGACTCTGATCTTCGCTCAGATTCTCTCTACTGAAGGCCATCGTCACTCATCGGAGCTCCGCGATCATGGCTTCCGCCGGCGACGAGTTCGTCAAGTGCTCCGTTCACTCCAACGGCGTCGCCGTCGTCGGTCTCGACCGCCCCAAAGCCCTCAACGCCAGGAACTTACGTCAGTCTGCTTGATTTCAAGCTGAGTACTCTCGGTTGCGATCGCTGTGGGGGATCAGGAGGGTGAATTAAGTTGGAATTAAGAGTTTGTGGAGTTTGATTTCGCGCCGTTGTCTATGCGAGGAGATGGAGGCATCGTTTGTGATGATGATGATAGGGTTAAGTTTTGCATGTTTTGATTTGATCCTGTGGCGCAGACATGGACGTGAAGCTCAAGAGCTTCCTTGATGAGTGGGAATCGGACCCCCCAAGGTGAAATGCTCTCTCCCTGGAAGGCGGTTCGGCTCGTGCCTTCTTCCGGCAGGTGATATGGGAGGAGACCCCTAGAGTTTTCTTCCTTGGGAGGAGACCTAGAGATACGTCTGGATGATTTGCGCGAATCCCTATCTGAGTTGCCTCCTTTTGGAGTCTGGAAGGTGATATATTCTTGTGTGTGTGTCTCTGAAAGCAACTTGATGGTTGCCTTGCTGGCATATGGATAAGCGTACTGCAAGTACAGTGACGGAATTTGTTCTCTCGAATTACAGCTTCATGCAATCAAATTAACTGGACAATTTTCTTGTAAGGATCATTCAATTGATCGAAGCTGTCACCTGTCCTTATTCTTTTCCTTCCAATTTCTGAAGTGGTTCAACTTGTCCTCCTTTTTCAGGCGCCTATCTTGGATTGACAGGAAAAAGGATCTCGACGCCCTTTGATGCACTATATGTGGGTCTTGGAATGCATTGTGAGCCATCTAGCAACTTGGGTTCCCTAAAAGAGGCTCTTTCAGCTGCTACATTGTATGGCCCTAAAACAATACTAGGCGCATGCATGCATTTTTGTTTTTTTTGTCTCATATCTGGCACCGTTTTCCACAATTCTTTCCTTGCGAAGAAGTTTCGGTAGAGTCACTGATATATGTAGCATAAGTGTGCATTTAGGATGATTCTTGCATTACACACCGCAATGTTCAAATTGAAAGATTCTTCTTTTAGAAGCTAAGATCAAGATAGTGCCACTGTTTTTGTTAAATATGTTAGCGTGATGCCTTAAGAAGAAGAAACTTATAAATTCATCTGTGCTGCAGTTCGGAAGATCCCTTCAAGGACACTGGAGCACTTTTGGCAAGATTCAGTGGTGAATCTGAATCAGAGGCCCACTTAAAAAATTGCTCTCACCTCACATTATCGCATCCTTTGGTGCAAATAAATCAGTTGTGGAGATTAACTGCATAGCTGAGAAAGCATCAGCAGAGCTCCGATGCCGAAGGTAATTAAGGTTCTACCAATGATTGGATGACATTAGGGACGCTGCACAGGGATGCAAGGCCTTGCACACATTTTGCTATTTCGATTATTTCTGGGGACATTCCTTGTGGATGACATCTGGGCTTGCTTCGAGCTGCAATTTCTTATTACCGATAGAAAATTTATGGTTGACCTTGACTGCAGATCATTTATTGAAGCAGATTCTCCCACCTGTGGTTGAGGTACCTACATCTTTTGAAACGATCGTAATGTACAAAATCTCTATAATTTATTTCTGGATGAGCTTCCCCATGGGCATTTTTCATTCAAAACTAGGCAATGTTCTGGAGGTAACGTTGTCTTCTTATTTGTGCAGGTCACGTTGCACACTTGAATATAAATGATGAACTTCTTCCCTACAAGGATGTAATCGCTAACTCATCTATGACGTGCGTATTGCTAACTCTCATACTTTATGAATGTTGTGTCTCTTTGGTCAGTTATTATATCTGTGCCGTTGTCCGTAGCACACTAGTCAAGTTTTCTTGCATATTTTTTCTCCTGTACTCTGTTCTCTTCATTCTGAACTCGGCATCCTAAACACATGCAACACCAAGCTGCAAGATGTGGGCTGGTGGTTCACAAGTGTGTGCTGTTTTTAGGATGTTTTAAGTGCACAAGCGTGTGCTGCCTGAGGCCCTGAGCCTGCAGAGACATATGCCATAAAGTATGCGGCATCAATAATCTGTAGAAGTGACTGTTTCTTACATGAGCAGAAAAATTATCCATGGATCCTGATGGTTGTTAATAAAGCTGTAACAATCACAAATGAGTTTCGTGTGCCGAAATTTGAAGTCTTGGCTGGAAAAAGTGATATGGTGACGGAGGTGAAGCAGTACGGAGCGACATTCAAGCTTGATTACAGTCTGGTGTATCAGAATTCAAGAGTGGAGCATGAACGCATAAGAATTGTATCTAATTTCCGACCAGGGGAAACCATATGTGATGTGTTTGCTGGCATTGGCCCTTTCGCAATCCCAGCTGCTCAAAAGGGGTGCATGGTGTACTCACATGACCTAAACCCAGATAGTGTCAAGTATATAAAGATCAATGCGCAATTGAACAAATTGGACGACCTTGTTCATACTTTGAACTTGGATGCGGGGAAATTTATTTCTCAAATGATGTCTTTGCCTGAATCCAAAACTAGTTTGGAATCTGATGTTCTTACTGAAGAGTGTGCGATCAATAGGGAACCGTCAAAGCAGGAAGCTGAGTCAGATGGGACCCCGGGTATGGTTTTGCTGCAATTGGATCGCTGTCTTTTTGGAATTTGATGGGTTTCGGTGTTATTCTCCAATGTATGACATGCAATTAACATTAATGTAGTACCTGATGACAATGCAGGCTATGGTGATGGTCTGAAAGGTCTATGTGCTGGTGCAGTCACAGCTGCTCCTGCAGCCAAAAGACCATTAGATACTTCTAAAGAAGGTAACAAAGCATCACTGTCAAATATGCTTTTGCCATTTAACAGATTATCTGCTTTTTCATGCATGCGTTAGTCTGTTTAAGATTTTGTGCATGGTGGTGCCTTTTGCTGAGTCTTGCATTGTCAACATTTGAAGTTTTGTTGTGGAGAATGTAATCTTGAATGTACCGCCCCATGACAAAGTGTCACCCAATACCCCAGTTAGATGACTGGAGCTATGAGGGTTCGATGATCGTAACGTTCAACGTTTTTTTTAGGGTGGGGGGTGGGGGGGATGTCAGAATGTTAGGTTCAACTTTGGGATCTTCTAACTTGTGATTTGTCTATAATGGGATAAGCATGCAATCGGTACCATTTTTTCCTTTTTTTGAACTTTTTCTTTGTTATCGACATGAAAAGTTTCGCATGAGAGTATTGTAGACTGCATAGCTGCACTTTCCTAGGACGTTATTTCATTCATCCTCCTGTGAACACACTTTGGATTCCGACCGGTGGCAGAACTTGCCCTCGATGCCTCTATTAGCGAGCCAATATTCCACAGGGTTAGGGATGTGGCGCCGAATAAGGTACTCCCTGGCAAGCTCTCCGAGGGTTTCAATTATGTCTAGGTGTTCAAGGATGACCTCATGGGCCTTCCTGTTGAGTGTTAAGCACTGTTGGTTTTTCAGGCGATGTGCTGCCCGAGTTTCGGGCTGCCGGAAGCATGCTTTAAGGAAGATTCCCATAACTCTAGTCACCCTGCTGGAGGGACGTCGTAAGAGCGGTAGGAACAATTACACGGGGGGGCTAAACATGGCCTCTCGCCTAACGATTAAGAATCAACGAGGCTGGCGTCAATGCAAATGCTGCTTACGGTCAGAGAAAAGCAAAAGAGCATGTATGTTTGGGTGTGATCTGTCTTTCACAAGAGTTGCACGGCTTAACAAGGGTATGAAATGTGAGATGAATTTTTATTTTTTTTATTTTTTTTTGACAGTTCGGTTCTTAGGATTTCTAGCTTTGTTGGGGCTGCTGGTTCCCATTGCTTTGTGGCTGTTTTGTAAAAGCCTCGTCAGCGTTTCGAATTACTCTTTTACTTTCGAACTCCGATAATGAAGCGTCGACTTTGATTTAATTAAATACTGCCGTATGTAAATGCACAAAATTTTGTGCGGTCACGCAATAATTCAAGATAATGTTATATTTGATCGATTACCTCTGCAGATGTTGCAAAAGTTATAAGAGAGAAAATTAAGTCGAATTAAATAAGATCGGTGGAAATTCAGGAATGCGTAATTAACATTTCAAGATAACCAAACTATCTTTTTCAGTTACTTCCCAGCAGTGGAAAGTAGGGGTGTAAACGGTTCGGTTCGGTTCGGTTTTCTTGAAAAACCGAATCGAATCGAACCGTTAAGGATTCCTCCTCGAACCGAACCAAATAGGAACCAAACTGAATTGGAATCGAACCGATAAGTCGATTTGATTCGGTTTGGTTCGGTTTGATTTTCGGTTCCTTTCATCTTTTTTTTTTTTTTGGCTACAGCAGTGCCTACCAGTCTACCACTGCATGACCAGCTTCATCATCATCAGTCTTTGGTGGTGGGGGATTGTCAACACGGATCAGATGTACGAAGAAAGTGAAAGTGAAAGTAAAAAGAGAAGAAAATATATAGTATAAAATAAAAAAAATAAGAAAAAGTGACTGGTTACAGTAGCTCGTCACATCATGTCCTTGCTCACTTTTATTCTTTTTTTTCTTTTTTTCCTTTTTTTCGGTTTTTTTTCCAAGAAGTGGGTTCAATGGCGCACAGCCTTTGTCGCATTGCGTCCCGTCTCGCCGCCTCCGCCTACCACCGAGCCGGAGCCGGAGCCAAAGCGCCGGCCTTGCGGGGCGGCGACGCCGCAAACGTGGCCTCTTCTTCCCGCGCGAGCTCCAGAGCTTTCTCGGCGAGCTCCGACGGAGGCGACCCGTCCTTCCCCGGCTCCGGCCCTTTCGACGACGGGGGTTGGGATTCGGTCTCGTCGTGGTCCACGGGGATGACCAAGGACTACTTCGACGGCGAAGCGGTGGGTCGCAGGACGAGCCCCGGCGCCGGCCCCAGCACGAGCACGGCCCCCGGTCAGAACCCAGGCTCGAACCCTTACCAATCGATGATGATCTCCGATTTGCAGGAAGTCGAGGACAGGTTGAGGCCGTGAGGAATGAGGATGGTCTCGACCAGAGGAAGTGTTTATTTCAGTTCGGTTCGATGCGAACCGATCCGAACCGAAAAAAAAAAAGGTTAATTTTGATGATCCGAACCGAAATCGAAACCGAACCGAAATGTACGAAATTTTCGGTTCGGTTCGGTTCGTATTTCGGTTCGGTTTTCCGGTTCGGTTCTGACACCCCTAGTGAAAAGACCAAACGGTTTGACCCCCCAAAAAAAAAAAGAAAGAAAAAAAAAGCAGAAAGACCAATTGGGCCCCGCTTGGTATCGGCCCCGCGTTCTCTCCAAACACCGTTACCGTAACGACCCCCTCGACAACGTGATCGCTTTATTTTGCCGCTGCCGCTATCCCGTTCCGTCTCCCTACGCCTTCCCAACCGGGTAGATTCAGCCGCCCACCCGCTCTCTCTCTCTCTCTTCGCCTCTCAGCACCCACACCCACACGGCCGCACCCACACCCATCCACACGCACGCACACAGAAGCAGAGCCAACGGAAATGGCGACCCTCACGCAGGGCATCCTCCCGAAGCTCCTCCAGTCCATGAACTCCTCCAACGCCCGCGTCGCCCGGCGAGCACCGCTCCGCCCTCCTCCATGTCATCGGCATTGTCCCCGCCCTCTCCGCCCCCGACGACCTCTGGCCCAACCATGGCTTCTTCCTCCACCTCTCCGACTCCCTCCACTCCACCCACGTCTCCCTTTCCGACCGCGACGCCCACCTCATCCTCGCCAACCGCCTCCAGCTCGGCCACTTCGTCTACCTCGACCGCCTCCTCGTCACCTCCCCGGCCGCCACCCCTTGCTCGGCTCCCCCGAGCCCCTCGTCGCCCGTGTCTCCCCCTCCCGCCGCGACTTTGCCATCCAGCCCGCCTCCGATTCGGACCTCTCCAACAACCTGATCCCTGCCTACTTGTACCGCGAGCGGTCGGTTGGCTTGGGGTGGGCGGAGGGCGACAGGGAGGAACCGAAGGCGGAGAAGCCCAGATCAGGGCAGGCCCCTGCGCCGAGGGACAATTTGCCTAATTTTGAACTCTGATGCGGAGGCAAAGGTTTCTGCTCAGAAGCCCTCGAGATTCTCGTCCCCTGCGACGGCAAAGAGGTAGGGTCTTTCGGGAGGAAAATTGCCTCGGTTGCAGAGAGAGATCCGTCGCCTGCTGGACAGGGGAAGCGGTCGGCGTCCCCGGTACCCTCCAGGTGTGTCTTGCCGAGCTTGGTCGCTGCAAAGGAAGAGAACAGGAGGAACTCGAAGGAACCGGCGATTATAGTGCCATCAAGGTACTGGCAACCATCGCCGAAACGGCAGGCGTCACCAAGCACGAGGAGGGCTTTGCTTTCGCCAGGGAGGAGATTGTCGGCCGGTGTAAAGGCGTCTCCGATGGCGATGGACTCAGCAAGTAAGAAGAAGATGGCTACAATCGCTGCTGGGATTTCCAAGGTCTCAGAGGCCTTGTTTGGTTCGGGGAAGGCAGGCTGGAAGAACTGGGATGAGCAGCCTGAATCAGCATCGGCAGCTCCAGCAACGGAGCAGAAGGAGAAGGCTTCTCGGAAAAAAACAAAGCCGATCTGCAAGCGATTTTGCGGACTCAGGTATTGGTCTTTTCCTGTCATAATTGGCAAATTGACTAAAGGCGTGACATGGTCATGATGATTACCTGGATTCAGAACAGAGTGGGCATTCGCTGCTATCATTTCTTGGAATAAGTTACACTGTTGTAGATACCATGCTGGTGCGATTGGGAATTCATAAAAAGGAGGCAGCATGTATATTCATCTGTGTTTCTGTTAGTCCTTGATGAGAGGAAGAAGATATGTGAAAATCGCGAGGTTGAATAAGAAAGAAAAGAAAGAATAACCCTCGTCGCATTAGTAACATATGTACAATGCAATGAACTCGAGATTTGCTTGCAGAGCTCTGTTTGGTATCATACTGCGGAGATAAACTCCAAGATGGCTTCACTCGCTGGTAATGTTTTTGTCAGAGAAGACAACTAGTCTTTTGATAATGCTAATGTTTCATAACAACCCTCGGAGCTAAAACCCACTAGCGTCAAATGACAGTTTACCGTTCACACTTGCACTCTAGACGGGTTCTCTTATGTCTTAGCAAGGTGACTGGTGGAAAGGCGAATAGTGATGGTCCATCAAACAATGAGAAGGCGATATATGGAACACCTAAATCTATCACTTCAGTTCCCGGAATTACCATTCATGATTTGAAATGGACTGATGGCAGTGTTCCTCGCGATTCGGTCTGCCAAGAACTTCAGAGGCTTGGGTTGACTAGGAACAAATTCACTCTTATATTGTTAATTGGAGAAAAATTTAGTTCTTTTAACTCATGATCCATCTTCGACCCAAAAAAAAAAAAACACTCACGATCTATCTGTCAATCAAATAACTCTGTATAACCACAGAGAATTGCAGAAAGTATTGTTTCTAAGTCAACCTAGTTTTTCTCAACTAAAATGCAGGAGGCTATGCAGAGGAAACTTATTGCCTCCATTGCAGCTGCTGAGGCATTGGAGGAGTTACTAGTGAGGAATTTGAGGTACCAACTTGACCGCAGTTCCTTTTTTCACCTAGGAACTAAATAAACATACAGAAGCACAAAAAATATCAACCACGGTACACAAGCATGAGAGAGGTATAAATAAGAGCTAAAATGTTCTGCAATGTGATTTGGGAAGTAAAGACATTAACATGCATGTAAATGCATCATTAGCATCATCGATTATGTGCTGTCTAAATTGTTAGTTGTATCATTTAATACTTTAGTTGTATAGTTCGATATGGCACTTTTTGAGCAAAATTGTGTTTTATCATATGTTTCAGCATATTTTCATAACTTTGTTCCACATCCGAGTAGCTCGATTTGATTTATTTAATGAACAAGGTTCCTTTATTTATCTTCTTGTCAAACTTTTAAGCAGTTAATTAAAATCAGACCTTTGCACGCTAAAGAGGGGAACCATGAAAAAGGATGTCCTTGTGGACACTTTTTTGTCTTCTTGATATGGCATTCATCTAATTTAGAAAAAGAATGTTGCTGAAACAGATGATAAAACACAATTTTGCTCAGACAGTGCCACATTGAACTGTACAACTAAAGTATTAAATGATACGACTAAAAGTTTAGATGTCACATATTATCTCCGCACTACTGAGGCCATTCTTGATATTTTCCTGCTCAGCCTTATCACAAGAACAATAAAGTGGAACAAAGTTCTTTTTATGATAATACCATCTGTGAATCAGTAGCAATATCCTTCTGCTTCTTCAGCTTAACCTGGTTTGGGTTCAATGTTTGTGCCCATTGAACTATAATGCTCAATGTTGCACTTGCCCACATGAGGAGTGATGAAACAAACCGAAATTCCTGCTTTATTGTAAAGTATAGAGGTCAATTTATGTAGACAAAATCGTCCTCATTCTGCTTCTGATGTCGCCAAGAACAGGGCTGTTTCACTTGCAACATTTAGACAAAATGGCATCCATCATAGCCCGCACAAAAATGGCCAAGGAAAAAAAGAGGGATTAATAACTGGTTTAACATAAATTTGCATAGTATAGAGGTCAATATATGCTTACTAGGATCGGTGCATGGCTGTGCCGCCTCCAGCCCAATATGCTGTTCACGCACTGCGGGCTTGGCCACGCACCACAAGTGGCTAAGCTTGGGTGTGGCGGCACTGTGGGATGAGGGTAGACAGTCGGTGGGCTTGGAGTGAAGATTGGGAGCTAGGCACATTGTAAGGTGGGGTAGGACTAGGAGCGGTTCCGGGCCGGAGGAGGGCTTGGGAATGACTCGGGTGGGCTGGGAGGCAGGCCTTTAAATGGGAAGGATTCGTGGGATGCAGGTTGGCGATGGTGTGGTCGGTGGGTTTGCTGTGGAAGCTGGGGGTTGTGGGGTCAACGGACGGCTGAACAGCGGGCTCACGTAAGGTTGGGTGTTCGAAGGCAAGTCCAGGTTTGTGGTCACTTGCGCTCATCATCTGATCGGGTTATAATCCCCACAGAGGCTGAGTGCGCGGATCAACCCGCAAATGGACAGTGCATCTAGAAGAGAAAGGGGGAAGAGGAAGGCCGCCAGGACGTATGACTATAGTGCTGTAGTAGAAATTTACGTAAAATAAAGCAGATAAAAGAGGTCTTACTGTTGCTAATTGTGCACTTCTGGAGGAGCAAGTGCAGGAGGATCAACAAAGCGGAGGTTCGGATCCCTGCGTTCAACAAAACCAAAACAAATAAATGTTTAGCTAATAGACCATAACAACTTTTGCAAACAGGATTTGCACGTTTTGCTCAAGTACCCAGTAAGTTTTCTGGCGAGGTAGAGCAAGGGTTTCTCAAAGTTGTAGTTGCTCTTTGCGGAAATTTCACAGTACTGCAAATTCTTTTTCCGATGGAACGTAACATGCTCTGCTTCAACTTGCCTATTCTCCAGATCTACCTTGTTCCCACAGAGCACAATAGGTATGTCCTCACAGACCCTGTAGGATTATGTGTAATTAGCGAGATATAGCACCATCAAAAACTGTAATACAAAAACAAATCAAAAGGTCACTGGTGTTTCTACTCAACCTGTAGAGATCGTGATGCCATATAGGAACATTCTCATATGTCGATTGATAAGTGATATCAAACATGATTATTGCACATTGGCCATGGATGCTGCGGAACAACAAATAGAGGTTAAAAATTTCGACACACACAGACATAGGAGGGAGAGAGATTCCCCCTCCCACAAGCAAGGTTAGAAAGTGAATAATGGACATCACCAGCTTCCACTCTACCGCTGCCGGCGCACAAAGTACAACACGTAGTCCAAAAACATTTAAGGCCCTCCTACTTTTTCTCCAAAATAAGATCTAAAGACGTCATATAAATTGTACCATTTCTAGAGATATCACGAAAAAATATGACCATGAAATGAATATACACCCCTTTCAAATGTGGAAAAAGTTCCTGCAAAACCATTTGTTTCTTCATCCATGATTTTACAAATCACACTAGAAGGCACTGCTATTAAGTAATTATTGCCATATTTAGTAAACTCATATAGTTAAATAACCAAAATATAGCTACCATGTAAATAACGCATTGTTCCGGTACAAGATCGAGACTACATTTTTCTCCCTGATATCGCTTAATTCACGTGAATCTAAACGGGAAACTAAAAATTCTTCCATTGAATTAAGAGCAAGGAATTTCCAAGAGGGAGCGATCACTCACTAGTATGAATCTCCTAGACCAACAAACTTCTCCTGGCCCGCGGTATCCCAGCAGTAAAATCGGATATTCCCGCAGTTTGTGAAGAAATCCAAAGTATGAACTTTGAAGCCAATAGTTGCTGTTATGCGCAAGGACAATACCAGAAGATTAGCACAGACTAAACAAAATGATTATCTAATCACAACAACAAAAAAAAAGAAATAACAGGCATTTCCACGTCACTTACGCTCATATTTCTTTTTAAACTCCCCAGTAAAGATGTTTCTTCAGGAAAGTCGTTTTACCTGCACGAAGGAAGAGACTACGCTCAGCCTTGCTATCCATTGCTTGACACTCGAAAGAAAAGATACAGCTCATGACAAATGGAGAAGATCGCGAAGCCACTTATCGTCCGACACCCTCGGACGTCAGACAAATCCCCAGAAATTGTGTAAAAACACACTGTTCGCCGCTTCAAATGGTAAATCCTCTATCTTTAAGAATATAACCATGAGCATGCTACATTTCCCTGATCCCAACCAGTAAAATGACTAGAGCAGACCCTAATTTATCACAACAGCATATGCACCCCTGGTATGTACATAACAGCATATCAAAACCAGTATAAACAGAGCACCCCAGCTATGAATTACCTGTGCCTCCATCGCCGACAACAAGAAGCTTGAAGCTCGGGCAATCGACAGCCTGCTGATTCAGCAAAGCCTGAAAGAGAGACACGTAAAGGGAAACAAAAAAAGAAACAATTAACAACAAATGAGATCAAAATCCGAACTTGTGATCGCTTAGCTCCAGAAACGCCCCCACCACACCCCCCCCCCCCAAAAGAAAAACGGAAACAACAGGTGACCAGGATCCAAAAAGAAAACTGTTAATATCGATGATGCATTAGGCCGACCAGCTGTTGAAGCTCCAGGACAAGGAGGAGCGCCAGGCGGTAGCGGACCCGAGTGTAGAAAAAAGACTCGCCGTTTTGTATTCAATGAATATGTTTTTCTGTACATTTACAATGCTCAGACCTGATATATATATGGACATATGATAACCTTAATGGAGATATACAAAAGGAAAGATTCTATACTAGGAAGAAATTTATACAATAAAAATCCCTAACAAATAGGCTAAAATAGCTCACGACCACACCGAGGTCCTCCAGGTGCGAGCTGGTGCACAAGGGGTTCCCGAGTGAGGTGTATGGCGTGGAGTGGGACCTGATCAGGGTGGACGCGCCCACGGGGTGGCACGACGATGCCCTGGGGTGGAACGACGAAGAGAGTCAAGATTCAAAAGAAAAAATCAAAGAAAAAACCCAAGCTACTAGGGACGGAGAAGGCGCAGAAAATGGTCCGACCAAGAGGAAAGAATAACGAACGAACCTCATGGGATGACGAAGAGGAAAGAACAACGAACGAACCTCATGGGATGACGAAGAGGAAAGAACAACGAACGAACCATTGATGATTGCGAAGAGCGTCGGGGCTTTGGTGGGTGCGAGAGAGAGAGACAGAGAGAGCGAGAGAGAGTCGAAATGCGTTTGGAGCCGCGAAGCGTAGATGAAGAGGAGAAGAACGGGACGACGGTTGGAGGAGGGGGGGAAGGGGCGGGGTCAAAGGGGTCAGCCCATGCTATTTGAGAAATATTTTTCGAAAAGGATAGTAGTTGAATTGATGGGGTGGGGAAGGATCTCTAGTAGTTCAATTGGTCGAAAAGGATAGTAGTTGAATTGATGGGGTGGGGAAGGATCTCTAGTAGTTCAATTGGTCGAAAAGGATAGTAGTTGAATTGATGGGGTGGGGAAGGATCTCTAGTAGTTCAATTGGTCGAAAAGGTTAGTAGTTGAATTGATGGGGTGGGGAAGGATCTCTAGTAGTTCAATTGGTCGAAAAGGTTAGTAGTTGAATTGATGGGGTGGGGAAGGATCTCTAGTAGTTCAATTGGTCGAAAAGGTTAGTAGTTGAATTGATGGGGTGGGGAAGGATTTCTAGTAGTTCAATTGTTCGCGGGGGGGTGTGTGGTGGTGGTGGGGTGTGTGGTGGTGGTGGGTTGTGTGTGGCGGTGGGGGTTTTGTGTGAAAATTAACAATGTTATTTTGGGTGAAAGCAACAGCCCAAATAGATCCCGCCCACCTTCCTTTTTCTTCCTTCAATAGATTTGTGCTGAGCGTGGGAACGGGCGGACAAAACAACTGAAAGGAGAAGAGAGTGAGTTCGTCCGTCAAGAGAAAAAGGGGAAAAGAGAAGAAGTCTCGCGCGTTCGCGATCCGGCAGTCCCGAGAAGTCGAATCAACTGCGAATTGCAAAGCCGGATAAGTCTTCAAGCCTATCGTTCGTTTAATCGTAGTAATTTTCGACGCTGGATCGTAAATTTGGAGTTCTATGAAGTCTGATCTTTGAATTATCAAGCTATGAATACATATATGGAAATGTCGCAGAGCTGTAGGGTTTGACGAAAATTGATTCTAAAGTGCGGCTTGGTCGGAACGAAACTACAAAGTTTCGGGTGCGAGTTACGCATTACAGACGAAAATGAACTTTTGCTATAAATGGGGTTCTTCGTTTTGTTTACGCGTAAAACTAGTTTTATCGACGAATCGGCGTAGTTTCGTCAAGTCGTTCGTTAGAATAGTATTGTACATGGTTTTCAATATCGTTTTTCAAATAATTTATAGGAATACGAGCGCGTTGGTTTGAGTAACCACCGTAGGTTGCTTTTCCGCTTACCAGATGAGTAGTGCTATCTTTTCTACAAATTTCTGAACTCGTGTCTTGAAAGAAAAAGAGATTCAACGTAATATGAGTTATGAAAAAGCATGTTTGTTGCATAAAAATTTGGATTGGACATTTGATATATTTTGGTATTTGTGAATGGTTTAAGATGTGTTTTAGGAATGTTGTTACAAAACGATGTATATATATATATATACTAATTTGTGAATTTGGTTTATGTAATGGACATGTGAAATGTATTATTGTCTAATAAACGAGTTCTGGAATGATTTGAGAAATATTTTTCGAAAAAGATTTCTAGTAGTTGAGTTGATTTGTGCAATGTTATATGTTTGATTTGTGAAATGTACACTAGTTGAGAAAGTTTATGCGATTTGTTTTGAGAAATCAATTAGTGATATTGATTTTGGATTTGTTTCCTGGGACTAGAGGATGTGGGTTTGGTGCTCAATATCGCTGTGAACCCATTAAGAGTTTGTGGATATGCACATACTAGTTTAGGATATATCCCTGTGGGCTGAGCCACCGTCAATATAGGAGGAGAGCTAACCAAGGGGGAATTTTAATTGCCTTGTCGCTAGGCGTTATGCGTGACCCTAGCTAGATACTTGAGCATGAGTTTAATTAATGGAATAAATCATTGTTATGTGATTTGAGTTTGGTCAATGAAATGAGCCATTGACATGTGATTTGAGATTAGTCGATGGAATAGACCATCGGAATGTGATTGAAATAGATTAATCAATGTAATAGACCATCGATATGTGAGTTATTGAGATCGATCAATAGACGGAACCCTTGATATTTCGTTTTGATAATACTGAGCAAATGATCATGTCGGTATTTTACTATTCACGTGACTACATGTTTTATTGTTCCTTTTGACTCAATATGCGTGTGGATTAAAGGAAATAACTTACATTTGAAGTTGTACGTATATTATCAAATAGATTTGTGATCATTAAGTTTGGTTATGGTTTTGTAAAAATGCATAGCGGGTACTCGATCTTCTTAGAAGAGATATGTATTATTCACCGAGCTGTAGTTGCTCAACTTATTCCTTCGAAATCTTTTTAGATTACTTGGCCGACGGCTGATAGTATGAATGCAATATCGACTGTAAACTTTTGATTGTGTTTGAGGTTGTGTTCTTTGATAGGAAGGACGGCTATGTCATTGATACTATTGCAACCTCTCATGAAGGATGGACGCGAACCTAGACTTCATGATTTGAGCACTAACCAGTCATGCTCAATTATTGCAATAAATAGTGCGCCAAACCACATCGTTTCCCCTCCACAGCATCACTCCTCTCTCTCTCTCTCTCTCTCTCTCTCTCTCTCTCTCTCTCTCTAGCTTCTTGTCCTTCTTCTTCTTCTTCTTCTTCTCACAAATAATGGTGATACTAGAGAAGGGCCTCTGGACACTCATGAACGCGAGGCTCACCGGCTCGCGCCGAGACGCTGGTTCTAGCTCATGGTTTCGGAGGAGACCAGACCGTGTGGAACAAGATCCTCCCTCGCTTGTCACGGCATTTCAGGGTCCTCCTCTTTGACTGAGGGCTTCCCAGGAGCTGTCAAGGGGCAAGAAGGTCTGTTCGACCCTGTGAAGCACTCAGTCCTACGAAGCTTTTGCCTGTGATCTAATCGCTCTCCTCGATGAGCTCGACCTCGAGTCCACAGACTTCGTCGGCCACTTGCCTCTGTGAAGAGGCCTGACCTCTTCAAGCGCCCCATACTCCTTGGTGCTTCTCCTAGGTAAGTTACATATTTCATAATGTTAATTCTAAATGATAAATAGGAGCTAGCAATTATTCTTGCTCAGTGTGTTTTGATAATATTCAAAAATCAAAGCGACATCTTTAGTATATGCTAAAAGTTTATGATAAAATAAAGACTTTCCCCTCCGCTTATATATATTGTTTTGGTTCTCTATTAATTAATGAATCCATGTTTCATGCTAGAAGAAGCTGACTAAACTCTGAAATAACTCACTACTTTTGTCCCTATACTTATTTATTTTTAGTAGTGAAGTTTGATTTCCTAAATTTGTTTATAATAAGCATGTGGAGGAGGAAGCTTGCTGGTTCCAAAGTACTCTCTTTTCACCACGACAAAGCACTAGCATGGTCTACCCAGAAAAAAAGCATGAGTAAAGTGAAACGTAATCTTAGTTAGGATCAAAGGAGGGATGTTGCTAGATAAATCTACTGTATTTCCATCATCAAGCGTTTTATGCATATTGCTCGATCGAAACATTTTTGTTGCCCTTTTTGCTAATAAGGGAGTGTTAAATACAGAGCTTGTGCAAATTGATTAGGTTCGGTATGCTACTAATTCCCATCACTTGGATTTGTTTCAAATAACATTTGACCTTTGTTCTTAGATAACATATGGTGGTATACTGTTGCCCCGAACATCACCTCACCGTTACAACAAAGGACAAAAAAGAGCTTGTTACTTAAGTACTTGTTGATTAATTATATGCTTCTTTAAGAACATTATGGTCAGTGAAATTTGTGATTGTAGGCTTTTAATTATTCATGTCAAAACCGATTTCTCTTGTGATCATGGAGTCTAATTCTTTTCCCATCATTCCAAATCTCCGGGGAAACCTTCGTTGCGTTTCTTAAATATTTTCGCGAGACTTGGATAAAGGAATTTTAAAGATTTTGTTCTGATTTGGTACTTGAACGATGTGTAGCCCGAATTAAAGAAAATATTGCTGTCAATTGCGAGATTAATGAGTCGGTGAGATAATTAGTTTCATTACAAATAAAATTTACCATTTCGATTAAGTTCGGTTTTCTGTCAGATGATCGTTTTTTATTTTTTCTAAAAAAGATTCTAAAGCACACCCTAACCGTTTATATTGCTCCATGAATGGTGTTGGAACTGACTGTCAACTAGCGGAAGAGGAAAGCTATCTCTCATTAAGGCTTTTCTTACTTGATTTTTCCCAGTCCGCAACTATTAAATTCATCAAGCCAATGTTTAGTGCACTTAAAGTTGAGGACCCATCACGAGGGAGATGATTGCACACGAAAGAATCCTTCGTTGATTCTCGATTTTCCGCCGTATTTATCTATTTTATTTATTTTAATCATGTCTTTGTCCTCTTCACTGTCATTATCCGAAATAAATTGCATTATGAAATAATAATAACACTTCGCCTCATTTTCTTTTCCGACTTTAATTTCAGTTGGAGTTGGAGCCATCTATAGTTTTGGACAGCTGCTAATGACACTGATATCCCCTTTTGCCTAGTCTAAAAGTTAAACTAAAAAAACCGTTTGCATCTTCTAACCCCAACATGCGGGCGCTTGTTTTGTCCTCGTCAGCATGTTGAAGAGCATTTTCTTGCGGTGACTTACTTCCGTTACCTCTGTAAGCACTTAAACATGGACGGCTACGAGGGCGGGTTCGGGACCACACAGATCGATCAGATCATATCGAATCATATCGAGCATAAAGTCCAACTACTATGGACGGGCACCCAACTTTGCTTCTCTGGTGGTGAGTCCGCGCGACGCCCTCTCAGTCGAGGTGTTCGCAAAGTGCTTGAGAAGTATGAGGCCCGAGGTTGCGCTTCCCTTTGCCAAAGCAGTTTTCCTGGGCGAACACAAAGAGGTCCTCGAGAGAGTGATGACCCCCCGTGCGCTATAATACAGACCACGAACGACGTCGTCGTGCTGAACTCGGTCGCCCATTACATGCACGACAGAATCCAAGGGAAATCTACGGTCGAAATGATGGAAGCGGATGGCCATCTACCTCAGCTCAGCGCACATCTGCAGCTTCTCGATGTGTAGGGTGGAATCTTGGGGTTTGATTGGGATTAGCAGATGATTAAGCTCTTAGAAGTTTAATCATATGATTATACCCTAGACAGGACTAGAATTACCATTCTTTCTTCTGTATGTTAGAATCTCTCTTTCTTTTTTTTTAATTTTTTTTAGAGATTTTATGTATGGATAGTGGGTGAACAACGTCAAAGCAAGATGCCCATGCGCTCGGGGTATGTTGTGATGTGGTATTTGCGAATGTGAATGCGTGAGATTAGGATTGGAGAGGTCTTTTATTGCATGTGATCTGTCTCTTTAGATTAGGTACTATGGTTTGGGGTTGAGATGTTTGACTGGATTTTATCTGATTCGAGGAGTGAATTTCCGAAAAGGTATTGCGAACAGGATGTGAAATACTTTCCAGTTTCCACCACAGAGCTGCGGGACCTTAAAGTCGTCGTTCTCCTGTCTATCGCATATTCTAATGGACGTATCCGAAGAAAGTTGCCTAGGCACGTTGGCAGGACAGGAGCAACAAAAGAGACAAAGGATACTAAAGCGAGGAAAACCGGGAGAATACCAATAATCGAGTCCTCGTGTTTTTGGCACGCTCTATTTCTAAGAATCTACCTATTTGTACTCTCAAACAAAAACTTCGCGAGGAAAAAAATTCAGACCGCTTCGGTTCATGTTTCGTTGGTGAGCGATGACCCGCACATTTAAGACGAAAGGATAATAACGCAAATTGTCCATGAACTTTATATCAATATGCAGTATGGTTCATGAACTTTTAATTTGTTCAATGTGATCCGTCGACTTTAGCTTAATGTGTAATGTAGTCCCTGAATCACGTTCAAACTAGTCACTGGATTATATGAAAATGTTCAATATTGTTCATAAACTTAGGTTAATGGAAAAACAATATTGAACATTTTCGTATAGTCTAGAGACTAGTCAAAATATTTACTAAAATTTCGAGGACCACATTACATATTAAGCAAAAATTCAGGAATCACATTGAACAAATTAAAAGTTAAGGGACCACGTTAGACATTAGTTCAAAGTAATCATTTATAATAATACAAATTTCATAAATCATATATCCAAGGCAAAGTCTCAATAAAACTAAAATTCACAATGTTTCCATTATGCCCCTATGATATTTCCAAGAATTTCTTATTTTTTAGACCTGCAAAACTAGTAGTATGGGTATGGTCGGCCGAAATGTTCGATGGACGGCCCCCCGATCAAGCTAAACTTATGGCCTAGGCTCACCCATTAACAAAGGAAATACACAGTACGTTCTCGGGATAGCTTGGGACTGATCCTATAACCATAAGCCGTTGCCGAAGCCCGTCCAGAGATTCCTTCGAGACCTTGTCGCTCATAATGTGCTTGGGCAGGCATGAAGGCCACTAAGACTCGTGATCAGTTCTAATGGTACGTATCATACTGAGCAAGCTTATCCCAGACCAAGCAAACAATCCACGACCTCAGCTAACAATAGATCATATGATAACATGCACATGCACAATCAATCATAGTATACAAAATCTGATAGGTATAAGTACCATAATATGAAGTGACTATATTGTTGAGTAATTCGCACATTTATATCTTGACATTGTAAACACCCATCTTCGCATAGTGCACACATTGATATCACCTTTAGTAATACTAGACACATGTCAATCATGACCAAGAAAACACTTCATTGTTGTTACCACCACCATACTAAATGTCTGTACGAAGTCGCTCCTTGTTCATGCTCTATTTTTGGTCTCGAGAGTCACTCTTCACCTAATCGGATAAGGTCAACACAAGTCCATTGGTTTTTTGTCTAGTTCATTTCTAAATCACACAATTCACCGAGAAAATCTTGTTATCAACGAATCATGTAAAATTATACGCTAACTGATACTCATTCGTATGCAATCAATGTTAAAATATATGTTAAATACACATCGCATAATTGGTCCCTCTTGATTTCTTCCTTTTTTGATGCTCATTCATATTCGAATACATGCATCGGTTCGAGGTTTTTGTGGTATTAACTCTTTTATTTAATCTCAATTTCACTAAACACCGGTCGATTTCTCTTCTTTGCCCCTAGACCTCACTACGTCGTTTCACGTGGTTTCAGAGAAGTCAAGGCCCACACGCTAAGGGCAATTTTGTCCAACCATGGAGGTTTTTCTCTCTCTCTGTCTCTCTCCCCTTGTTGACGACGCTGCTCTGACCCTGAGCTTCATTCAGATTCTCTCTCCCGAAGGCCATCGTCACTCATCGGAGCTCCGCGATCATGGCTTCCGCCGGCGACGAGTTCGTCAAGCGCTCTGTTCGCTCCAACGCCAAGGAACTTAGGTCAGTCTGCTCGATTTCACGCTGAGCACTCTCGGTTGCGATCGCTGTGGGGATCAGGAGAGTGAACTAAGTTGGAATTAAGAGTTTGTGGAGTTTGATTTTGCGCCGTTGTCTATGCGAGGAGATGAAGCCATCGTGTGTGATGATGATAGGGTTAAGTTTTGCATGTTTTGATTTGATCCTGCGGCGCAGACATGGACGTGAAGCCCAAGAGCTTCCTTGATGAGTGGGAATCGGACCCCCCAAGGTGAAATGCTCTCTCCCTCGAAGGCGGCTCGGCTCGTGCCTTCTTCCGGCAGGTGATATGGAAGGAGACCCTAGAGTTTTCTTCCCTGGGGGAATGTAATATATTTCTGGCGCTGGTATATATTGTGAATCGAATGTCATGATTTCTTGATGCGAAAACGGATATCAAGAGCGTTGTTGCCGAGATTCAAAAAGACAAAAAATACACGCCGCTTGTGCCGAAGGTGCTCATTTTATACTACTTGCTCGAGTTCCTTGTTCAGGGTATTTTCCCGTGTTCGTTGATGTATGGGCTTTGGCATTGGCCTTTCTGGTCATGGTCATTTCCGTGTAATTACAGAGGTATGAATGATTGGCTTTCGGTTGCTTTCATCGATGTACTTTAGGTGAACATACTATTTTTGTTCCATTAAATTCCCCTTCATCATCACCCTGGCAGAGGACACTTCTTGCTACGCCAGAAAATGGAATTGGTCTTTTCCCTGATGTTGGGTTTGCATTTATTGCAGCACAGAGTCCAGGAGAGGGATCGGTTTGGTACGTAATTTATCAAATCGAGAAGCGTGCCTCTTGTCTAGCTGAATTGTATATGATTTACAGAATGGATTGGTATGACTGAGGAGCATCTATTGATCTTGTGACTGTTGCATTTAGGACTTTGAGAAATACTTTATGCACTGTTGTAGATGCGTTGAAGTTCAAATAGATTTATTATTAATGGTTTGTCTTTGCATTACTGAAGAATGTCGTCTCCAAAGTACATTGACACTCTTTCCTAGAATGGAATTGGATCATTTGACCTTTACTTTTGCCTTCTGATATTTATATCCTTGAATACTTCAGAGCTATTTCTGATTTCCGAAACCTCTCGGTCATATTTTTTTACTGTAGCAATTCAGATAATTTTTCCCCCTGGACACCATGTGTACATTGTACTACGTTTTTTTGGAGGAAGGGAGCACATTGTGTGGTTAAGTTAAGAACAAAGTCTCCTTTTGTCTAATTCTATTGCGGAAACATTTTTTAAAAAAGTGAAACTCTTTCTCTCGCGGGTGGATCTTGTCTGATAGGTACCGTCCGTGTCATTTAGGATACGTCTGGATGATTTGCGAATCCCTATCTGAGTTTCCTCCTTTTGGAGTCTGGAAGGTTATATATTCTTGTATGAGTCTCTGAAAGCAACTTCATAGTTGGCTTGTTGTCATATGGATAAGTGTACTGCAGTACAGTGACAGAATTTGTGCTCTCGAATTACAGCTTCATGTAATCAAATTAACTGGACAATTTTCTTGTAAGGATCATTTAATTGGTCGAAGCTGTCACCTGTCCTTTTTTTTTTCCTTCAATTTCTGAAGTGGTTCAACTTGTCCTCCTTTTTCAGGCGCCTATCTTGGATTGACAGGAAAAAGGATCTCGACATCCTTTGATGCACTATATGTGGGTCTTGGAACGTGTTATGTGCCATCTAGCAACTTGGGTTCCTTAAAAGAGGCTCTTTTGGCTACTGCATTGTATGGCCCTAAAACAATACTAGGCGCATGCATGCATTTTTGTTTTTTTGCCTCATATCTGGCACTGTTTTCCACAATTCTTTCCTTGCGAAGAAGTTTCAGTAGAGTCACTGATATATGTAGTATAAGTGTGCATTTAGGATGATTGTTCCATTACGCACTGCAATGTTCAAATTGAAAGATTTTTCTTTTAGAAGCTAAGATCGAGATAGTGCCAGTGTTTTTGTTAAATATGTTAGCGTGATGCCTTAAGAAGAAGAAACTTATATTCATCTGTGCTGCAGTTTGGAAGATCCCTTCAAGGACATTGGAGCACTTTTGGCAAGATTCAGTGGTGAATCTGAATCAGAGGCCCAATTAAAAATTGCTCTTACCTCGCATTATCGCATGCTTTGGTGCGAATAAATCAGTTGTGGAGATAACTGCAGAGCTGAGAAAGCATCGGCAGAGCTCTGATGCCAAAGGTAATTATGTTCTACTGATGATTGGATGACATTAGAAATGCTGCACAGGGATGCCAGGCGTTGTACACACTTTGCTATTTTGATTATTTTCTGGGGACATTCCTTGTGGATGACATTTGGGCTTGCTTCGAGCTGCAATTTCTTATTGATGATAAAAAATTTATGGTTGACCTTGACTGCAGATCATTTATTGAAGCAGATTCTCCCACCTGGGGTCGAGGTACCTACATCTTTTGAAACGATTGTTCTGTACAAAATCTCTGTAATTTATTTCTGGATCAGCTTCCTCATGGGCATTTTTCATTTTAAACTGGGTGATCCTCAGAAAGTAACGGTGTCTTCTTATTTGTGCAGGTCATATTGCACACTTTAATATAAATGATAAGTCATCTATGACGTACGTATTGCTAACTCTCATACTTTATGAATGTTGTGTCTCTTTGGTCGGTTATTTTGTCTGTGCCTTTGTTCGTAGCACACTAGTCAAGTTTTCTTGCATACTTTTTCTCCTGTACTCTTTTCTCTTCATTCTGAACTCAGCATCCTATACACGTGTAACACCAAGCCACGAGATGTGGGCTGGTGGTTCACAATCAGCAAAGTGTCTCTTCTGAATGTGTTCCGAGTATCATTTAGAGCATCACTTATCACCTGTTTTTGGGAAGTTTTAAGTGCACAAGTGTGTGCTGTCTGAGGCCCTGAGCATGCAGAGACATATGCCATTAAGTATGCGATATCAATAATCTGCAGAAGTGACTGCTTCTTACATGAGCAGAAAAATTATCCACGGATCCGGACGGTTGTTAATAAAGTTGGAACAATCACAAATGAGTTTCGTGTGCTGAAATTTGAAGTCTTGGCTGGAAAAAGTGATATGGTGATGGAGGTGAAGCAGTATGGAGCGACATTCAAGCTTTGATTACAGTCTGGTGTATTGGAATTCAAGAGTGGAGCATGAACACATAAGAATTGTATCTAATTTCCGACCAGGGGAAACCATATGTGATATGTTTGCTGCCATTGGCCCTTTCGCAATCCCAGCTGCTCAAAAGGGGTGCATTGTGTATGCAAATGACTAAACCCAGATAGCGTTAAGTATTTGAAGATCAATGCGCTGTTAAACAAAGTGGACGACCTTGTTCATACTTTCAACTTGGATGTGAGGAAATTCATTTCTCAAATGATGTCTTTGCCTGAATCCAGAACTAGTTTGGAATCTGATGTTCTTACTGAAGAGTGTGAGATCAGTAGGGAACCGTCAAAGCAGGAAGCAGAGTCAGATGGGACCCCGGTATGGTTTTGCTGCAATTTGATTGCTGTCTTTTTGCAATTTGATGGGTTTCAGTGTTATTCTCCAATTTATGACATGCAATTAACATGGATGTAGTACCTGATGACAATGGAAGCAATGGTGATGGTCTGAAAGGTTTATGTGCTGGTGCAGTGGCAGCTGCTCCTGCAGCCAAAAGACCATTAGATACTTCTAAAGAAGGTAACAAAAGCATCACTATCACATATGCTTTTGCCATTTAATAGATTATCTGCTTTTTCATGTATGCGTTTGTCTGTTTAAGATTTTGTGCATGGTGGTGCATTTTGCTGATTCTTGCATTGTCGACATTTGAAGTTTTGTCATGGAGAATGTAATCATAAATGTACCGCCCCATGAGAAAGTGTCACCCAATACCTCAATTAGATGACCGGAGCTATGAGGGTTCGATGATCGTAACGTTAACCGTTTTTTTTAAAGAGGGGGGGGGTGTTCAGAATGTTAGGTTCAACTTTGGGATCTTCTAACTTGTGATTTGTCTATAACGGGATGAGCCTGCAATCGGTACCATTTTTCCTTTTTTTGAACTTTTTCTTTGTTATCGACGTGAAAAGTTTCGCATGAGAGTTTTCTAGACTGCATAGCTGCACTTTCCTTGGATTATTTATCATTCATCGTCCTGTGAACACACTTTGGATTCCGGCAGGTGGCAGAAAGTGCTGTCAACGCCTCTATTAGCGAGCCAATGTTCCATAGGGTTAGGGATGTGGCGCCGAATAAGATACTACCTGGCAAGCTCTCCGAGGGTTTCAATTATGTCTCGGTGTTAAAAGGATGCCCTCATGGACCTTCCTATTGAGTGTTAAGCACTGTTGGTTTTGCAGGCGATGTACTGCCAGAGTTTCGGGCTACCGGAAGCATGCTTTAGGGAAGAATCCCATAACTCTAGCCACCGTGCCAAAGTGAGGTCGTAAGCGCGGTAGGAACAATTACGCAGGGGGCTAAACACGGCCTCTCGCCTAACAATGAAGAAGGTATTTTTTGTTTTTAGCTCGATTGAAGATAGAGAGAAGAATCAATGAGGCTGGTGTCCTTGCAAATGCCGCTTACGGTCGGATCTGTCTTTCACAAGAGTTTCACGGCTTAACAAGGGTATGAAATGTGAGATGAATTTTTATTTTTTATTTTTTTTTGACAGTTCGGTTATTAGGATTTCCAGCTTTGTTGGGCTGCTGGTTCCCAATGGTTTGTAGCTGTTGTGTAAAAGCCTCGTCAGCGTTTTGAATTACTCTTTTACTTTCGAATTCCTATAGAATTCCTATATTGGAGTGTCGACTTTGATTTAATTAAATACCGCAATATGTGAATGCACAAAATTTTGTGTGGTCGCGCAATAATTGAAGATAATGTTATATTTGATTGATTACCTCCGCAGATGTTGCGAAAGTTATAAAAGAGAAAATTCAGTCGAATTAAATAAGATCGGTGGAAATTCAGGAATGCGTAATTAACATTTCAAGATGGAAAGACGAAATGGTCTGACCCACAAAAAAAAAAAAAGAAAAAAAAGAGGGAAGACCAACTGGGCCCCACTTGGTATCGCCCCCGGTTCTCTCCAAACACCGTTGCCGTAACGACCCCCTCGACAACGTGATCGCTTTATTTTGCCGTTGCCGCTATCCCGTTCCGTCTCCGTTACCTACCTTTTTTCTTTCTCAAATTAAAAAAAAAGAAAAGGAAATAATAATATTCGCGAGATTTTGAATTTGAATCACACAACGGATAGATTCAGCCACTCGGTCTCTCTCTCTCTTCGTCTCTCCGCACCCCACACCCACACCCATCCACACGTACGCAGAAGGAGAGCTAACGGAAAATGGCGACTCTCACGCAGGGCATCCTCCGAAGCTCCTCCAGTCCATGAACTCCTCCAACACCCGCGTCGCCCGGCGAGCACCGCTCCGCCCTCCTCTCCAGGTCATCGGCATCGTCCCTCCAGACCCTCTCCCACCTCTGGCCCAACCACGGCTTCTTCCTCCACCTCTCCGATTCCCTCCACTCCACCTACGTCTCCAACTGCCTCCAGCTCGGCCACTTCGTCTACGTCGACCGCCTACTCCTCGCCTCCCCAGCCGCCACCCCTTCCTCGGCTCCCCCAAGCCCCTGGTTACCCGTGTCTCCCCCTCCTGCCGTGACTTTGTCATCCAGCCCGCCTCCGATTCCGACCTCTCCAACAACCCGATCCCTGCCTGCTGGTCCCGCGAGCGGTCGGATGGCGTGGGGTGGGCGGAGGGTGACAGGGAGGAACCGAAGGCGGAGAAGCCAGATCGAGGCAGGCCCTTGCGCCAAGGGACAATTTGCCTAATTTGAACTCTGATGTGGAGGCAAAGGTTTCTGCTCAGAAGCCCACGAGATTCTCGTCCCCTGCGACGGGAAAGAGGTAGGGTCTGTCGGGAAAAAAATTCCCCCAGTTGCGGAGAGAGATCCGTCGCCTGCTGGAAAGGGGAAGCGGTCAGCGTCCCCGGTACCCTCCAGGTGTGTTGTGCCGAGCTTGGTCGCTGCAAAGGAAGAGCACAGGGGGAACTCGAAGGAACCGGCAATTATAGTGCCATCAAGGTACTGGCATCCATTGCCGAACGCTCGAAGGCAGGCGTCACCAAGCACGAGGAGGGCTTTGCTTTCGCTGCAGAGGAGATTGTCGGCCGATGTGATGATGGACTCAGCAAGTAAGAAGAAGATGGCTACAATCGCCGCTGGGATTTCGAAGGTCTCAGAGGCCTCGGTTGGTTTGGGAAGGCAGGCCGGAAGAACTGGGATGAGCGGCCTGCATCATCAGCATCGGCAGCTCCAGCAACGGAGCAGAAGGAGAAGGCTCCTCGGAAAAAACAAAGCCGATCTCAGGTATTGGTCTTTTCCCGTCATAATTGGCAAATTGACTAAAGGCGTGACATGGTTATAATGATTACCTGGATTCAGAACAGAGTGGGCGTTCGCTGCTATCATTTCTTGGAATAAGTTACGCTGTTGTAGATACCATGCTGGTGCGATTGGGAATTCATAAAAAGGAGGAAGCATGTAAATTGATCTGTGTTTCTGTTAGTTCTTGACGAGAGGAAGAAGATATGTAGAAATCGCGAGGTTGAATAAGAAAGAGAAGAAAGAATAATTCTTGTCCCGTTAGTAACATATGTACAATGCAATGAACTTGAGATTTGCTTGCGGTGCTCTGTTTGGTATCATACTGTGGAGATAAACTACAAGATGGCTTCACTCCCTTGTAATGTTTTTGTCAGAGAAGACAATATGTGCCATAGCAACCCTCGGAGCTACAACCCACTAGCGTCAAATGACAGTTTACCCTTTGGGAATGTGGTTCTTTAAACCCCTCCCCCATATATTGACCCTTCACGCTTGCGCTCTAGATGGGCTCTCTTACTTTAAAGATAATTGCGTTTCCTTCTCAGGCTGCTATATCTAGACGTCTTAGCGATGTGACTGGTGGAAAGGCGAATGGTGGTGACCCTTCAAACAGTGAGAAGGCGATATATGGAGCACCTAAATATATCACTTCAGTTCCGGGAATTACCATTCATGATAAGAAATGGACTGATGGCAGTGTTCCTCTCGACTCGGTCTGGAAAGAACTTCAGAGGCTTGGGTTGACTAAGAACAAACTCGCTCTTATACTGTCAATTGGAGAAAAAATTTAGTTCTTTTAACTCACGATCCATCTGTCAATCATATGACTATGTATAACCAGAGAGAATTGCTGAAAGCATTGTTTCCAAGTCAACCTAATTTTTCTTAACTAAAGTGCAGGAGGCTATGCAGAGGAAACTTACTGCCTCCATTGCAGCTGCTGAAGTATTGGAGGAGTCACTAGTGAGGAATTTGAGGTACAAACTTGACCCTGGTTCTTTTTTTCACCTAGGATCTAAATAAACATACAGAAGCAAAGAAAATATCAACCACAGTACACAAGCATGAGAGTGGTATAAATAAGAGCTAAAATGTTCTGCAATGTGATTTGGGAAGTAAAAGAATTAATATGTGTGTAAATGCATCATGAGCATCAATGGTTATGTGCTGTCGAAACTTTTAGTCGTATCATTTAATACTTTAGATGTATAGTTCAATATGGCACTTTCTGAGCAAAATTGTATTTGATCATCTGTTTCAGCATGTTTTCATAACTTTGTTCCACATCCGAGTAACTCGATTTGATTTATCTGGCGAACGAGGTTCCTTTATTTATATTCTTGCCAAACTTTTAAGCAGTTAATTAAAACGAAACCTCTGCACACTAAAGAAGGGAACCATGAAAAAGGATGTCCTTGTGGACACATTTTTGTCTTCTTGATTTGGCATTCATCTAATTTAGAAAAAGCATGTTGCTGAAACAGATGATAAAACACAATTTTGCTCGGACAGTGCCATATCGAACTATAAAACTAAAGTGGTAAATAATACGACTAAAAGTTCAGATATCACATAATATCTCTACACTACTAAGGCCATTCTTGATATTTTCCTGCTCAAGCCTTATAACAAGAACAATAAAGTGGAACAAAGTTCTCTTTTTTATAATACTATCTGTGAATCAGTGGCAATATCCTACTGCTTCTTCAATTTAACCTGGTTTGGGCTAAATGTTTGTGCCCATTGAAGTAAGAGCAGCATCAATCACTATGAACTATAATGCTCAATGCTGCACTGGCCCACATGAGAAGTGACGAAACAAACCGAAATTCCTCCTTTTTTGTAAAGTATAGAGGTCAATACATGTAGATAAAATGGCATCCATCATAGAAATCATCCGCATTCTGCTTCTTGATGTCGCCAAGAATAGGGCTGTTTCACTTGCTACATGTAGACAAAATGGCATCCATCATAGCCCGCACAAATATGGCCGCGGAAAAAAAGAGGCATTGATAACTGGTTTAACGTAGATTTTCCAAGTATAGAGGTCAATATATGCTTACTAGGATCGACGGTGCATGGCTGTGCCGCCTCCAGCCCAATATGCTGTTTGCGCACCGAGGGCTTAGCCACGCACCACAGGTGGCTACACTTGGGTTTGGTGGCACCGTGGGAGGAGGGTAGACAGTCGGCGGGGAGGGGACACAAGAGGGCGGGCTTGGAGTGAAGATAGGGAGCTACGCACATTGTAAGGCGGGGGATCGTTGGTGGGGCAGGACTAGGAGTGGTTCCGGGCCGGAGGAGGGCTTGGGAATGACTCAGGTGGGCTGGGAGGCAGGCCTTTAAATGGGAAGGATTCGTGGGATGCAGGTTGGTGATGGTGTGGTCGGTAGGTTTTGTTGTGGAAGCTGGGGTTTGTGGGGTCAACGGAGGGCTGAACGGCGGGCTCATGTAAGGTTGGGTGTTCGAAGGCAAGTCCAGGTTTGTGGTCACTTGCGCTCATCATCTGATCAGGTTATATTCCCCTGAGTGCGCGGATCCACCGTAATGGACAGTGCATCTAGAAGAGAAAGGGGGAAGAGGAAGGCCTGGATGTATGACTATAGGTCTGTAGTAGAAATTTACGTCAAATAAAGCAGATAATAGGGGTCTGGAGGAGGGGACATAAGAGGGCGGGCTAGGAACATTGGGGGCTAGGAACATTGTAAGGTGGGGTGATTGTTGGTGGGGTAGGACTAGGAGCAGTTCCGGGCCGGAGAAGGGCTTGGTAATGACTTTAATTGGGAAGGATTCGTGGGATGTTGATATAGGGTGGTGATGGTGTGTGTGGTCATTGTGGGAGGTGGGTTTGTCGTGGAAGCTGGGGGTTGTGGGGTCAATGGAGGGTTGAACGGCGGGCTCACGTAAGGTTGGGTGTTCGAAGGCAAGTCCAGGTTTGTGGTCACTTGCGCTCGTCATCTGATCGGGTTATAATCCCCACAGAGGCTGAGTGCGCGGATCAACCCGCAATGGACAGTGCATCTAGAAGAGAAAGGGGGAGAGGAAGGCCAGGATGTATGATTATATAGGGTGCTGTAGTGAGAAAGGGGGAAGAGGAAGGCCGCCAGGATGTATGACTACAGTGCTGTAGTAGAAATTTACGAAAAATAAAGCAGATAACAGAGGTCTTACCGTTGCTGTGCAGGAGACTCAACAAAGTGGAGGTTCGGATCCCTGCGTTCAACAAAACAAGTGTTTAGCTAATAGACCATAACAATTTTTGCAAGCAGGATTTGCACGCTTTGCTCAAGTACCCAGTAAGTTTTCTGGCGAGGTAGAGGAAGGGATTCTCAAAGTTGTAGTTGCTCTTTGCAGAAATTTCACAGTACTGCAAATTCTTTTTCCGATGGAACGTGACATGGTTTGCTTCAACTTGCCTATTCTCCAAATCTACCTTGTTCCCACATAGCACAATAGGTATGTCCTCACAGACCCTGTAGGATTATGGGTAATTAGCGAGATATAGCACCATCAAAAACTGTAGTACAAAAACAAGTCAAAAGGTCACCGGCGTTTCAACTCAACCTGCAGAGATCGCGTTGCCATATAGGAACATTATCGTATGTCGATTGATCAGTGACATCAAACATGATAATTGCACACTGGCCATGGATGCTGCGGAACAACAAATAAAGGTTAAAAATTTCAACACACACAAACACAGGAGGGAATAACGGCCGCACAAAAGTACAACATGCAGTCCAAGAACATTTAAGGACCTCCTACTTTTTCTCCAATCAGTTCACGTGAATCTAAACGGGAAACTGAAAATCCTTCCGCTGAATTAGGAGCAAGGAATTTCCAAGAGGGAGCGATCACTCACTAGTATGAATCTCCTAGACCAACAAACTTCTCTTGGCCCGCAGTATCCCAGCAGTAAAACCGGATTTTCCCGCGGTTTGTGAAGAAATCCAAAGGATGGACTTCGACACCGATAGTTGCTGTTATGCGCAAGGATAATACCAGAAGATTAGCACAGACTGAACTAAACGATAATCTAATCACAATAAAAAAAAAAAAGAAATAACAGGCATTTCCACGTCGCTTACGCTCATATTTCTTTTCAAACTCCCCAGTAAGATGTCTCTTCACGAAAGTCGTTTTACCTGCACAACGGAATAGACTATGCTCAGCCTTGCTATCCATTGCTCGACACTCGTAAGAAAAGATACACCCCATGACAAATGGAGAAGATGGAGAAGATGGAGAAGATCCCGAAGCCACTTATCGTCCGACACCCTTGGACTTCAGATAAATTTCTGGAAATTGTGTAAAAACGGACTGTTCGCTACTTCAAATGGTAAATCCTCTATTTTTAAGAATATAACCATGAGCATGTTACGTTTCCCTGATCCCGACCACTAAAATGACTAGAGCAGACCCTAATTTATCACAACATCATATGCACCCCTGTTCGGTACACAACAGCATATCAAAAAACAGGGCACCCCAGCTACGAATTACCTGTGCATCCATCGCCGACAAGAACGAGCTTGAAGCTCGGGTAATCGACAGCCTGCTGATTCGGAAAAGCCTGAAAGAGAGACACGCAAAGGGAAACAAAAAAAGAAACAATTAACAAAACAGATGAGATCAAAATCCAAACTTGCGATCGCTTAGCTCCAGAACCTCCCCCCAAAAAAGAAGAACCATGTGACCAGGATCCGAAAGCTCGAGAAGGACGATAAAGAGAGTGGAGATTCAAGAAGATCCAGCCAAAGAAAAGAAAAAAACCCTAGCTACCAAGAATCTGAAGAACGCGCGCAGAAAAATGGGACGACGAAGGTGAAATGAGAACTCACTCACTCACTCACCATTGATGATTGCGAAGAGCGTCGGGGACTCGGGGCTTTGGTGGGTGAGAGAGAGAGAGAGAGAGAGACAGACAGAGAGAGAGACAGAGACAGAGAGAGAGTCGAAATGCGTTCGGAGAAGCAAAGCGTATTGGGAGAGAGCAACCATTTCTGAGGTGGTGGGGGGAACTTTTAAGAAGAAGACTAGCAAAGAAAATTGAGCACAGGTGTTTAACCATGCTAGCTGTTCTCGCCCGTTGCTTTTAAAAATTGAGCACAGGTATTTTACCTTGGGCCCAAAATAGAACCAGCCATCTTCCTTTTTCTTATTTCCATTATTAAATTAAGTAACAATGCTCCTTTCCTTTTTTGGTAAGGGTATTAACCCTTTAATTTAATATCAATTTCACTGAACAATGGTCGATTTCTCTTCTTTGCCCCTATATCTCGCTCCGTCGTTTCGCGTAGTTTCAGAGAAGTCCAGGCCACACCGAAACGGCAATGTTGTCCAACCATAGAAGTTTCTCTCTCTGTCTCTCTCCCCTTGTTGACGACACTCTGAGCTTCCACCGGACGTGGACGACGGCGGCGATGATAAAGCCTCGGTAATTCCTTCAGTTCTCTCTCCCCGAAGGCCATCGTTCCTCATCGGAGCTCCGCGATCATGGCTTCCGCCGGCGACGAGTTCGTCAAGCGCTCCGTTCGCTCCAACGCCACGAACCTAGGTCAGTCTGCTCGATTTCAAGCTGACCACTCTCGGTTGCGATCGCTGTGGGGATTAGGAGAGTGAATTAAGTTGGAATTAAGAGTTTGTATGTCTTCTTTCATATTTATACTAACGTTATTGTTTTGTCGTGCTTAGCTGAGTGGTGTAATGAGAACTGAATATCGGCTAGCAGTAAGGTCTTCTCTGCGAAATGATTATGCTGAAGGTGTCCGTGCAGTACTGGTGGATGAGAATCAGGTTCTAATTACTGTTTAAACCCTCTCATTAATCAATACTGGCATCTTTTAATTTTTCTACATTTAGTCTCAGTTTGTTTCACGAAATTGAATGATTTGAAGAAAAAGTTTCTAAAATAATCGCTTGTATCCCTTGAAAAAATTAGTCAATTAAAACTATTTTCATTTTGGCCATTTTTTCTGTCTAAATTAGACAATGAGAACATTTTTCGTTCATTTATTTTGACTTTTAAGAAAATGTTCTCCAAATTATTTATTTTTCGTGAAACAATGGCACCTCTAATGTCTTTGACTGTGTTGGCAAGTAATGTGCAGTTGCATTCAAACTTTTGCAATATACCTTGGTCTTGCATATCGGCATAGCATCTTCATTGGCTTTTTCCATCTGTTTGAAGAAATATGAATATATGTCAGTAAAACAGTCGTGTTATTGCAATACATCTATGTAGTAGACCATAAAACTTCTTCATCCCAAACCACCCCACCATACGCACGCCAACAGCATACGATACGTCTACAGTATTCATAACTTCGTTGATCATGGTTCAGTTTAAATCTGTAGCTGTCTCACATGTCCATTCTCGGTTGAACGTCGACGAATACAATAATATTGATTGAAAGTACATGTGCTTGGTTTTATATTCACGAAAATTGCTTGTATATTTGTTTACTTTGTAAATTTAGCTGTGTGCTTTTTCTATATCAGATATTACTAGAGCTGTGTAACGATATCATCTTGACGATTTGTCAGTCATAGTATAATTCACAAAATTTCTGTTGGCGTGAATTTTGTGCGTACGTGTTCAAAATCCTGTGAATGCTTATGCAGAATCGAAAATGGTAATCAGTGACAGTGGAGGAAGTCAAACAAAGTGAGGTGGCAGCTCTCTTTGAACAACTAACCCCAGAAATCGAGTTAAAAGTATGAAGCTCACATATAAGCACGTATCCATCTTCCACCTTCTATATTTGGTGGATGCTAATGGTTTGTAATCCTGCTTTGCAGAGTAGTAGTTAACACCGGTTTTGCTCGAGCAGCAATCTAATAGTTTCAGGATCCTGGCAATGTAATAATTTCAGACATGCCATCATCTGCTTTGTATATGCCATTAGCCATTGTGCCTTGTGCTTCTCTTAGTAGGTGCAGTTTTGATCCAATGTGCATGAGCAATGACGAAGCGTATTTCGGAAGCCGCCTTTGTCTCTGGCTTTTGGATGCTCTTGAGCTTTGCGGTGGAACAGACGCATTTAATAAATTTTCCTCCCCGAAAGATCACAGACCATGATATCTACAAAATAAGAACATGTGGCTATTTTGAACTCTGGCTTAGTGTAATTCAAGTTAAGCAAATCTGATTGCAGATCAAGTGAGGATGCGCTAGCCGCTAGCAAATGAGCTCTCGTGGATTAAAGGTGATTAACCAGTCGACTCTGACAAATAATTTAGGGCTAGAGGAAAAGTTGGCATGCTTCTTTTTGGACACTATATTGCGAAAAGAGGTCTGTCTTGATCTGAATTATTCTTTTCCTCAAAACTAGGTGATCTTCTGGAAGTAATGGTGTCTTCTTATATGTGCAGGTTGTGTTGTACACTTGAATATACATGATGAACTGCTTCCCTACAAGGATCTTATTGCTAAAGTCATCTATGACGTACGTATTACTAACTCTCATACTTTATAAATGCTGTGTTTTTTTGCTCTGTTATTTTGTCTGTGCCATTGTCCGTAGCACACTAGTCAAGTTTTCTTGCATATTTTTTCTCCTGTACTCTTTTCTCTTCATTCTGAACTCAGCATCCTAAACACATGCAACACCAAACCGCAAGATGTGGGCTGGTGGTTCACAATCAGCAAAGTGTCTCTTTTGAATGTTTTCCGAGTATCATTTAGAGCATCACTGTGGTAGTTCTACTTATTACCTGTTTTTAGGATGTTTTAAGTGCACAAGTGTGTGCTGCCTGAGGCCCTAAGCATGCAGAGACATATGCCATTAAGTATGCAGCATCAATAATCTGTAGAAGTGACTGTTTCTTACATGAGCAGAAAAATTATCCACGGATCCGGGCGGTTGTTAATAAAGTTGGAACAATCACAAATGAGTTTCGTGTGCCAAAATTTGACTTCTTGGCCGGAAAAAGTGATATGGTGATGGAGGTGAAGCAGTATGGAGCGAAATTCAAGCTTGATTACAGTCTGGTGTATTGGAATTCAAGACTGGATCATGAACACATAAGACTTGTATCTAATTTCCAACCAGGGGAAACCATATGTGATATGTTTGCTGCCATTGGCCCTTTCGCAATCCCACCTGCTCAAAAGGGGTGCATGGTGTATGCAAATGACCCAAACCCAGATAGTGTTAAGTATTTGAAGATCAATGCGCAGTTGAACAAAGTGGATGACCTTGTTCATACTTTCAACTTGGATGCGAGGAAATTCATTTCTCAGATGACGTCTTTGCCTGAATCCAGAACTAGTTTGGAATCTGATGTTCTTGCTGAAGAGTCTGAGATCAATAGGGAACTGTCAAAGTGGGAAGCAGAGTCAGATGGGACCCCAGGTATGGTTTTGCTGCAATTTGGTTGCTGTCTTTTTGCAATTTGATGGGTTTCAGTGTTATTCTCCAATTTATGACATGCAATTAACATGGATGTAGTCCCCGATGACAATGCAAGCAATGGTGATGGTCTGAAAGGTTTATGTGCTGGTGCAGTGGCAGCTGCTCCTGCAACCAAAAGACCATTAGATACTTCTAAAGAAGGTAACAAAAGCATCACTGTCAAATATTCTTTTGCCATTTAATAGATTATCTGCTTTTTCATGTGTGTTTTTCATTTTCCCTGCATATTTCTGTGGCAGGTGCCAATGCCGAAGTTTGCAATGTACTTGTATCTTGCAAAAGAAAAGGAAATAACAACAAGCGAATCAGGGCCACTGAGTTGTCCTATTCTAAGACATGGGAGCACATTGATCATGTGGTTATGAACCTTCCTGTATCTGCTCTCACGTTTTTGGGTCTCTCCCTCTCTCTCTCTCCCTTGTGTGATTTGGCGTTGACATACGTTGTCTCAATACGTCTTCTCCAACGGGAAGAAAACCATCTTGGGTTTGTTTCAATTCCTTTAAACTGTGTTGAAGAGACCAGACGAGATAGGAAGTGTAATCAGCATCGCATTCTTTGTGGGAGAAAATTTTTTATTTCAATAGTCTTCTCAAATATTTCAAAATATCTTCAGCATCGCATTCTTTGTCTCCAATTCTTTTTTGCCTCAGATGTATTTAGGGGGCTTATACACAGTAAATATTGGAAGGGACCCTCTCCCTGGATTCACTGCTATTGTTTTATGAAGGCCAGTGAAACCAAAGAATCCATTTTGGCAGTAAGTTCTGTTCTACAGGAATGTAAATTCATGTCGACTTGTTAATGTTATTGTCTTTTGTCAGTCTAAACACGATACTTGTGCAATCTTCAAGTTGATTTGACTTCGTTTGGGTGGCAATTACCAATATACTTCCTGACTTGTGGTTGGTATTTATGCTTTCTCATGGAATTTAGATTGATTCTTTAAGCTGCCTCATAAAATAGATGCACTTTTCATAATCAGTATTAATGTGTACTGAATCTGAAAAAGTCAAAACAAAAGGAGCTTGTGTGCTTCATTGCAAAAATTAGTTTGTTAGTTGTTGCATTACTCACGTGGGTACTCCAATGAAGTTTACCTGGGCAAAACAAATAAGAGTGAACTTAAAAGTTTTCTTAGAGATTGCGGGAAATTTTGTGCTTGTCTTAGTTTTCCTGTTGTGCCTCATTTCTCTATCTTTTGGAGTCAATTAAGAACTGAAAACTGAAGATTATAGATAGCTTAAGGGAGATAGCTTTAGCTGGGAAATATTAAACAAGACTTCCACATCATTGCTACTAGAAGGAGGTTCTGTTCTTTTTTCGTATGAATTAGGAAGTTGAATTAAAAACGGCACAAGCAGTTTGAAGGTAATAGCAGGACTCGACAGACCACATGCTCAGGCAATCACAAGGCCAAAAGAGGGTTGGCAGCGCCTTATTATTCAATTTCCTCAAACTTTGAGTTCCGCTGTTGACATTTGAAGTTCTGTCAGGGAGAATGTAATCTTGAATGTACCGCCCCATGACAAAGTGTCACCCCATACCTCAGTTAGATGACTGGAGCTATGAGGGTTCGAGGATCGTAGGCGTGTTGGGGGAGGGGGTTCAGAATGTTAGGTTCAACTTTGGGTTCTTTTAACTTGTCATTTGTCTATAATGGGATAAGCCTGCAATCGGTACCATTGCTCCTATTTTGAACTTCTGTTCGTTATCGACATGAAAAGTTTCGAATGAGAGTATTCTAGACTGCATAGCTGCACTTTCCTTGGATGTTTTATCATTCATCGTCCTGTGAAAACACTTTGGATTCCGACAGGTGGCAAAACATGCCCTTAGCGAGTCAATATTCCACAGGGTTAGGGATGTGGCTCCGAATAAGGTACTCTTTGGCAAGCGCTCCGAGCGTTTCAATTATGTCTAGGTGTTAAAAGGATGCCCTCATGGGCCTTCCTATTGAGTGTCAAGACAATTGTCGGTTTTGCAAGCGATGTACTGCCTGAGTTTCAGGTTGCCGGAAGCATGCTTTAAGGAAGATTCCCATAACTCTAGTCAGCCTGCTGAAGGGAAGTTGTAAGCGCTGTAGCAACAATTGTGTGGGGGGCTAAATACGGCCTCTCGCCTAACGATTAAGAAGGTATTTAATTTTAACTCGATCAAAGGAGGGAACTCATCATCGACGGGATACGGTTGTTTTATCGAATCGAGGTTGGCATCCATGCAAATGTTGCTTACGGTCTGAGAAAAAGCAAGCGGATGAATTTTTGGCTATGATCTGTCTGTCACAAGAGTTTCGAAGTCTAAAAAGGATATGAAATATGGGATGAATTTTTTCTGTTTTTTTGGCAGCTCGATTCTTAGGATTTCCAGCTTTGTTGGGCTGGTTCTCAATGCTTTGTAGCTGATTTGGAATAGCCTTGTTCGTCAGTGTTATGAAATACTTTTTATCTTTCGAATTTCGATATTCGAGCATCGGCTTCTGATATAAATAAAAACCGCAATATGTTATATTTGATCAATTACGACTCGAAAGTTAACAAGGAAGTTATAAGAGAGAAAATTGACTTGGAATTGAATTAAGATCGGTAGAAATTCCTAAAAACTAGGAATCGAATCATTTGCCTCCCTACGAGGACCTCTTCGGCCTATTTGTTTGTATGTAGGAACGATGAATTTGAATTTCAGGGATACATTTTTTTTTTAACATGTTGATATCCGCATACCCTGTATTTATAATTAGGGAAAAGTTTTTCTTTCCTAGTTCCAGAAAAATTCCCGTGTTTAATGTCTAAGATTTCAGACGAAATCTTTTAAGGTCTTACGAACGACCTGTATAACCTGAAACCTTTCACATTTAAAATCATCATAAAAAAATAATAATCTTTTTCATCCATTCTTTTCTTCAAGTTGCTTTCCAGAAGCAAAAAGACCAAACTGGGGCCCCCCACTTGCTCCTCATTATCGCCCCCCCGTTTCTCTCCCAACCCCGTAACGTGATCGCTTCACTTTGCCGTTGCCGCTATCCCGTTCCGTCTCCAAGTTTACAAAAAACAAAAAAACAAAAACAAAAACAAAAATAGTAATATTCGCGGGATTTTGAATTTGAATCTCGTAACGGACAGATTCACTCTCTCTCTCCTCTTTCCTCTCTCTTCTTTCTTCTCGTCATACACACCTTCTTCCCATCCCATCCACACGTACAAACGAAGAGACAGAGAAGCAGAAGCAGAAGCGCAGAGAGGAGCAGACCGGGGAAGATGGCGACCCTCACGCAGGGCATCCTCCTGAAGCTCCTCCAGTCCATGAACTCCTCCAACGCCCGCGTCGCCGGCGACCACCGCTCCGCCCTCCTCCAGGTCGTCGGCATCGTCCCCGCCCTCTCCGCCCCCGACGACCTCTGGCCCAACCACGGCTTCTTCCTCCACCTCTCCGACTCCCTCCACTCCACCTACGTCTCCCTCTCCGACCGCGACGCCGACCTCATCCTCTCCAACCGCCTCCAGCTCGGCCACTTCGTCCACCTCGACCGCCTCCTCCTCGCCCCCGACTCCCCCGTCCCCCGCGCCTCCGGCCTCCGCCCCCTCCCCGGCCGCCACCCCTTCCTCGGCTCCCCCGAGCCCCTCGTCGCCCGCCTCTCCCCCTCCCGCCGCGACTTCGTCATCCAGCCCGCCTCCTCCGATTCCGACCTCTCCGCCGACCCCATCGCCGCTTACCTGTCCCGCGACCGGGCGGAGGGCACGGCGAGGGCGGAGAGCGACCGGGAGGAGCCCAAGGCTTCGGAGAAGCCCAGATCGAGGCAGGCCCTTGCGCCGAGGGACAATTTGCCTAATACGAACTCCGATGCGGAGGCGAGGGTTTCGGCTCAGAAGCCCTCGAGGTTCTCGTCCCCCGCGACGGCGAAGAGGTCGGCATCTGTGGGGAAGAAGATTGCCCCTGTTGCAGAGAGAGATCCGTCGCCTGCCGGAAAGGGGAAGCGGTCAGCGTCCCCGGTACCCTCCAAGTGCGTCGTGCCGAGCTTGGTCGCCGCGAAGGAAGAGAACAGGAGGAACTCGAAGGAACCGGCAATTATAGTGCCGTCGAGGTACAGGCAACCGTCGCCGAACGTTCGGAGGCAGGCGTCGCCAAGCACGAGGAGGGCTTCGCTGTCGCCAGGGAGGAGATTGTCGGTCGGTTTGAAGGTGTCGCCCGCGGTGATGGACTCGGCAAGTAAGAAGAAGTTGGCTACAATGGCTGCTGGGATTTCCAAGGTCTCAGAGGCCTTGGTTGGTTCGGGGAAGGCAGGCCGGAAGAACTGGGATGAGCAGCCTGCATCAGCATCGGCAGCTGCAACAGCAGCTCCAGCAACGGAGCAGAAGGAGAAGGCTCCTGGGAAAAACAAAGCCGATCTGCAAGCGATTTTGCGGACTCAGGTATTGATCTTTTCGTATCATAACTGGCAATTTAACTAAAGGCATGACATGATTATGACGATTACCTGGATTCAGAACAGAGCGGGCGTTCGAATAAAGGTTTGGTTTTTATCACGCTTATTATAATCCGGGTGCTTGTTTGTTCATTGTGATTCACATTTCGCTGCTGTCATTTCTTGGAATAAGTTGCACTGTTGTAGATACCATGCTGGTGCGATTGGGAATTCATGAAAAAGGAGGCAGCATGTAGATTGATCTGTGTTTCTGTTAGTTCTTGATGAGACGAAGAAGATATGTAGAAATCGCGCCAGGTTGAATAAGAAAGAAAGAAAGAATGACCCTTGTCGCATTAGTAACATATGTATAATGCAATGAGCTTGGGATTTGCCTGCAGTGCTCTGGTTGGTATGATACTGTGGAGATTAACTCCAAGATGGCTTCGTTCACTGGTAATGTTTTTGTTAGAGAAGACAATTAGCCTTTTCATAATGCTAATGTGTCATAGCAACCCTCGGCTGCTGTATACGATAGTTTTTCATTTGAGAATATGGTTCTGTGAACCTCTCCACCATATATTTACTCTTCACATTTTTTGCACTCTAGATGGGTTCTCTTACTTAAAATATAATTGCATCTTTTTCTCAGGCTGCTATATCTAGACGTCTTAGCGATGCGAGTGGTGGAAAGTCGAATGATGATGATCTGTCAAGCAATGAGAAGGCGAAATTTGGAACACCTGAATCTGTCACTTCAGTTCCAGGAATTACCATTCATGAGAAGAAATGGACTGATGGCAGTGTCCCTCTCGACTCGGTCTGCAAAGAACTTCAGAGGCTTGGGAAGGTATTAGGGTTGACTAAGACCAAACTCACTCTTTATATTGTCAATTGGAGCAAAATTTAGTTCTTTTAACTCATGATCCGTCTGTCAATCATATAACATTGTAAAAGCAGGGAATTGCTGAAAGAAATGTTTCTAAGTCATCCTAATTTTTCTCGACTAAAATACAGGAGGCTATGCAGAGGAAACTTATTGCCTCCATTGCAGCTGCTGAAGCATTGGAGGAGGCCACTGCTACGGAGTCAGTAATGAGGAATTTAAGGTACTAACTTGGCGCCAATTCTGCTTTTCACCTAGGAACACAATAAACATACAGAAGCACAGAAATTATCAGCCCCAGGACACAAGCATGGGAGTTGCATAAATAAGATCTTAAATGCTCTGCAATGTGATGCAGGAAGTAAAGACAGCAGTATGTGTCTGAATGCATCATTAGCATCGGCGGTTATGTGCCGTCTAAACTTTTAGTCTTATTATTCAAAACTCCTAGTTGTATAGTTTGATATACAAAATTGTACTTTTTCTTCTGTTTCAGCATGTTTTCAGAACTTTGTTCCACATCCAAAGCTGGGAATCCTTTACCATCCATTGACCGGTTCTTCTCGATTTATGACGAGGTTGTGAGATCTACTGGTGTTGTCAAATCTCTCTCTAGCAGCCGTGCGGCCTGTGCCGACGATACTATCGTCCCCACAGACCAATCGAAATTCTCAATTTGGGTGGAGGCAGCTTTGGCCACTGATCTTGATATCATCAATTTTTTAACTAATCAGAATAGTGAGCCGGCATCAGCTCTTCAGAAAACGTTGCTCAAACGACAATCTGTGAAGGCACATGGCAAGAACCACATGAAAGTGGCTTCTCCATCACGTTCCGACTCTGCCTGCGCTTGGACTAGGGGTCACGGGATGAAAGAAACTGCCGACTTTGCAATGAAGTTGCAGTCAGAGATGCAAATGTGGTTTGTCAGTTTCATTGAGAATTCCTTGGATGCAGGCTTTCGGGTGTTCGGTGAACGTGGTGGCGGGAAAGTACTAAATCTTGACGGTGGCTCTGTTACAGCTGTTTTATCGCACTTGAAGCGAGTGAATGATTGGTTGGATCGCGCGGTGCCTAAAAGCGACGAGTTTCTTATGGAAAAGATTGAGCAACTGAAGCGGAAGATATACGGTTTTGTCATCCAGCATGTTGGTACAACCTTCGACAACTCCATGTCAGCTGCTTCGTCTTGAATTTCTGGATGACCTGATTAAATATTTGTTGAGTATATTACATCTGTTCTTTCATCCTGTTCAGCATTTTTGTTTTGACCCCACGATCTTCTTGCAACTAGCAAGCTTGGATCATTCAAAGCTCATAAGGCTTGCATTTTAATCTGCTTAATATTTGTCAAGTACAACCTATTTCATTGTCTTGTGGAGTAATCTATCAACCTGGTCTTCATCATCTTCTCGGCATTTGGTGGCCGATTTATTATGTTACTATCCCGCCTCGCGAACTCAACGTTGAAAAAGAACTAAATTATTCACTGTCATCTCAATTCAAGTTTCTGAGTCTCGTGCTAATATTATTCAATTTCAAATCAAAAGAGCCTAACAAAAAATGCTCGAGAAAAGTTACTGGAGGAATCCAAACCATGGGTCATGTCGTCGGTACAGCCTGAATCGATCACACAACATCTGTGAGAACTAGACAAGAATCAAGAAACTGTACCGGTGGCTAAATTAGCTAATGGGTTTAATACCATGGCTTTACTAGATCACCGAATCACCGCCGGAGAGCGACAACAATAATCAAAAGAGGTGGGAGAGGACGACCATCGTAGCCGCCTCGGTTCCACAGTACGTTCGGTTTGCAGGTCCGCCGAGTCCGGCACGGCACCATCTCTGCCGGAGTGCAGACGAACCTCCGGAGAGGTCTTTGTGGGACGGGCGAGGTTGTTGTCAAGACCCTACCGAAATGCGATTCGGGACCCCTTTCGATCTGTGTTTGGCCTCTGTTAGTACCCGAATTTTTCTTTTTTCTTTTTTGGTAAAGAGCGATTTTTGCTTTTTTTGCTAACATTATAGATAGACGGGAGCTTGCTGATGCCATGTTTAGAGTTGCAGTTCAAACAGAAGAAATTTTGTGTAATTCCTTAATTATTATGCAGGAAATACATGTAAACTCATCTCTAGGGGATGAGACTCATATGACACAAGAAGATTACAAATGCACCAACATGAATTTAGGAACTTTTTCCCGATAACCTGCCACTACTTCATGTGGATGTAATGTTGGCTAGGGGTGATTGATTCCTACCCTGAAATTTGGAACCAAACAAAATATGGTCGATTCTCAATTTGTGGAACCGGGGAATCGGCTCACTTGGTCCTAAAATCGCACTGTCGGTCTGGTCCAGTTTAAAGGTCAGTCCCGAAATCGGTGATTTCTTCTTTAAGTGGGAGTTTTCCAACATTAAAAGGAAAAAAATAATTTGCCAATCAGGATTTGCTTCATAATAAAAAAAAATAAAGAAATTTAGGCCGGTCCATCAGTCCAATCCAGACAGTCTGGTCGGTTCGGTTCTCTATGTGGAACCGAAAATTGTCTAGACCAGTCTGTTTAATCAGATTAGGTCCGGTCCGGTTCCGAACTGAATTGGTATCGATGCATACCCCTGCTGTTGGCGGACGTTGGAAATAACTGATGTTTTTTTTTATGTCATTAAAGATCCTCACCTGAGAAAGTGGGGCCGAAACCTAGGCATGGCATCAAAATGTCCGCTCATCCTCCATCTGTACATCGATTCTCCACACACCTTCACGGTAACAAAAACTCTTACAATGAATCTGGTGCATGAGATGGGCTCCATGCAAGGCCAAAGCATTTTTTTTTATTACAACACACGACAATAACATGGATGATAAGTCAATCGAAACTTAAGAAATTCAAAAGTTTTAGTGCAACACGAAATGACAAGCATAGCACGTGATTAATCCGATTGATTGGTTGCGATAAGTATTGAATTTATGATGGCAATTGTAATTAGCACTTCCCTAAGTAGCTGGATTTCATAAATCCGCGTCAATTGGACGCCTTTTTTTTTTCCTCGAAATACCCCGTGGAGCGGGACTTTTCTCTAACACCTCCTAAAATGAGTCACACCGTGTTCCAATTGACCTACCTCATTACCGGCGCTGAAGACCAACGTCCGACGAGCGCATGACCATCACGTGGCCATTTCCAACCGTTGGGCAAGGGCAATTTTTATCCCTCGAAAAACCGATTTTTCCAATTAGAACCTGCTAAAAGCGCGAATCATTAGAGACATATCTACTATCTAACGGCGAAAGTATAACTTATTTCTAAATTCCTTACAACTATAGAAGATTTAATTCCCCCAAAATATAGTAGACCCCCTTCTCTTCTATAGTCTCTCTCCAGAGGGGAAAGAGAGAGAAAGGAAACGTCCTTTTAACTTTAATGCATGATTTCCCAAGAGACTTCTTAATTAATTCTTGATTGCATCTTTATGTAATTTATCTCTTTTTCACCATTTAATGTATAAGAATAAAGTGCCATGAAATGCGAAAATTTTTTTTAAAAAATATCTGATCCGTAATTAATTAATTTCCGGTGTTCGTGTATGTAATATATATCAGTCGCGAAAAACATTTCAGAGAGCTTTCGTCTCTCTCTCGCTCTCCCTGCCTTCACGTGGATCGTCAATGGCGGGAAGAATCAACCGGAGGGACGATGATGCCCTGGTCCTGAGCAGCACCAACGTCTTCGCAGCTCTCGGCAGCTTGAAGAAGAAAAGGAAGATGAAGACGACGGCGAAGAAGAAGAGCGATGGAGAGGCCTCCAGGGGAGCTCAGGAGCAGGTCTTCTGGGCTCCCGCGCCTCTCAATGCGAAGTCGTGGGCCGACGTCGTCGACGACGATGACGACTACTACGTAGCTGCCGTGCCGCCGGAGCGCGCTTGGAGCCAACCAGGCGAGCCGAAGGCGGAGGAGGAGAGCGAGTCCGAGGATTCTCTTGAGGAGGTGGGGTTGCTTGGTTTCATGTACATTGGTGCTGTCGATATGTGTAACTTAACGTCTTCTCCTTTACTTCGTTTGTTTGATTATCTCGACAGTGATAATGTTATTGGGTTCGCGTGTTATTATCAGAATTCCGCGAGGTGTTGCGTTTGTGGTAAACATTACTGTTTGAGGTTAAGCTTGGTGATAGGAAACTTCCCTTTTTGTTTTTTCTCCCCATTTTGGCATTACATGTTTTAGATGGCCTCAAGCGGAGTGGAGAGTATCATCAATTGCTCCTTTTCTTTGGTTGCTGGAATATTTGTTTACCCTTTAAGATTCTAGTGCAGTGTAATGGGAAACTTTCTTGTGTTGATCATATAGATGCTACTGAGTTGAATGTTCGGGAGGCTTTGACATTAAACTAGCAAATAGCAATGATGTTTTTATGTTTCGCATATAAAAAAGGAAACTATGAATCTTTTCTTCAGTAGCATCCTTTTTACAAGCAATCTGTGTGTGTGTGCAAAAGAAGATAGTGGAATCTTAGTAGGAGAAGGGACTGAAAGAGAATGCAGAGGAATTGCCAACATCTGTATTTAATATTGATGTGACTATCTTCTTACTTGTTCTGTTCCTTTGGACATTTTTGACTCATGATGGGTCAATGTAAAATTTGAAGAATGTACTCTGCCTAAGCATATATACCCTTTTCGAGTTCTTTATGGAAGTAGAGGGATGGCAATGCTAGGAGCTTCAGCTTTTAAAGTTTAGCTTGTGGGGTTAAGAGTTTCTTTATCTGTTAAAATATCCTTTGACATCATTGACCTGCCTTTGAGTTCACCTCTAAATAGTGAGCTCCCTGTTTGATTGATGACTTCCTTTGATATTTTGAAACGCACTTACTGTTCAATGGTTCTGTGGCATTGTTGAACAAATCTGAATTTCTTGTTGAGTGTGTGCATTTTGCACTTCTCTGACTTTTGTCAGCTCAGAGGGCCACCTCCTTCATGTGGTGTGTGTTGATCTGCAATTTCTTGCGGAGCTGCAATTTTGGAACTTAAATCCTGAATGTAGGTGATTTAAGAGGGTGCAGGTTACAAATGATCTTTGAACCATATTTGCTGAAGAAACCTCTAATATGATTCTTATGCATAAAGCAATGACGTGCTGAATCAATGATTTTGTTTTGCTAATCCCCTTTGAGTTACATTTTATATTCGTCCGCACCCTTAATCCTTGCCTTTCTACCATTGTTGTCACTAGTGGTTGCAAATTAATTAAATCTGACCTGTGTTACCATAAAAAGTCGTGATCCCTGTCGATAGCATTCCAGAAAATGCAATCCACAGTACCTAAACTTTGGGACCTAAAAGTTGGAATTAATGCCTTAACTTGCAATCAAAACAAAGCTCAACTAATTAATCATTATGATGTAACTTTTCCTTTGTTAAAAGAGCTGTCCTCAGCGAAGAGCTTTTTCTTGACATATTTCTTTGAAATCAACTCGAGTGGGTTCACCGCCGGTTTATAGTTGAGTCATCGCTTGCCGGACGCGCGGACACCTCGATTATCAAAAAAAAAAAAAAAATCAACTCGATTGGGTGAGACTAATTTAATCAATGCAATCTTCAACAGTTCAGGTAACCGCTTAGTCTATAAGTACGGTAGGACGTCAGCAGTTTCAGCTGTTTCATTGAAGGATGTTATGTTGTTCATGTATTATTATGTCATGATTTCTCTTCCTTCCCATTGTGTGCTCTTAGAATCTGATAAATGTTCAGTTCTCATTTTTTGAGTTTTGTTATCCACTTAAATATCACCCCGATGCCGTGAGGGACCGAAATAGGTTCCTGGAGGCCATATGTTCATATTTGATAATTATAGTGAGCCACTCTTGTATGTCGTGATGCCATTTGAAAACTTTCCTCTTTTGACCTTAGGAAAGCGAGAATGGTGATGGTCTTGTTGAAGTAGGCGATGAAGGCATGGAAGAAATTGAAAATGAACCTGCGTTTGCTGTGGACGGAGAACCTGTTACAAAGATGCATATCGAAGCTCCTCCTGCTTTTAAAGAGACTGAATGGCAGCTTTCCAAGAAGGAACTGAAGAAAAAAGGGCTTGAAGAACTTGAAGCTGTTCTTGCTGAGTTTGGTTATATGAACAGAGAGAAAAGCTGCCAAGATGAAACACAAGGTAATTTATAGTCCCTCTCTAGCATGGCATTGTCTTTGAATTTACTCTGTCAGCCTTGTTCTTCTTTTGGGCCAAATGTCAACCATTCTTTTAAGACTGATATAGTATAAAACTTTTGAATGATGCCCCCTTTTATTCAAAATCACATTCCATAACCTCGTACTTGGGCGTTGCTAGTTGATACTTTTCAGTCTAGAGTATGATACCATCTGTTTCCACTTGTGGCACCCAGTTTTCGCCGTCAGTTCCTGTGAAGAAATTGTAAGGTTCTTTTTCTCCCGCAGGCAATAACATGGACTTTCTGCTGGATAGTAATTGCTCTTTTTTCAATCCTAATCTCCCGTCGTTTCTTTTTTAAAGTTCTTTGTGTTGTTATAGATGAAAATGAGAGCAAATCCCTTGTTTTGTTTATTTCTTGCTGAATACTCGAGGATACGCTACAGGATACTTTGATTATCAACGAGTGGAATACTGGTATTCACTGTTTTGCATGGATTCCTTGCTTCTCATCTGTTCACTATTGTTTTGGATGTATAGTATGTGTAAGAGGAAAACTGAGCATTCTACTGCTTCAAGTCCACATGCAGGACTAATTTGATTTTCTCTTCCAGATTTTCCCTTTGTGAGAGGAGTTCATCATCATGTATATCCTTGCAGATGATGCACAGATGCAAAAACCAGTGAATTCCAATAGAGAAGTGGATAAGAAAGGGAATGGTCCTGGAGAAAGCAAAACAATGAAGAAGAAAAAGAAGGACAAGTCTTTGAAAAAGACTAAAGAAGTGCAAGAGCAACTTGGTGGCACAGAAGTTGGAGCTAGAACAGATGAAACTACTGAGACCAAGAACTTCGAAAATCATTCTACCATTGACATAAAAGAGCGGCTTAAGAAACTGGCATCCACGAAAAAGAAAAAGTCTAGCAAAGAGATGGATTCTGCTGCCAGGGCAGCGGCTGTGGAGGCTGCTGCAAGGAGTGCAAAGCTTGCCTCGGCAAAGAAAAAGGAGAAGAATCACTATAATCAGCATCCAGCGCGGTGAACTGAGAAAACCTTTTTCCAGCCTTTTTATCTTTGTTATGCATGAGCATGAACTTTGTCTTGTTCATTGTTTGATAGAAAGTAAATAGTGGGAATCGGTGATATGAACATGGTTTTGAACAAGACAGACGGTTTTTCATGATGGAAAGAGGAAAAAATGTTTTTTTTTTAGTAAGGTAAGAGGAAAAAATGTTTCTCTACCCTTGCCATGATTTCCTTCGCCGTGGAGAATAAACGCAATGCAACTAGGTGGGTTCTAAATGTTGATGTCGGAGTGGTTGGAGATTGAGAAGGAAAGTCGAATGCCACAATCGATATGCTCAATTCCTAAGTAATCTATCCTAGAATATGGGGCATATAACTCATCACTCATTGGAATCCGTCAAAGAGAAACAACGTTTCAAAGATACTCTAATCCAAGATATAAAATCTGAAATTTCATTAAACAAAGCACGCCAATTCGTAGGGAGGCCCTAGAGAGGTTTATATAAACTCAATTTGGTACTACCCTCTAAGTTAGGCAAATTCCAAGACACCTAATCTTTTATTTTCCAAGACAAGACCGACATTCTCTAGAAAAATCATACCTAAAAGATTGATTCTTGACACAAGACGACTCTAGGAATAAATTACAATGCATAAGACCCAACAAAATCATAGAAACTGTAAAAGACTCGTTCTAGGGTTAAACTGAGGAGCACTTAGTAATTTGACCATAACTTTCTCTAGAAGACTTAAAATTGCATGAAACTTGTTGATTAGAAAGTAGACACTTTACAAACATGTATCAAAAGCAGAGAAAAAAGTACCCTTAAAGTTCTGCTAGCAGAGTCAAACTTAGCCTGCAAGCAATTTCGCATTAAATATTGGATAAGGTTCAATCTTCTCAAGACGTTCCTTCATCGGATGTGCTCAGAGTGTTGAGCCATTGGCCAAAGAGGAAAGTGTGGTGAGAACTGGGGCGGCTGTCGTCATTCTCAAGAGGAAAGTTTGTTGCTTTGGTTGCTTAGGTATGAACTAGGGCGGTTGTCATTATTCTCTTTATTTGTACTGTCACAGTGTGCATCATATGGTTTAAGTTCTGTGTTTTGCCAAACCAGAGGAGAGTGTTGAGATGTGCACATTGTATCCCTCAAACGATGAACAAAGGAAAGAAGAAAGAAAGAAAAGATTGACAGAACGTGTCTGCTTAATAGTGGTTCAGACTACTCTGTGATTCCACACTTTTCTACTGTATCATTTAATCTTGAGTTAGGTTCAATCTAGCTCTGTTCTAGTTCAACACTTGTTCTCCAAACAGTAGAGTAGGCAAACAGAATTTAAGCTGCCAAACCTCAACGGACCTCCCTTCATGCGCTTACCATGTTTGTGACCTCCTATTAACCTTCAGCTGAAACGGTCTTGAAAGCAGTCATCCTTGCTCTCAGAAAGCAAATGGAAAAAAAGGGAAAATGAAAGGTAAAGCACCAATCTTGACACAATTTTCCGCAAAAAATGTAGAAGCCCCGTTGATATAGGTCCAACCATCTTTGTCTTTCCTGGAATTTTGATCTTTATCTACTACAAATGCCACTTCTTGCTAGTGCCTCAATCACCATTCTCTCTCATGGCTCCTTTGGTACAAGAAGTCCATTTTCCTCAGCTTCACATTCCGATCACGATCCACCGGAAATTCCCAGTATTACCAGCAGGGCCTATTCCTGCTTCAGCCGGTGACAGCCTTTACCTCTCAAACCTGGATGATATGATTGGAGCGCGTGTTTTCACCCCAACAGTGTATTTTTTTGGATCAAACTCGCTGACATCTGGATCAAGATCTCTCGCAGATGTACTACATGATGCATTAGCAGCTGTTCTGGTTCCTTACTACCCTTTATCAGGTAGGATGAGAGAAACCGAGAACGGAAAGCTAGAAATCTTCTTCGGAGCAGGTCAAGGGGCTCTCATGGTGGAGGCTCACTCTGACATGGTCTTAGCTGATCTAGGAGACCTCACCGTGCCTAACCCAGGTTGGGAGCCTCTGGTTTATCGGTTTCCCAATGAGGAGCCGTACAAAATCCTCGACATGCCATTACTTATAGCTCAGGTGACCATGTTTAGTTGCGGTGGCTTTAGCCTCGGCCTAAGGCTCTGCCATTGCATCTGCGATGGGCTCGGAGCCATGCAACTTCTGCGTGCGTGGGCCACCACGGCAAAGTCAGGAACTCTGGTTGTAGATCCTGAGCCATGTTGGGACCGAGAAATATTCCGGCCTCAGTATCCGCCAGTGGTGAAATTCCCACACACTGAGTTCAGGAGGATCGATGATGGATCAAGCCTCACGAAGTCCTTGTGGATAGCCAAGCCGGTGCAGAGGTGTTACAAAATCAGCCCGGAGTTTCAAGCCAGGGTCAAGACCCTAGCTAAAGATGAAGCGTTCCCATGTACCACTTTTGATGCTATGGCTGCTCATATCTGGAGATCATGGGTGAAAGCACTAGATGTAAAACCGCGAGACTACCAACTCAGGCTTACATTTTCTGTCAACGCTCGCCAGAAGCTCAAGAATCCACCATTGAAGAACGGGTTTTATGGTAATGTTGTTTGCGTGGCATGTGCAGTGAGCTCCGTGTCGGAGCTTATTGACGGGAGTCTCTCAAGCACGACTTCCTTGGTTCATGAAGCGCGGCTCAGCGTTTCGGAGGAGTATCTGAGGTCTACGATCGATTATGTTGAAGTTCACAGGCCTACGAGGCTCGAGTTCGGTGGAAAGTTGACTATTACGCAGTGGACTAGGTTTTCCATTTATGAGTCGGCAGACTTTGGCTGGGGAAGGCCAATTTACGCCGGACCGATAGACCTAACCCCGACACCGCAAGTTTGTATTTTGCTTCCAGGAGGAGAATCCGATCCCAGTGGCACGATGGTCGTGTGCATTTGCTTGCCTGAGTCGGCGAGTGAAAATTTTAAAGAGCTTTTTAGTCTGATAGATTGAAGTCATGAACGAAAAGCAGTGGGGCTAATAGCTGAAAATGGTTCACGGTCACTTCGTCAGGTTTCCATTCAAATATCGAATTCGACATATCTTTGCTTGTCAATAAAAGCAAGAAAATTTACTGAGATACAGTCTATTTAAGCAAATGAAGATCCATTCATGAATGTTTCAATATAGAATTTCATCGAACTTCGGATGCTGTATTGCACCAGTTACATTTGTTTCATCTCTTCTTGAGCGGAAGATGGAGTCTCTCTGATATGAGTAGAAGAACTCAAATCGGCTTGCTTGTCCTTGTTCAAACTCTAACAGACCCTAAAAACTGGCGACTGTCGAAAGGCTCGTATTTTGCTAAGCAATGAAATCTGTGAACTCTATTCCTGAATTGATTGAAATTCTGATTAGCAATAAGTTCTTGTTTTTCTTTGGCTTTAGTGAATCTAACAGAGGACGTACGTGCTGTTATATTCTCCTCTTCTTTTTCTCTTTTTACTTCAAGCTTTCATAATAGCAGCATCAATAAGATGACTCCCAAGTCTCCCAACTTCTGCCTAAGCTCCCTTGTTATATAATAGAGCTGTCATTCTTCACCTCATAATCTAATTAAAAAGCATGCATTCGTCTTAATAAGTGCTACTTAAATGCAACCGCTATTTTAAAATAAAATAAAAAAAATTCTAACCCAAGATAAAATTTGACAAAAAAAATTGTTTTTAATTCCTTGCATCGCACATGAATTCAGTAATTGTTGGACAAGACAAACTTTGGCTACTAGCAACGAATGATACTTGTTTAAACCTAGTCAATCAATCAAATTGCATAAGTAATGTGGAATACGGACCACATTAAAGGACATGAGCCTTAAGCGAATTCTTTGGTATAATCTTGGCTTTATCCATCGGGTTAGCAATACCGATAGGAAGAGCTTAGACAACAATTTCCCTCTTGGAGCCCTTCTCTCTTTGGGCTCGCAACGCCGAATTAGACATCGCCAAGGCCAGGCCTGACCTCATTGGCCTCGGGCAACACCAAGCGACTCCCGACGCCGATTTGCCAACTATGAGAGAGAGGCTAGGGAAACTTGGGATAGAGGAGGAGAGAGGGGGGCCTTTGCCGATCTCACCAGCCTCAAGCGGCCCTAGATCTGGCGTCGCCCGAGGCTAGGCGGGATGTTGCGATATGGTCGCAAACTCAGTACTCCTGAGGTTGTGACCACCAAGCCCTAATACAGGAGGGGAGAGAGCGAGCGCGGGGGCTTGCCGATGATCGCAAGCTAGACTGTGGCAACTTGGCAGCCCGGTAGCAAAATCGGCGGCACCGGCGCATCAATGGCAGAGGGGAGGAGGGAGAGGAGGTTGCTAATTGGGGTAAATTTCCTAAATCACAAGGCATTCTAGTCCAAGGGCTAACTATAGGTAAATGTGGAGGATGCTAAACATAGAGTATTCCAGTCCCCTGAGTACCACAAAAATGCAAAGAATCCGATCGGTTCAATATGATATCATTTGGCCTCAAGTTAGAATTTGTATTTTAAATTGACGGCCCGGAATGAGAGAAAGTATGTTTTTCAGGTTTCCAAACGGTCCGGGGACGACTACCTTTACTTCGAATTTCAAATTAAAAGCGACAATTACATAGTGGCCTCCATTTGGAAAAATGGCATTATTGTTTGCCTAGTCAAAAGTTATGCAATGAACTGTGTTTCTTTTGTTCATCGAGGAAAACACATAGCGGCTCTTTTTTTTAGGCTCCGTTTATTTCGTAAAAAAAATGAATCATTCGAAAAATATTTTCTAAAAAATGATTGCTTGTATCGCTTACAAAAATGAATAATTGAAATATTTTCTAAATAATTTATTTTCCGTGAAACAAAAGAAATCTTAATGTTTGTGGACTGGACTCGAGAAATATATGAGTTTTATTTTCAAATTGAAACTTACTATTGTTTTATCGCGTGTAAATACACTATATGAATACCTTTATTTATAAAGTTTGCGTGACTGTCCACGTTTGTCATACGCTTGATTACCGTACTTCTTTTGGCCAGTGTTTAATTAATGTACTTAATTAGTTTTTGGTAGGATTCCAATGATCAAAGTGGAATTTGTAGTTATATAGACCAACCTCTTTCATCCATAATATAAATGCTAACCATAGCGGTATACCTAGCCCAGAGATCAGAGAAGACAACAGGCAAGCTGGTGATTTTTTTTGGCTGGTTAATAAAAAATAATAGTGAAATTGAAGCTGGTTGCGCGAGATTAAAGCTAGTTATATCGACAATCAACGGAAACACCTTCAGCTCATTTACATGACTCAATCTACGTCTCCCAGATCATGCATACTCGATATGGTACGATATCAAGAGACAAAATATGCCAAACTTGTTTTCCTTTAATCGAGAGGATCTCGATTTTGAAATGAAAGATCCTCTTAAATGTGCATGGAGATTCCTTTTTATTACCCTTTTTGTACCTGCACCTGTCTTCGAATTTTGATCTAGCTTTGCAGATTGAGATCTCTTTTGCTTAGCTTGACAATCAAAGTCAACTCACATAATCTCCAAATTATGTAAAGTTTGGACCTTTTCGGTAACATTAGTCATGACATGGGGGCCCCCTCTCGAAACTGCATTGATGCTGCTAAAAGTGCTAACCAACTAACACCAACCAAGGGCCGCTTTGGCGTGGCTTAGCTGGAGATGGCATTTAAGTTACAGATGATTCATCAGTACTTCTTCCCAAAAGAAGAAAAACAAAAAAAGAAAGAGAAATCGGCAATTATCTTTAATTAACGAATGTTGAAAAAAGAATTAGAAAACGATGTCATATGATCGGAAGAAAATGAATGTTTGATTGATCTGTGATATCACTAGAACTTATCCTTATTTCGGAGGCTCGAGATGTCGGGAATTTTGATTTCAATTCGCTGGACCCTCAACCAAAGAGTCTGTTTCAGCTTAACAGCTTTTGCCTAGGGTGCCTACTACACAGGGCAATTCCAATCAAGTCGAACCGGGGAGAATTGTCTAAAAAATAATAAATATATTATACGAATATCAATTTAATTTTAAACCTTTTAATTGTGTCAATTTAGGATTAAATATTTTGATTGTGTCAATTTAATTCTAAACATTTTGACGATTTACCAATGTTGTCATTCTGGTCATATATTCAAATAATAGATTTATGACTAGATAAAATTTACACAAAAAAAGATCTAGCACTGAATTGGCTATTATACAATAGGTTTAAAACTTTTTGGATAATTACGTAAGCCAAATTGAGATCCACAAAACACAAACGGGCCAACCAACGTTAAGGTTATGGGTCACTATTCATTAATCATCTCATCTAACATGTAGGTCTATGAAAATATAAACGCATCGTTTGTATCGCCACGAAATTGGAAATTGTTAGAGATATTTAGATATCTTCTTTTGCAATCATAGTGCCATTCTTTTTTCTGTGCGTGTACATCCGCCTATGTAAGTTCACGTTGCGGTCGGCCGTTCCTCACAACACGTTCTAAGTCCCCCCTCTCATCTCGAACTTGCAACACATAAAAGACATGAACAATGATAGAGTTTCTCTAAGGTAGATATGGAAATTCTACATGTTGATGCCATAGGTCGCTCCAATTAGTGTCATGTGCCATCTGGCTGACAATTGCTATGTCGGCTTGAGAATAATTAGAAAGAAGCTCCTTCTTCGATGGACCACATAGCTCACCTTGTCACACCTTGAAACCTACCAAAACGGGGATGACACGACTATCCTTTCGCCCGAAGGGCGCAGCCTAAACCTACAACCAAAGAACAAACTCCCAAAAGTCCTCACGATATCGCTCTCACTCTATTGGCTACTAACTATTGAACCTGAAAAGATTGGGGAAAGAGAGGAGTGAGGAACCGCAACTTAGTAAGTAATGCATATATTTTTTAAGAAGATCGAGTAGTCACTCTGTATATACATATAACAATACCGGAAGCTCATACTTCAATCCAAAGATATAATATATATATATATATATATATATATCAAATCAAATACAAGTTATTTCATTTCAACAAAACTTTACACAATTCAGAAAATTCTCATTTAAATCAAGAATATCAAAACAAAAACCAATGGTTCATTCCATTGGCCAAACTTGTCAAAAAACACATGCTAATGGTCTATTCCATTGGCCAATCTCATCGAAAATACATGCAAATGGTTTATTCCATTGATCAATCTTATGCTTAGAAATCTAACTATGATCACGTATAATGCCCATGAAAAGGTGACCAAGATTCCCCCTTAACATGATCTCCACCTACTATAAGTTGGTAGTTTGGCCCATAAGGATATCCTAAACTAGTATGCATATACCCACAACCCCTCATTGGGTTTACAGAGACACTGAGTATCAAACACTTATCCATGATAATATCATCCACAATTCATAAAGCAAAATCCAGAAATCATTTCATAAGCCATTTCATAAATCACAATATGGTTCTAAAACCATTTCATGATCCATTTCATAAATCACGATATGCTTCCCAAACTAATCATATAATCTTTCGTAACTCAGTTCATTCGATAAAAGTACTTTTTTGTAAAGCATTTCTCATATCATTTCATAAACATAATTCACAAATTGATATGTATAGTATTTAATAACATCTTCCATAAAATGTTTCTCAAATCATCTTAAAACTTGTTCCATAAACCAATTCGCAACATAATAAACATATATTCGTTAACAATGTTTTTCTTAAAACCATTCTCAAATCGTTCTCAAATATTAAAATGTAGTAATTGCCCGATCTAGGATTTTATGTAACAAACATGCTTTAGTAACTCGTATGATACTCAAATCCTTATCATTTTCAAAACATGAATTTACAAACTCAAATAAGAGATAGTACCGCTCACCTGAAAATATCTACGATCAAACAACAAAGATTACTCGAATCGTCGAACTCGCAATCCTATCAAATAAGCGAGAAATAATGTTAAAATCGAGTAAAAGGCTACCTCAACTGCAACTCAGCTAAATTAGGCTTAGATGCTAACATAACGACTAAAAAAGCAATCACAAATCGCTCATCCAAAGCGATTACTCAAAGCCATTCGCAACACGGAGCTTGAACGCGAAACTTGATCGCGCCATAACTTCCTCCATAAAATCATGTTTCAAGCGAGCTTATAGTCAATAGAAAGCTCATTTAGAGAATCACAAGACCCCTAGCTTGGCCGACCTAAAATTGAGCCAAAAAGCGACGAAAATTGGCCTGGAAAGCTACTGTCGCGTACTATTCACCATGCTCGCTCAACTTCAAAAATTTGTTTCGAGCAAATTGTAAGTCCAAATTGAGATCCGTAAAATCCCACGGCCATATAACACCATAAACTATCATTTTTATATATATACGCAGTTCAATGACTTAAAAATTAAACTACGCGGCTTTATTTTCACAAAACTCCGAAAATGTGCCTTAATTCCAAAAAATACTCCGATTAAATAAATGTGGGCCGCGAGTACTTATTGTGTATTGCAATACGAAATCTAATCGACTTGACAAGGCTCCGTGTCGCAAAATCCTCTTCTTTTTTCCCTTTTTTTTCTTCTTCCTTTTTCCTTTCCTCTCCTTTCTTCTTTTCCTCTCTTTCCGTGAGGGCTCTGGATCTTCTCTCTCTTCCTTTTTATGGAGCTGAACGTGCCCCCCTTTCTTTTTCTTTTATTTCTCTTCCTTTGACTTTTCAACTTTTTGCTTTTCTTTTCTTTTCTTTTCTTTTTTGTCAAAAAAAATCCAAATATTACACACCCAGCTAAAAAAAATCACGCCCAAGTACAGCAAAATGGTTCAACGAATTCCCAACCTACTTTATTTTTCGTTAGCACTTCGAAATTTTGTGGCGTCTCGATTCAATGAGGATCACCAAAATTGGTTGAATTTCAACTGTGGATCTTCCTGTGCACCACGAGATCTTTAAAAGCCACCCAACAGTCGGATTTAATGAAACCACGGCTTATTCTTGGCTGTTGCATTGATTGTCCATGCCGATCGACCTCGATGTACCGGATGGAAAGTCTTGTCATGTCTCCGCATGTTATCTTGCGACCTTAAGCTTGGTGCAGGCTACAGTCACTTCACACTATGTACTGTTTTGCAACCTCGAAGGTTACGGCCTACCGATGTTTGGACATGTCTCTAGAAGAATGCCTTCTCTCTTCCCGAATCCACGTTGCAGAAAGCTGATTTAGTTGCAGAATGTGAGGAAGAACGAACGTCATCACATACGCGTACATGCATGTCAACGTTCGCGTACATGCATGTCCATGCTGATTTTAGGTCTATTGATAAAGTGGGGTCAACTCAGGGATCGTCTTCTTCTACGTCTAGAACATGTCGCTGTGAGATTATTATCAGAAAGACATTATTCTTCAGGAGCAGAGAGCGTATATGTATGTATTTAAACCAGAGACAGATCGATCTTTCTTGTGTTCAGGGTCAAAGCAGAGATGTCAAGTGAACAGAGCAGGTACGTTTTGTTTTGTATACATCATTGTCGCAACCTTCCCGTAAGTGACCCAAATAGAGTAGATGATTATGATTGCATACGTATACATCATCAGCTTGAATATTTCATTTATACGCACCAACAAATACACAAATTTTGGTCGGCCATACGAGAAATACACAAGGTTTGTGTCTTTTCAGGGTTGTAGCAAGAAAGGTTTTAGACGTCATATATACGATGCATTTGTTTCGTAAAAAATGAATGAATTGAAAAATATTTTCTTAAAAAATGATCGTTTATATCATTTACAAAAATGATCAAATAGAAAAATATTTCATTCTTCACAAAAATGTCTAGACATAAATTATTGTCTATAATGAAACATTATTCATTGAATAATATTTCAAGTGCTAGAAGCGATTATTTTTAATAAAATATTTTTCATATCATTCATTTTCCGTGAAATTAATGGAGCCATAAATTTGTAGTATCTTGTTCATTTCTCGCGTATGTTTTGTGATGTTAAAACTCATCCATGTGATATGTATGCATACTTACACGAAAAGCATGGGAGTATCATTTCAGTAAGAAACAACCTCCAAGTCCCATAAATCGATTGAGTCCATGATTTTTGCTTATGCAAGTGAACCCGACTCTAGCAGTTTGCATACAATTTGTGGGATTTGAATAGGTGGCTCCCAATTCTTGAGTTGGAAATCCCCCAATAACGTAACCAACTGCATCGACCTTGAGAGCTTATATGCTACAAATTTAAGTAATAATTTCTCATAATGTCGTGGATTCATTCTCATGATATGTATGGTGTTTTTCATTTTCAAAGTTCTGGCTAATGTCAAACTTAATCTAATAACAATCCGTTGCGAGTTGGGACTTGTATGTATTGAGTTCGGCAAATTGGACTTTTTTAAAAAAATTTCCTACCCTTATAATTAGAGTTCGGCTGACTTTTTCAAGACTTGATTTCCCGATGAAAAGGAAATGGTTTGCCGGCAATTCATAAGTAAAATGAAAGAATTTTCCACAGAAGGACGATCGATGCATGTGGATGTTTGACAAAAGGACTACTATATTTGCATGCGTGTCACGTTGTAAGTTTTCCTTACCCACTTGAATGTCCGTTGCGTGGGCGGTGAGTACATCAATTGTGACGAAAATTAATTAGGCTACATATACCCATGTCATGTTTTTCTCCGTCCTTAATTGCATGAAATTTACTTCGACCATTCTTTTTGTCGGCAGATTTTAGATTTGCATATGAGTGACACCCATCGATTTATAATTCACTAATAAACCGTGGTTGGAGGAAATTTTTCTTTGACTTTCTTTCGAGGGGGAGAGAGAAAAAGAGAGGAGAGAGGAGAGTGGCGATTGAAGATAGCAAGTGCCGATAGAGCTAGTGGTGGTCACTACAAGCAGAAGGATGACGCTGGCGGGTGGTGGGTGGAGGATGGTAGCGGTTCGACAAGGTGATGGGAGAATTGGTTGTTGTTGGGGTTGTGAATGAGAAAAGACGAGATAAGTCGGATGATTCGAGATTATATGTTTTTGAGGAGCTGATTTATCAAATTGAATCCAAACCCATCATTCTAAGCATGTCGTTGTGTAATCCATTCAAGGGGAGTAAGTTGAGTACAATATCTCCCCTAATTTAATGGGGAGGATCTCCATCCAATCGTACGCATGAATAGGAGAGGTTAGCAACTAGATACTCTATATAGAGCTTTGAAACATATTGAAACCCACAAGTGGGAGAGCTAGTAAAATGATAAATTAAGTAGACATTCATTCCTAAGGTTAACACACCACCTTTTGCATTCATTTTGGGATTTGCCCACCGGCATACAATAGTACATGATAGCCACTTCTCAAGCCTATGTAAGTCTAAAGTAACATATGTTCTAGCAAAAAAAAAAAGACGGGAATGTATGATGAATTTAACTTTAGGGAAACACCAAATTAGTATACCTATGATAATTTTATCTCAAATTAATTTTTTGATCACAAAAAACTTAAAACTGGTACACTTGTGACAATTTTATCTCAAACTAATATTTTGACCACTAAAAATCTCAAACTGGTACATTTGTGCAAATTTACCTTTTATTATTTTCCGTTAAATTATATTAATACCATAAAAAATCACAAACTGATGCACCTATGATAAACGAAGGGTAAAACATAAAACTGGCATATCGATCAACTACCGCATGTCATTTAACAAAATAATTCGACTGTAAAATTTAACGGAAATAAACTTAGGGTAAATTTGTTATAGATGTACAATTTAGAATTTTTTGTGGTAAAAAAATTAGTATAAGGTAAAATTATTACAGATGTACCAGTTTGAGGTTTTTCGTGATATTAACCCTCAATTTTATAGGTCATGCAATCTCGTGAAATTGCATGGGTGGACTTTACAAATCCTATTTGCCTAGTGTGATTATGTGCTATTGAGGGTCAACATCAACGAGAGCATTACATTAATCTTATAGGTCATTTGGGGGGAGGGAACAAAGTAAAGTGATTATTATAGATAAAGCCCTTTTTACAAGACTCGTTATTTGAATGCTCCCTTTGGGGAATAATATTATATATATATATATATATGTACCCACGAGAGTGAGCAATTATATTCGTAAAGAAGTAAATGGCGGGGTTGACAAAATTGACATGATCTTATCCAACATTTGACACAAAAGATCTTATTAATATCAAATCTCGTTTATTTGACAGAGATCATATAATTTTGTCGCGTGATTACGCAACTTTATATATAATGAGCCACCTTCCGAACGCTACGAGGGACGTGGTCTGGAACGGCACCCACAAGATACTTCCAAAAAAGCATATAAGACACATCAAACTAATGTAGCACCCTCCCTGCATCATCTGATCATTTTCTTGATGCAACCTCACTACAGAATTCACCCGAAAGGAAACAAAAAAAAGAGAAGAGGGAAACAAGAAGAGAATAGGGACGTCAATTCAGTGAGTCTCTGGCTACAAATGTCAGGGTAAATTCTGCGGGTGTTTCGGTGGGGCATTTGCTGACAGAAAGAGTACAGAGGAAGTTGTCTGGTCTGATCGCAAGCTGAACTGGGTTCCCTTAAAGACGATGCAGTACAAGGAAATTTAGGTCGTGAGCAGAGGGCAGAGGATGACCCCCACGAAAGGGGCGATTTGATTGCCGCCGTTGCCTTGGAATTTATGGGCGCCTCATGGTTCGAGAGATCATCTTCGCTGAGCTTCCTGACTGTTTCTTAACCTTTTCGTCCTTTCTTAAAAGACCCGCTTGCCCCCAACTATACACAGGCTTTGAACTGTTTGATCGACTACCAGGACGAGCTTTTCCTAAATTAATGTTGTTAATCTCACAACAACTTGCTTTAGAACAAATTAGTTGGGGTAACCCAAATCTTTATAATTGATATTGTTGGCCTAATAATAGCCCAAATCGATAATGATGCCTATTACAAGCACACAATTACCATTATTACTCTATATGTTGTTAGACTTGTTTGTTTAATCTTGATTCTTATGGTGTTTGGATGCCCTACGCTTTTTGGACGTGGAAAAGGGTTTGGATGGGGTTGAGAACGACCTCATTCACTATTGAAATGTTCAATTCAATATGCCAACTAAGCGCGAGTTACCTACTAAATAATCCTGACACCGCATTCTTATTGGGTGCGATCGAAAAACCTCGAGGCCAACAACACACATAAGTCCAAGCCCGACCTTTCTAGATTAACCTAGGTTTTCCGAGACTAGTAAACTATGGTCTCAAATCCTATAAGCCAAGTCTTGGACGACTCAACTGATTGGGATGCCCCATGCTTATTGGGACGCTTGATGCTTGCTTGTATTGGTGTATGTGGAGTAAGTTATCTGAACGCGGTTTCACGTGATTAACTAACCCCTTTGGATTTGTATCAGGAGGACTAACATGGCGTGTGTTGCAGCGTGAAGTTGATGAGTTTCGTCATTCACCAACTTCTACTTGTTAAATAATGAATGATAATGAGCTATGACCAACCGCTTCCATCATATAACAGCCTTCTCATTCAGCACACATGGGGAAGCACATGCCCAGTTGCTCAAACTTGTTGAAAAGGTTTAGCTCCATCACTGTTCATTCTCATCCATAGTCGCCCTTGCAAAACATCAATCATTTCTCTGTTAAATCGTAGCTTCTGACAAACTGAGACATCTTGGCTCGCAATGATACAAGCTGCACCATAATAATAAAACCCTATTTAGGCAAAGAAAAGAGGCCGGAGATCGAGAATAATTATCAATCACATAAAATTCCTTCCTCGAACTCTTCACAAGTACACTTCGTAACAATTTTTGTGTACGCTGTCTTTGGCCGTTTTTTCAGTATCTTGTTGACATTGGTGGCTCGAAGAACATGAAGAGACGTGTGTGAACCAATGTTGGGAAGACATCCCCCGTAGCAAGATCATGTTGGATCGCCAAAGGAAGTCAGAATTCGTTTTGTGAGCTAGGGATGGCAACACTAATCTGGACGGCAGCTAATTTTAAGGAGCCCATGAAGAAAATCGATGGCGATGGACTCTAACGTGTACTGCACAAAGTCCATGCAAATGAAACAGTTGAGCTACTTTTTGTTTAATGCGGGATCTCCATACTGCGGTTCAAAATTTATCAATTTAATATTTACTTTGCTTCTCTTCCCAGGCTCCTGAATTTTCCATTGACAAAGCAAAGCCGACAACATATAAAATCAAGAAAAAAAGACACGAAAATTTGAACTATGCCCACCATGACACAATTACCACCAACTTTTTAATCATGCATAAAAAATCTCAAACTATGTCCACTGTGACCCATTTATCCTAAATTTTTTCTTATAACATAAAAAACCTCCAAACTTGTATTTATGCTACACATTTACCTGCCGTCAATGTTCATTCATATGATTTTTCAGCAAAAATAATATTGTTTTTATTTCTCTTAAGTTACGTGGGCACCGTGTTAACGTTGTTTGTTTTCTGATGTACATGTATGTAAATTTAATAATGGTTCTCATTGATGAAATTTTGACTGTGACAGGTTCAAGTTTAGGATTTTTAATGTCACAGAAATTTTTTTTAGAGTAAATATGTCACAGTAGGCATAGTTTAAGATTTATGATAATTTTTTCCCTAAAATCAATATATAAGAGAAAACAGGAAAAAAAGCTATAAAAGATTTTGGATGCGGGGTTTGATTCAGATGGCTTGTGTTGTTCATGGACGTGGACGGAAGGATAGTTGTAATCATGCACCTAAAGCCTTTAAACATTCATGGGATAAATGGTACCACTGATAATTGACATGCATATTTACATAACCTGGGTTTTATTCAAGATTATTATTCTCAAAACATTAGCATAAGGAAATTAGATATAGCAAATATGTTTATTAACGTATATTACTTAATAAACTCGGAATATGGTAAATTAAATCTGTTTTGAATAACAATTTCATATTTTTTTTTGGATACTGGAGAAAGAAATTGATACTTGAATTCCTATTCTACGCTATTTGTGAAATTCTAAGCTTAGTTAATTAAAGATATTATTTAGACAATCCTTTCTGCACAACTTAAGAAAACCACGTATTATTCTAAAACCAAGTTCCATCCGCATGCACATCAAACGTAGTTGCACGAAAAATCAAGATTTCAATCGTAGACGTGGATAATCAATTTCATTCATCTTTTAAGGATGCATTTGATGGTTCACCTCGAAGAGAAAAAAAGTTTACAATGCTTCGATTTTTCCATTCCAACATCATCGTAACGACATGCATGTCAATTTCAATACCAATATTCATGCATGACTTGGACATAACCTTTTACATGTCCAACTGCTTTTTAAATCTCCACGAATGGTGCTCGTGCAAAAGTCAAGAGCAATTAACTTGCAGCTGCTTTCCTCTCATCCTTGAAGTCATGACCTTTGCCTGCTTGCATTAATTTTTAAAAGCTATAATGTTTGTACTTGTCCAGAAGTCATCACCAAACTCTGAGAATTCCTAAACCTGTTTTTTTATATGCCATTTTTTTCAGCTGGATTTCATCGAAAAGAAAAAAGTTCAGTGCAAACTAGACAAATATATAAATACATATTTTTTTAGTCACCGACTATGGTTTATCTTATTTTTTTCTAAAACAAACCTTCCATTGTATTAAAGAAGTTCAAATATTACGTACATAGAGAAACTGGAGCCTACATCAACATGATAAATTAAAGAAGACTCCGCTAACACTATATTTTTAACTCTACATGGGAGATCAATAAAAAGGAAAGATGGTTCTAACCGATAAAAAGCTCATTTTGCATGCTCATGAGCAACAATATTATTAGTTCTACTGGTCCAGTTGAAACTCCATCTAGGGTTGTTGTTAATAAGTAACAAGCGAGAGTCCGAGACAAAATAATGAATACACCAAGGGCAAAGGCTTTATCTTGGCAAAAGTTTGTCTTGGCTCCTCGGAAAGAGACAAAATTTGTTTAATTTGATGATTAAATAAAGTAGTTTTGGAATCATGATTGTTCAGCAAATTATGGGAAATAAAAGGAACCTAGTGATTTGAATTTCTTTGGCCAGATGGACTCTATGCTTGTTCGATGCGTGAGAACATTGCTTGGGAATCGATGGAGCATTATTCTCGATGGAGCATTATTCTCGAGCTTTTTGACAAATGATAAATAAATGATCGAACGAATCAATTGTTTCCATGACAATTTTCATTTATTTAGTTGCGTTTTCTTTTAATTCATGTAAATAGTAAATAATATAAACAATTCAATCAGACGAATCGCTGAGCTATTTTCCTCATTAGTGACATAATATTAGATTTTAACTATATACAAAAACTAGTATAATCATTAATTATCAAATAATTAAATAAAAATCGCGATAGTATTTGAGATAATTACATGATGATTATGTGAAATCTATCGCTTCTTGAAATTCGATTTAAATCTTTCTCGATTTTACAAAGATTTATACTCCCTATTTAGAAAAAAAATATCTAACGTTTGAATATCATTTTCTTTCTCTACTTATATTCTTATATGACTCTTTAGACTATTTTCTCTTTAGTTGGTAAGAATAAAATATTATAAAATCGTCGATGAGAAAAAGGAATAATTGTCACTAGTGGGATTAAGAATCGATCCATATATTCGAGATTGATCTGCGGAACAATTAGATTTCAACGCCACTCATAATTAGATCTCAATCCGACACGTGGAGAACATGCCTAATTATGCCAAAAACAAACGCAATCTCCATTGCAAAATCGAATAACCAAAAAATTGATGTAAGAATATCCCTCAATAGATTTTGGGAGTAATAATAGTAATTAGTGAACAACCCAATTTAAACACCACATTGTGCTTTGCAATGAAAAGAAAAAAAATCAAATCAAAAAAGGGAAAATGACAAAAATGGATTTTAATTTCGCTTTAATGTGCAATGTCGATCTTGAAAACTGTTGATAAATATTCAATTTAGTCTTTGGTTTGTTTAAACGATAAATCAGACATTACTTGATGACGCGGATTATGATACACTAAGTAGGAAAATGAAGGGTTAGCATGTCCATCTACTTTGAAAGAGCCACAAAAACAATGAAGGGTCTAAATAAGCCCTCTACCTCAACATCGACGGCTCTTCTTCTTTCTCGAAATCAGACCTAATGGATGGACTGTTCGGAGCCTCACGGATGGGGATGGTTTGATGGGGGCCGAGGTCGATGCCGGTGGCCGGAGGGCACGCCACCTGAAATATGGCCCCCTCATTGGGAGGGCGAAGACGTCGAGTCCGTGAAGGACAGCATCAAACGTACCCGTATAGTCTAGAGACTAGATTGGACATTTAGCAATAATGACTCGAGGACCACATGACCGAAATAATCAGACGCTCGGCAAACTGGCACCGCACGTCTGGCCGAATTTAAGGTACGTTCAGTTTACGTGGCGTGTCCCTTGGATGAAAAGGGGACGGAGTGAAAGGGGAAGGAGAGAACGCAAACGAGAACTTCGAAAGGGAGGCGGGACGAGGGGGCCATGCATGGGCGAGGGTGTGGGAAGGGGAGGGAGATGGCTATAAATACTTGAAAAGCCGCTCAACAACAGCCCATTGTACATCCACTCCCGATTTGCTGGCCACTCAATCCCATCTCCCTTTCTCTCTCTCTCTCTGTCTAGATCTCCTTCAGCTTTCTTGGGCTTCGGCGAAATCAAACCTCCTCCATATACTTACCAAAAAAAAAAAAAAAAAAAAACCTCCTCCATATACATATATGTAGTCTAAAGGGGAAGCGTCCGAATTCCGAAACGGCAACCGGAGCCGAAGGAGAGAGAGAGAGAGGCAGAGGCAGAGAGAGAGAGATTTGAAAAAAGCAGAGAGGAAACAGAGAGCTGTGAGGAGGCGCAGGGGAGAGAGAGCAGAGAGAAACAGGGGAATCGATTCGCTCCAGAAGTAACGGCGGAAAGACAGACACGGGTCTGCCAGGGGAGGGGAGGAAGAAGAAGAAGAAGAGGACGGGAGGAGGAGGGGTGTTTTCCTCCGTTTTTGTCTCGCCTTCAGATCTGACCATGTCCCTTTAGAGCCCTCCCACCCTGCGGTTCCCTCGTCCCCCCACCTCGCATTTGGGTTCTCTCGTTCCGTCCTCCTTTCGCATTCGCCTGAGCTTGGGTTGAGATCGAGGTACGATCTCTCTCTCTCTCTCTCTCTCTCTCTCTCTCTCTCTCGTTCTCGTTCTTCTTCTACGGGTTTTCTTTCGTCTCGTTTTGTGTTTTGATCTCGAGCGCTTGGGCCGCTCGGGAACCTGAGGTACGGAGATAGCATGTTGCCATTTCGCTGACCGCTCGTTGGTATCAGCGAACTTGGCTTTCGTTTGTTTCCTCTCTCTCTCTCTGTCTCTCTGTCTCTGTTTCCTGTTCGTGTTCGGTGCGGAGATGGACGATATGGCGCCGAGCGTACGCCTTCTTCTTCGCTTCGTTTCTTCGGTTTTATCACCGCCTGAATCTGGGCATTTTTTTGTCTTTGTTTTCCGAGGTCATATATTGCATTAGGCAAGAAAACTCCGAATTCCCATGTTAGTTTTCCAAGTTTTAAGGCCAGATCTACTCTTGTCTTTGTACTTTTCCCTTTTCTTTTAGCTTTGCAGCATGCCGTATTGCTATTATTTTCCAAAGGTCGTATCTCTGGTCCGTGTCTGTAATGTGTTTAAATTTTTTCGCCTTCTTTCTTCTGCTTTGTCGATGCGGGGATTCCATTTTTGCATTTTGCTGGGCACAGTTTTGCAATGGACACAAGTTTGAGATTGAAGCAGCAATTTGGCTGCGTTGTGTGCTTCCTGTGAAAGTATAGAAGATAAGATTTTTCGAAGAAAATGTCTGTCCGTAACTACGGAAGCTTTACAACTGAGCAGGGATTTTTCCTACTTTCTGAAAGGATGCTGTTTTTAAGGGAATTTGGTCGAACTGTTCTAACCCACAATGCCGAATGATTTGTTCGCGTTAGTCTCAATACATTAACCCATTCTCAAGCCAGAATTTACTGCCTTTTCTAGCGGTTCTCATTTTAATTCTGATACCGGGATTTCACCCACAGATTGAATTGATTCTATGTCTCTCTTTGTCAGTAGAATGTGTTTGGTCGGGACCATCACTTGATTTATTAGTATTGGTTTTGTCAAATCGTCTTAAATTGTAATGGTGATGGCTTTTTTGACCTGTCTTGCAGCGGAACAATGGCTCCTTGTGATACCTTCTGTTGAGGATTTGCTTCATTGGCCCCCATAAATTATTGTGCTCTCGTGACAGACCATTCAGCTGAAGCGCTGCTTTGATTTTTTTTGGGCAAGTAAGCTGTATAGTGTCACCATGGTTGCCACGGCTACAACTTCTGCTTTCTTCACAGTTCCTTCGCCAGATTCCATTGCCAAGACCACCAGACCGGGGAATGGGGTGGCAAGTGTGGGGCCAATGAAGTCGAAATCTGCTTCTGGTGGTTTGCAGGTGAAGGCCAATGCACAAGCCCCTCCTAAGATAAATGGTAGCTCTGTCGGTTTGACGACATTTCCAGACAGTGTGAAGATCGAGGATGGGACACCATCACATCCCCCAAGGACCTTTATTAACCAGTTGCCCGACTGGAGCATGCTTCTCGCTGCTATCACAACTGTCTTCTTGGCAGCAGAAAAGCAATGGATGATGCTTGACTGGAAACCAAGACGACCGGATATGCTAATGGATCCATTTGGTCTTGGGAGAATTGTTCAAGATGGTCTTGTGTTCAGGCAGAATTTTTCTATCAGATCTTATGAGATAGGTGCTGATAGGACGGCATCTATAGAGACGCTGATGAATCACTTACAGGTATGGACGTAATTTACAATCTGAAATAGTAATTTAGGATCTTCAGTTCATTTACTTATGCAGGCCAACAAGCATGTTTTTTTTTTTTAGTAAAGCTACTACTCAGCAGGCTGCTATTTGTCTTTTGCATGAGACTTTTTTATCCTTTCCTTGCAGGAGACGGCTCTTAACCATGTTAAGACTGCTGGACTTCTTGTTGATGGCTTTGGTTCTACCCCGGAGATGAGCAAAAGAAACCTCATCTGGGTTGTTACTAAAATGCAGATTTTGGTAGATCGATATCCCAGCTGGTAAGCAAGATATCTACGACAAAAAAAATATAAGATGCATTCTTGGCTTGGTTTTTTGATGCATTTCGTGACTCATGATATTCTTGTTGCTAAGGGTTGATCTTTTACAGCGTTTTTAAGCCTTGGGATTAAGAAAGTGACAGTGTGCCAAAACGTACATTTAGCCTAAGCTAATTTAAAGTAGTGATGATTAAACGTGCGCAACTGCCTCCATGTAATGGAGGTTGATATGTTATGTTTTGACATGTTGCATGTGAATGGGGAGTTAGCTTACCTTTCCATTCCAGTGACTTTTTTAAGCTAGAACCCATACTACAGTTTTCATGTACGTCTGAAGCATTGGACAGGTTTAAGGTCAAGCCAATTTGTTAGTCTTGACCTTAAGATGTAAGGTGCTTTTGGATTTTGATTGTTAACACTTGTGAGACCGCAAATTTGGGGCTTAGTTGGTGACATGTGCTAGTATGTATTCTACATGGTTTTAGATTTCCATTTTTTCGTATTACCTATAAGTTTTAGTTGTGCACAAGTTTGCATCTCTCTAATGTCGAAACACCTGATCATTCTGTTGTAAATGTTAAATTTTTGAAGTTTGGCGACGTTCCTGAAGATGGGTCCATATGTAGTATTAGGAGACTAGTGACCGCCATACTGTTTTTGGCAAGTAAAGACTAGTACCATCGGAGTTGATTGTTGTAACCAAGAATCATGGGTTCTATGTGATGCATGAGAAGGTTCGATGTGAAGTGGTTTTTGGGTTAATATGAGCAAATGACAACTTATTGCATGTTTGTATTGCTTGCAGGGGAGATGTCGTTCAAGTAGATACATGGGTTTGTGGGTCTGGAAAGAATGGCATGCGCCGAGATTGGCATGTCCTTGATCTGAAAACGGGAGAGACTCTTACAAGAGCCTCCAGGTATGAATTTCTGGAATAAATACAATATGACTTGGCCTTTTCAATGACTTGAGTTTCCATAATTGATGGAAAAAAAAGCCTGTTAATTTATAAATTAATTTCAGCATTCTCTAGTTAGAGTCTCTCACAATGGGCTTCATTACTCCATAATTTTTTTTTTTGCACTTTTAGCATAGATGTTTCCTTTCCACATCATGCTTTTAAACCGGTCTTTGTAATCGATAATTTATTTGAGAGATGTACACAACAATTGAACAGATGAGCAACTAATATTTTTGCTTCTCCTCTGAGGAATTTGAATTGTATGATTGGCTGTGTTAATACAATAACGTGTGCATCTTTTGGTATTTCTGGGTTGATATCTGCAGTGTGTGGGTGATGATGAATAAACATACAAGGAGATTATCAAAAATTCCAGAAGAAGTTCGGGGAGAAATAGAACGTTATTTTATGAACTCTCCCCCTGTGGTAGCTGAGGACAATAGGAAGTTACCGAAGCTAGATGAGTGCACTGCAGATTTCGTTCGATCAGGTTTAACTGTAAGTTGACATCTTCTTTGTAGAATTCAACTGTAGCTTTGCATTTCCTCTGTACATTTACTGGCAATCGGGTTTAAAAGTGGTAACATTTCTTCATTCTCGTGTCTACTTTATGCAGCCTAGGTGGAATGATTTAGATGTCAACCAGCATGTCAACAATGTGAAGTACATAGGCTGGATTCTTGAGGTATTACTTAAAGCGTAATAAGCCACTATTTTGCCCCATCTCTCCCGTCTCTCCTTTCATGTCTAATTGTCTCAATAATAATCAATGAATGTTATCCAGTGTCCTATTTGTCCTGGAAGAATTAGCGTATTATCTGTACTCAAATCCGGATAAGGATAATGTTTGACTGCCATCTGCTTTGCTGTCCAAATAGATTAATGGGGATTGGTTCTGTCATCAATAACATATGTTAACGGCGGTGCACAGCATACCTGTATGCATACTTTGCATAGCTGTCCATGTTTCAGTTAGTAGCACCATTTTTGTTGCATTTCTATTTTGATGACAATGGGGCTCTCATTTGACACATGATTACGAACCTTTTGATTGCTATGCACATGGGGCTCCCACAAATGTTCCCGAGATCAATAAATTAATAGAAAATAAGTGAGAAGTGCCTTCGAGGATATATTCTTATAGAAGCCACCCTCCTTTCTCAAAAGTGAAAGAGACAAAGGATTAAAGAACTTTTCTTACATCAGCTTTGCGTTGGCAGCCTGTTTTTCTAACAAGTTAGTGCCACGGGGTCGTATTTTATGGTGTCCCAGTTCATCTGTTGCTAATTTTGTTCTAAGGAGATTCTGTTTTTTGCCGTACTTGTTGCCTATGAAACGCATCACTTGTGCAATAATCTGTTGATGGGAGATTTACTTGTTCCATCTACCGACGGGTTCGTGGTGCTAATTGCAGAGTGCTCCACCGCCCATTTTGGAGTCTCATGAACTCTCTGCCATAACCTTGGAGTACCGGAGGGAATGCGGGAGGGACAGCGTGCTGCAATCCCTGACTGCTCTTTCTGGCAACGGCGTCGATGACCTTGAAAACTCTGCTGAAGTCGAGTGCCGGCACTTGCTTCGGCTTGAAAGTGGGGCTGAAATTGTGAGGGCCAGGACTGAGTGGAGGTCAAAACCCGCCAATAACCCAGAAATGGCGGGTGAAGTTTCGGCAGAAAGCGCTTGATGTCTGGTTTGAGGTCTCCTGAGCTAGACAATAGTTCGCTGCCTGTATTTCCCGTGTAGAAATTCTTGCTCGTGCTCGTGCTCGTGGTCGTGTCTCCAGATCTATTTCTTTCCTCTTTATATATAATTATGTCCTGATTTGTCTTCTGGTGGGAAGGAAGATAAGATTGCACAATGTTGTAATCACCCCCCCTGTAATTAGCTTTGCTCGGCCTCCATATGTTTATTCTACTCTCTCAACCTTCATGCAAGCTCCTTGAACATTTGCGTCAATATGCCGGGGTAGTAAATCCGATTCCCGATACGTCCTCGTGGTCATTTTCTTGCATGGGCAAGCCAGATATGTGCTTATCTTGCTGTGTAAATGGAAGAATAACCACTCTTGTTTGAGACCGTAGACTGAAGTGTGATGGACTTACAGCTCGATGGGCTTAGAATGGCGGCTTTGACATTCTCAGGTGGGTCTTACTCTAAGCGATGAGATCCTCCAGACAGTGCGTGTTTAGGTGCGTGCTTGCATTGACATTATTATTCGATGCCCTTGCAGTAGGGACAAATACACACGAAATTCGCCAACTTAAAAGCCAAATGCGGCCTCGAATAATTCTGACACATCCTCTGGTTTGTGCTTAATTGAGGTTACCGCAATAGATTATGGACAAATAAGACAAATTGTTCCTAAATTTTGGCACATTGCATAATGTGTTGTGGTTCTTGAACTGTAGCCTTATGTGCAACGTGTTGTGCTCCCTGAACCTTTAAAATAAGTAATGCGGTCTTTGGACTTTTGATACATGTTCAATTTAATTCCTGAATTATATGAAATTATTCAATGTTGCCTATGAATTGGAAAAACAATATTGGATATTTTCATAGAGTTTAGGGACTCAGTTATATGTATCAAAAGTCCAGGGATTACATTGAGGAAATTAAAAGTTTAAGAATCATATTGAATAAATTAAAAGCTTAAGAATTACTTTGAACGGAATTTCATAGACCATTTGTATCATAATCCCATTGATCATTTAAGCTATCTGGCCGAGCTTTTCGGTAATTGTTAGCAAAGTTACCTAGTCAAATTCACATAAATTGACAGTTGTCGTCGAACGTCAACCAGCGGATCGAGTCCATATCCATTGCTCAATTAGATTGGACACGTTCATCTCGGGAGCAAATCAATCAAAGTCAAGGATCCTTTTTGGGGGATGAATAAAGTGATCAACATCTCAGATGCATGCACATTATCTAAACCGGCTTAAGCGGGAAAAAGTTTCACGGATATAGAAATGCAATCATTTCATGCTCGCACATGGACTTTCACGCCTCCCATCGCGAGTTCATGGTTATTAAATTAAATTTCCTTTTGTTTCACGAAAATGAATGATTTAAAGTTTTTTTTAAATAATCATTTATATCTTTTATCAAAATGAATGAATGAATGATATTTTTATTATTCACGAAAATATGTAGACATAATTGTCGTCGATAATGAAAATATTTTTCATCGGCTAATTCTTTCAGGCGACACGAATAGTTAGTTTTAAGAAAATATTTTTCAAATCATTCATTTTTTGCGAGACAATCGAAGCCTGATTAGGGCATTGATCTCTAAAGACTAATATTTTGTCGCTCGTTTAAGATATAAGTACACCCATTTCGAAGATACATGCCAAAGTATTGCAAAAAAAAAATATTTGTAAGATAATGTACATTAGAAGTAATCTATGGTCGCCAGAAATGCTACCTGTTTCACATAAAACCCCCTCAAAGTACCTCTCTCCGAGGCGAATGCGTAAACTAGATTCTTACTTCCAAAAAGTAGCCGAATTCTCCGTGTTAAGCATACGGGTTTTGAAGTCCAGTGAGCGCTTTCATACGACTACCCGAATCAAATGGGGAGCACATTTTCCCAACCCGACTTCTCTTTTCTTTGAAATTTTCCTCCTCCTTGACTTTTGGCAAAAGAAAATGTGTACTTTCATTTCGATGTTCCGTGCTCTAGTTTTTCAAAGTTGTGGGGCTACGTTCGGTCACCTAAAAGTAGGATAACATGAGGTTATCACGTCTCTTTATTCGTCGATGATGGGACTTGGGCCAATACATGAGCGAATAGGTGCAACGCATAAGAAATGTTTGCCATGTAAAACTGGACAGGAAAAGATCGTTACCTGAGACAATTCAAAAAACGTACCTAAAGTTTTCATGCATGGACTATTTACATGTATCTATTATTTAAAATGCATGTCTCGTGCCTCCGGACAAAAACCCAAATTGAAAGGACCAAATTGTTCTCTCCTCGAGAAAAACCTCCAAGCCCTCAAATCTCCTCATAAACCTTCGTCTCTCTCCTCCGGCACACGCCACCGTTAGCCTCCACATCTGCCGCGCCCAGCTCACTTCCACCATCGCCCCCACCTCGGCACGCCACCACGCCTCTCGGAAAGCCGTGGTCCATGGCGAGGCTGCCGCGGTTGTCCATGGCTCCCATGACCTCGATATGAGGTCGTGGGGCCACATCGATCCGGGGTGACTAAAAGTGGCAATTTGTCCATGTACGCAACATAACTTCATATGCTTGAAGCTAACTTTTATAAGGTGTCAATAAGTGCAATTTGCGATAATTTTTAACCTGACATGACATGAAATCTCGATCCTAATATAAAATTAGCAATTTCATCAAACTGCTGGCAAATCATCAAATATTTGTTATATTTAATCTTGCGAGTGTCAAAATTGAATCAACGTACTCGGCATGACTAATTAGATTAGCATTGCAGTTTATCGTCGATAACTTGAAATTGACAAATCTATTGTATTAGATTAATGGCGTATATTAAATTATCTGACTCGGACATACGCATGTTGTAAGATTTAGCATTTCTAATTCCTATTCTTATTTTACATATGCTTACTTAATTTTTTTCCCCCAAATCCTCCATCTTTAGGTTTGATTAATTTAACCTACAGTTGTGACATCCCCGGATTAACTCGTCTCATACCGAGCCTCATGATTTTGTCATTTGGCATACAGGTGAACACTTTTCAAGAAGGCCACTCATTATGGTGGTGCTTTCATATGAGCACGCTTGACACATCTATGAGTTAATTCCAGTTTTAATATGTATATCCTGAAATTGTTCTTTCCATATTTGGTGCGCAGTTTGGTTCATTCATGTTTCTTTTGCTATCCCATAAGCTTGTCGGAAACCATTCTTTGTCTAGATCCTCTGGCATCAACGATCATTTTTTGCTCTCGTTGGATCGAGTCATTACAACGGTAATATGATTCGATCGTAAATTAAAAATCCCCGTGGCAGTGTGGCACTATTGCCACCGAATCCCAGCTAGTTACTAGCGATCTCACGAAGAATGTAGGCGGGAAAAAAGCTGCGTGCCGTTCCCGGTTTTGCAGTTTGGGAGTCGAGTGGTTTGACTCTGGTTGATTGGAAAGTTTGGAATGGAAAAGGGAAAATGGAGAAAAGGATTTGATTGGAAATATATGGAAGTAGAATTGAGATTGAATTTCTTTTTTCTACTAATACAATTGACTTATTCATTTTTTTGACAAATATTTAGTTAGGCTGTTTTTATCAATATCATTGATTAAATTTGATGAATATCTCACGAGACACTATCGACGTATAGTAATGATCCGAGACTTTTAGTGGAAGAAGTTACATTGGACATTTGTTAAATTATTGTTATTATTTTCAAGATATGAACCGGAAGTCATCCGTTCAAATTCCAATAACTGCTTGAAAACTACACTAGCTCATGGCTACATAAAGACAGGCCAAATACCTGAATTTGACCGTATCATGACCTTGTCAAAGTATTCCATGGGTCTCTTGGTAGTTTATCTCTACACTCGTGTCCTAGGTTATGAAAAGAAAAAATGTTGTGACTTAAACGCATAGATAAAATATTTTAGGACTTAATTGTATTTTGATCATAAGTTTAAGATTTTTGTAACATTTCATTCTTAAAAATATCGACAATAATTTTGTGATCACTTTAAATATTAACGCATTAAACTTTGAATGGGAATTCGAATAATCAAATTTTTAACCATCATATTGTGCAAATGATCTTTTCATTGGACTTATGCTTCTTCTTTTTGGTTAGTACTACTAGAATTCCCAAATTAGTACATCTGACATACATTTACCTCGAAAAAAAAAATTTCGTATCAAAAAAATACCAAACTCATAATCCTATGACACATTTACCTCAAAACTACTTTTTGGTCATAAAAGATCCTAAACTTGTACACCCACATGACAAGCGACTCGTATGAAGTGAATCAAACGTGGAAATTCATCATTAATGGCTATTAGAAACTACGTCGTCTTAGAAATTCAAGCTCACCCCTTGGATCCCAATCCAGGGATAAAGAGAAGATCTTGGAAAGAGACATGAAACTTCGGCCATCTCAGAGCGAGCATTCAAATCGTTGGCAACATACCTCTCTGCAAGTTATGCCGTGGCAAATGCCAAGTCCAAAGGACGCATGAAACATAGCACATTCTCCCTCGCCTGGTCTTCATTGAGCACCCTTGATGGTCCCTGACAGTCGCTCCTCTCCATTTTTGCATTCTCCAGCGGCTTTCCTTCCAAATAAGAGCTCCCTCGAGTTTCAGAAATCTACCGAAATCCCTAATTTAATATTAAGATTTTGGTAAGAAAGAGAAAGTGCAGATTCAATTTTGCCTTAATTCCCAATCTCAGTTCATTTCTTTTTAGATCTGGTTTCCTCGCGACGAAGTCATTTTGAAGAGCCATGTACTGAATTTCCACGTTGGATCCACGTCAGCTGAGTCGCTTGCCATGCGCATTTCCTCGTCATTAATTAAAAAGAGTTATAGGACGGAAGTTATAAGATAGTAGATTTATCAAGGGTATATCGGTTTACAAATTCTTGTGACACGGTTTACAAATTCTTGTGACACCCAAAATTAGTATGGAGTAAATATATTACGATGTACTAATTCGAAATTTTTATTGGAATTATCACTTTTTTTTATTCGTGAGATGTCGAGGATACTTAAATCTTTTATTAAATCGCGCGTGCAACTATTAGTGCACAAATTCCTAGTAAAGCACTTTATGGGAGCGATACTAGCAGCCTAGCACACAGAATATATTAGTGAAAATTCTCTGAGCATATTCAAAGCTTTTGTTTTCATACAAAAGTCATCTTCGTGAAGACAGACGAAGGCGACACTCTGCCGACAGCCAGGCAAATTATCGCGTGCTCTGTCGCACCCTCTCGACTCTTTTCCTCTGGACTGCACCGATTAATAAGTTCTATAAAAAATATGTCGTCCTCCAATCTAATCGTTGAAGTCAATGTCCAAACGGTGACACACACGTAAGAGAAATTCTAAGAGTTTTCAATAGCAAAAGATCGAAAAGTGGTCCCACAATCATGGTCGGCAGACTCGGCACTTGCTCGGTCACGAGAAGGGTTACACGACTCTCGTCTTGTCCGGTTGTGCTCCGGGCGATTCTCGAATCCTTTACACATCCTTAATCGGCACTTGATGGGTCACGAGAAGGGTCACACGACCCTCACCTTTGGCTGGGAGATGGTTGGTGCAACGCTCTCTAGTGAAGGCGACGCAAGGTTTTTAACCCTCAAATGAGATTTTGATATTTGATCAAAGATCCTCTTGACTCCCGAGTTAAGATGTAATTACTTATTAGATAAAAGTCCAGTTACTCTTCAGTTGACTAATACGTCACTAAACTTTTTAAGAAGGATACCACATTGAAACTTAACCCCTCTCTCTCCCCACCTCCACCATGACCAAGCTCACCTACCTCATCTGGGCGCCATGTTGTGATTGCCGCTTCCGCTGATGTCTTACTGTCGAATATCTAAATTCGATCCTATCAACGATACAAAAAAGTAATGAAAATTTGCATAATACAAAAATTTACGTGGTTCTGCAAGAAAAATGTTCCACCTACCTACGTCCACGGGGAGAAGAAATTCATTTCACTAATAACGTAGAAAAGTGTACAGCCACTCTTTCTCACCCCCTACCTCTATTCTAGAGATCTATTTCGCCCTAAATATATAGCAAAACCCTATATAGTACAAATTATAAAATTGCCTACATAACCTAAAATATTTAGCTTTTCTATATAAATCCTTCTATGATTGAACATAAAATGCCTCTGGCGGCTCGGGAGCGCTGCTCCCATGACCCCCACTGGGTGGCCCCCTCGGACCCCTGCCCGCTCACCAGGAAGCGATACCCCCGTGCTATCCAGTCGTCAGGAAGCCTTTCGGAACCGCCTCATAATCTCTTGGATAACATAATACAAGACATCAACTTCAACACTTACAAGTCCCATTACTGAGAGAGAGAGAGGCGGTGGCGTGGCCTGATGCAGAGGCTTGCGACGACGGCGGATGATGGCAATGAAAGAGTAGTGGGAACGGGAAGGAGAAAGGCTTGATGACAAAGAAACATAAGAAAGAAGACAGGAAAAGAAAGGAGAGAAAAGAAGCATAGCCATCCAAAATTTTCGATACTATATCAACGTTTTGATGGAGTAAAAATTGACATGTTTTTTCCGGTTCTTGCGTGTTCATATTCTCCATAATTTGTTATATATTCCGATCGCCTTTTCACACACACAATATCCATCATAGAATATCGAGCTGACAACTCATGTTCACATGTCATATTTAAGTTTTTTAACAGTAATCAAGTCGTGCAATTCGAAAACATTAACCATGCTCAAATTTTTTTATATACCTTAAATTCACATCAATTCGTGTCCCTTTCGAGTTCGTCCAATCTCGGCCCGGGGAGAGTGCATTTTCTGGTACTAACCCCTTTGCGTATAACTCAAGTTTGACTGCGGGAACCCCGTGCTCAATATTCTTCGAATTCACCACATTTTTCCAATCCCAAACCCACGAGTTTCATCGTAGTTTTAGAAAGCAATAATGGACCCAAAGGTTGCCTGACGAAACGGTGCAAAAGATTCTAGTGAAAAACAAGGAAATTCAGGGTTCCGTGAACCGACATATCTGACAGCTCCACTTCAAACGTCGTTTCCTTCCTACTTCACAGTGAATTCACCTACATGGACGCATACCGACCCCTTCTTTCCCACCCCCACGTGGTCACAACCCATTTGATCCGTACAATATTCCCTGTATATATTTGTGTGTGTTGATTTTCAGCACAATACAAATTCACGTGTGAAGAAGCGGTGGATGATTTGCACACTCAACAGGAAATGCTATCATCGACGGAAGCAGCCGACGGGTCGTCCGGTCCCGATGTTACTTGCATGGACACGGAGCTGACCTTGGGATTGCCCAGGGACGGTGGTTCGAAGGTGGCGATCACCGGGGCGAAGAGGGCGTACGCCGGAACCGTTGGTCTTGGCCTCAGAAGCAGCATCGGCGCTCGAAGTGGGGATATCGAGGTCGATGCAACTGGGAGCTGTGCAGCCTCTCAGGTGTCTGGTGCAGGAAAAGTCCTGGGATCCAAGTAAGACTCGAACTGTATTGACTTGTTGCAAGGGATAATGTTTTCAAGAAGATTTTGTATGCAAAATGATGTGATAGATGTGCGAGGTATCGTTTCATTTCACGCGATGTCTTGGTAACACTGTCAAAGTAATAGGGTGCGTTAATCCAAAGATTAAAGCCAATTATTCATATCGAGACTAGTTTATAAAATTGGTGTGTACTGACACAACGTACTCTGCGGGCCATTCTCAACATCCGATAGGAATTTACTATATCGCTTAAGCACCAATTTGATGAATTAGTATTCGTATTCTCGGGGCATCGAACATCTTCTCTACTTGCCTAGATGAAAACTTGATCGGGTTTTATACAACCTCTCTGTCCTAGTGTGCACACAACGCACCACCTAAACAAGAGTAAATGATGAACAAAATCAAATAGAAGGCTCGGTATTCTTCCGGAGTTTGATTAGTTGACTCTAACACTGTTAAGTTTCTGTATAAACTTTATGAGTTTCGATAAGATGCAGTATATGTAATCAAATTGACTTTGTCAATCTCCAATTTATGTGAAGGGCACAAGTTGTGGGGTGGCCACCGGTTAGATCATTCAGGAAGAAGACACTGGAGATCTGCAAATACGTGAAGGTTGCAGTGGACGGAGCTCCATATCTGCGCAAAGTCGACCTTCAGACATACAACAGCTATGATGAGCTCTTGAGGGCATTAGAGGGTATGTTCGATTGCTTCACTGCCAACGGTAAGCGAACGTCTATGCTTTAAGTCGGTCATGCTAGTTTTGATGCGTTCATGCACTCACGGTGTTGTGGGATCGTCGTTTAGGCAATTATTTGGAAGATAGCAAGGTCATGGATCCGGCCAAGGGAATGGAGTATGTGCCGACGTACGAGGACAACGACGGTGATTGGATGCTAGTGGGCGACGTTCCTTGGAAGTAATGACCATTGTGATTTTCGGTGCATACTTAAGTTTGCAGGGCGTCGCTTGTATAGATTCATTAGGTGCTTCCAGAATCATGCGCTTCAGGTTAGAACTTCGGATTACATCGATAATCCCATCTTGAAAAGAACCTTATGGCACAAGACAAATGTTTTTGTAGCTGGATAGGGCCGTGCGAGGAAGAATTTGCGATGGAAAGTGCTGATTTGCTTTCATTTTGCTTCAACCTCTTTGAAAAACCAGCCGGCTAGTGTTCTTTCATTAGCCTACTTGCCGATAATTAGAAAATTCTTCATTTTGATTAAGACTGACTTTTGCTGTATTGATGGTAAATTTGCAGAATGTTCGCAGAGTCGTGTCAGCGCATTCGGTTGATGAAGGGCTCGGATGCAACCTGGTTCGGTACATAATTTCCCTCTCGTAACTTATTTGTTGATCCGGGTATTCAAGACTATTTTGGACGACGGTATAATAATCGAGATTCATGCTGGTGCAGCACCAAGGACTCCAAAATGCAGGGGCTGAGTGGGTACTGGAAATGGGAAGATTCTGGTCCTCTAATAGTCTTTTAGTTTTAGCTACCAGTCTGTAATATATGAAGCCGTACACCCTTCCTTCATTTATCGAGTAAAACATGAAGTAAATTAGAGTTCTAATTGCTTCTAACAAGCATTTGCTCAACTTGGCAGGTCGGAAAAGCACCATCTTTTCGACCTTTCCGCTGGATAAAACATGATTTTTCGACGGTAAAGCTGAAACTTTCTTTTACGTGCTACGTCTTAAGCAGTGACTGCACATGATTGAAGAAAGAAAGAATCGATGATCATGAATCATGAGATCAATAGATACAATAACGATTTACTCGAAGATGCTTAACACTCCACCATATCAGCACGAATGACCAATTGGTGATCTTTACGAGGCATCTGCACTGACATTAATCCGGTTAAGGACACAGACCATCACTGCGACAACTAGGAGTGTAAAAAATACCGGACCCAAATCGAAAATTTCGGATGTTCCATCGGTTCAGATAATAGGTTTAAAACGGGCATCTTAACAGTTTCGTTTCAGTTCAGATTGGATATCCGAAGCTAACCGAAACACATCCAAGTTCAAACCGTACTCCCAAAGATCGTGAATCCTCCTACCTGAATCAAACGTACTCTCAATCACGGTCCCCCGTTTTGACGGGTATTCATTTGTTTTTTCCTCTGAAGCAACGCTTCTCCTATTTCGCCAGAAAATACATCCCAATACAATCCACTTTCAAGTCGGATCTCGGTTCTATTCATAACAAGCACACATCCTTTATAATTCAGTTTGGTTAGGTTCAGGTATCATGGAAACCCAAGCCTAATCCGTTGACACCCCGTGACGACAAAATCAAAAGCTACTCTCTACCCAGCTATGCAAGGCAACAAGTACTCTCTTCAAGATCGATGAACTTAAACCAACAGCACAACCGTGCTTGCATTCCGCGCATTAAATGCAAATGTTGTATTGGGTTCAGGGTTGAAAATATTATCCGACGTACGAGCTCATTCCATGACACAGTTCTAATGAATCCCGATTTGCCCAGCCAATTTGCAAAACGCCAAACCTACAGCTACGATGACAATCAAAAGGCAAGGATTTTAATTGTAGAACTCATCTGTCTTCGTTGCTCTAACAAACTTAACTAGTTGCCTCCCATTCATTACCCTTTCAAATCTCAGCATCAGTCTCCACACACCTGCATCCAACATCTACTCATCCTTGCTTGCGAAAAAAGTTAGCGATTGGAAAGGAATTGTGTCGACATCAACGATAACGTTGAATGACTAATCTTCCTCAATTGCAGACAGGTTAGCCTCACTAGGTTAGCCTCACTCACTGGCATCACAACCACTGCAATACAAAGGGAAGAGACAATCAATTTAATTGAAATGTTCAAAGAAATTTCCAATACGAAAATGATCTACAACTCATCTTGATTACTAACAGTACACTAAAAACTTAAATAGAGTTCAGTAGAGTCAAAGTGGGTGAGAGGACACTGCTCGAAAGCAAATTTGACCTAACAATAATTCATCGCTTGCGTACGTTATGCCACCGTACCATCATTCAGTACCCAGCATTGGTAATTTTATTCATATATTCTCTGATTATTTGACTCATGTATTGTAAGGTATAGCCATGGTTAGTGACTTCTACAAGTGCCTTATCTCAAGGGTCAGCAGCCTATTTCTATTCCATTTATCTCATGCATTTCTTAGTTCAGCTGTGCTTATTTCAGTAGAAAGAGAAATAAAGAAACCGTTTCTGCAATAATGAGAAAGTTTCTTCCAAGAGTAAGTAAACATGATGCTAGCAGGATTCGGTGAGAGGCCACTACTATAAGAAACCAAACCATTGTACAGGGCCATTATCTCTGTCTCAGAATATTCACAGAAAAAAATCCCGGTGATGGTTGCAGCACTTCCAAGCAACTGCATGCAGACAAAAGAAATTTAGAACTTTGCCATCTAAAGCTTGAATATATCACCAATTAGTTATACGAACAGTAAAAATATACCTGAAATGAAGCTGTGAACATCAAACCCATGAAAGATGAGAAGGGGTAGAAAATCAACCATTTCTTCCCCTCCCGCGGGATCTTCCCCTCCCTCTTCCTCTCCCTCTACCCCTCCGTCCACCTCCATATCCCCCTGAATGAGTCCAATCATTGTCTCTGTCGTAACTAAACATGCTCCTCTTGATTTTTTCTGCTTGTGTCTCATTAGGACCCTCCAGTATCTGAAAGGTTGAATTACTGGTGAGTCATGATGTCAAATTCTTCCAATGGAGAAAACAACAGCACCTGATGAAGAAAAAATACTAACATGATGAGCATCTTCCAAGTCAAATTGATTCTGAAGCTGCCTTGCCAATTCTTCATCATGGCTCATATTTGGCAGCTTCGTAACGACATTTCTCTGTTCCCATTCACCTAGAGTAAAAACTGGAGCCTCTTCTTGTTTACCCTTCGCTCTATATTTTCGACCTTTAAAATGCTGATTCTTCATCCCTTGTTGGTTCATCTTTTGGAGGAGTTTCTGAGCAGCCGCTTGGTTTTGAACAGGTGCAGAATCAGCAACTGAAAACAACATCAGCTTCCAATCAATAGGAATAGAAAGCCTCACAAAATAGAAAAGGCTAAAAATCACTTAGACGGCGATAACTGCATCTACTATTCTTGGGAACTTAATCATATGGTCAGAGAATGTTCTGGTCTGCCAATTAATCTAAGCTATTTTGAGACTTCAAGAACAAGACAACAACTTCAACAATTTTCATTAATAATGTCGTGAACTCACTTTTTTAGTTCATGTATTATCCTTTGATATCATTTCATACTACTAGCCTCACTTATTTAAGCCTGCAAAACTGCACAAAGATAATTTACCACCACATCCTCTGTAGCTAATGATATGTCAAAAACTGCACTAAGATGATTTACCACCACATCCCTTCAGGGCATATGATATTTGAAAAAAAAAACAATGAAGAAGAGAAAAGGATTGTGATGTTTTGAAGCAGAATGACTAGCTACATCATGCTGCCCATAGCAGTATTATTATTGCCATGTGATCTATAGAAAGCAAGCTGCCATCTATCATCTCGATATGCACCTTACACAAACATGCAATGTTACCAACTTTAAAAATTCTAACCTTCTTTTGGTCTTGACTCGGAGTGAGTTGGTTTTTCCTTATCTTCTCCTGTAGGTGGAGTGGTTTCTGAACTATTTCCCACATCTTCCTTTATTTCAAGATTCTTCTGTCCAATGACAGATCTATTTTCCAATGGCATGCGAGATTCCCTGCCTTCAAATTTCTTGACATTGGAGGTTTCAGGGTTGTCTGCAGATTTACTACTTCAAGTTAAATTTGCACAAATGTGTCTCTAATGTCCATAAAAAAGAAAAGAGAAGTCCTTTAAACAGGAACATATACGACTTTCGCAGAGAAGAAAGCAGATGACTGACGTGAATATCTTCTTTGATGAGTGGACTGATGTGAGGAAGCCCTGATCTGCAGCTTCTCAAATGGGGGAGGGCCGCCTGCATCACTCTGCTGTGATAGTTTTAAAGATTCACGCGATAAGCCACAGTATTTTCTGTTCATTTGCCACTCGTCAAATAGAGACTGAACAACACCACCTAAGACAGTTAATGTTGTTGGAGTTAGACACAGAATCCCACTATATACTGCAACTTTCTTTTCCAGCCGCACCTGACCACGGAGCAGGCACCATAAACAACATCAGAAGTAGTTGAAGTTGATTTCTTCAACAGCACAGCAAAGTAAGGAAGTGACTGGAATTTTCTTTACACAAGTTCCAAGAATAAAAATTAAGAAGACTAAAAACCACTCCTGGGCAGCCATTTATACTTCATGGTTTTAGACAAGAGGAAGATTTCCTAATGCACAATTTCCAAATTAGTAGCTAAAATCAGTGGGTCTTTAGTGGATATGATCCAATAAGTTCATTAAATGCTTGTAGAGAAATATTGGATTCAACAGAAGAGCTATACTGCATTGTCAAAAAGAGCACCAGAAGGACATTCGTCCAAACACAACACATGCGGACACAAATGCTATATTAGAATTGCAGAAACAAGAATCTCGGGTATATGCGAAGAAGGACATTTGTCCAAGAAATAACATATGCAAACATGAAAGTCATTAGAATTACAGAAACAGGAATCTCGGGTATGTGCAACATCTAACTTGTAATTCCCTGGGATCCCCTTACATCCACTTGTAGAACCAACAAGCAACCAGACTCTAGAGGACTATAGATGTTTTCCAGCCCTAAAAACCCTAGAGATGGACAAGAGTAAATTTTGGAATCAATCCTTCTCCTATGTAAGTGAAAGAAAATGGCAGCAAGCCCACAAAAAAACGTCCTCACACCTGGCAGCGAGGAAGTTTCAATTCTGTTCAATAACTTAAGGGAGCATCTATGACAAAAAAAGCCATGGCATGGACTTTGTTGTGAACTCTCCCATCAGGTATACCTCTGTATCTCCTATCCTGACCAAGCTATTAACTTCAAACAATTCTTCCTATTTAGAATCAACAAAATCTAGATACACACTTCACAACTACAACTGAGCGCTAGGGCGAACTTCACTTCAACGAGATAATAAATTTACGGTGTCCCAATTCCTACATAAAGTCCAACCGTGTATTATCTGAATCATTTGTACGAAATGAACTATCCAAGCCACATCAGCAACCAACCGGGACCCTACTTGTGTATGATAAACTCAATGGTATTCTCTAAGACCAGACACCAAAACGAACTAGATTCTATAAAAAATTTCCATATCTCCCGTCAAGTCTACCTCTGTATCTTCTATCCTGAACAAGCTATTAACAAACAATTCCTCCTATTTAGAATCAACAAAATCTAGATACACACTTCACAACTACAACTGAGCACCAGTGCAAACTTCACATCAACAAGATAATGAAGCTATGGTGTCCCCATTCCTACATTAAATTCAACCGTGCATTATCTAAATCATTTGTACAAAACGAACTGTCCAAGCCACACGAGCAACCCAACCGAAAAATTAATTCTGACTAATAAACTCAATGGTATTCTCTAGGACCAAAAACCGAAACGAACTAGATTCTATTAAAAAATTTCCATATCTCCTGTCAGCTGTACCTCTGTATCTCCTATCCTGACCAAGCTATTAACTTCAAACAATTCTTCCTATGTAGAATAAAAAAAATCTAGATACACACTTCACAACTACAACTGAAAGCCAATACGAACTTCACTTCAATGAGATAATGAAGCTATAGGGTCCCAATTCCAACATTAAGTTCAACTGTGTATTATCTGAATCATTTGTACGAAATGAACTATCCTAGCCACATCAGCAACCAACCGAAAACTTAATTGCAACTAATAAACGCAATGGTATTCCCTAAGACCAAAAACCGAAACAAACTAGATTCTATAAAAAATTTCCATATCTCCCATGCTGTGTATATAGCAACTTCAGGGTATCAACTACCAGAGTAAAACACATATCGGTTATAGAGAAGGCAGTTTAAAGAAGCTACGGTGTCCCAATTCCTACATTAAGTTCAACCGCGTATTGTCCGAATCATTTGAATGAAACAAACTATCCAAGCCACATCAGCAACAGACCGGAAACTTAATTGTGACTAATAAACTCAATGGTATTCTCTAAGACCAAAAACCCAAATGAACTAGATTATATAAAAAATTTCCATATCTCTCGTCAGGTCTACCTTTGTATCTCCTATCCTGAACAAGCTATTAACTTCAAACAATTCTTCCTATTTAATATCAACAAAATCTAGATACACACTTCACAACTACAACTAAACACTAGAGCGAACTTCACTTCAACGAGATAATAAATTTATGGTGTCCCAATTCCTACATAAGGTCCAACCGTGTATTATCCGAATCATTTGTACAAAACGAACTATCCAAGCCACGTCAGCAACCAACCGGAAACTTAATTGCGACTAATAAACCCAATGGTATTCTCTAAGACCAAAAACCGAAACGAACTAGATTCTATAAAAAAATTTCCATTTCTCCCACACCGCGGATATCAACTACCAGAGTAAAACACATACCGGTTATAAAGAAGGCAATTTAAAGAATACCTTAGCGCCGGGAACAACATCATCAGGAAGCGCCGGGATATGAGAATACTCCACTGCAGTCATCTCACTGTGACCGTCCGTCAGTGTCAATCTCAACATACGATTACCACCAGAGCTCTTCGATGCCTCCTCAATACTACTTCTGGCAATGTCCCTCACTGCAGATATCTGTTCAAATGCGACAACAGCGATCACAACCCTAAGCATAGCAAGCGCGAAACCCAAAGTAAAAAACGACCTCGCACCACGCAGAACGGGAGCGATCGAAACCCGGAAAAAACCTAAGAGGAAGGAGCGAACGTCGGGCTTTCACCTGGAGGACCATAGGGCCGTGGAGGTGCGATGCCTTGCGGTCGGGCAGGGTCCTGGATCCGATGATCCTCAGGTCGGTGTTGAGGAGGTCCGATTCGACGGCGTCGGCCAGGGCGGCCGCGTCGGAGGGGTCGTCGATGAGGGCGCGCTGGATCATGATGACCGCCCTGATGTGGGCCGCGTTGTCGAAGGACCATCCTCGCTTCAGGAGCGTCTCTAGCAGCGCAGCTTCCGAAGAAGACGACGACGAAGACGAGGACAACGAGGACGAAGGCTCCGGCGGCGGCGGCGGCGGAGCAGGAGCAGGAGCAGGAGGAGCAGGCGGAGCGGAGTACGAGCTCGTTTCCATGTCGAGAGAATCCTCTGCAAAAGCAAAAGCAAAAGCTCCCCGACCGAGTTTTGTGGTGCGCTGGGCGGGCCGGGCTGCTTCGGGCGAAAATGCTTTTCCCAGGCCCGCCCACGATTTAGGAAAGATTGGATTCTCTACGGAAAAATTACCGATACAATAATTTAATTTTAAATATTTTACATTTATGACAATTCAATTCATCTGCCCAATTTTGACCTGTCGACGTTGATGCGAACGCTAGCCGTCCACAAGCCTTGCTCGCCCTTTCTTTCCCTTTCTTTTTTTAATTTAATTTTAATTTTTAATTCGAATTTTTTTCCTTTTCTTTCCCTTTCTTTTTTTTTCATTTTTTTAATTTAATTTTAATTACCGATACAATAATTTAATTTTAATTTATTTTTTGATTTTTTTTCCTTTTCTTTCCCTTTCTTTTTTTTTTAACCTCCTTTCAACTTCAACCTCTAGCCACACGAGGTCGACCCTGCCGACCACTAGCGAGAGTAAGCCTTGCTCGCCCCTGGTGAGGCTTGACCTCGCTGTTGCTAGGCGAGGTTCAAACTTGCTGGCCACTGGCGAAGTCAGCCTTGCCCAACCACTATCGACCTCGGCAGCGACAATAAGGACGAGCCTTGCTATGGCTAGGTGAGATTTGACCTTGTCAAGTCTAATGAGGCTCGAACTCAACAACCGCTGCCTCGCCAAGTGACGATGAGGTTGATCTTGCCCGTGACCGGTGGGGCTGACCTCCCCAACCCTGCCTCTGGCCGGATGTCGATTTCGGCAAACGACCAAAAGTTGAAGATGAAGGGAGGAAAAAAAAAGAGAAAGAAAAGAGAAAAAGGGAAAAATAAAAGAAAAAATAAAAAAATTTCAAAAAATATTTTTAAAAGGGTTATACCACAAGAAACCCTAAACTGGTATACCTGTGACAATTTTACTCCGAACTATTTTTTTTATCACAAAAAACCCCAAACTGGTACACCTGTGATAAATTTACTCCGAACTAATATTTTTTAACCACAAAAAACCCCAAACTGGTACACTTATGACAATTTTACCCCAAACTATTTCTTTGATCACCAAAAACCCCACACTGATACAACTATGACAATTTTACCCCCGAACTAATTTTTTAACCACTAAAAATTTCAAACTGGTATATTTGTGACAAATTTACCCTCTGTTAGTGTCCGTTAAATTATATTAATATCACAAAAAATCACAAATTTGTAAGCTTGTGACAAATAGAGGGGTAAAACCCAAAATCGGTACATATATCAATTACCACGTGTCATTAAACTTAGCAATTTGACAATAAAATTTAACGGAAACTAACAGTAGGTAAATTTGTCACAGGTGTATAGTTTAGGGTTTTTAGTGGCCAAAAAATTAGTTTAAGAGTAAAATTATCACAAGTATACCAGTGTGGGGTTTTTGATGGTCAAAAAAATAGTTCGGCGTAAAATTATCACATGTGTACCAGTTTAGGATTTTTTGTGATCAAAACAATAGTTTGAGGTAAATTTATCACAGATGTATCAATTTGAGGTTTTTCGTGGTATTAATCCTTTTTAAAATGGCACGTCAGAGTTGGCAGGACAACCGACGTCGGATGATTCCCACATTACTGCCGGCTGTCCAAAATTGGCTGGATAAACTGAATTGTTACAAATATAAAAATATTTAGGATTGAATTGGTACAAAAAAGGTTTATAACTGAATTGACATAATTACAATATGTTTATGATTTTTTTGGTAATTTTCTCGATTTTCTACCCAAAATAATAGGGAGAATTACTAAAAAGGTCTCAAACCTCAATTTAGTCATAAACATTTTTTTTACCAATTGAGTCTTGAACTTGTATTTATGCCAATTCAATCCATTCGGTCAATTTTTGCATCAAAATCACTGATATGAATGCCGACAGTCTTAGGTGGCATGGTCGGCGCTAACGTGAACAATTTTTAATAATATTTTTCAAATTTTTTATTTTATTTTTCCTTTTTTTCTTTTCCTTCTCTTTTTTTCTTCCCTTATTTCACTTGCTGGTCATAAAAAATATTAAAATATTATTAAAATTATCCATGTTAGTGCCACTGCTGGCTGTGCCATTTAAGACGGCTGGCATCACGCAGGATGGTTAGCATCTATGTCATCAATTTTTGGTCAAAATTGACTGAATGGACTAAATTGTCACAAATGTAAAATGTTTAGGACTCAATTAGTAAAAAAAAAATTTAGGATTGAATTGCTAAGATTGCAATCTAGATTTAAGATTTTTTTGATAATTTTTCCTAAAATATTTAGCTTTGGACCGTGCCTAATTTGAACAAGCCCGGCTCATCCAAACCCACTCAGTCTAGTTGTTTGGGCCTAATGGGCTTAGGTGGGGCCACCAAACTGTCGGGCTCATGATCGTGTCTAAATGAAGGGGCGAATTTGTACGGGATGGGGCGAATCCCCTTTTCCAAATTGTGTGTGTGAGAGAGAGAGAGAGAGAGAGAGAGAGAGAGAGAGAGAGAGAGAGAGAGAGAGAGAGAGAGAGAGAGAGAGAGAGCATGTTGTGATGCATACTGTACTTTTAGGTGATAGTTGTTACCCATTCAAAGCTTGCACTTTGCAAGGTCATGGAAGAGATCTTAAGAAAATAATCTTAATTTATGTCGTAGTCTTAAGAAAATTAAGAGTTAATATCACATCTTAAAATTGCTAATATTTTCATTTTAGAATATACGGATGTTGTTAAAAGATTGGTTTCAAATATTTTACAACATATTGATCTCCATTATTAAAAGATTCATTTCAAATTAACTAGCTTACATATAAATTTTTTTTTACGAATTTATGGACATTCCTAATTATTTATAAAGACACGCAATCATGATAAGCGTTATAGCCATAGTTAATAATGATCGTATATTTCTGCATCCGTAGTACAAAATGGACCCGTAAATAAATTTATTATTTAAATGCGAATTTTTTTTAAAGTGACTCAAAATTGAGTGGAAGTGAAGAATGTGAAACCTCTTGAAATATTGGCCACAAAATATCATCAAACAAGATGAATTGCTACTTAACTCCCATCATATCAAGTGCATTAACATATCACTATAAAAAAACAGAAATTAAGATATGATTTTTACTTATTTCACGATATGACATCGGGCATTGCACGGGTTCAATCCTAGCACAATACATACTATGGCATGTTTCGTATTAATGGTGCAGTATATTCTAACCTTAGATTGCATAACATGAAGTTCCACATGACTAGTCCATTTAAATTATACATTTGAGGACATGCAATCATGTCATGCGCGCTTATTTGGCCTATATAACATATATGCCGACACATGGAATACGCTAATTGCGTGCTTAATTGCGATAATATACACATTACATCAATAATCTTATACGGATTTATTATGTATATTTAGATCCGGTTTTCAACCTTTAAAAGGAAATGCCACATTGGAAACACAATAATAAACAATTCGAAAATGCTCACGAAGGCCAACATCATATTGAAGTCAATCAAGGAGGCAATTAATGATCCTAGCCTCTAGCAGTATAGTTTAATCAAGTTATTGGCTGGCTAAGCCATAAATACGTAACGTGGTCAACTATACAATCTAGTCTGCTTTACGTTATATTTAGCTGTCATGGATAAAGTATTGAGATCGGCAAAATTATTATCGAAGAAAAGCTTGTTCTTGTAAATTAAATCGTTGTTAATCAGTCAATTGGCACGCTGGCTAACTTCGAGCGTTGTCATCTTTGAAGAATTGCGCTTTTGGAACCAATTGGCAATGACAGCAACCTTACAAAACTTTACATAGTATTATAGTAGTATGTCATTATCTCAAATCTTTCAAAGCCGCTTATTTGCCTTTTCAAGTATATTTCTTCTCTTTAGTCTAAGACTAATATCTAGAATATTGAAATATTAAATCACGCTTTAATTTCAGAGTTGTTACCGATAATTGAATCTGTGGCCTCCTTTTTCTCAAGACACAAGTCGTTAGTCTTTTTACTTATTCGAATCGATACGTATTGGTGTCGCGATTGATCCCCTCGAATATAATTAACGTGCTTCATCAATACATAGAGTAGGTGGGTTGCCCAATTTTGCGAGCTGGGCTTAGTGACAAAATTAACATTTAGGAGAAGTCGACACTTCTATTTGAGAAATTTATTCAAGAAAGATAGCATACATTTGTTTGAAACTTCTATAAAACCCCAAGAAATGAGCTAGCAAGCAATATTTACCGATTCAAGACGCAGCAAGATACTACTCTGTGCTATGTGATTTATCACTCTGGGAGAGACATGATGACCGACTTATTTATCATCTTTGCTTGCAAAGAAAAAGAAAAATGAATAAGTGTACTGTAAGTTTTTATACTTGTTATGAAATTACAATTGAATCCTAAAACTTTTAAAAAGTACAATCAACGGAAGGGCTTGATTGGACCAATTATACAAGTTTTAGGACTTGATTACACCTTCGCGATAAGTTTTTGGACTTAATTGTATTTTTTAAAAGTACTCAATTATAGTATCATGATAAATTTTAAGGCTTCCAATATACTTGTCCCAAAAGAAAATATGAAGCTCATCTGCTTCCCAACCACTCTTTCTCGTCTTGCCTATGCTTACGCATTCACATCACGCAACAGGACAGCTCTTGTCAACAGACTATATTATACTATTATTGTAATGCAGACATTTAATGTACCAGCAACATGCCAAGTCATGCATTAATTTATAAGCGCTCTTCAGGGAAGCTTCATGCATGTCCGTTGCATATTTGCACTCTAAGTCATAATTAATAAGGCCCTTTAAATACGGCAGAAACTAAGAAACTAGAGAAAATGATCATAGGAGAATCAAAGTCTCACAAGAAAAACAAAGTCATCGCATGGGTTCGGATTCAGCGCTCAAGCTTCCCTCGATAGATTTTTCCGGATTGGGTGACTCGGAGCCGGGAAGCCATGGTTGGGATTCTGTCCAAAACGCTGTACGGGGGGCGCTTGAAGAGTACGGGTGCTTTGAGGCTTTGTATGACAAGGTCACCGTGGAGCTTCATGACGAGGTCTTCAATGAAATGGAGGAGATGTACAATCTTCCGGCCGAGACCAAGCGCCGGTTTGTCGACCCGACGAAACTGTACGATGGCTACCTTGCTGATCTCCCACTTTATCCTCTTTCAGAGGCCATGGGAATGCATGACGCCCTGAACTCGGGTGCAATCGAACGATTAGCCGATCTCCTGTGGCCAGAGGGAAATACCAAATTCTGGTATGTACGGTGCAAATTACATTCCCAACTTCCATTTACCACGGTTGAGTCAATTATGCTATGAGAAAATGTTCATCACGAAAAACTTCAATAACAAAACTGACAAACTATGACCATTTTAATCTTTCTTGGGTCGCCTCTCTGAATGAATTGCAGTGAGTTGCTGAATACATATTTGAGGAGGCTGTCTGAGTTAGATTATGTGATCCAGAAGATGGTCTTTCGAAGCTTCGGCGTCGAGCATTATCTTGATTCACATGTCGAGTCAACAAAACATTCTCTCCGCCTTTTGAGATATGGAGCTCCGAAGACGGAGGAGGCGCAAGCCGGAGGCATAACTCATTACGACACAAGCTTCGTGACCATGCTTCAGCAAAATCATGTGAATGGATTGGAAGTGCAGACGAAGGATGGAGAATGGATAAAAGTCACACCTTCGGCTTCCTCTACTATTGTCATGATTGGAGAGTCATTCCATGTGAGTCTCTCTCTATCTCACGCTAATACTCTCCTTATTATATCCAACCTTAACAAAATAAGTTTAAAAATGATGGATATGCAAACAACTGATTAATTTTTTCTAGACAATTATAACATATTCTGACGGTGTAAAAGAAAATTTGACAAAATAAATTTTATATACCATTAATTTGAGAGGATCCGAGAGAGTTGATAGTCATGATCTTTAAATTAAATTTAAGGCAGCTTGTATAAGATTTCCTTTTCACTGGCGGTGTGTGCTCTATTTTTCTAATTTTCATATCTATCTCATGTGATATATTTTTCTTGGACCAATCAATTTGTGCTGTAGAATGTGGTGGAAATGGTACTTGTGACATAACGTTTGATCCACTAAGTCTACCCCATACAAGAACCACTCTTTAAGTTATTTTTATTAGCTTTCTAGTGGATATAATCAAATGAATATTGCTAGCAGCACAGTAAAGATAAATTTACAAATGATCTGAAAGATTGGTATCATACGTTAAATATAGCTCACTCCTTTAATTAGTCACTCACAATTTAACACATCATTTTATAAACTAATTTTGTGAATCAAATTTTCGTGTACCTAACATTAATTTCTTCTACAGTTAAATTTATAAGTGATTTTAGAAATTTATGACTTTCCACTAATCACCAAGATGCTTAAAAGACTAAATAGTAAGTAATTGTAAATTTGATATCTAATAGTCAAAGCGGCATGAATGATTATCAAAATTGGGTGTTTGCAAATTGCCATTTGAAATAGATCGGAGACTTTATTTTGGGTTCTCTTGTGAGTCTCATATTATAAAGTCGTGTACCCTTCTTTTAACCCCCACACAATCCATATCCATCATCATTGATTTGGATAATTGGTCAAATTTTCCAAATTGTTACTACCTAATAAATGAGGAAAACTTGTCCAAAAAGCCCTAAATCTATTATATGGCGGACAATTCATATATAAACTTTTCAATTTAACAAATTTAGTCATAAAATTTTTGACAATTTGCCAATGTAGTGCTTTCGGCCAATTCTCGCCAAAAATCGCCTTTATGGATAATTTTTGCAATTTTTTTTCTGTCCTTTTCCTTTTTTTCTTTTTCCTGTTACTCTCAGCCTGTCTCTTGCCACAAGTAAGGGTGACCTTGCCAGAGGCCAACAACCTCCAACAGCCATTGCTGAGGCCTCGGCGACCGGCGGAGGGAAGTAGAAAAAAAGGAAAAAAGAAAGAAAAGAAAAGAAAAGAAAAGAAAAGGAAAAAAATTCTAGAAAATTGAAAAAATTGCAAAAATAGTCAACGTCAGCGCTGGCTACGTCACGTAAGATGGCGAGCGTTTATGTTAGCGATTTTTTTGCCAAAATTGACCAGGAGAACTACGTTGGCAAATCGTCAAAAGATTTAGATCTACATTAGTCAAAAGAAAAAAGTTTAGGATTGAATTAACCGCCATAAAATGCGTTGAGACATTTTGGACAATTATTCTCGATAAATGTGGGTTTTGTAATAAAAAGAGTACGCGCATCACATTAATTTTCATGCGATCATCTCCTTGATTAAGATACGCATGCTTAGCTGTATATATAACTTCACGTTAGCTGTGAGCTCTTTCGTGGTCTTTTCTTAGGGATGGAGCAACGGAAGATTACACTGTCCCCGACACCGTGTGATGATGAGCGGACACGAGGCCAGGCACTCCATCGGGGTCTTCTCCTGCGTTGAAGGAACTATCATCCGGTGCCCCAACGAGCTCGTGGATGAGCAACACCCTTTGCTTTTCAAGCCCTTTGACACGGATGGTCTCATCCGTATCTTCGCCACACCAGAGGGACAGAATGGAGCTTCAGCTCTCAAAACCTTTTATAGTGCTATTGATTGAACGTGATCTTTTTTAGATCATTCCAAACCCTTTCAAGCTTTAATTTTTTTTTCGGTCGAAATTTCAAGCTTTAATTTGATGATTGTGATTGTTGTTTTTTCCCCTTTTGCTAACCATTCTCTCCCAATGTCATCTGGCAATAAAATTAGTAATCACGAGATTTAATGGATGACCTATCTAGGTACATCCATGGTTAAAATTCCTTTATCCCTGAAAAATAAATTACGACCTTTTGTCAATATTGACACTTGAATACTTGCCAATAAGTCCGATAAAGTGAAAACTCGAGACTCGAGATCTCTTATTGCGACAAGGCCCATTTCTTGGCCAAATAGAATCATTTTAGTGTCTTGCAAGTTCCACTTGTACCCGGGAGTCATTTTCTTAAATAAGTCGAAGGTTGAATTTTTGGTCAAATCGGAAAAGTTAACTCTTGGTAAACATTTCGTACAATTGTTTGTGAAAATCATAAAAGAAAAATCATCAATTCTATCTTTGTAAACATAGTTAGACCTTTAATTTTCCGTTTTTACAATAAACAATTGAGAGTTGACTTTCGGTCAAATCGAAGACTTTGACCCTCAATTGGAAAATTCCAAAATTCATTGATTTAATTCCTTTTTAAGAAATTTGATCCAGGGACCATGTCAATTTGACATTCCAAGCCCAATTTCGAGAATTCAAACCCAAACTTGCCGGCCAATGTTCGAGCGCGAGATTAGGGCCCTGGTCAATCCTTCACAGTAGAGTCAATTAGCACAATTTAAATCCATTTAGGCCAAATTAATTCAATTTTAACATCAATTTTGGAAAACTCAAGGTAATTTGAGAAAATCAAGCGAAAATGAGGAATCAGGACCAACCGGGTCCAGCAAAGTCAACCTGGTCAAATGGCCAAGCTCTAGATAGAAATTAGACAATCGTGAGGCCTCGGGTCAATCCGGTTTGACCAAAGTTGACCCAGCTCATTCTAATCTGCACAATTAGCCGAACCTAACTAGCCCAGCAACCCATTATTAAATTTGACAAATAGAAAATGTTGACTTTGGTCAATTATGTATCCTCCAAGGAATAATCAAAGCCATCCATTTACCCATTCCATCCTAGCCACCAAGGTCCCATATCACTCATCCATGTGCTTAAATAAGAGCCATTAGGAGCTTTCTCAGCCATTAAAGGACGATTAGAGCCCTTAGATCAAAGGATAATTTAAGTTTTCGTCCAATTTTCCCCTCTCATTTTCACTATTATTCCCCTAGGTCCGATTTCAGGAATTAAGTACACACTTAGCTTAGTCTCCAGAAAATAGAAAAAGAAATCCTCTCTCTCTCTCTCGGCCGGATTTGGATCATCTATTTGCCGGCCGTTCTTTGACCGGATTTCGACATTGCTCCGATGATTTTTGCCTCGCCTCATCTTGCGACCAAGCTCCCCTACTTGTGCTTGAGGTGTTTGTGGCCAGCACTTTCTTCGATCGTCATTAGAATTGCTCAATTAGGCCCATTTTCCATTGGAACTCGCCGATCGTCAATTCAAGGTAGGTTTGATGATTAGGCTTTAGTAATCAATTTCAAGTGATCATTTGGGGATATTTGATCGATGATAGCTGAAAAATTGAAGTTGAGACTTCAATCTATAATAAAAAATCAAGGTAAAATGTGATTACGTCGAGAAGTAATTAGTTGATAGGATAAGCTCAATTTCCGGAAAATCAAAGTCGATTGCATGTTGAAGGTTGATATCAATTTTGAATGATTATGTTTGATTTCATGTGATTAGGTAGAAGTCCTTAGGATTTAAGCTTAGTTTAAATTCAATTGATGATTGCAGGACGAATTCCCCTCAAAATTTGCATGTGGCCGAACCTCCTATAGTGTGAGTTTGATGTTCACTGAGTGTCATCTTGCTTTAGATGTGATGTATGTTAGATGAATGTTGATTAGGAGCAAATACAATGAGTTTTTGTGTTGATTTCTTAGATTTTTAATGAGTTGTTGGATGATTTTGATGTTCATGTGAGTTGGAATACTTGAAGGCTAGTTTGAACATCATAGGTTGAAGGAGGTTGAAGGTGGTTGAAAATATGGAGGACGTTTTGGAAAATCATAGTCTGATATGATGTTATGGTGTTTTCGATTCTTTCAAAAAATCTAAAACAAATTAAGAAAACTTGTTTCCATAAGATGATTTGTAGTTGAAATCCGTAACTTTCTAGTGATATAAAGATTATTGAATTTGACGTTCATTTGGTTTGTCAAAAGTTCATCCAAAGTACCGAAAAAAAGCTACTGTCTTATCTGGAAAAACTGTTCCCGCATCGACTAAACTTGTTTTGCAATTTAAAAATATATGGAGGTATTGTTTTAAAAAACTTTAAAAATGAAAGTTGTTAGAGAGGTCCTGAACTGCAAATTTGGGAAGTTTCATAAAACTTGAATGTGATTTAGGCGGTCAATTTAATTAAATTCGGACAAGGTTGGAATTGGCCTCTAAAATCGTTCTAGATTGAGTTTTGGGTATTACTTACAAGTTTACTAGTATTTGGAGGGCTCTTTTGCAAAAATTTAAAACATAAAAGAAGCGCATCCTAAGCTAGCCGTCCGTAAAATTTGGCAACATTTTGAATTTGTTTGGTTTTTTTCCTGCATTTTACAAGAACCGGGTCAGAACATGGTTGGATCTTGAGTGGGCGGGTTAAATTGAATAAACTATATTAATTGAGCCACAATTTGGGGAAATAACTTGAATGAAAATTAAAATAGACTTCCTAAGCTTTAATTAGTTGTTGGAATTAGTCAATTTGGACTTCATTAGGTTAGTCAATTGGATTAAAACTTAATTGGGCAGAAATAGGGGAAAAACAGAGAAGTTACCCTTTTGGGCAACTAATTGATTTCTTGATTTCTAAAGCTAATTAGCCTAAGGAAAAATGACACAGACAGTCTCTGAACTTTGGCCCAATATACAATTTGATCCTTGAATTTTTAATTTGTTCAATGTAATCCCTGAACTTTAGCCTAATGTTCAATGTGGTCCCCAAACTTCTAATTTGTTCAATATTGTCATTCCATTAATTCAAATTTAGGGACTACATTGAACATTTTCATATAATTCAGAGACTAAATTGAACATGTACAAAAAGTTCAGGGACCACATTGAACAAATTAAAAGTTCGGGGCCACATTAAATATTAGGCTAAAGTTCAAGGATCAAATTGCACATCGGGCCAAAGTTTGGGGATTGTTTGTGTCATTACCCCTTAGCCTAATTGTATCTTTTATTGACCTTGCCCATGATTAAATTAATGCTAATTATTAACCCCCACTGATTAGCGATGCATGAATACTTCGGTGGGTAGTTTATTAGGAAATGGTGATTAGAGTTTAATTAGGCACTTTGTGACTTAGCCCACCACGTGATGAATATTCAAGTGGGGGTTAATAATTACTACACATTAATTAATCAATCCCTAGTCCTACGAGGGGATGGGTAATCGAATTGCATGATCGATATCTTACTAGACCCAATTCGATTTTCTTGATGAATGGACGATTGGGTGAACTTGCTAATGCTTTGATGGAGTGATTACATGATTGAGCATTTGAATAAAATCGATAATGGAGACCGGCAGTCGGCGACCGGACACTTGGGGAGGCGGCAGTCCATGGTGATTGGAATTAGGTTCATTAGCTTAGCTTAGTCTTGATTAGGCTAGTTTAATTGATAGACTCAGGATTTAATAATAAAAATAGTTGAGACTTTAGTTAATATAGTCTAGTTAGAAAATCAATAAAAATAAATTAAACTTAGCATCACTCTTTTCAATAAATGGATAGCCTAGTCTATCCATGTATCATCATTCCTAATAAAATGAGTAGAATTTGGGCTTGCCCTAATCCAGCTCAATTTTTAGGGATTATGCTTAGTCTTTGATATCAAGCTTATGGGGTTCATGTCCCAAGACTCATATATATATATATTCTTTTCCCGACTTGGTATTAGATCAAGCACACGAGAGTTCATGTCCCAAGGCTTAGAACAGGGTGATGTAATATTCTTTGCCTTTGCCTGACTAGTATCGGATTTTTCATTTCCGCACTTTCATTTTAAGCTTTTCAATATTTGGGTGTTTCATTTCGGCACTGTCAATAAATTGATTGTTTCTTCTATTTTATATTGGTTAGGAAAACCCTTAGAAACTTAACAAATCCTAAACAAACAATTGCATGTACACATAGCAACATCCAATAACCTTTAGGATCATATTAGTAAAAAGTTGTTTGATCACTTAGAGAAACAACCATATTGAGTTATAGGTACCAAAAGGGCACCAATTAGATGACTAGCGTAATTAAGTCCTTGAACATAATTAATCTCTAGTTGCGTAGAAAACCAGACTAAACTCTCATGTCTTGTTTAGTTTCTAGCCGATCCCGAAAGTCTAGTGGCGACTCCTAAAATTCCTTAGGCAAATCAAAACTTAAAATGGAACCCAATGTTGGGCTAGATATAGGCTAAGGAGAGCCCGCGCACAATTGAGAGCCATTGGCCCGCCTTTGCACAATAACTCTAAACCTCTTCCCATTTTCGATCCCCACGGAAAATTTGGGAGGGTCACAACAGCCAACGCCATTGAGTAAAATTAGACTGATCGCATGCTTCTTTGCAATAATACGTACATTACAATTATTCAATACAGATTTATTACGTATAATTATATTCACTTGTCTACCTTTAAATGAAGGCCACATTCCAAACTTGATATTCAACGACGAGGATGGCTATGAAAAAGCCAATATTATATTTAAGTCAATGAAGGAGGGGATGAATGATTCTTGGAGTATAATTTAATCAACTTATTCGCTGGCTATACCCATAAAGACACAGCGTGCTCAACTATACTGTCCCGTCCGCTTTACATTATATATAGCTCTCGTGAATATAGTATTGAGATTGATAGAATTACTATTTGGCATCCGAAAGCCTGTTTCCGTAAATTAAGTTGTTGTTGATCAGACAACTAGCACGTTGGCTAACTTCGGACATCATCCTTGGTGAATGATCCCGCTTTTAGATCAATTGACAGTAACCCCACAAAATTTAATATAATGTCATAGCAGGAAGTTATGATCTCAAATTCTTCTGAGCTTCTTATTTGCCTTCGTATATATATTTTCACACTTTAGTCTAAGGCTAAAATCAACCTATGCGTGAGAAAGAGTGCTAGAATACTTAACTATTAAGTCAAAGCAAGATTTAATAGTTTAAACGTTGAGTTAAATTTTGTAGCCTCGTGTTACTCAAGACCCGTGGTCTTAGTCGCCATATTTATTGGAGTTGACATGTATTACTTTTGGATTAATCTCCTCAAATATAATTAACGTGCATTATTAATACCTCGGGTAGGTGTCACTTGGGGATTGTTGCTTGAAACACATTCATCGTATGGTTTTTCAATTGGAGATTCAATTTCTGTGCTGCGAATAACAGAATTCATTACTTGCGAGAAGTCAACACTGCTCTTTGAGAAATTTGCCATAGTAAACAATTCAAAAAAGATAGTATAAATTTGTTGGACACTGCCATAAAACCCTAAAAATGAGCTAAGAAATAATATCTACTAATTCAAGACACAACAATATATTGCTTTGTGCTATGTGATTTCTCACTCTAGGAGGGGCATGATGACAGATTTGTGCATCATCTTCGCTTGCCAAAAAATGACAAATTTATGGCCAAAAAAAGAAAATTCGCAGCTCGTCTGTTTTCCTAACTACTCTTTCTTGTCTTGCCTATGGTTACGAATTCACATCACGCAACAAGGCAACTTTTGTCAACACGCTAGGATTATTGTTATGCAGATATTTAAAGTATTAGCAACATGCCAAGTCATGCATTAATTTATAAGCGCTCTTCAGGGAAACTTCATGTTGGCAGAATTCGTGCTCCTATTCTTGGAAAGGAGATGTGAATATTATATTTTCTATTTCTATAGCTTGATTTTAGAGATTTTTTTCCCTTTTATGGTTGCTTGTTTCCTTGGTTGTAGCAACCTTGTTCTTTACATATAGAGAATAATGGCAGATCATTTCTCACGACATAAAAGAAAAAGAAGAGTGTGAGAGTTTTGTCCGAGGACGTAGGCACATTGCCGAACCTCATTAAATTCTTACCTTCATTTGTTCTTTGTTTTCAACATGGCATCAAAGTGGGAATGAAATGACCTGTTCCTGTTTCTTATTCCCGATCCACGTTCTTGTTGCTATTTTGGTTGTTTGTGCTGCAAGTTGCTGCCGCTCCATGGCCGAATCTAGTTCTGAAAAGGGTGCTGTGCAATACACAAATAACCAACGGCTTACAAACCTGCTGTTGAATGGAGTGAATTATCTTCCATGGTCTCGGGCAGTCATAATTGCTCTTGGAGGGAGATCCAGACTGGGTTATGTTACGGGACGGACCAAAGCTCCTGCTGAGACCAATCCCAAGTTTGACTAATGGCAAGCCAATGACCATAATGTTATGTCATGAATTTTCAACTCTATGGAGCCTCAAATATATGAGATATTCGCCTATTTGGATACTGCTAAGGATTTGGGGGATTCCTTATATGAGATGTACGAACAAGCCAATAATGCATCTTGAGTGTTTGAGCTTCAGCAAGGTCTTGCTAGTTCCAAGCAAGGGATGAATCAGTCATTCACGGAACATCTGGGCATAATGAAGAAACAGTGGGAAGAACTTCAGCAGTACAAACCTGTTACTCCAAATGTTCGCGACTATGTTCAACAGGAAGAACAAGACAGGATTTTCCAACTCTTGGGTAGTCTCAAGCTTGAATTTAAGGAGACCAAAAGAGATATTCTTATGCGACATGAGTTGTCGTCCTTCTATACTGTGTGTTCCACCACACAGAATGAGGAAACACGAAAAAGAGTCATGGCGGCAAATTCAAAGGTGAAGGCATATGTTGATTCACTAGAAAATTTAGCCCATTATACTATGTCTAATTTCAAGCAAGGTGATGCTAGCTGTTGGTAGGCAAAAGGAAAGGGAAAGAAACCCATACAATTTCACTGTAATCACTATAATCGTGACGGGCATTCCAAGGAATGGTGTTGGGTTTTTAATTCATAGTTGCGGCCATGCAAAGATAAAGGTCCTGATGTGAAGTAAGCGATTTAGGGGGATACCACAGAGTTTTAGTCTGAGCTAGAATTTTTAACTCAACAGGTTCAGTAGTTGCTTCAAACTCATGGGTAGGGATTAGGTGCTACAGGCACTCAATTCGGAAATATGGCCAAGACCTCTGGTAATATCCATGCTCTCTCTACTAAGTTTAATTTTCGGATTATTGTTGATTCTGGGGCTACAGACCATATGTTTAGCTCTTCACATATATTATCTAATACTGTTTCTAGCACTTTATACCCTCTTATAACCATTGCGAATGGAGTTCAAGTCCCAACTCAAGTTATGGACCAAGTAAATATTTTTTTGAAAAAAGCCAAAGCTTTGATAGTTCCAGGGTTGAAATCTAATTTGTTGTTTGTCAGCAAATGTGCTAAACAGTGGAATTGCAATGTCATCTTCACTCCTCAAAAGGTGATTGTTCAAGATCACATTTCCAGGAGGATGATTGGTGAGAGACAGCTACGAGGCGAGCTGTACACTTTGGATCTTGGTGGCGCGGCTCTAGTGGCAACAAAACAGATTTCTACGGCTTCTCATCTATGGCATTGGCGAATGGGGCATCCTTCTGATCAGGTGTTGCAAGCTTTAGACTTGTCATTGACACATGATTCTAATAGTTGTGATCCATGTCATTTTGCTAAGCAACATAGGTTGCCTTTTCCTCAACATTTCTGTATGTCAATTGAGTTGTTTGATGTGGTACACTTTGATGTTTGGGGAAATTCTCCCGTTGATTCTAAAGAAGGATTTAAGTACTTTGTTACTTTTATTGATAATAAATCCCGTGTAACTTGGCTTTACCTTCTTAAGTCCAAAAGTGAAGTTCTTACGGTCTTTCAAGATTTTTACAGCATGGTGAAAAATTAGTTCAACACTACAGTGAAAGTTCTTCGAACGGACAATGGTACCGAGTATACCAATCAGGCATTCTAAGCTATGTTACGGCATATGGGCATATCTCACCAGACATCGTGTGTCGGTACTCCTCAACAAAATGGAGTAGCAGAGAGGAAAAACAGTCACCTATTGGAAGTCACTCGGGCCTTGCTATTTTCTGGACATTTGCCCAAAACTTATTGGGCAGATGTTGTGCTTACTAGTTGCAATTTGATAGAAGATAGTCGTATTTTGCATTATATAAGCTCTATGGAAGTGTTGCACGGTCGCAAGTTTGATCTCTCCCATTTAAGAATCTATGGGTGCATTTGCTATGTCCATTCTCAAAATAGGGGCAAGTTAGACCCTCGTGCTCGCAAGTGTGTGTTCGTTGGATATTCTTCTACCAAGAAAGGATACAAGTGCTATGATCCTAGCACAAACATGTCTATATTTCTCGAGATGCCAGTTTTGATGAAGCTCACATGTTTTACTCTGACATGACTCAAATTCAGGGAGAGTAGGATGATTACAGCGAATTCTCTTTTGAATTTGCTCCTGTCCCGGTGAATGTTGACACTACGCACATTGAAAGAGTGTCCATTGGTCAAGACTTTATGGGGCAATAAAACACACAAGTGGGCTACGAAATTGAAGGACAACAAAGAACTGTCGTGCCAACAATAGAACAAACAGTTGAAGCTGAAGAGGGATTGATAACAGGTCAGCTATGGCACCGGTTGAAGTTGCTATTGAAGCCAAAAGAGGGACTATTGACATATTTGAAGCAGAAAGGGGAACTGATAACATATTAACTGCACCAATTCAGCCACGAAGGTCATCCCGCGTTCCAAAACTGTGACATTCTGAATTTTGACTCATTTTTGGGATTTATGAAAAGAATATTTCTTGAATGCACTCGTAGTTAAGTCTCGCCTGAAACTGATTATTCTCGGGATATTAATTTTTAAGAAATGGCTACCTAGGAAAATGTACGCGGACCTAAGAACTCGACCATGAGTTGACCTTCGTTGACGATTGAGGTTGCCATGACTTGAGTAACCATAGGTCGATATGCATAAATCCTAAAAAGCCGATCGAGGTTGCTCCTGTCCCGGTCAATTTGAGTGAAATTGATTGTCATTTGAATTCGAACTTAGATGGCGAATTTTTCGAAGTGTCACGACTAATTTATTTGGATGACGTCATATAAGCGTGGCCAACCTCGAGATTGCCCGGATTTGTTGGAAAGTGAAATTTGGACCGGGTGCGAATTTAGATCAGTGTACCTCCCTCTTGGTTTATTTTATTTAGTGTCTATCTAGTCTTTTCTTTGATTTGAAATTTTGAATTTTCGTGGCCCTTGGATCTAGCTTGCCCAACAAGACCAATTGTGAGCCCTTGCATTGCACTTGATTGGTATGTTGATTTTGGTCTTTCTCTCTCTCTCTTCTCCCCAACATTGCCACTGCCCCCACGTTGCCTCACGTGTTGTTTCTTATTCTGTCAAGTTTTCTATTGCTTTCATACTTCTCTTTGCTGACTATTGACTCCTCAAGCTACTCCATGCCTCTGCTGAACCCACGCTTGCTGACTTCTACATTTTGTGCTGACTTGCTGCTATCTTTTGCTTTTGCCGCTGACTTCTGCGTTACTGACTGCTTATGCTTCTGGTTGACTGCTGCCCACGCCTCTGCTGTTGCTGCCCATAACGTTGATGACCAGTCCCACAAACTCCACCAGCCATCATCATTGACTCCCCCATGCTGCTAACTTTTCCCCCCACGTTGGCTAATAAACCCCCCACCAACTTCACTCTTTTCTTTTTCTTTTCCTTGGCTTCACTGCTTCTGTTTTGCTGCATTTTCCTTATTGCTTCTTGTTGCATGCCTGACCAGCAGCTTCATCTGTCTCCATTGGCCAACCGCCTCAGCCAACCGTCACTACTGCACCGGCGAGGTTGCTGCTGCCTTTTCGCTTAGTTTTTCTTGCTTAAACCTTGGGTAAGTGGATTCCTAACCCTTGACTAGGCTAAGGGGTGATTAATGGACATGTTAGAAATGGTTTAAGGGTTGTGGATAGTTGGTTTAGTGGCTAGTTGTGCTTGGTTTGCTTGGTGGTATATGTTGGTTGATTTTCGGTAAGATTGCTACTGCATTGCTGGATATTACTATTTTTTCTGTGATTTGTGTGGGCAGAATTTGAGGAAGTGTTCTTCATGAAAGTTGTTCATAACATCTTGAAGTTTGACATAATTTAATTTTGGAATTTTTGAAAATAATTTGAGGCCATTCGAAAGTCCATCTTTAGACCGAAATTAGTCTGCCGGATTTACTATTCACCCGACCTTCTAGTCTTTCCAATTTTCTATAAGTTTTTCCAAACCTCTTTTCAAAAAATTCCCTCCATAAAAATTGTTAAGAACATCCGTTGCTATGACATATAAAAATTTCAAGCCTTTTCAAAGTAATTTGGGTACTGAATGAGATGAATTTTTATGGTTAGGCAGCCTGACCAGACCGGTTGAATTTTGTCTAACTTCAAGTGACAAAAAGAAGTGTTTATAGTAGGAACTGGGTTTCGAGTTCTTTACAGAAAATATTTATCAAGATGTTTTATAAGACATATCCAAAATTTAGAATTTTGGGAGTTGATTTACTTTTTATTTCAAACAGATTTCGGTTACTGCGCAACTACCCAGTTTGGCCCCGGTTTTGTACATTTTCGATTTTTTTCTCTCTCGAGAATCATTTGATATTATCGTGGCATTTTGACGGATTTAGTTGACATTGGACTAATTTACAAAGATAAGAATTGGTAATGATTGCTGAGGTGTGTGCATGATCACGACACGTTTCGTCTAAGCAGGGGTTCTAGACGATGCCCGACGAGGGTTCAGATGGTATCTAGGCGGGGGTTCTAGACGATGCCTGACGGGGGTTCGGATACCATTTAGGCGGGGGTTCTAGACGTTGCCGATTGCGGTGGAGGCCGGATCGAAGCTTCTTTGTGGAATGCCGTCTAGGTGGGAGTTCCAGACATTGCTGTCGCCAAAGTAGCGGGACGATGCTTGGTTATGCCAGAAGACGAGCGGGGATTTGGTGGCTCAAGGGGCCGTTAATAATCTGGATATTTATAATTGTGTGTTATGCATTGGGGAATGCAATGTGCTTGTGTTGCTGTTGAGCATGTATGGATTAATAACCCTTTTATGCACGTTTACGTCGTGTGATTGTATTATGTGCTCGAGGAGCAAATTGCCATGTTATGGCGATATTCTAACGTGCATGACTCACGTATGTGCCGAGGCGAGGTAAAGGCGCCTGTGATTGTTATGACATATTGGATGTTGGTATTGCATATTTAGAATTGTTCAGAGGTACACTTTGGCCTAAGCGAGGCTTAGGTAGTTGCTTATTGAGAAGTGTTCTTATGGTTATATAACCAAACTATTTCAGACCCGTGACCATAATTGATCCGGAGATACTGCCAGGATACTACGGGAATTGAGGATAGGTTGAGTTCCCCTATCTTTTGAGTGCCCCTTTTTGTAGAGGAGTTAGGCTTACCAACCACTCGATCCTTGTTGTGCGTGGTTCGTAGATAGTGGCCTCGTAGAAGGCTTGCAAATGTATGTGTTGTAATCAAGATGTTATGTTTATAAAAGTGTCTTGTTGATGTGTATTCTTTGTCTCTTTACTATCCCGTTTATATGTTGTACGGAGAGTTCGAGGTTGCTTCCACATGCGTTACTCATTAGTGTTTCGATTGAGTCAGCGACAAGTTCTACGATGTCGCGTACATTACGACCACAAAGGGATGATCGCGCGCTCGTAGGGTTCGAGGCGTGACAAAGACCTTCAACTCACCTTCGGGACTTTGCCACATATTATTCTACTTAGCATCCTATCTAAGAATATATAAGGTATGACAAAATCTCTCCCAAGTTTTGGAGTTTCTTATTTGCCATTGAAGAACAGGAACCCAGTAGCTTTGTGGAAGTAAGTAAGAAGAATGTGTGGGTTAATGCCATGAAGGATGAACTTCATGCTCTTGATCAAAATCATACCTGGGAATTGGTACAGCTACCAAAAGGGAAGAAGACTGGAAGATGCCGATGGATTTACAAGACCAAGTACAATAGCAATGGGTAAGTTGAAAGACACAAAGCAAGACTTGTTGCAAAGGGGTACACGCAAACTTATGGTATAGATTACAAAGAAACATTTGCTCCAGTAGTCATGCTGAATACGATGCGTACCCTTGTGTCTATAGCAGTTAATTGTGAGTGACTATTGTTCCAAATGGATGTGAAGAATGCATTTCTTCATAGAGATCTTGAGGAAGAAGTCTACATGGATCTTCCACCTGCACATCCCTTATAGAATGAAGATGGAGTTGTGTGCCAGCTGAAGAAAGCTATCTACGGTCTTAAACAATCCCCTAAAGCATGGTGTGGTAGACTTAGCACCACACTTGTCAAGGTTGGATTCAAGCGAAGTGCAACAGATTCCTCAATGTTTACCAAAGTCACAGACAGATTGTTGTTGTCTTAGTATATGTTGATGATATTGTGATTACAGGCAATGATCAGTCCGAGATTGAAGCTCTCAAGCAATATTTAAATAAAGAATTTGACATCAAAGACCTTGGTCATTTGAGGTACTTTTTTGGGATTGAGGTTGCTAGATCTCGGAAAGGATTGTTCTTATCTTAGCGAAAGTATGTTCTTGATTTGTTGAAGGAAACTAGTAAGTTAGGAGTCAAGCCAGCGAGCACCTCGATGGATTACAATAGTAAGTTTATTTCTGATAATATATTGTCGCATGATGTTGGGCAATTTCAGCGCCTTGTTGGATGATTGATCTATCTAACTATTACTCGATTTGAATACACTGTTAGCTATGGAAGTCAATTCATGCAGAAAACAACAAAGGGACACATGCAACTGATAAATCACTTGCTTCGATACTTGAAGGCCTCTCTAGGAAAGGGAATTCTGATGAAGAATAATGGTCACACAAACATCATTGGTTATGTAGATGTGGATGGGTTGGCAGCCCTATCGATAGAAAATCTACTACAGGTTTTTGCACCTTTGTGGGAGGAAATCTTGTCACTTGGAAGAGCAAGAAATAAGCGGTTGTTGCACGATCAGAGGCAGAATATCGAGCTATGTCTACGGATACAAGTGAAATAGTGTGGTTGAGATTGTTGCTTCAAGAGTTGGGTTGCAACTCTATAACCAAACCAATGAAACTATTCTGTGATAATCAGGCCATTGTTCATATTGCTTCGAATCTTGTACTCCATGATAGGACTAAGCACATAGAGGTGGACTGTCACTTTGTTAGAGAAAAGGTGCAAGATAAGACTATTGAGACCCTGTACATTCGCAGTGAAAATTAGTTAGCGAATGTCTTTATGAAGGCTCTGTCTGAAGGAGTGTTTCAAGAGATGGTGAACAAGTTGACCTCCGATGATCTCTTTGGTTCAACTTGAGGGAGAGTGTTGGTGGAATTCGTGCTCCTATTCTTGGAAAGGAGATGTGAATATTGTATTTCCTATTTTTATAACTTGATTTCAGGGATTTTTTTTACCTTTTATGGTTGCTTGTTTCCTTGGTTGTAGCAACCTTGTTCTGTACATATAGAGAATAATGGCAAATCATCTCTCACGACACAAAAGAAAAAGAAGAGTGTGAGAGTTTTGTCCAAGGACGTAGGCACATTGCCGAACCTCATTAAATTCCTGCCTTCATTTGTTCTTTGTTTTCAACACTCCATGCATGTTCGTTGCATATTTGCACTCTAAGTCATAGTAAGTCCCTTTAAATACGGCAGAAACTAGGAAACTGAGAAACGATCACAAAGAATCAAAAGTCTCACAAGAAAAGCAAAGTCTTCGCATGGGTTCGAATTCAGTGCTCAAGCTTCCCTCGATAGATTTTTCTGAATTGGGTGATTCGGAGCCGGGAAGCTGCAGCTGGGATTCTGTCCAAGACGCTGTCCTGTGAGCACTTGAAGAGTACGGGTGATTCGAGGCTTTGTATGACAAGGTCACCGTGGAGCTTCATGACGAGGTTTTCGATGAAATGGAGGAGATGTTCAATCTTCCAGCCGAGACCAAGCGCTGGTTTGTTGACCCGACGAAACCATATGATGGCTACCTTGCTGATCTTCCTCAACACCCTCTTCATGAGACCATGGGAATGCATGACGCCCTGAACTCGGGTGCAATTGAACGGTTAGCTGATCTCCTGTGGCAGGAGGGAAATACCAAATTCTGGTATGTACGGTGCAAATTCCATTCACAACTTCCATTGGCCATGCTCGAGTCAATTATGCTCTGAGAAAATGTTCATCATGATTCATGAAGAACTTGAATTACAAAACTGGAAAATATGACCTTTTTAATCTTTCTTGGGTTGCCTATCTGAATCACTTGCAGTGAGTTGCTGAATACATATTTAGGAGGCTCTCTGAGTTTGATTATTTGATCCAGAAGATGGTTTTTCGAAGCTTCGGCATCGAGCACTATCTTGATTCACATGCCGAGTCGACAGTACATTCTCTTCGCCTTTTGAAATATGGAGCTCCGAAGAAGGAGGAGGCTCAAGCGGGATGCGGAACTCATTATGGCTCAAGCTTCGTAACCATGCTTCAGCAAAATCATGTGAATGGATTGGAAGTGCAGACTAAGCATGGAGACTGGATCAAAGTCACGCCTTCGGCTTCCTCTACTATTGTCATGATTGGAGAGTCATTCCATGTATCTCTCTCTCTCCCTCGCTAATAATCTCTTTATTATATCCTACCTTTACAAAATAAGTTTAAAAACAGTGGATATGCAAACAACTGATTAAATTTTTCTAAACAACTATAGCATATTCTGATGGTGTAAAAGAAAAAAATTACATAAATTTATTTTATACACCATTGATTTGAGAGGATTTGAGACCGTTTATATAAAATTTCCTTTACACTTGCGAAACATGCTCTATTTTTATAATTTTTATAGCTATCTCATGCATTATATTTTTCTTGGACCATACAATTTATGTTGTAGAATGTGGTGGAACCAGTACTCGTCGTGATATAATGTTTGGTCTTTCAAGTTTAACCCATGCTAGAACCACTCTGAAGTTATTAATCAAATCAATACTACTAGCAACACAGTAAAGATAAATATACAAATGATGTGCAAGATTGGTATCATATGTTAAATGTTGCTCACTCATTTAAATATTCATTTTGTAAAATAATTTTGAGTATCAAATTTTAGTGTACTTAACATTAATTTCTTCTATAGTTACGTTAATAAGAGATTTTAGAAATTTACGACTTTCCGCTAATCACCAGGATTCTTAAAAAACTGAATACAAGTAATTATAAAATTGATATGTAGTTGTCAAAGCGGTTTGTATAATTATTATAATAGGTTGTTTGCAAATGGCCATTTGAAATAGTGCCTTTATTATGAGTTATCGTAGGAGTCTCATGTTTTTAAACTTACTCCTCAGCTTTTGATAAAAAAAAAACTTAATCCTCAGCTCAATTAAATCTAATCTAGGATTTATGAATTCAATAAGGAACAATTTTATGTACACAAACCTGTGTAATTTTTTTCCCCGCACAATTCATATCCATCATTATTGATTTGGATAGCTGGTCAAATTTTCAAATTTTGACTACATAATAAATTATGATAATTTATAAGATTTAAATATTAAACCATGCATTTATCTAAAAACTTAAGCTTTTGAATTTGACTTTCTAACATGGTATCAGAGCCAATGCTTAGCATCTCAAATTCCACGTGCCTCTCCTAATTTGGCTTGCACGTGAGAAGGTATTAAAATATTACTTCACATTGTTTGACAATGTGTCTTGTGGTCTCCCTTCATCTTATAACTTAAGCTTTTAGAATAGTGATCTCACAAAATCTCATAGTAAAAGTGGGCTGCGTAATAAAAGAGCATTCTATGTATGAGGGGGAATGCTGTAATTATTCAAATATAAAATCATGTTTTTATCTATTAGCTTAATCTCTTAGAATATCTGGCAATGGTCTCACAAAATTTCACAACAAAAGTGGGTTTGTGTAATAAAAAGAGTACACAAGATGTGCACCGCATAAAAATTCATGAGTAATCTCCTTGGTCAAGAGATGCATGTATAGTTGCATACGTGCAACTATATTCTTAAGCTCCGTGGTCTTTTCTTAGGGATGGAGCAATGGAAGGTTAGACTGTCCTCGACACCGCGTGATGATGAGCGGACACGAGGCCAGGCACTCCATCGCCATCTTCTGCACCGTCGGAGGAACTATATCTGGTGCCCCGACGAGCTCGTGGACGAGCAACACCCTTTACTTTTCAAGCCATTCGACATAGAGGGTCTCATCCGTATCTTCACCACACCGGAGGGACAGAATGGAGCTTCAGCTCTCAAAACCTTTTATATTATTTTCAATTGAATGTGATTTTCTTTAGATGATTCCAAATCCTTTCAAGCTTTAGTTTTATACGTGGGATCTCTTTTCTCCGCTCTTGCTAGCCTTCCCCTTCCAATGCATCTTCGATATGTGATCTGGTAGTACGATTTGTAATCACGAAATTTCATGAATATGACCTATGTTGGTCGATGGACGCAGCCTCGCGCTACCACGTCTGCGTCTCAAATCTCTAAGCTCAGCACCTTTTAGGCTATTCCTACGTATTCTGATGGTTGTTTTGAAAATGAACACTACCACCAGACTTACCATCCTCAGTTGAGTCGGCCATTGAAACTTTGTCGCCAACCACTGCTGGATGCGCCCTCACGCACCGCCAGAAGCCATTTGCTCGTAAGATCCACGTGCCGCTGGACCTCCGCGCGCCTGAATGTGCCGGACTCTCCTTCTGCGTGCTGATGTCATTGCTGACATCATACTCCACGTCAACTTTTTCCACATTAACACCGCCACGTCAACATCCGACCGTTGACCGAGGCCGTTGACCAATGTTGGCCGGATCGGTTCAATCACTTTTCCAACTAGTTTGACCTGTTTTTGGCCGGCTCTTGGCGATTTTAGACCAGTTTCGACGGTATTTCTAAAAAATAAAAAAGAGAAAGGAAAAATAAATTTAGAATATTTTAAAGAATTCCAAAAGCTATCGACGTCAGTATTGATCATGCCACATAGGGTGGTCAATGTCCATGTCAACAATTTGCAGTCAAATTTGATCGGAAGGACTAAATTGACAAATCGTCGAAAGATTAGGACTAATTGGCACAATTGAAATGTTTAGGATTGAATTTACTGTCATACAATAGATTTATGGCTTTTTAGATAATTTTTTCTATAACTTTTGGTCATGAGCTATTTCGTGGTCTTTTCTTAGGGATGGAGCAATGAAAGGTTATACTGTGGGAAAAGTGCCAAAAAATCCTAAACCTTTTGCATTAGTGCCAATTTAGTCCTAAACCTTTTTTTTGTGCCAATTCAATCCTAAACCTTTTCTATTGGTGCCAATTTAGTCCTAAACCTTTTTTTGGTGTCAATTAAGTCTTAAACCTTTTAAATTGGTGCCAATTCAGTCTTAAACCTTTTGTTTTTGTGCCAATTTAGTCCTTCCGGTCAATTTTGATCGGAATTTTCTGACGTGGACGCCTGTCGGCCAATTATCGGTGTCGACATGGACAACTTTAATGATATTTTAATATTTTTTTGAAATTTTATTTTATTTTTCCTTTTTTTCTTTTTTTTTCTACTTTTTTTGGCCCCCCCTCCTTCCTCTGGCCGGTCGTCGGACCGGCGACCGGCGACTGGCCAAAGGCCAGAGGCTGGCGAGCTTGACCTCGCCAGCCATTGGCGAGGGCGAGCCTAACCTTGGTCGGGCGAGGCTCGACCTCGCCAGATCCGGCTAGGTCGAGCCTCGCCGCGGCCTCTGGCGACGGCTTGAGCCTTGCCGTGGTCGGGCGAGGCCCGACCTCGCCGGATTTGGCAAGGTCGAGCCTCGCCATGGTTGGGCGAGGCTCGACCTCAGCAGATCCGGCCAGGTCGGCCTCCGGCGATGGCTCAAGCCTCGCCATGCCCGACCATGGCGAGGCTTGAGCCGTCGCGGGAGGCTATGGCGAGGCTCGACCTCGTTAGATTCGGCGAGGTCAGGCCTCGCCCAACCACAGTGAGGCTCGAGTTGTCGCCGGAGGTCGCGGCGAGGCCCGACCTAGCCAAATCTGGCAAGGTCGAGCCTCGCCTAACCAAGAAGAGACTCGCCCTCGCCGGGCGAGGCCGCCGCTGCTCACCCTTGACGGGTGAGGCCGCCGCCCTCGTCAGTGGTCGGTGAGGTCGAGCTCGCCGACCTCTGGTTGGTCGCCAAACCAGTGACCGGCTAGAGGAAGGAGGGGGGGCAAAAAAAAGTAGAAAAAAATTAAAAAAGGAAAAAAATATTATTAAAATTGTCCACGTCGGCGCCGGTGACCAGCTGTCAGCCGGCAGGCGTCCACTTCAGCAAATTCCGGTCAAAATTAATCGGAAGGACTAAATTGACACAAAAACAAAAGGTTTAAGACTGAATTGGCATCAATTTAAAAGGTTTAGGATTTAATTGGCGTAAAAAAGGTTTAGGACTAAATTGGCATCAATGGAAAAGGTTTAGGATTGAATTGGCACCAAAAAAAGGTTTAGAATTAAATTGGCACTAATGTAAAAGGTTTAGGACTTTGTTGGCACTTTTCCCGTTATACTATCTCCTGACACCGCGTGATGTGATGACGAGTAGACACGAGGCTAGACACTCCAGCTGGATCTTCTCCAGCGTTGAAGGAATTGTCTGGTGCCCTGACGAGCTCGTGGACGAGGAACATCCTTTGCTTTTCAAGCCCTTTGATGCAGACGGTCTCGTCCGTATCTTCGCCACACCAGAGGGACAGAATGAAGCTTCAGCTCTCAAAACCTTTTATAGTGCTTCTAATTGTACGTAATCTTTCTTAGATTATTCCAAACCTTTCCAAGCTTTAATTTGATGCGCGTGATCATTGTTTTTTACCCTTTTTCTAACCTTCCTCTCCCAATATCATGTGGTCATAAAATTAGTAATCATGAGATTTAACGAATGACTTATCTAGATACATCCATGGTTAAAATTCCTTTATCTCTGAAAAAAAAAATTACGACCTTTGCCAGCGCCACAGAGTAAAAATACACTAATTGCATGCTTCTTTGCGATAATACATATATTATTTTTATTCAATACAAATTTAAATATTAGGCCATAGATTGAGCCGAACTTTTCACGAAACCCTAGGATTCTCTCCTCTCCCTCTCATCTTCACACAGCTTTCTTCTTTAACCTTCACGGACGGGAGGGTTTAAGCCAGATCTCTCCATCTTCTCCCTTTTTCCCCTTTTTTCTTTGGCTGTTTTGGTTCTCTGTTTCCCGTCTTGCTTTCCTCCTGTTTGGGAGCTTTTTTCTTCCAATCTAGTCTAGATCTGGAAGCTTCTCCCTCCCATTTCGAAAATGTTTCTATTAGAATATTTAAATAATAAATCATTTTATTTAACAACTTAAACTTTTAGAACAGTTGACAGTGGTTTCACAAAATCTTACACGGTATCAAAATTGGAGATCCTGAGTTCGAATCTTTGCAGGTTTCATTTGTCTTCCCAATTAAATATGTCTATGCTTAGTACTAGGCAAAAAGACCAGACTAAGCGTGAGGAGAGTGTTAGAATATTGAATAGTAAACCACGCCTTCGTCTAACAACTTAGTTTTTAAAATAGTTAGTAGTAATCTCACAAAATTTTACAATTTCTATACCAATCTAGTCTATATTTGAGGATCTTTGCATGTATGATTTTGGGGTTTCGTTCGTTTCGGGTTTCGTTGGTATATAAGTCCAGTTTTAAAAGGGATTGGAGGAATTTCATGAAGGTTTTGCTCTCACAGGACTTAGATTTGTGCTCGTTCAACTTTTTTACTTTGAATGGTGAAAGTGTTGAGGATGTCGACCTAGGAGCGTACCACCGAAAGGCAAAGCCATGATAACATATGAAGATTTCGGTGTGTGCTCATTAGAGAAGACGGATTCGTGATCCGCTGCTGATTTTAGTTTGGAGAAGTCATATATTTGCTCTTTGAGCACGTGACTCCTAACTTTGTTATTATGATTTATCTTGTTATTTGGAGCTTTTTTTATAAGGAAGTTGTTTGCGATTTATCTTGGTTTGCAGTTAGACTGCATTGTTTCTCGCTTATTTTTATGTGAAAATGAATGAAATCAAATCTTGACCAAAAAAAAATACAGATTTCTTGCGTATAATTAGATCCACTTTTCTACCTTTAAAGGAAGGTCACACTCCAAACGCAATACTAAACAATGGCTATGAAAAAGCCAATATCATATTTAAGTCGATGAAGGACGGGATGAATGACTCTAGGAGAATAGTTTTAAGCAACTTATTCGCTGGCAATAGCCATAAATATATAGCGTGCTTAAATATTCAATCCAGTACGCTTTACATTATATTTAGCTGTTGCGAATACACTATTGAGATTAACAAAATTATTATTTGGCCCCTGAAAAGCTTGTTTCTGTAGATTAAGTTGTTGCTGATAAGTCAATTGGCACGTTGTCTACCTTCGGTCATCATCGTCGGTGAAAGATAGATCAATAGGCAGTGACCCAACAAAAATTTATACAGTATCAGAGCGGGAAGTCATGATCTCAAATTCTTTAGGGCTGCGTATTTGCCTTCCTTCATATATTTTCACGCTTTAGTCTAAGGCTAAAATCGGCCTACGCGAGAGGAAGAGTGCTAAAATACTTAAATATTAAATTACGGTTTCATATAATAATTTAAACTTTCAGTTGAATTTTGTAGCCTCGTGCTACTCAAGACACGAAATCTTAGTCGCCATATTTATTTGCGACAAATCAGTTTGAACCCGAAGAAATCCATAAGCAATGCCATAGTTAGCTACTTGATGGAATGAGTTTGAACTGCCATAAGACTTTAAAATGAGCTAACCCAACAAGTGATAGCTATTTCAAGACACGAACAACATTTTTTGTGCCATGTAATGTCTCACTGCACAGAGACCCAATGACAAATTTGCATCTTATCTTTGCTTGCAATGAATCGCCACTGCTCAATTCGGCATTAAATGCGAAGATGTTCTCTTTCCCCAACTACTCTATTGCTGCATATATATGCTTACACCCTCGAGCCATGCAACAAGACAACACACTAGAGTGCTAAAGTAGTCCAGTCAGTACAATTAATGATCCAGCAACATGCCAAGTGACGGGCTAAAATATTAATCACAGTAATCAATAAAGGGAAAATTCACTAAAGGAGTCCTAAATCTTTTGACGACATATCAATTTAATAATAAACCTTTCAATTATAATAATTTAGTTCTAAATCTTTTGACGATTTGCTAATTTAGTCATGCCGGCCAATGTTGATTAGAAATTGCTGACATTATGACAATTTTTTTAAACCTTTCAATTATACTAATTTAACCATAAATCTTTTAACGATTTGTTAATTTAGTCATGCCGGTCAATGTTGACTGGAAATCGCTGACATTGACATTTTTTTAATTTTTTTAGATTTTTCCAACGTGTTGTGTCATATGATGATGTGCCGTGTAATGATGTCTATTATGTGTTGAAGTGTCTTTTGATGATATGTTGCGTGATCACGTGAATGCATGAATCTTAGGATGATGCGTATGTATGTCCATTTGACTAAATGATTTGATCCTTAATTATGCAAGTTTGAAGTGGTGGAGTCATTTTTCTCATGTGGTTTATTCGACCGATTTTCCGTAACACTTGATTTCGAAAGCTTATAATTGTTTTATGATTGTGATTCTAAAATATTTTTGGAAAAAAGAGCATATGTGAACCCTTGGATTTTCGACTATTAGCCAATTCGACTTTATTTTGATTTTGTCGCAATATGATTTGTCTACGAGACTACGGTTAGTCTTATCTAGTTAGGTATTTACTTATGCAAGAATGGTAAATTTAGCATAGTAATGACTAGAATTACTTAAGATTGTATTTTTATTTGCGTAGAGTGATGATAAATTTCTAATTTTCTAGACTAATTTTGACAGAATATTGACCTAAATTATATTTTCAAACATTGCCATTTATGCTTCTAATCAGGGACGATTATGATGCAATTCTATCTATAGTTCAAAGAAGCTTCCGAATCGATAAAACGGCTGATTCCTATCGATTTGTCTAGACGATATCCATCTCTTTTCTTTTCCTTGGTTCCACCGTTGCATCCCATTCTTCGTCACTTTCTCCGCTTCTTCGCTTGGACTCCACCGTCCACCAACCTCCAACTCATCTCCAAATTTAATAGAAATTTGACAATTCTTTACTCTTGCTTTCTTCGCCTAATTCCAATTCCTTTACTTGCTTTCATCGCCAGCAAACAGCTTCACCAAAGTCTCTCTCTCTCGTGCACCATTTTCCTTTTGATAGCGCGCGGTAGAAGCTCGATACCTTTTTCTCAAGAGATCACCAAGAGAGAGCCAAGCTCGAGCCCATTAATATATCCAGTTAGATACACATTCACTTAAAAGCTTGAGCTGATAAGTTATAATGCAACTTATATGAATTAACTGTTTCATACCATATCAATTTTACGACATGTGAGTTCAACATTTCAATCACTATGATTTGAACACCAAATAACGAGCGTGCCTCGTTATTTGTAGCCCACTAGTCACGTCGTCACCCTGGTGCACAGCAACACCGTGACTACCTTAAGATGATTCTTAATCATCAATCTTCCCAAGGTGAAAAAGACTTTGGGCTCTTATATTTTGGTTTATTGTTCATCATAAGAGTATGAAGAAATTCCTATCCTCCAACAATTGAGCTTCACAAGTTAAATATTTTCTTCGATTCCCTCCAAACCTCTAGATGGGCCACTAGCTTCTGATTTAATCTTTTCAAAACATCTAAGAGCTCAAACATTAAAATGTTCTTAGTTTACATTTGTATAAGGTGGACACACTATACATCATCAATCCAATCACTTGTAATCTTTTCTAATTTTCACTACTGTATTTCGTTTCGGAAACTAAATAAAACACAAATAATTTTTTCAAATGTCAATAGTTAATTGATGAATGATTTATTATCAGCATGTCACGCAATATTTAAAAAGACAATAACATAGTAATATTCAAAAAGTAAGAGTTATCTCTTTGCTTGCAGGGGTTGCTGTTTCTGAGTGTGGCATTAATATTTGGCTTCAATTTTCACCTTACTGCTGATTTTTTCGTTGGATTCAACGAAGCAGACATACAGGAAGAGGAGGACAACCTACATCATTGCTTGCGTTAAAAGTCTACTCACTAACTATTCAAAGCTATATGCCCAAAAATACAAACTTGATTGACTATTCAACTCTGGCAAAACAAGAAAAATAATAAACTCTCCATAGATATATTGTAACTTTAAAATTGCTACAGCGGCTACTACGAGGATGCACAAGCCCTATAAATCCAGCAGAGAACCACCCCAAGAACAAAATAAGAGAGAAGTTTTCGAAAAAGTACTAAGCAAGAAAGACAAATTGATCATGAGCTCTATTTCAACACTGAAGCTTCCCCTGATAGATCTGTCCGAATTAGATGGCTCGAAGCCAGGATCGGGTCGATGGGACTCATTGCAAAATCAAGTCCGACAAGCCCTTGAAAAATTCGGTTGCTTCGAAGCTTTGTATGATAAGATGACCCCAGAGCTTCACAATGATGCGTTCCAAGAATTGGAGGAATTGCTCGACCTTCCGACCGATGTGAAGCGCCGGTTTGACTTCCCAAATAAGCCGTACATCGGCTACCTCGCGAATCTTCCTCATGTGCCTCTCTACGAGGCGTTTGGAGTGGGCTATGAACCCAATTCGGGCTCGATCGAAGAATTAGCTGATCTCATGTGGCCAGAGGGAAACACAAGATTTTGGTAATCCCTATCTTATCACTAACAAATATATCATCGTTTCCCAATAAGGAAGTGTTAAGAGATTAAAATATTTATGAAATTGATCACCAATGACGATAAATTTGAATTTCAATTACTTTGATGCAAGAAGAAAATCTAAAATGAATCATCTTACCCGGTGGTGTACATAAAAACACACGTAACATGAAGATGCCAATCCACGCCGTTTATCTATGGAAACTGAAGTTACATGTGCCTTTTTCATGAACATGCAGCGAGACAATGAATACGTATGTTATGATGGTTTTGGAATTGGATTCACTGGTGAGGAAGCTGGTTTTGGGAAGCTTGGGCGTAGACAAGTACGTGGGGTCGCTAGCCAAGTCTGTCAAATACAATTACCGTCTCATGAGATATGCAGCTCCTGGGACCGAGGAGTCCAAGAAGCCCGGGACTGGGAGCCATCGGGATGCGAACTTAGTGACCATACTTCACCAAAATGATGTGAACGGATTGGAAGTGCAAACTAAGGACGGATGTTGGATCGAGGTCGCCCCTTCCTCAACTTCCTCCTTCATTGTCCTCGCCGGGGAGTCATTCTATGTGAGTACCGCCCCTCCCCATATTGAATTTGGTTCATAGAGGAGGTAACATGCTATAAGCATCCAACAAGAATATCACCTCCGGCAATAGCTAGAATTACGACATTAAAGCAGATTTCTTTGTGGAATCCTTATTGACTGGTCGCCTTGTGAACCATAGATTCATGTATGGTTGAATGCATATCGATTCGTCGAGATTGATGCTAACTTGTGGTGAGATAGACATCTCGACAGATATAACCTAAACATGTAGACCTTATATAAACGGTCAGAAGAAGTCAAGATGTTGAGGCTCTTGAGAGTTATAATCTCCTGGATAATTGACCTTGATCACTGTGAGCCTCTCACTTTTTTACTTCTTGCACGCAGGGCTGGAGCAATGGGAGATTACACAGCCCTTGTCACCGTGTAATGATAAGCGGGCACAAGCCAAGATATTGCATGGGGCTCTTCTCTTCTGTTCAAGGAACGATTCAGTGTCCAGATGAGCTTGTAGACGACCAACACCCTTTGCTTTTTAAGCCCTTTGATGTTGCCGGTCTCTCCCGCATCTACAAGATCAAAGAGGGCCAAAATGGAGCTTCGGCGATGGATACCTTTTACAGGATTTGAGATCGAGGCGCTGTCGAAGCATTGTCTGTCGTTTCACCCCATCAATCAACCGCAAGTCAAGCCTTAAGGAATATGTTTTACAGTCGTTAATAATTAATTGAGTGGACGGTCGCTCAATATATGAGAAGCATATTAGATTTCCCTTGCTTTCCCCTTCTGGAGCTTGTTTAGGTTACAATCATCTGACCCCACTGCTGATTCTCGGAGCTGATGTGCTTCAGGCTGTTGATGATGAGATTGCATCTAGCAAGCAAGTATATTGTAAAAGAAAATGACAAAGAAATGGGTGTTCATGAATAAATTTCCTTTCTTTTCTCTCTTCTATGGAAAAAAAAAACAACTCTTTAATTATTTCCCACTAGTAGCAAAAAGCATTCTACTACTTACAAAAAATTTCAAAAGAAAAAGATGTTTGGGTGTAAATGAAATAAGGTTGGCTCAAGTTAATTGTAGTATTATAAAGGAGCCAAAAAGCAGCTCTTTAAACACCAGTCTTTCATCTCGTTAACTCATTTAGGACCGATGCCTTAGTAAAGCACTTGGACGATGCTGAAAATATGTCTCGATTTGATCCCGTAAAAAAACCCTAATCTAGGTAGATTTCCTAGTTTGAGTAGATTTCCTATTTTGAATCTAAATCTTTTCTATATATGAAGTGAGTCAACTTTGTAAAATGCATCCAAAGAAACTCTTTTATTTGACAATCAATCGTGTGCTTGCTCATGATTACATCACAAGAATTTGAAGCCGTAAAAATAGTGTAACTCATATGTGAAACTAAGAGATTGTTTTGCGAGACATTGTGAGGGCTAAATGATTTATTATTGGGTATAATTAAGAGTTACGAAACATTTGGAATATTTGAATAACTCAAGTGTGATTATAAAATCTGTTGTATTGCTAGATTTATAGTGGAATGATGTCCTCCTTTATTCTGAATTAAGTAAATTCGGTATCCAATTTGACTCCTTTATTCTGTTTTTTTTATTGCTTGATCATATATTTTTTGCTTTAGACCCATTGCCTCGTCAAGCGAGCAACTCAAAGTTCAACAGAAAAAGTTATTGATCAGTCCAAATCCCGTTGTACAGAATTTACCAAAACCTGTTGTACAGAATTCAATAAGTCCTAAAATAACCTAAGAAATGCAGTTGCACTAACAATTTTCAACTTCATATGTCCGGATCCAGTGCATGCATGCGTCGATATATGCAATATAAAATTTAGTTTCCTTCACGAGAACGCATGATGAATATCTATAGCCATCTAGGGAAGCTACTCTATCCATAAAATGTGCAGAAAATAAGATAACTCCAATCGTTTTCCATTTCTGTATTTGAAAATGGCAAGTTAGCTTCTTAACAAATGACTTTGAACTGCCATAAGACTTTAAAACGAGCTAAGCCAACAAGCAATGGCTATTTCAAGACACGAACGACAATGCTTGTGCTAGGTGATGTCTCCCTGCACATAGACTCAATGACAAATTTGCATCTTATCTTTGCTTGCAAAGAATCGCCCCTGCCGAATTCGGCATTAAATGTGAAGATGGTCTCTTTCCCCAACCACTCTATTGCTGCATATATATGCTTACACCTTCTAGCCATGCCGCAAGACAACCGACTCGAGTGCTAGAGTAGTCCAGCCAACACAATTAATGATCCAGCAACATGCCAAGTGATGGGTTTAAATATTAGTCACAGTATAATAAATTCAGTCATGAACCTTTTAATTTGGCCAATTTAATCTTAAACTTTTCGATGAGTTGCTGATTCAATCTTAAACTTTTTGACGATTTACCAATTTAATCATTCTAGATAATTTTGACCATAAATCACTGACGGGGATAATATTTAAAAATTTTAAAATTTTCCGAATTTTCTGACGCGTTGTGTCAGATGCTAATGTGCCATGTAATGATGTCTATCGGTGTGATGTGTATGCATGTCCATTTGACAAAATGATTTGATCCTTACAATTTTCATAATGCTCGATTTCAAAAGCCTACAATTGTTTTATGACTGTGTTTCTAAAAATATTTTTGGAAACGCGAGCATACGTGAGGCCTTGGATTTTCGACTATAAGCCAATTCGACTTGAGTTTGACTTTGTCGCTATATGATATGTCTATGAGACTAGGGTTAGTCTTATTTAATTAGTGACTTACTTACACAAGAAAGATAAATTTAGTGGAGTAATGATTGTTGACACCTATTTTTAAATTTGCCCAAAATTAATTACACAAAATTTAGGAGTTAAATTCATTTAATTCCTAAAACAAAAATATTTCTATTTAAAATGCATTGCATATAGAAATTAGCCACATTTTGCATTAATAGGGCCTATTAGAGTTTTGTAAATAAAAAATTCAAAAATTCAAAAAAAACTTAATTAAATTAAAATTAATTAAAAATTATTAATTAATTAATTAAAAAAAGAGAAGAAAAAATCGATTCAGGCCAGGTCAGGGCCGGGCCGACTCGGCCCGTTTCTCTTTCCCCTCACGTGCGCGGGCCTCTGGCCCGCTCCCTCTCTTTTCTTTTTCTCTTTTTTCCCCTCTCGCCGGCCCAGCTTGCTTCTCCCTTTGTTTTCTTCTCCTTTCGCGAGAGTTGGGCTCGGCCCGGCCCGGCTCCCTTCTCCTTCCTTCTCCCTTCGCCATCGCTGTCCCCTACCCTGCTCTCCCCTGTTTCGCAATGGCAGCGTGACGCACGGTGGCGCCACACGTCATCGTTGTCAGCAGGCCAGGGGAAGCTCAAACGAGCACGCCAAAGGGACTGGCATTAATTGCCAGTCCCTTCTTCCCTCGTTTCCCGGTCTTCCTCTCTCTCTCCTTCTCCTTTCTGCCCATCGCTAGAATGGCCCCCCCTTTGCACCGGCCTATGGCTGCGGAATTTGCGGGGCATAGGCCGGTGCAGGCCGTCGTCATGCCAACGAGGAAGCACAGTATCGTCGTCGCCAGCCTATAAAAGGCCAGAGAGAGAGAGAGCCTGGTCGGCCATTTTCCAAAAAAATCACAGAGAGAGAAGAGAGAGAATACAAAGAGAATAGAGAGAGAGAGAGAGAGTACACTGAGGCCACGCCGGACCAAGAAAAATGACCAGAAGCATCGCCGTTGCCCGCGGAGCAGCCGGAAGCCGTCCGGACGCGCCGTCGACTGGTGAGCTCCCCCCCGGCCGAGCAGCCCCTGTTTTGCTCTGTTTTCCTACTCGGTCTGGCCGGGACTCGCGCTGGCCATTTCGCGCGAGTCCCGGCCCATACCATCGTCCCTCGTGGCATATGCGTCACCATCACAGGTAAGGTGAGCCGTTGGAGCTGACTGGTTCGTTGAAGGAGGCCGAAACGCCCCTGTTTTGGTCGTGCACACCAAGTGCTCGACAAAATACCTCAAAGAGGTTATTTTTTATTTCGCCTCGCCGGCCGGCGAGAGGCGGTCGAGCAGCAACCCCAAGCGACTGGCGAGGCTTATCGGCGACCCCAGAAGGGAAAGCCAGAACGGATTCAGTCTGGGTCGGCCGGCGAGACGCCGGATTTTGCCAGCCGACGGTCTCGCGTGCCTCCAGCCCGTAGGAACCGGTTTGGTCTGGTCTGCAGACCGGATCAGACCGGTCTGCAGGCCGAATAGGGCCAGTTCGACCCCGTCGAATCGGCTCTATTTTGTTTTTTTCCACTGGACCGGGCCCCAACTAGGCCTGATCTGGTCCAAACCCGAGTCAATGACCCGGTTGACCCTTCGATCCGGGTCGGATATGGAAATCCGACTCGGTCAACACAATGGGTCGGGTCAGTTGACCCAGGTTGGGTAGGACCGGTCCGAATCGGATCCGACCCGACCCGGCCAGTTTTTTATTTTTATTTTATTTTAAAATTATTAACAAATTTTTTAAAAAAATTTTAAAAATTTTAAAAAAAGTTTTCTTTTCCTTTTTATTTTCCGTTTTTTTTAAAATTTTTAAAAATTTAATTAAAAAAATTTATTATAAAAAAATTTCAAAAAAAAGAAAAAGAAGTATTTTCTTTTTTTTCTTCTTCTTCTTCGAAAAAAATTCAAAATTATTTATTTAATTATTTATTTTTCCTAAAAAAAATTTCAAAAAAAAATTCAAATTTTTTTTTATGTGACTTATCTGAGTGTTGTAATCTTTTATAATTATGCATGTTGTTATAATTGCATAATTTACTATATTTAAATTAGATAAGCCTGACATTATGCGATAGTACTTTGCATGTGTTTTTTTTACTACTCTTATTATGCATGTTTTTAATACAATTACATGAGTTGTTGTATTTTGAATGTCATCTGACTTAGTTAAGGTTAACCTTAGGCTACATGAATTGTTGTGTTTTTTGACTGCTAATCGTTTCTGATTATGCACTCGCTTGATTACCTCACATGTTAGGAGAAAGGTCCTAAAATCAATCCAAACTGTTTGATAAATGTTTTCAAAAATGAACAGGGTAAAATGGTACCGAAAGGGCATTAGTTATCCAACTAGTGTAACTAAGTCCCCGAATTCAGTTAATCTCTGGTTCGCAGGAATAGGGTGATTCTTCCATCACTTTATTTGAGTTTCTAATTGACATACCTCAAATCGATTAGTGGCGATTCCTTGGTATAAACCATTTACATGTTAAATATTTAAATCCTAAGTCGCGATATGGTATGGGCTTGGAAGAGCTGGAGTTAAGTCCTGAATCTAGACTTAGCACGTACTAGGCGAGCCCCCTCCTTTTTGTATGTTGTCCAAAACGAGGGCTCGGGAGTTCGGTCGCAACAATGATTAGATTTACTTATGACTGTAGTTTTATTTTTGTAGAGAGATGATAAAATTCTAATTTTCTAGACTAATTTTGACAAAACATTGACGTAAATAATATTTTTAAACATTGTCATTTATGCATGTAGTCCAGGACGATTATTATGAAATCCTATCTATAGTATAACATCTCTTTTCTTTTACTTGGTTCCATCGATGCATCCCATTCTTCAACACTTTCTCCGCTTCTTCACTTAGACTCCACCGTCCACCTGTGTCCTGCTCATCTCCAAATTCGATTGGAATTTGACAATTCCTTTACTTGCTTTCATCGCCAGCAAACATCTTCATCAAAGTCTCTCTCTTTCATGCACCATTTTCCTGTTGGGAGAGCGCGGTAGAGGCTTGATTCCTTTGCCTGAGGAGATCACTAAGAGAGAGCCAAGTCCGAGCCTGTCAACATATTCAATTGAATCTACTTTCACTCAAAAACTTGAGCCAATGGGTTATGAGCCAACCTAGATGTATTAACTACTCCGCCCCACACCAATTTTCCGATACCAGACTATTCTAACACAACTCATATGTGCATTTCAGCACTTCAATCACCATGATTTGAACATCAGAGATCAAGCGCGCCTCATCATTTGAAGCCCGCTAGTCACGTCGTCACCTTGGTGCACAGCAACATTGTGCCACCTTATGATGACTCTTAATCATCAATCTGAAGTTTCGGCTCTTTTGGTCTATTCTTCATCATAAGAATGGGAAGAAATTCCCTATCCTCCAAAAATTGAACTTCATGAGTTGAGTACATTCTTTGATTCCCTCCAAACCTCTCAATGGGCCACTAGCTTTTGATTTAAGCTTTTCAAAATATCTAAGAGCTCAAACATTAAAATGTTCTAAATTACACTTATAGAAGGTAGACATATTGTTATATCATCAATCCAATCACTCGTATTCTTCCAATTTTACAAAATTCAATATTTAATTGATGAATGATTTATTGTTAGCATGTCATGCGATATTTAAAAAGATAACAACATAGCATTAGTCAAAAAGTAAGAGGTATTTCTTTGCTTGCAGGGTTTGCTCCTTCTGAGTGTGGCATTAATATTAGGCTTCAAATTTCACCTTACTGCTGATTTGTTTCCATGTATTCCCCGTAGAAGACATGCCGGAATAGGAAGACAGCCTACATCATTGCTTCAGTTACAGTCCAGTCACTAACTATCCAAAAGCTATATGCCCAAAAAAATAAAACTAGCATTGACTAGTCCACTCTTGTTTAAACCGCAGAAAGAGGGGCAAGAAACAAAAAAAATCAACTCTTCATGGAAAGATTGTAACTCTAAAATTGCCACAGCGGCAACTACGAGGATGCACAAGCCCTATAAATCCAGCAGAGAATCACCCCAAGAACAAAATAGGAGAGAAGTTTTAGAAAGAAAGACAAATTAATCATGAGCTCTATTCCAGCACTGAAGCTTCCCCTGATAGATCTGTCCAAATTAGATGGCTCGAAGCCAGGGACGGGTCGATGGGACTCCTTACGATGTCAAGTCGGACGAGCCCTTCAAGAATTCGGTTGCTTCGAAGCTTTGTATGATAAGATGACCTTGGAGCTTCACAATGATTTGTTCCAAGAATTGGAGGAATTGCTTGAGCTTCCGACCGATGTGAAGTGCCGGTTCGTTGTCCCGGAGAAGCGGTTCGACGGCTACCTCACGAACCCTCCCTATGAGGCATTTGGAATGGACTACGTCCCCAACTCAGGTTCGATCAAAATATTAGCGGATCTCATGTGGCCGGAGGGAAACACAAGATTTTGGTAATTCCTTTTTATTGATGGTTTTTATTGTAACTTGATTAGATTATCGATTCCCATTCAGCAAGTGTCAACAGATTAATGTTTATCGAATGGATCACTAATAAAGCGAGTTTGAATTGATAATCGATTCAATTACTTTGGTAAAAGAAATCTAAAATGAATCATCTTATACGATGGTGAATCATCTTTCGCTATGTGCTTTTGTCATGAACATGCAGTGAGACAATGAATGCGTATGTTACGAGGGTTTTGGAGTTGGATTCACTGGTGAGGAAGCTGGTTTTGGGAAGCTTGGGCGTAGACAAGTACGTGGATTCGCTGGCCAGGTCGGTCAAATACAATTTCCGTCTCATGGGATATGCACCTCCCGGGAACGACGAGTCCAAGAAGCCCGACACTACGTGCCATCGGGACGCGAACTTCGTGACCATACTTCACCAAAATCATGTGAACGGATTGGAAATGGAGACTAAGGACGGACGTTGGATTGAGGTCGCCCCTTCCTCAGCTTGCTCTTTCATTGTCCTCACTGGGGAGTCATTCTACGTGAGTCCCCGCGGCGCCCACTCCCCCCCCCTATTGGCAACATCTCTACTGAATTTGGCATCAAACAAGAATTCGGGCACGTGACTTACATATCAATTCTAAATTATTGTTTATATTTCTTGGCTTGATCATCACGTCTGCCAATTGCTAGAATTACGACGTTAAAGCTAATTTCTTTGTGAAATTCTTATTGACCCATCGCCATGTGCACCATAGATTCGACTGGTTGAATGCGCTATCGATAGGACGAGATTGATGCTAGCTTGTGGTGAAATAGAAGTCTCATCCGATATAGTCTTCTGGATAATTGGCCTTGATCATTGTGAGCCTCCCCCTTTATCGTTTTTGCATGCAGGGATGGAGCAATGGGAGATTACACAGCCCTCGTCACCGTGTAAGGGTGAGCGGGCACGAGCGACGATATTCCATAGGACTCTTCTCTTCCGATCAAGGCACAGTTCAGTGTCCTGATGAGCTTGTGGACGACCAACACCCTTTGCTTTTTAAGCCCTTTGATGTTGCTGGTCTCTCCCGCATCTACAAGACCAAAGAGGGCGAAAATGGAGCTTCAGCGATGGATACTTTTTACAGAATTTGAAATCGAGGTGCTTCCGAAGCATCGTGTGTCCTGTTGCCCCTTCAATCAATCACGAGTCAAGTCTTGAAGACATATGTTTAACCGTCGTTAATAATAAATTGAGTAGACGGTCGCTCAATATTTGAGAACCATACCGGGTTTTCCTTGCTTTCCATCTTACTTAATTACATTTTCTCGGAGCTATATGTGCTTCAAGCTGTTGGTAATGAGATTGCATCTAGCAAGCAAGTATTGTAAAAGAAAATGACAAAGAAATGGGTGTTCATGAAGAAATTTCGGTTCTTTTCTCTATTCTAAGGAAAAGAACTCTTTAATTATTTCCCACTAGCAGCAAAAAGCATTCTACTACTTACAAAAAATTTCAAAAAAGGAGGTTTTGGTGTAAATGAAATAAGGTTGGCTCACGTTAATTGTACTATTATATAGGAGCCAAAAAAACGTCTCTATAAACACGTCTTTCATCTCAATAAATCAGAGGACTCATGCCTTGAGTAAACCGCTTCAAACCTTGTTGAAAATATGTCTTGAGTTGATCTCGTCAAGAAAACTTAATCCAGGTAGATTTCCTAGTTTGAGTTGGATTCCTAATTTAAGCATATGTCCTATTTTGGATCTAAATCTTTTCTATATAAGAAGTAAGTATCTTTGTAAGTCGCATCCAAAAAAACTTCTTTCCGAGACAATTCATCGCGTGCTTGCTCGTGAATCACATTGCCGTGAAAATATTGTGTAACTCATTTGTGATTATAATATCCGTTATATCATTTGATTTATAGTAAAATGCTATACTGCTCTCTCGTGAGGTAGGTCCCACTAACCGAAAAGAGTAAATTTGGTATCTGACTTGATTCCTTTATTCTATTTATTTTATTGCTAAATCGTGTATTTTTTGCTATAGACCCATTGCCTCGTCAAGCGAGCTATCTCAAAGTTCAACAGAAAAAATTGCTGATCAGTAAAAAACCTGTCGTACAGAATTCAATAAATCCTAAAAGTAATGTAAGAAATGCAGTTGCACTAACAATTTCAACTTCATATGTCCGGATCCAGTACATGCATGCGTCAATATATGCAAAATAAAATTTAGTTTCCTTCACGAGAACGCATGATGAATATCTATAGCCATCTAGGGAAGCTACTCTACCCATAAAATGTGCAGAAAATAAGATAACTCCAATCGTTTTCCATTTCTGTATTTGAAAATGGCAAGTTAGCTACTTAATGAAATGACTTTGAACTGCCATAAGACTTTAAAACGAGCTAACCCAACAAGCAATGGCTATTTCAAGACACGAACGACATTGCATGTGCTAGGTGATGTCTCACTGCACATAGGCCCAATGACAAAATTTGCATCTTATCTTTGCTTGCAAAGAATCGCCACTTCTGAATTCGGCATTAGATGTGAAGATGGTCTCTCCTTCCCCAACCACTCTTTTGCTGCATATATATGCTTATACCTTCGAGCCATGCCACAAGACAACACACTAGAGTGCTGAAGTAGTCCAGTCAATACAATTAATGATCAAGCAACATGCCAAGTGATGGGTTAAAATATTAGTCAAAGTAATTAGTAAAGAGGAAAATTACCAAGAAACGTCCGAAACTTCTTGCATTTCTGCAAATTTAGTTTTAAACATTTTAATTTAGCTAATTTAGTCTTAAACCTTTTGAGAATTTGTCAATTCAATCATCAATCTTTTGACGATTTACCGATTTAGTCATTTTAGCTAATTTTAGCCAGGAATCGCTGACGTGGATAATATTTTAAATTTTTTATGATTTTTCAGACGTGTTGTGTCATATGATGATGTACCATGTAATGATGTCTATAAGTGTGATGTGTATGCATGTCCATTTAACTAAATGATTTGATCCTTAATGATGCACGTTTTGAAGTGGTGGAGTCAATTTTTCTCGTATGGCTTATTTGGGCGTTATGTCGGATGAGGCAAATAACCTCTTCCTACCGATTCACCATAATGCTTGATTTTGAAAGCCTACAATTGTTTTATGATTGTGATTCTAATTTTTTTTTTTTTGCAAATGTGAGCATACGTGAGCCCTTGGATTTTCGACTATAAGCCAATTCGACTTGGTTTGATTTTGTCACAATATGATTTGTCCATGAGACTAGGTTTAGTCTTATTCAATTAGGGATTTACTTACGAAAGAATGGTAACCTTAGTGGAGCAACAACTAGATTTACTGTATTTTTATTTCTATAGAGTGACGATAAATTTCTAATTTTCTAGACTAATTTTAACAAAATATCGATTTATACTATATTTTTAAACATTGTGATTTATGCATCTAGTCTGGGACTATTACGATGAAATCCTATCTAAAGTACATCATCTCTTTTTATTTCCTTGGTTCCATCGCTGCATCCCATTCTTCGTCACTTTCTCCGCTTCTTCACTTAGACTCCACTGTCCACTTGCGCCCTGCTCATCCCCTAATTCAATGGGAATCAATTCCTTTACTTGCTTTCATCGCCAGCAAACATATTCACCAAAGGGTGCGCATGACAATGTTTCTATGCCTAGGAACTATTTCTACTCAGAAATGATTTTTTTTTATTCTGTGCCCGGAAACAATTTCTAAGTATTTAAAGTTGTTTAGTAACTGTCCAAAATTTATATTCCTGGGATAGAAAAGAATAGAAATACATTTGGTAACTACACAAAATTTCTTTTTATTAATAATATTTTAAAAATATTTTGAATTGTTTAATTTTTTTTCTTTCTACATATTCTCTTCCTTGGCCATGGCCGGTCGCCGGCGACTGGCCACAGCCCAGGGCCGACGAGGGCATCACGGCTCTCGCTGGCCGCCAGCGGAGGCGAGGGTCCACCTTACCGGTGAGGGCGAGGGCTGGACCCTTGCTGCCTGGGCGAGGCGGCTTGCCATCGATCATGGCGAGGTCGGCCTCGCCTAGATCTGGCGAGGTCGAGCCTCACCGTCGCAACCCACGGCGAAGTCAACCTCACCGTGGGTCGCAACGACGAGGCTCGGCCTCACTAGATCTGGGCAAGGCTAACCTCGCCGTCGCGACCCACGGGAAGGTCGGCTTCGCTGTGCATCGTGATAGCGAGGTTCGGCCTCGCCACATCTGGGCGAGGCCGACCTCGCCATGACTGACGGCAAACCGCCTCGCCCAGGCAGTGAGGGTCCAGCCCTCGCTGGCAAGGGGGACCCTCGCCTCCGCCGGCGGCCGGCGAGGGCCGTGACGCCCTCCCCGGCCCTGGGCTGTGGCTGGCCGTCGATCGTTAGCAACCGGCCACATTCCAAGAAGAGCAAAACAAAAATAAGAAAACAAAAAAAAAAGAAAAAGAAGAAAAAAAACTGATTCTCAAAATTGTGCCCAGAAACAAGAATCAACTCTTTTTTTACTTCTTGTTTCTCTTCCAAAACTATTTCTGGGCACAAATTTTTGCAAAAATGTCCCGGGAACAAAAAGTTTACCAAACGCATTTTTGTTCCCAAATAATTTTTGAGAATAAAAGAACAAAAATTTTTACTGTTTGGCACGTTACCAAATGGGCCCAAAGTCTCTCTCTCTCTCTCTCTCTCTCTCTCTCTCTCTCTCTCTCTCTCTCTCTCTCTCTCTCTCTCTCTCTCTCTCTCTCTCTCCATTTTCTTGTCAAAAGCAAGCGGCAGAGCTCGATACCTTTACCTAAGGAGATCACCGCCAAGAGAGAGTCAAATCCAAGCCTGTCAATATATTTAGTTGAACCCACATTTACTCAAAAGTTTAAACCAATGAGTTACGAGCCAACTTAGATGTATTAATTAGTCCACCCCTCATCAATTTTCCAATGATCTGACCAAAAAAAAAATCAATTTTCCAATGTGGAACTATTTTAACACAACTTACATGTGCATCTCAATATTTCAATCACCATGATTTGAACACCAAAGATTGATCACGCCTTATAATTTGTAGCCCACTAGTCACATCTTCACCTTGGTGCACAGCAACACCGTGCCACCTTAAGATAATTCTTAATCATCAATCTTCCCTAGGTGAAAGGACTTTGGGCATTTATGTTTTGGTATATTATGTACGATTTTATAGAATCATCATCAACTGTTCTAAAATTTTAAGCTATTATATGAAGATGTGGTTTATTATTTAGATACTCTAACACTCCCCTCATGCTTAGTCTGATCTTTTTGCTTAGTATCAAGCGTGGACATATTTAATTGGGAAAGCAAATGGAGCCCGGAAAGATTTGAACTGAAGACCTCTAGCTCTAATACTATATGAGATTTTTTTGAACCATTCTCAACTGTTTTAAAAAGCTTAATCTATTAAAGGAGTGCATGGTTTAATATTTAATTATTCTAACACTCCACTCACACTTAGTTTGGTCGTTTTGCTTGTTACTAAGCATAAACAAATTTAATTGGGGAAGCAAATAGGGTCCGGAAAGATTTAAACTCAAGACCTCTAGCTCTAATACCATGTGAGACTCTGTAGAACCACTCTCAACTGTTCTAAAATGCTAATGCCACAAAATCTCACATACATCATAAGAGAATGAAGAAATTCCCTATCCTTCTGCAATTGAACTTCACGAGTTGAGTATTTTCTTCAATTCCCTCCAAACCTCTAAATGGGCCACTAGCTTTTGATTTAAGCTTTTCAAAACATCTAAGAGCTTAAACATTAAAATGTTCTGAGCTTACACTTATGTAAGGTAGATACACTATTATATCATCAATCCAATCACTCGTATTCTTTTTCAATTTTCACTATTATATTTCTTTCCGAAAACTAAATAAACGCGAGTAGTTTTTCTTTTTTCAATTGTCAATATTTAATTGATGAATGATACATTATCAGCAAGTCATGTGATAATTAAAAAGATCATAAGATAGCAATATTCAAAATGTAAGATTTGTTTCTTTGCCTGCAGAGGCTGCTGTTTCTGATTGCGGCATTAATATTAGGCTTCAATTTTCACCTTACTGCTGATTTGTTTCCATGTATTCCCCGTAGAAGACTTGCCGGAAGAGGAAGACAACCGTCACCATTGCTTGAGTTAAAGTCAAGTAACTAACTATCCAAAAGCTATATGCCCAAAAAAAAAAAACTTTGCATTGACTAGTTAGCTCTAGTTTAATCCACAAAAGGAGGAGTGAAAAAGGGAAAATAATCAACTCTTCATGGAAAGATCGTAACTTTAAAATTGTTACGGTGGCTACCACGAGGATTCACAAGCCCTATAAATCCAGCAGAGAACCACCCCAAGAAAAAACACAGGAGAGAATTTTCAGAAAAAGTATTCAGAAGAAACACAATAATCATGAGATCTATTTCAACACCGAAGCTCCCCTTGATAGATCCGTCCGAATTCGATGGCTCGAAGCCGGGGACAGGTCGACGGGACTCCTTGCAAAGTCAAGTCCGACGAGCACTTGAAGAATTCGGTTGCTTCGAAGCTTCTATGATAAGATGACCTCGAAGCTTCACAATGATGTATTTCAAGAATTGGAGAAATTGCTCGAGCTTCCGACTGATGTGAAGCGCCGGTTCGACGTCCCAAATAAGCCATATTTTGGCTACCTTGCAAATCTGCCTCGCCACGAGGCATTTGGAGTGGACTACACCCCCAACTCAGGCTCGATCGAAAATTTAACGGATCTCATGTGGCCGGAAGGAAAAACAAGATTTTGGTAATCCTTTTTTTTTATAACTGGTAATTATATTATCGGTTCCCGTTAAGGAAGTGTTAACATATTAATATTTATCAAATGGATCACTAACGACGCAAATTTGAATTTCAACTGCTTTGATGCAAGAAGAAAATCTAAAATGAATCATCTTACACGGCAATGTACATAAAAACACATACAACGTGAAGATGCCAATTTACACCCCTATCTATGGAAACTGTAGTTTTGATGTGTGCCTTTTTTATGAACATGCAGTGAGACAATGAATACGTATGTTACGAGGGCTTTGGAGATGGATTCACTGGTGAGGAAGCTGGTTTTGGGAAGCTTGGGCGTAGACAAGTACTTGGAATCGCTAGCCAAGTCGGTCAAATACAATTTCCGTCTCATGAGATATCAGTCTCCTGGGACCGAGGAGTCCAAGAAGCCCGGGACTACGTGCCATCGGGATGCGAACTTCGTGACCATACTTCATCAAAATCATGTGAATGGATTAGAAGTGCAAAGTAAGGACGGACATTGGATCGAGGTCGCCCCTTTCTCAGCTTGCTCTTTCATTGTCCTCACCGGGGAGTCATTCTACGTGAGTACCCCCACCACCCTCCCTCTATCTATTGAACTTGGTTCAAAAAGTAGGTAACATGCTATAAGCATCGACCAAGAATTCGAGCGCATGACTTTACGTATTAATTGTAAATTGTTGTTTATATTTATAGTATTGATCATCACCTCTGGCAATAGCTAGAATTACAACTTTAAAGCTGATTTCTTTGTGAAATCCTTATTGACCCGGTCGCCGGGTGAACCATAGATTCAAATGGTTGAATGCTTATCGATACAGCGAGATTGATGCTAACTTGTGGTGAGACGAGACGTCATGTCCGATATAATCTTCTGGATAATTGATTGATCATTGTGAGCCTCTCCCTTTCTTCTTTTTGCACGCAGGGATGGAGCAACGGGAGATTACACAGCCCTTGTCACCGTGTAATGATGAGCGGGCACGATCCAAGATTTTCAATAGGATTTTTCTCTACCGACCAAGGAACGGTTCAATGTCCTGAAGACCTTGTAGACGAGCAACACCCTTGCTTTTTAAGACCTTTGATGCAACCGGTCTCTCCCGCATCTACAAGACAAAAGAGGGCCAAAATGGAGCTTCGGCAATGGATACTTTTTACAGAATTTGAAATCGAGATGCTTTGGAAGCATCGCGTGTCCTGTTGCCCTATCAATCAATTGCGAGTCAAGTCTTAAGGCATATGTTTTACCGTCATTAATAATTAATTGAGTAGATGGTCGATCAATATTTGAGAAGCCTATCAGGTTTTCCTTTCTTTCCCCTTTTAGAGCATGTTTAGGTTGTAATCATCTGACTTAATTACAGATCCTCGGAGCTATATCTGTTTCAGGCTGTTGATAATGAGATTGCTCCTAGCAAGCAAGTATTGTAAAAGAAAATGACAAAGAAATGGGTATTCATGAAGAAATTTCCTTTCTTTTCTCTCTTCTGAGTAAAAGAACTCTTTAATTATTTCCCACTAGCAGCAAAAAGCATTCTACTACTTACAAAAAATTTCAAAAAAGAGGTCTTGGTGTAAATTAAATAACGTTGGCTCACGTTAATTGTACTATTATATGAGAGATAAACACATCTTTCATCTCAATAACTCTTGGAGGACTGATGCCTTAGTAAAGTGCTTAGACCTTGTTGAAAATATGTCTCCAATTGATCCCATGAAAATAACCAGATCCAGGTAGATTTCCTAATTTGAATAGATTTCCTATTTTGGATCTAAATCTATTCTGTATAAGAAGGGAGTCAACTTTGTAAAATGCATCCAAAAGAAACTTCTTTACTTGACAATCAATTGTGTGCTTGCTCGTGAGCATAATTAAGAGTTGGGCAACACTATTTGTGTAACTCGAGTGTTATTATAATATCCGTTGTATCACTCGATTTACAGTGGAATGTTGTTCTGCTCTCCCGTGAGGTAGGTCCCACTGACCCAACCAAGTAAATTCGGTATCCAATTTGATTCCTTTATTATATTTATTTTATTGCTTGATAATATATATTTTTCTTTGGACCCATTGCCTCGTCAAGCGAGCTATCTCAAAGTTCAACATAAAAAATTGATGATCAGTCAAACACCTGTTGTACAGAATTCAATTAGTCCTAAAATAACCTAAGAAATGCAGTTGCACTTACAATTTCAACTTCATATGTCCGGATCCAGTACATGCATGCGTCAATATATGCAATATAAAATTTAGTTTCCTTCACGAGAACGCATGATGAATATCTATAGCCATCTAGGGAAGCTACTCTATCCATAAAATGTGTGACATTATGAAATTTTACCCACTTGGGATTTATGAAATGGATAATTTTATGAACGTACTTGTAGTTAGATTTCGCTAGAAACTAATCATTCCTGGGATACTAACCGTTAGGGAAAGGCTAATTAGAGATTTAAATTCGCAAGACCAAATAAACTTGATCATGAATTGACTTTCGACCATAGAATTGTCAATGTGACATTTTGAGCCAATATAGGTCGATCCAAGGATAGTTAAGGATCAATTCGCCGCTGTCATATTAGTGGATCGCAGGTGATTCTGCTTGACTACGAGATGAACTGACAAATGACCCTAAACCTATACCAAACGATCGCGCCCATCGGAACTAGCAATCGATTCTCGCGATTAAGTGACAACAGAGGTCGTCACGACCCGAGTGAACTTGAATGTGGCTTGATTTAGTATCAGCCACGGGTCAAAAACGTGAATTTCCTCAAAAGCCACCCATTAGTCTAAGATACGCTCAAGTTACGTTATTTAAAATTTAGTCATTAATTAGAGACCAAATTGGGCATTTGAAATTTAGAAAGTCACAATAGAATATTTAAACGACGTTGTTATTAGCATGATTAGCCTTAAAATTGTCTGAATCCTTCATAAAAATCGAATTTCTGCGAAAAATGAAAAATGACCATTTTACCCTTGAGACTTTGTTAAGTGTAAATAAGGATGGGCATTTTGGTCATTTCACCCTCACTTTAGAAATGACAATTTTTGGACAATTTTGCCCTTTGACTTTTTGGGAAATTCTCATTTTACCCTTGGATATTTTGGAAAAGATTCGATCCCAGCCGTTGATCTCAAGATAAAAACAAATCGTGGCCGTCGATTGGAAAGTAGAGAGAGGGGCAAAATGGTCATTTTGCAAAAAAGGGGACAATTGCTGGGTTATTTAAGCCATTCTCTCTCTCCCCCTCTCATTTCTCCCTCTCTCTCTTAGCACACTCTCCCTCTCCCCCATCGGCCGACCGCCCCCTTTCCCCCTTGCAGCGTGGCTGTCGCCCAGCCACCGTCCACCCCATAGCCGCCCGTTCGGCACCGGATTGCTGCAGCCATACCCCCACCCTCACACCGCCATCTCCCTCTCCTTCTTGGCCAATCTCTCTCTCCCTCCCGTGGCCGTGACTAGTTGGCCAAGCAAGCCACCACCGCCGTCACCGATCGCCGCCATTCAGCCGGACCACCATAGCTGCCGCGTTCGAGCCACCTTGTCACCCTTGGATAGGTTGTGCTTGCTTGGAAATTTCAAGTAAGTTACAATCTAAACCCTATTTAAGATATCGGGTATTAACGGACTCGTTTAGACGCAGTTTAGGATAGTTTAGGAGCTAATTTGGATGAAGGGCCTTAGGGATGAAATTGTGGTATTTTGGTGGTAAATTAGAGGCCAAACAAGGGCAGTGAATGATTGGTTTGAATGCTGGAAAATTCTGTTTGGCTCGTGGAATGAATAGTTTGATTTGGCAATTAATTGCGTGAAATTGCCATGTAATGCTGTGATTGTTGTGCTATGATTTTTGTGGTGAAAAATAGCGTGCTATATGATGGTTGTATGTATGTATGTGGGCTGAATTGTGACGGTCAAACTGGGTGTGTTTGAGCGCATGTACTTAACGCTCGAGTATGTGAATGTGTGAGATTTGAGGCGTGCGATGTGCGTGTGATCACTAAAAAGCCCTGAAGCGTGTTTACGCGGGGTACAGATAAAATACAGTGTGTTGGCATGTACGCGTGATCACTAAATCCCTGAGGCGTGTTTACATGGAGAATTGAACAGCTTGAGGTGTGTTTACGCGGGTCGTGATACGACTATGAAACCTGAGGCGTGTTTACGCGGGCTGTGAAAAAAGAATGAGAATGAGATGTACGATGTGGCAAGTGAGAATGTGATCGGGCCTGAGATGTGTTTACGCAGGTCACGCTAAGAATGTGTGATGTGTCAAGTGAAAAGTGAGATCGGGACTGAGGAGTGTTTACACGAGTCGCGATAGAAATGTGAAGCCTGAGGCGTGTTTACACGAGCCAAGGAAAGAAATTGAAAATGAAAATGGTGTGGTAGCGCATGAATGAGTGTGAAATATGGAGTTCGGAATTGTTGTGTGTACGACATGTGTTTTTGGGCATGAGAATAGCTTGGAATATGCATGTGGTTTGAAATTTGTGTATTTGAGACTAATGTGCAGGTTGAGCCCAAGTAAGTACATTTGTGTGTGTGATATGTATGTATTAAATGATTGGGTGTTTAGGCCTGTTTAGAGATACGTGATAGCTTAAGTGGGGTTTAGGCTGTCAACTTATTAAGAGTTGTCTCATGGTTGTTTAACCAAAATATTTCATAACCCCGCCCTGAGCCACAAATCTACCGCCGCCGCAGCGTTTTGATATCCTGATACACACCGACCATAATGTTGTAAAGTACCCGATAGACGAAAATTTGACCTGGACTAAGCATACTACGGTAGTCCGAGTAGACATAGGGCAACCCCTCTAGCAAGCCCACGCCTATACTGCCTAGATGTTTAGGTACCGGATGGATGAGTTTGGCCCCGTCCATGGTTTTGATGTTCCGTTTGACGGAGTGGGGCATTGGGACCTGTCAACTATACCCCCTCCTGACGGTGAGATGACTAGTCTGGATACTAGTCTCACCCAGTCAGGACATCAACGGGCGCCCGCAGCACCTAAACCATTAGTGGCTGAGCCCGATCCAAAGCCAGAGGAATCATAGGCAGGGTATGATCCTATGGAAGTAGATCTAGGTGTGATACCAAAGGAGGAACCCGGAGAAGAAAACCCCGAAGAAGAGCCTGAAGAAGTACCGGAAGAAGAACCAAAGGACGAGCCAGAAAATGAACTAGAGGAAGAGCTAGAAGAAGAGCCTGATGAGGAGGAGCAAGTAGAGGTTCCACTAGAGTCGGGTGATGTGGATAACCCGATTGAGATCGAGGCTGATTCGGAGTCCTCGAAGAAGCAAATGGCTCAGAGGGATTCGGACTCAAGTTCTGAGGAGTCGGATTCGGAGTGGACACCATCTCGAGGGCGTAGGGGCTAGTTTAGGGGTTAGGTAAACCTTTTGAAGTGTTCCATTTTTGGAGATAGGGTATACCCAAGCTACTGATAATTTTTATATTGGTGAGGTATAGTTTAGAAGTTCGGTGTGCATGTAAATTATGTGGATTGTATGTGGTGGATACTGTATAAGTTTGAATTAGTATTGGATTTTATTCTCTCTTTTACCCCTAGTTAATATTGTCTGGGTGTTTGTGGCTTTCGTTGGTGTTTTATATCTCTAATGGTCTGATTTGGGTCGGCAGCGTTTCCTGGGATGTCGCTCTAATTTGACCAAAGAGAGGTGCCATAAGCTCGATGGGGTTCGGGGCGTGACAAAATATGCAGAAGATAAGATAACTCCAATCGTTTTCCATTTCTGTATTTGAAAATGGCTAGTTAGCTACTTAATGAAATGACTTTGAACTGCCATAAGACTTTAAAACGAGCTAATCCATCAAGCAATGGCTATTTCATGACACGAACAACATTGCTTGTGCTAGGTAATGTCTCGCTGCACATAGACCCAACGACAAATTTGCATCTTATCTTTGCTTGTAGAGAATCGCCACTGCTGAATTCGGCATTAAATGTCAAGATGGTCTCTTTCCCCAACCACTCTATTGCTGCATACATAATACAATTAATGATCGAGCAACATGCCAAGTGATGGGTTAAAATATTAGTCACAATAACAAGTAAATTCAGTCCTAAACCTTTTAATTTGACCAATTTGATTTTAAACCTTTCGATGATTTATCAATTCAGTTCTAAACATTTTGACGATTTATCGATTTAATTCTTCTAGCTAATTTTTGATATAAATTATTGACGTGGATAATATTTAAAAATTTTAAACATATTTTGAATTTTCTGATGTGTTGTGTCATATGATGACGGGCCATGTAATGATGTCTATTAGTGTGATGTGTATGCATGTCCATTTGACTAAATGATTTGATCCTTAATGATGCATGTTTTGAAGTGGTGGAGTCAATTTCCTTTAATGGCTTATTTGTGCGTTAATTATGTCGGATGAGGAAAATAATCCCTTTCAACCGATTTTTTTCACAATGCTCTTACAATTGTTTTATGATTGTGATTCGAAAAATATTTTTGGAAATGCGAGCAGATGTGAGCCCTTGGATTTTCGACTATAAGCCAATTCAACTTGAGTTTGATTTTATCGCAATATGATTTGTCTATGAGACTACGGTTACTCTTATTTAGTTAGGGATTTACTTACGCAAAAATGGTAAATTTAGCGGAGTAACAACTAGATTTACTTAAGACTGTATTTTTATCTCTGTAGAGTGACGATAAAATTCTAATTTTCTACACTAATTTTGACAGAACATCGACCTAAATAATATTTTTAAACATTATCATTTATGCATCTAGTCCGGGACGATTATGATGAAAGCCTATCTATAGCATAACATCTCTTTTCTTTTACTTGGTTCCATCGCTGCGTCCCATCCTTTGTCACTTTCTCCGCTTCTTTAATTAGACTCCGCCGTTCACCTGCGTCCTGCTCATCTCCAAATTCAATTGGAATTTGACAATTCCTTTACTTGCTTTTATCGCCAGCAAACAGCTTCACCAAAATCTCTCTCTTTCGTGCACCATTTTCCTATTGGGAGAGCGCGGCAGAGGCTCGATACTTTTACCTAAGGAGATTACCAAGAGAGAACCAAGGCTGAGCCTATCAACATATTCAGTTAAATCTACTTTCACTCAAAAACTCGAGCCAATAAATTCTGAGTCAACCTAGATATATTAACTGTTCCATCCTACATTAATTTTCTAATGTGAGGCTATTCTAACCTAACTCATTCATGCATTTCAACACTTCAATCACCCTGATTTGAACACCAGAGATCGAGCGCGCCTCATCATTTGCAGTCCGCAAGTCTCGTCATCACCCTGGTGCACAGCAACATCGTGCCACCTTGTGATGACTCTTAATCATCAATCTTCCCTAGGTGAAAGGAGTTTGGGCTCTTTTGGTCTATTCTTCATCATAAGAGTGTGAAGAAATTCCCTATCCTCCTGCGATTGAACTTCACGAGTTGCGTACATTCTTTGATTCCCTCCAAACCTCTAAATGGGCCACTAGCTTTTGATTTAAGCTTTTCAAAATATCTAAGAGCTCAAACATTAAAATGTTATAAATTACACTTACATAAAGTGGACACATTGTTATGTCATTAATCCAATCACTCGTATTCTTCCAATTTTACAAATGTCAATATTTAATTGATGAATGATCTATTGTCAGCATGTCATGTGATATTTTAAAAGATAATAACATAGCAATATTCAAAAAGTAAGAGTTATTTCTTTGCTTGCAGGGTTTGCTGTTTCTGAGTGTGGCATTAATATTAGGCTTCAAGTTTGACCTTACTGCTGATTTGTTTCCATGTATTCCCCATGGAAGACATACCGGAATAGGAAGACAGCTTACATCATTGCTTGAGTTACAGTCAAGTCACTAACGGTGTGTTTAGTAACTAATTCTATTATTTTGTTTTTGTAATCAGTTTCGGAACAAAAATCTGTTTGATAAATTTTTAGTCCTCAGGCACAAATTTGCCCAAAATTTGTTCTCAGAATCGGTTTGGGAACATAATCAAGAAGCAAAAAAAAGGTTGCTTCTTGATTCTGGGAACAAGAATGAAAAATGGAAAATAAATTTCTTCTTCTTCTTCTTCTTCTTCTTCTTCTTCTTCTTCTTCTTCTTCTTCTTCTTGGTTTTCTTCTTCGTTTTGTTCCTGGCCTGTCGCCGGTCGCCGTTAGTCGGCCACCGGCAACCAACCACAGGCTAGGGCCGACTAGGGCGATGGTTAGACCCTCACCAAATCTAGCATGGGCTACCCTCGTTGTTGCCCTTGCCAAATCTGGCGAGGGCGGCTCGTGGCCTGGGCGAGGACCGCCTTCACCTAGGCCACCAAGGGCAGCCATTGCTCAGGCCGCTAGCCACCCTCGCCCAAGCCACAAACTGCCCTCGCCGGCCCTAGCCTATGGCCCGTCACCGGCATCGACAACCTAGCCATGGGCCACAGAAGGGGAAGAAGAAGAAAAAAAAAAGAAAGAAATATTAAAAAAAAATTTAGAATATTATTAATAAAAAAAATTTGTGAAGTTAACAGACGCATTTTTATTCTTTTTTCTATTCCAAGAATAGAAATTTTGGGCAGTTACCAAATACCTTCAAAGCCTTAAAAATTATTTCCAGGAATGGAATAAAAAAGAATCATTTTTTAGTATAAATTATTTTCGAAAACAGAAAGGTTACCAAACACACCATAACTATCTAAAAGCTATATGCCCAAAAAATATAACTATCATTGATTAGTCAACTCTTGTTTAAACCATAGAAACTGGGGCAAGAAAGGAAAAAAATCAACTCTTCGTGGAAAGATTGTAACTCTAAAATTGCTACAGCGGCAACTACGAGGATGCACAAGCCCTATAAATCCAGCAGAGAACCAACCCAAGAACAAAATAGGGGGGAAGTTTTAGAAGGAAAGACAAGTTAATCATGAGCTCTAGTCCAACACTGAAGCTTCCCCTGATAGATCTGTCCAAATTAGATGGCTCGAAGCCAGGGACGGGTCGATGGGACTCCTTACAACGTCAAGTCCGACGAGCCCTTGAAGAATTCGGTTGCTTCGAAGCTTTGTATGATAAGATGACCTTGGAGCTTCACAATGATTTGTTCCAAGAATTGGAGGAATTGCTTGAGCTTCCGACCGATGTGAAGCGCCGGTTCATTGTCCCGGAGAAGCAGTTTGACGGCTACCACACGAACCCTCCTCATGCGCCTCCCTATGAGGTATTTGGAATGGACTACGGCCCCAACTCAGGTTCGATCAAAAGACTAGCGGATCTCATGTGGTCGGAGGGAAACACAAGATTTTGGTAATTCCTTTTTATTGCTGGTTTTTATTGTAACTGATTAGATTATCGATTCTTATCCGGCAAGTGTCAACAGATTAATGGTTATCGAATGGATCACTAATAAAGTGAGTTTGAATTGATAATCAATTCAATTACTTTGGTACAAGAAATCTAAAATGAATCGTCTTATACGATGGTGAATCATCTTTCGCTATGTGCTTTTGTCATGAACATGCAGTGAGACAATGAATACGTATGTTACGAGGGTTTTGGAGTTGGATTCACTGGTGAGGAAGCTGATTTTGGGAAGCTTGGGCGTAGGCAAGTACGTGGATTCGCTGGCCAGGTCAGTCAAATACAATTTCCGTCTCATGGGATATGCACCTCCTGGGAACGACGACTCCAAGATGCCCGACACTACGTGCCATCGGGACGCTAACTTCGTGACCATACTTCACCAAAATCATGTGAACGGATTGGAAATGCAAACTAAGGTCGGACGTTGGATTGAGGTCGCCCCTTCCTCAGCTTGCTCTTTCATTGTCCTCACTGGGGAGTCATTCTACGTGAGTCCCCGCACCCCACTCTCTCTCGCTATTGAATTTGGTTCAAAAAGTAGGCAACATGCTATAAGCATTGAACAAGATTTCGGGCACATGACTTTACATATCAATTCTAAATTATTGTTTATATTTCTTTGTTTGATCATCACGTCTGCCAATTGCTAGAATTATGACGTTAAAGCTAATTTCTTTGTGAAATTCTTATTGACCCATCGCCATGTGCACCATAGATTCGACTGGTTGAATGCACCATAGATTTGACCGCTAGCTTGTGGTGAAATAGAAGTCTCATCAGATATAGTCTTCTGGATAATTGGCCTTGATCATTGTGAGCCTCTCCCTTTATCGTTTTTGCATGCAGGGATGGAGTAATGGGAGATTACACAGCCCTCGTCACCGTGTAAGGGTGAGCGGGCACGAGCGACGATATTCCATAGGACTCTTCTCTTCCGATCAAGGCACAGTTCAGTGTCCTGATGAGCTTGTGGACGACCAACACCCTTTGCTTTTTAAGCCCTTTGATGTTGCTGGTCTCTCCCGCATCTACAATACCAAAGAGGGCCAAAATGGAGCTTCAGCGATGGATACTTTTTACAGAATTTGAAATCGAGGTGCTTTCAAAGCATCGTGTGTCCTGTTGCCACATCAATCGATCGTGAGTCAAGTCTTGAAGACATGTTTTACCGTCGTTAATAATTAATTGAGTAGACGGTCACTCAATATTTGAGAACCATACCGGGTTTTCCTTTCTTTCCCCGAGCTTGTTTAGGTTGTAATCATCTGACTTAATTACAGATTCTCGGAGCTATATGTGCTTCAAGCTGCTGGTAATGAGATTGCTTCTAGCAATCAAGTATTGTAAAAGAAAATGACAAAGAAATGGGTGTTCATGAAGAAATTTCCTATCTTTTCTCTCTTCTAAGGAAAAGAACTCTTTAATTATTTCCCACTAGCAGCAAAAAGCATTCTACTCTTACAACAAATTTCAAACAAAGAGGTTTTGGTTTAAATGAAATAAGGTTGGCTCACGTTAATTGTTCTATTATATAGGAGCCACAAAACGTCTCTATGAACACGTCTTTCATCTCAATAATTCATAGAGGACTGATGCCTTGAGCAAAGCGCTTCGACTTTGTTGAAAATATATCTTGAATTGATCCCGTCAAGGAAACCTAGGTTTCCTAATTTGAGTTGGATTCCTAATTTGAGTAGATTTCCTATTGTGGATCTAAATCTTTTCTATATAAGAAGTGAATCATCTTTGTAAGTTGCATCCAAAAAAACTTCTTTCCAAGACAATTAATGGTGTGCTTGCTTGTGAATCACATTGCGAGAATTTGAAGCCATGAAAATCTTGTGTAACTCATTTATGATTATAATATCCATTGTATCACTTGATTTATAGTGGAATGTTGTATTGCTCTACTGTGAGGCAGGTACCACTCACATAAAAGAGTAAATTGGGTATCCGATTTGATTCCTTTATTCTGTTTATTTCATTGCTTTATCATATATTTTTGGGTTAATACCACGAAAAATCCCAAACTGGTACGCTTATGACAATTTTACTCCAAACTAATTTTTTTACCATGAAAAACTCCAAACTGGTACACATGTGATAAATTTACCCTAAGCTAATATTTTGATCACCAAAAATCCCGAACCGGTACATTTATGACAAATTTATCTTTCGTTAGTTTTCATTAAATTGAATTAATACTACAAAAAATCATAAATTGGTACGCCCGTGACAAACGTAGGATAAAACATAAAATTGATACATTCATCAATTATCGCGTGTCATTTAACAAAGCAATTTGACAGTAAAATTTAACGGAAATAAACTGATGGTAAATTTGTCGCATTTGTACTAATTTGAGGTTTTTGGTGGTAAAAAAATTAGTTTGGAGTAAAATTATCATAGACGTATCAGTTTGGAGTTTTTCGCAATATTAACCCTATATTTTTGCTATAGACCCATTGTCTCGTCAAGTGAGCTATCTCAAAGTTCAACAGAAAAATTTGCTGATCGGTCAAAAACCTATTGATCAGAATGCAATAAGTCCTAAAAATAATGTAGGAAATGCAGTTGCACTAACAATTTCAACTTCATATGTCCGGATCCAGTACATGCATGCGTCAATATGTGCAATATAAAATTTAGTTTCCTTCACGAGAACGCACGATGAATATTAATAGCCATCTAGGGAAGCTATTCGATCCATAAAATGTGCAGAAAATAAGATAATTCCAATCGTTTTCCATTTCTGTAATTGAAAATGGCAAGTTAGCTGCTTAACAAATGACTTCGAACTGCCACAAGACTTTAAAACGAGCTGACCCAACAAGCAATGGCTATTTCAAGACACGGACAACACTGCTTGTGCTAGGTGATGTCTCACTACACAGACCCAATGACAAATTTGCATCTTATCTTTACTTGCAAAGAATCGCTATTGCAAGGACTAACACTTTTTCCCTCTCCTCTCCAGAGTTCTCTCCTCTCTCTCTCCCTTCTATCTTCACACAACCTTTTTCTTCAACATCTATGGAGGGGAGGGTTTGAGCTAGATCTCTCTCTCTCCTCCATTTTTCCTTTTTCTTTGGCTGATTTGGTTCTATGTTATCTTTTTCTTGCTTTCCTCCCGTTTTGATGAGCTTTTCCCTTCTGATCTAGTTTAGATTTAGAAGTTTCTCTCTCCTATTTCAAAGAGGTTTATATCCCGATCTAGTCTGGATTTGGGATTTTTTTGCATATATGATGTTGGGGTTTCGCCTTCCTCGGATTTTGTTAGTGTACAAGTCCAGTTTTTAAGGAGATCAGAGGAGCTTTGTAAAGGTTTCGCTATCATATGTGTTAGATTTGTGCGGGTTTAACCTTTTTACTCTGCACGACGATCATGTTGGGGACGCTAAAACTAGGCGCAAACCGCCAAAAGGCAAAGCCATAGCAACAAATAAAGATCTCAGTGTGTGCTTATTACCAAAAATGAGTTCGGTGATCGATCGTCGATTTTGATTTGAGGATATTCCAGATCTACTCTTTGAGCGTATGACTCATAATTTTGTTATGATGATTCATTTTCTTATTTGGAATTTGTTTTGTTGTTTTGGTTTGCAATTGAACTACGTATCTTTATTGTATATCTATGGAAATAAATAAAATGTTTCTTTGATTAAAAAATAAAAAGCGCCACTGCTGAATTCGGCATTAATTGTGAAGCTAGGTCTCTTTCCCCAACCCCAATATTATATGCTTACACCTTTGAGACATGCCACAATCCAACGAACTAGAGTGCTAAAGTAGTCCAGTCGAAACAATTAATGATCCAGCAACGTGCCAAGTGATGGGTTAAAATATTAGTCACAGTAACCGATAAAGAGGAAAACTAGCAACAACAAAAAAAAATCATAAACAACATTTTAATGATTTGTCAATTTAATCATTCTAATTAATTTTTATCGAAAATTATTAACGTAATTAATATATTAAAAATTTTAATTTTTTAAATTTTCTTATGTGTTGTGTCGCATGAAGGCGTCTCGAGTGATGTGTCTGCATGTCCATTTGACTAAATGATTTGATCCTTAATGATGGATGTTTTGAAGTGGTGGAGTCATTTTTCTTATATGGCTTATTTGGGCATTAATTATATCGGATGAAGTAAATAACCCCTTTTGACCGATTTTCCATGATGCTTGACTTCGGAAGCTTACAATTGTTTAATGATTGTGATTTTAAAAATAATTTTGGAAACGCGAGTATGCATGAGCCCTTGGATTTTCGATTATAAGCCAATTCGACTTGAGTTTGATTTTCTCGCCATACGATTTGTCTATGGGACTAGGGTTAGTCTTATCTAGTTAGGGATTTACTTACGCAAGAATGGTAAATTTAGCAGAGTAATGACTAGATTTACTTAAGACTGTATTTTTTTTTTTTGGTAACCCAGGGAACCCCCGCACGGCCGACAGTCGGGAAGTAAACCCTGGGGGCGACATGTGCTAGCCACCACACACGTGCCACCGATTAAGTCACCCTGCGGCGCCCGGGATTCGAACACTCAACCTTTTGCGAGAGGAAGAGTGCGCGCTCCAGCAGCGCCACCCAGGCGGGTGATCTTAAGACTGTATTTTGATTTCTATACAGTGACAATAAATTTCTAATTTTCTAGACTAATTTTGACAGAATATCAACCTAAAATTATATTTGTAAACATTGCCATTTATGCATCTAGTCAGGGACGATTACGATGAAATCCTATCTATAGCATAACATCTCTTTTCTTTTTCTTCGTTCCATCGCTGCATCCCATTCTTCGTCACTTTCTCGGCCTTTTCACTTAGATTCCACCGTCCGCCAGCGTCCTGCTCATCTCCAAATTGGATTGGAATTTAACAATTCCTTTACTTGCTTTTCTCACTAAATACAAATTCCTTGACTTGTTTTCATCGCCAGCAAACATCTTCACCAAAGTCTCTCTCTTTCGTGCGCCATTTTCCTATCAGAAGAGCGCGGCAGAGGTTCGATACCTTTGCCTAAGGAGATCACTAAGAGAGAGCTAAATCAAAGTATGTCAAAATATTCAGTTGCACTCATATTTACTTAAAGGCTCATTTCATCACCAAATTCCAACTCCTTTACTTGCTTTCGGCGCCAGCAAACAACTTCACCAAAGTCTCTCTCTCTCTCACACACACCATTTCCCGTTAGGAGAGCACGGCAGAAGCTCAATACCTTTGCCTGAGGAAATCACTAAGAGAGAGGCTAGTTTAAGCATGTTAACATTTTTAGTTAAATCCACTTTCACTCAAAAGTTTGAGTCAATAAATTATGAGCCAACTTGAATGTATTAACTGCACCGCTCTACACCAATTTTTCAATGCGAGACTATTCTAACACAACTCACACATGCATTTTAACACTTCAATCACCGTAATTCAAATACCAAAGATCAAACGCACCTCATCACTTGCAGCGCACTAGTTTTGTCGTCACCATGGTGTACAGCAACACCGTGCCACCTTATAATGATTCTTAATCATCAATCTTCCCTACGTGAAAGGAGTTTGGGCTCTTATATTTTGGTCTATTTTTCATCATAAGAGTACGAAGAAGTTCCCTATCCTCCTTCATTTGAACTTCACGAGTTGAGTATTTTCTTCGATACCCTCCGAACCTCAAAATGGGCCACCAGCTTTTGATTTAAGCTTTTCAAAATATCTAAGAGCTCAAACATTAAAATGTTATAAATTACACTTATATAAGGTAGACACACATATATCATCAATCCAATCACTCATATTCTTTCATTTTCGCTGTTATATTTCATTCTGAAAACTAAATAAAGGCAGATCATTTTTCTCTTTTCAAATATCAAATTGATGAATGATATAATGTCAGCACGTCATGCGATATTTAAAAAATCATAAGATGGCAATGTTCAAAAAGTAAACTCTTTGCTTGCAGGGGTTGCTGTTTCTGATTGCGGCATTAATATTAGGCTTCAATTTTCACCTTATTGCTGATGTGTTTCCACGTATTCCACGTAGAAGACATGAAGGAAGAGGAAGACAACCGTCATAATTGCTTGAGTTAAAGTCAAGTCACTAAGGGTACGCATGACAATCATTCTGTGCCCGAAAACTATTTCCACTCAGAAATGATTTTTTTTATTCTGTGCCGGAAATAATTCTGAGCATTTGAAAGCATTTGATAACTGCCCAAAATTTCTAGTCCTGTGATAAAAAAGAATAGAAATACGTTTGGTAACTATATAAAATTTTTTTATTAATAATATTTTAAATTGTTTAATATTTTTTTCTTTTTTTTTCTTTCTACCCTTCCATTCTTTGGCCATGGCCGGTCGCCGGTGTCGGCGACCGCTCTTAGGCCAAGGCGTTGCGGCCCTCACCGCCGCCCTGGCCGCTTGCCTCACTACCGACCTCGCCCGATCTGGGCGAGGCCGACCTCACCGTGGGTCGCAACGGCGAGGTCAGCCTCGCCTAGATCGGGCAAGGCCGAGCCTCGCCGTCGTGACCCACGGCGAAGCTGATCGCGCCGTCAGTCGCAACGGCGAGGCTCGACCTCGCCCGATCTGGGCGAGGCCGACCTCACCATGATCGACGGCAAGCCGCCTCACCCAGGCGGCGAGGGTCCAACCCTCACCCTCGCCGGCAAGGGCCGTGACGCCCTCGTCGGCCCTGGGCTATGATCGGTTGCTGGCGGCCGACCGGCCGCCGGCGACCAGCCACAGCTCAAGGAAGAACAACACAAAGAAAAAAAAGAAAAAGAACTCATTCTCAAATTTGTGCCAAGAAATAAGAAGCAACTTTCTTTTACTTCTTATTTCTCTTCCAAAACTGTTTCTGGGAACAAATTTTTGCAAAAATATACCCGGGAACAAAAAGTTTACCAAACGTAATTCTGTTCCTGAACTATTTATGGGAACAAAAGAACAGAAATTTTCACTGTTTGACACATTACAAAACAGGCCCTAATTATCCAAAAGCTTTATGCCCGATTAAAAAAAAAGCTACATGCTAAAAACAAAAAAACTTGCATTGACTAGTCAACTCTTGTTCAAACCACAGAAAAGGGGGCAGAAAAGGAAAATATTCAACTTTTCTGGGAAATATTGTAACTTCAAATTGCTACAGCGTCAACTACGAGGATGCACAAGCCCTATAAATCCAGCAGAGAACCACCCCAACAAAAAAATAGGAGAAAAGTTTCAGGAAAAGTATTCAGAAGAAACAACTGCAGATCCTCGGAGCTATATGTGCTTCAGGCTGTTGATGATGAGATTGCTTCTAGCAAGCAAGTATTGTAAAAGAAAATTACAAAACAAATGGGGTCATGAAGAAATTTTCTTTCTTTTCTCTCTTATAGGGAAAAGAGCTACAAGCCCTACTATGTTCATAAGAGTAATTTGGGAAAATTGTCCAAAAAGTCCTAAACCTATTGTATAGCGGTCAATTTAGTTCTAAATCTTTCAATCGTGCAAATTGTATCCTAAATCTATTGACTATTTGTCAATTTAGTTATAAACCTTTTAACGAATTGCTAATTTAGTCTTTCCAACTAATTTTGATTGAAAATTACTGACATGGCGGTCCAGTTGGCGCTAGCCGTCCTATGTGGTGTTGATGTGGATTATTTTATATTTTTGTAAAAAAATTCAAATTTTTTTATTGATTTTTATTGATTATTTTATTTTTATTATTTTCTTTTCTTCCTTTCTTCTTCGTTGAGCCGGCAACTGGGCAGGGGCTGGCAACCCCCACTGGTCCCTAGGTGAGGGCCTGTGACCCCTGCTAGACAGTGGGCAAGGGCTCGCGAGCCCTTGTTGCGGTTGGCAAGGGCGTCACAAGCCCTCGCCCAAGCCCTCGTCAGCCATAGCAAGGGTGTCTCGGCCCTTACCTACCCTCATCGGATTTGGAGAGGGCTCACGAGCCCTCGCTACCGCCGGTGAGGGCATTGTGAGCCTTTGCCCACCATCATTATGGTCGGCGACGGCCTAGGAGAAGGCCGCGACGACTTCACCTGATCTGGCAAGGGTGTCGTGGCCCTCGCCAGATTTGGCGAGGGCTTGGGAGCCCTCTCTGCGACCAGCGAGGGCGTCGAGAGCCCTCTCCCAGGTCCTTGCCGACCACAGTGAGGGTGGGTGACGACAGCAACACCCTCACCCCTAGGCTGGCAACCCAAATGGCTGGCCACCTCCATTGGCAACTCGCCGACTCAATGAAAAAGAAGAAAGGAAAAAAAAAAAAAGAAAAGAAAAGAATACAAGTAAAATAATCAATAAAAAATTCAAAATTTTTTTCAAAATATAGAAAATTACCCACGTCAGCGCCACATAGGACGGCCGGCACTGACTAGACCACCACGTCAGCGATTTCCAGCCAAAATTAATTGGAATGACTAAATTGGCAATTCGTTAAAAGGTTTATAACTAAATTGGCATATAATTAATAGGTTTATGACTAAATTTGTATAATTGAAAGGTTTATGACTGAATTAGCAACTTTTTCAAAGGTATAGGATTATATTGGTAATATTAAAAGGTTTATGACTGAATTGGCCATCATATATTAAATCTAGGACTTTTTAGAGAATTTTCCTAGAGAAATTTTGACAGTGCCTAGTCAGCAAAGATCATAGAGTAATTTTGTTATTTGCCTTTGCGCCACGTAGCTACTCAAGCCCTACGATGTTTGTCGCGATTTATCACTGTTTACAACTTACCATGATGAGAAGAACCACATTGACGACCAATAAACTTTCCCAACTCGAATAATGAGAATGAGATCAATCACGATCGTCACAAATTGACTAAAACAATGGAAGCTCTGTCGTCCCACTTTGTTTCCTCTTTGGAAAGATAAGACAGGAAGAGATATCTGAAACGTAATGCGTGTGATGATGGACCAACTTCTCCAATAATTGATGCAATGTGTTCGTAAGTGGGCCATTCATATAATTGACATCGAGAGACTGTAACCTTGATTTAAAAAGTTTCTTCCATTAGTTTGTCAAGTCCCCTTTTTCTTTCATCTTTAGCTAGCGAAAACTTCCTCCAATTAGCTCTTCTGACAGATGGATTTACAAACATGGGCATCACCCCGCATTGATATACTGTTAAGTTTACATGCATGTGAAGTCCATAATTTTTAACTCACCATTAAAGGAAATTTGGAGGTCTTAAAAATCGAAAATGGGAAATGCTATGGGAGAGAAATGCGATGGGGATATTTCTCCGTTTGTTTTTGAAAAATATTTTCCTTGAAAATGATTGCTTGTTTTGTTGTTTGAAATAATTAACTAAAGTAATCTTTTTTCATTATCAATAACAATTAATGTCTATACATTTTCGTGGACGGTGAAAATATTTTCCTTTTATTCATTTGTGTAAGCAATATAAGCGTTTATTTTTAGGAAACTACTTTTCAAATTATTCATTTTTTGTGAAATAAACGGAGCCTTAGGATTTTTCTTTTTCCTTAATGTCTCCTCGTAAGATAATTAACCTTGCCCATGATTTCCACCTTTTACGCCTCCATCTTTTTCAGCGTTATTTCTTAGTTTTAATAATTTTTTGAGTACATATGACAAACAGGTTATTATGTAAGTATTTCTCGTTAGATCGATCATAAATCAGATGATGGATCTTTTGTCATGATGTATCCACGTAAATTACAAAAAAGAAAATATCATAGTGTGGTGGTATAATTGGGACTTGCATCTTAAGAAATGTCTAGTGCTAAATTTGATTTCAATTCGACGTAATTCCTCGAAGTATAGTATTGAAAAGTCTTTCTCACCTTTATTCTAGTGATGGCCTGACGTGAATTCAATGAATAGCCATCCTTGATCGGGTAAGTGAACTCGCCCTGTCACCTAACCCCATACATTACAAATATTGATACAACTCGAGTTGTATCGTGTAGAGTCATGTTAAGATTTCTTTTAAGCATATTGTCCTATCCTGTTCAAATTCGGTTTCATGTAGTATTAGAAATCGACCGTGACTCCCGATTATTAAAAAAGGAAAAAAGTCAATAAAATCTCAAACTATATTCACTGTGACGTATCTAAAAATCTCAAACTTATACTTTTGTGACCCATTTATCTTCTGTCAATGAGTTTCCACATGGCTTAAGTGAAATAAAAATAATGTTATTTTATTTGGAAAATTATTTTACTAAACTTGATGAAGGCACATAGGTACAGGTTTGAGATTTTTTTATATCACAAGAAAAATTTAAGGAAAATGTAGGCCAAGTGTATCTCTTATAGCAGCTCACCAATTGGGACATCAGCAATTCTTAGCTATTTTTTTTGAAGAGATCTTTCCACAACTTGACTAATCTCCTTTGGAATAGACGAGGATGAGGAACTTGCTTCTATTTAAATTTCAACATTTGGGAGAAAGAGGACATATCTAGCTCTACTAGAAAATGATATTCGAGAAGATGAAATTCAAACTTTTTGATGCCATATTTCGCCGCCGAGATTCCTTTAAAAGTAGAGTGATAATACATCTGCCTTTGCGTAAATCTTCCACATTTGTGTAAGACTCATCAGACAATACAGAAGATAGAAGTACACAGATAGCTCAAACAGTTTCGATGATGACAATACAAAAGAGCTAGTCCACAAGTACAACATGTGAAGGTGTGTGAAGGTGTTGAAAGAGGGTCTGAAATTTTGTTTAATTTGGGGTTTTTGATATCTTAAAAGAAGTTTAAATTAGGTTTAGTGTAGTATCAGAATTGCCACCCGCATGCTTTACGTATTTGTGACCCACTTCCACATCGACTAAGAGTGCATACCCACTCACCAAGTCATCATCCCGTCATCATCCCACTATTGATTAGAACCTAATGCGGTTGCACAAACATTTTCAATCTTCATATGCAGATCTAGATAGACACACTTACGTGTCACCATGTGCACTATGTTGTCACTTTCCTTCGCGACAACGAATGACATATATCTATAGCCATCTAGAAAAAAAATAATATTTCCATAATGCGTCCAAAAATAAGATAATTCCAATTGTCTCCCATTTCAGTATTTCACCATGGCAAGTCATGCCAAAGCCAGAAGGCGACTGTAAAGCTTTGTCAAATGGTGTGGGGTTAAACTAGACAAATAATTGGACAAAATCCAACCGGATCACGCACTGACATTATTCTTGACCAAAAAAAAGGCAACATTATTAGATATGTATACACAGAAAAATATGAATATTTATATACATGAAAAATCTTGGACGCAACCTTATTGGCCTCTTTAAAATCTTCAATGTGCACATGAAAAAACATCACGGAAGAGCAAAACCCACAAAGGAAGAGCCGACATGGGTGCTCTCCCACCTCTAAAACTTCCCTTGATAGATTTCTGCAAATATGACATGAAGCCAGGAAGCACTCAGTGGGATTCAGTGCAAAAAGAGGTTGTCAAGGCACTTGAAGAGTACGGTTGTTTTGAGGCTCGATATGATAGAATCAGTGTTGAGCTTCACGATGATGTGTTCAAACAATTGGAAGTTTTGTTCGATCTTCCAGCCGAGATGAAGAGCCGTTTCGTCGACCCTCGAAAGCCGTACGACGGTTACCTCCGGAACCTACCTCATTCGCCTCTATACGAAGCAATGGGAATCTCCGGCGTGCTGGACTCCGGAGGCATTTGGAAGTTAGCCAATCTCATGTGGCCTAAGGGAAATCCAAAATTTTGGTACATTTGTTTCATCTGAAACCAGCGTGCTACACGTGTATTCTGAAATTATATAAATATTTAAAAATGAGAATATTTATGTGATAAAAACTTGTGGAAAGAAAATTTTGATTATATGGTTCTTCTTTTGGTGTTGGTTTCGAAAATTTTTATTTACTAAAGCTGTATAATTTATCATTATGAGCTTTGTTTTTCTGGATAATTGTACTTTATATGAACATTATTAAATATATATGCAGTGAAACACTGAATTCATATGCAATGATGCTTTCCGAGTTGGAATCACTGATCACCAGGATGGTGTTTCGAAGCTTGGGCGTGGAGAAATACCTGGATTCGCATGCCAAGTCCTTGAACCACTCGATCCGCGTCGTGAGATACGAAGCACCGATGACTCAAGAGCCTCAGATCGGGGGGAGCTCACATTGCGATAAGAACTTCTTGACCATACTTCAACAGAATCATGTGAATGGTTTGGAGGTGCAAACAAAGGATGGAAAGTGGATTCAAGTCGCACCTTCGGCTTCCACCTTCATAGTCATGGTTGGAGAGTCATTTCTGGTGAGTGTCTCTTTCCCTTCTCTCATGCCAAGGCTTGTAAAATTCCAATTCAGATTGAGTGTTGAGTTTACACGATGATAACTTCTAATTTGGAGGTGGGTACGATTCCACGGAGATCGACTTCATCGAAGACTATGCACTAAGTTATAGTTGTATAAACTAATTCAAATGTACCCCTCATTTTTTCCACTCACATTATATACTTTGAAAATATTTTAGATGCTTCTATATCCTTTCCAACTCATTCCTTCGTACCAAACACAAGAATTTTTTAAAACTCATTTCATTCGATTCCTTCGAACATTCCATTCCCTCCCCATTCCATTCTATCGTACCAAACGCACGTTGAAGGTCAAGAAATATAGATTCATCCAAAAGCATGAAAAAAAGTGCTTGATTGATAAAATGAGTCATTTTACATTGTCATCACAATGTTTGCATTGCCAAAGTTTAGCTGCAAGACAAAGTATGTCCATCTATAAAAGTCTTGTCGATAATGTGAATTAGACATTAATTCGAAACAAATGCTTGGCTAGGGATGGAACAATGGCCGATTGCACTGCCCTACACACCGGGTGATGATGAGTGGCACCGAGACGAGGTATTCGATCGGCTCGTTCTCGGCCATAAGAGGGGTGATCAAGTGCCCGTGCGAGCTGGTTGACGAGCAACACCCCTTGCTCTTCAAGCCCTTTGACGAAATCAATCTGCTCCGGCTCCACCAAACCGAGCAAGGCCTCAAGGCCGAGTCGACTCTTAAGGCCTATCGTGGTGTTTGAACATGTTTTACTACTATTCTTCATGAACGCTCTGCTTTCATTAGTGAAAAAGTTATTGTTGATCACTGTCCTTGCAAAATTGGAGCGTCGCTGTAGGTGAGAGTGGGTGTGTTTGTCAAGCACGGAGTGGAAGTAGCTAGGTTGTATTCGAAATAAAAATAAATAAAGATATTGTCCGAGGGTTTGGTTATGCATGAGGAAGGGTTAGCACCCTTTTGATGATACTTCAGTACCACATTTTTTCTAGTAAGTCCTTTAAATTCATTTATCAAATGATTTCTGAGAATACACATGCGGTTTTTTTATTTTTGCCTGATCACCTCATTTTACAGCCTCTTTGAATGACTCTTTGTACCCCGTGTACGTTTGTTTGTATTTGAGATTATGATGATGATGCAGCATACACGACATACCATGTCATGTGACGCCATTCTATGACATGTGACAAAATGTTGTCATGTGACAATGTGTCTTGTGATGACCTATATTACTTGGCGAAGTATCGTGTAATGATTTGTCATGTAATGACGTGAATGCATGAATCCTAGAGTGATGTGTATGCGCATCTCCAATTGAATAGAGAATTTGACCCCCAATGATGCATGTTTTGAAACGGCGGAGTCATTTTTCTTATGCGACTTACCCGAGCATGGTAATCATGTCGAAGGATCCCAATAATCCTTTTCGACCAATTTTCCCCGAATACTTTATTACTAAAAGCCAACAATAGCTTTTATGATTGTGATTATGAAAATACTTTTGAAAACATTAACATATATGTGAGCCCTTTGACTTACGACTATCAGCCAATTTGACTTGAGTTTGATTATGCCATCATATGATTTCCTCGGTATGGAGTTTGTCAAGTATAATCCAAAATTTAATTTGAGCAACCAAAATTTCTTACTGATACTTAACTCGATGGAGCTCCTTTCTTCTCGAGAAAGGCCACTATCTAGGCATGGAGTTCTTCATCTATAAACACATCGTGCAATATTTCTTCTACATTAGCTGGTTTAAATTAGGAGTGTGATGTCTACTGAGTACTGTGAAGTACTCAAATTTCTTCTACACTCGCTTGATCTGCTTCTGAAACTGGTAGAAGCAGATCGATCGAATTTGCATTAGCTTTCATTTGGATCATGACTTCGTGTGAACAAAACTATAGACTTGTTGTGTATGATCAAAGTAAAAATCCTGCCTGCATAATTAGTTGTTCATCCCCTAGAATCCATGAACTCCCTGCTAGCCTGTGGTTCAGCTAAGTCGCTGGCTTCGCTCAGGCAGGTGGCCCACAAGGAATCGGTAGCACTGCTCGGAGTAAGGGCATAACTCAAGATATGGAGGCACACGCTCGAGCCCGTCCCTTACCCAGTTGAGCCAACTCTCGGGATCTATTATCCATACCTTCTTTTCTTCTTTTTAATATTTTTATCAACGATCTCGAATAAGCTAACGGATTTCTGAATCAAGCTACGGGTGACGTGCTGGAGCTAACCTCCAGATTGTAAATCGGGCATTAGCGAGAGGCGCATAATCCTCTAGAATCAAGGGAATGAAAGTTGAACCCTTCCTTTGTGACCGATGTGGATATCATTTGAAAATGAGTGGTTCAGAAGATCTGTCCTTTGCTCAAGCCTTGCCTTAAAGCCCAGGACAGTCCGGTATGGAATAAACTTATAATCATCTCAAACATTGGAACCCATGGTTATGGACTCAAATCCATTATGAGTGACACCCTCATTTTGTATTGTTAAGACATGCGCCTATGGAGAAAGTCGATCCAAGATGGGCCTCATTGCGAAAAAAAAAGGTTTTCGGCCAACAATATGCGTATGAGTGCCTTTCTTCTTAATTTTTTATGCACCAAGTGGTTTTCCGCAAATCTCAACGAGTTACTCTCATTAGACTTCAATTCAATTGGTTCACACTCATTTGAAAAATGCGTTTAATGAATCTAGTATACTTTATTAGAATCGGTACGAAGAAAATGCATGGTCGGTAAAGATTATAGAGTATTTTAATCATTGCATACGCGTCACGAAGCTATCTAAGTGATTCGCTATTTGTTGGGATTTATCACTATTTACAACCTACCGTGATTTATCAATATTTACCTAACTTTTGATGATGAGAATGAGTCGATCCAAAAAAAAATTATGAGGATGAGGTCAATCATGGTCGTCACCAATTGACTAAGACAATAGAAGTTATTTCGTCCCACTTTGGTTCCAATGTGGAAAGCGAAGACTTAAAAGGAGGACATTTCTAGACCGTACGCCTATGCGACATTACGTGAATATCTAAGGTCCTAGATTGATGTACCCGATTTTCCAATAATTTATGTAACCTGCGTTCGTAATTTGAATCGGTCTTTGTTTTACCGGCCTTTCATATAATTAACATAGCAAGACTATAGCCCTAGTTAAACAAAGCTCATTCCATAAGTTTCTCGAGATCGTGTTTCCTCCATCCTCAGTTAGAGGAAACTTTCTCTAATTAGTTCTTCTGATCGACGGATTTACAAACATGGACGTCACCCACAATTATATTTAGTTAAATTTGCCTGTATGTGATATCTGCAATTTGTAACTCGCCAACCAAAAGCATGATTGGAGGAAAATATTGCCCTTAATTATGATTAGCCAGACAGAGAGGAAGATAATTACTTAATGAATATGTTATAGGGCCAACTTGTAGGTCTCGTTTTGATTGCATGTATATTCTTTCCGTGTTATCTTATTTTGTCGTTCATTCGTGTTATTTTGTATGATATCAAATTTTTCAACATGAATGCAGATATTTTTCGGTTTATCCCACGTGAAACCCCAAATCAATACACTTATGACAAATTTACCCCAAATTAATTTTTTGACCATCAAAATCCCAAACCGGTACACCTGTGACAAATATACTCCAAACTAATTTTTTTATCACAAAAAATCTTAGATATATTTGTGATAAATTTACACTTCGTTAGTTTCAGTTATATTAAATTAATATCACAAAAAATCACATATTGGTACACCAGTAATAAACGAAGGGTAAAAACTCAAAACGGTACATCTGTTGACTGTCACGTGTCATCAAACTCGGCAATTTGACGATAAAATTTAACGAAAACTAACTGAGGGTAAATTTATCACAAATATATCAATTTAGGATTTTTATTGGTCAAAAATTAATTTGTGGTATATTTATTACAGATGTACCAATTTGGATTTTTTTTATTAGCCCAATACTTTTTTTTTTAATAGAAGCAGTGTCGGACTCGGGTGGTATCGTATCTAGGAAGGCTAATCTTCCCATAGAGGCGCCCAAAATAACATAATTCCAGTTGTTACCATTGCAATTGGCAAGTCATGCCAAGCCAGAAGACGACAATGGAGCTTTTGTCAGACGGTGTGGGTATGAGTAAGCAAATCATTAAACAAAACCCTACCGACACATGCACCTGGCTATATATATATATCATATTTATATATATATATATATATATATATATCATATTGGCCTCTTTACAGTCTTCAGTATGCAAATGAGAAGAAAACGTCAAGAAACAAAAACATAAAAGGAAAAGCCGGTATGGTTTCTCTCCCACCTCCAAAGCTTCCCTTGATAGATTTCTGTAAACATGACATGAAGCCAGGAAGCACCCGCTGGGATTCTGTGCAAAAGGAGGTTGTCAAAGCACTTGAAGAGTACGGTTGTTTTGAGGCTCTGTATGACAAAATCAGTGCTGAGCTCTACAACGATGTCTTCGAACAAACGGAAGAACTGTTCAATCTTCCGGCCGAGACGAAGCGCAGTTTCATCGACCCCCGAAAGCCGCGCGACGGTTATGTCCCGAACAGACCTCATTTGCCGCTCTATGAAGCGATGGGAATCACCGGCGTGCTCGACTCTGGAGGCATTCAGAAGTTAGCCAATCTCATGTGGCCCGAGGGGAATCCAAAATTTTGGTACAATTGTTTAGCTCGAAACCAGTAGTCCGCAATCTTCTTCTGGTGTTTGTATTGACAATTTCTTTTTATTGGCGAAAAGTGTGCGATTATCTTATGACCTTTATCGTTTGGAAACAATAACCGTAGTTTTCGTGATCATACCTAAATATATATGCAGTGAAACGCTGACTTCATATGCAATGAGGCTCTCCGAGTTGGAATCGCTGATCACCAGGATGGTGTTTCGAAGCTTAGGTGTGGAGAAATATCTGGAGTCGCACGCCGAATCCTTGAACCACTCGATCCGAGTCACGAGGTACGAAGCACCGAGGACTCGGGAGCCCCAGATCGGGGTAAGCTCACACTGTGATAAGAACTTCTTGACCATACTTCAACAAAATCATGTGAACGGTTTGGAGGTGCAAACGAAGGATGGAAAGTGGTCTCCAGTCACGCCTTCAGCTTCCACCTTCGTAGTCATGGTTGGAGAGTCATTTCTGGTGAGTGTCTCTTTCCCTTCTCTCACGCCAAGGCATGTAACTCCAGTGCATACGAGTTTGAGAACAAGTAACTTGCAAATTTGTCCCATCTATAAAATGTCTTGTTGATAATAAGATCCATGAATCAATTTGAAACGAATTGTTGTTGGCCAGGGATGGAGCAATGGCCGATTGCACTGCCCTAGACACCGGGTGATGATGAGCGGTAACGAGACGAGGTATTCGGTCGGCTCGTTCTCGGCCATAAGAGGAGTGATCGCGTGCCCACCCGAGCTGGTCGACGAGCAACACCCTGTGCTCTTCAAGCCCTTCGACGAAGTCGGTCTGCTCCGATTCGCCATAACAGAGCAAGGCCTCAAGGCCGAGTCGACTCTCAAGGCCTATTGTGGTGTTTGAACATGTTTTGATTATTGTACTCCGGGAACGCTCCGCTTTTATTAGTGAAAGCGAGGCTTGAAGATAGGCTTCTCCAACAATTTTATGTAACCCGTGTTCGTAATTTGAATCGGTCTTTGTATACGCGCCCTTCATATAATTAATATAGAAAGACTACGACCCTAGTTTAAAAAATTCCTTCCGTGGATTCGGCATGGCCATGTTTTCATCCGTCCTTAGCGAATAAAAACTTCCTAGAATTGGTTCATCTGATCGATGAATGGACATTACCCGTATTTATATTCAGTTACGTATGTAATGGCCATTATTTATAACTCACGATTGGAGGAAAATATAGCTCTCGATCATGGTTAGCTATACAGAGAGGAAGATAATTTCTTAATAATGACTTTCATAAGGGCAACTTATATATAGATACATCTAGAAATACAATCTGATGGGGTCCAAATGTTTTTATTAGGGATGGCCATCCTATTCTGTGTGTCGATCATTCGTATAAGAGTTAATACCACAAAAAGCCCCAAACTAGTACACCTCTGACAATTTTACCCAAAAAAAAAATTTACCACCAAAAACTCCAAACCGGTATACTCGTGATAAATTTACCCCAAACTAATATTTTGACCGCTAAAAACTCCAAACTGGTACATTTGTGACAAGTTTACCCTCCCTTCGTTTCCGTTAAATTTGGATTAATACAAAAAAAATCACAAATTAGTACATCTGTGACAAACGGAGGGTAAAATATAAAACTGGAACATCAGTGAATTATCGCATGATATTTAACAAAGCAATTTGACGGTAAAATTTAATGAAAACAAACTAAGGGCATATTTATCACAGATATACTAGTTCGGGATTTTTTGTGGTTAAAAGATTAGTTTTTAGTAAAATTATCGCCGGTGTACTAGTTAAGGTTTTTCGTGATATTCACCCTTTATATAATCATGAAAATGTTTCAACATGAAAACAAATAAGATAATTCCAATTGTTTTATTATTTCGATATTTCAACATGACAAGTGATGTCAAGCCAGAAGGCGACTTTGAAGCTTTGTCAGACGGCGTGGGGTAAAGTGAACAAATTATTGAACAAAGCCCAAACGAATCATGCACCAACTTTTTTAGATATGGATACGTCAACAAGATATGAAGAAATATATGCCAAGTCTTGGACGCAGCCTTATTGGCCTCTATAAAATCTTCGATATGCACATGAAGAAGCATCAAGAAAATTAAAAGAAAAGAACACTAAAAGGAAAAGCCAATATGGATTTTTCTCGGGAAAATTACCAAAAAAGCTATAAACCTATTGCAATTATACCAATTCAGTTCTAAACTGTTTCTTGTGCTAATTTAGTCATAAACATTTTACATTTGTGCTAATTCAATTCATCATGCCAATTTTGGTTATCCAGCATTAACGTGGACGCCGGCTAGAGCCAGTTGTCAAACCAACACTACTGTGATAATTTTTTAATATTTTTTCCAAACATGTTTCTACAAATGGGTGAACTTAGAGACACGGAGATTCTTTTCTCAAAGTTGGAAATTGTTGAGAAATTAAGGCACCCTTTATTATGCAAATAATAAACAATTTGAAAATTAATTTTCTAAAAATAATCATTTATATCACTTGAAATAATTAAACAAAGAAAGATATTTGACAATAATTTATATCTAAATATTTTTATGAACAATAAAATAAATTTTCAATTGCTTATTTATATAAATGATATAAGTGATTATTTTGAGGACAATGCTTTCCTAGTCATTCATATTTCATGAAACAGACACACCCTAAAAACATTTTGAGTTCTAAATCAAATAGCATAACGTAATCTGAATAGAGATCATGTAAAGAATCCTGAAAAAGCAAAGTCAATAAATCTGTCAAAAAAGATGAAGAGTATTTCCTTAACTGAGCAAGAGAACCAGGGAGAGGAGACTGGTGATTGATAGTGAGCCGATAGAGCATTTAGATCGAGAGCAGATTTCACCAAGCTCGCCCCACTCCTTAAACATAAGCTCTTACGTATATCTTTTGGCAAGTAAACTGAAGATACAGAAAAGGAAAGGTACAAGTAAGCTCATCGACATTGCTGATGACATTGCAGTTGGACATGGACTTCTGTACCAACTCAGCGACTCTCCGCACTTTCCGATGTATCCGTCAAAAGGACGGACAGACACTGATGGCATTTTAACCAAATGAAGAAATGACTTTGCTTTTGTTAAGCTAAAACATATACACCACAGCTCAGAATCCAATATGATATGTGATTATCTGAATTCACTTCCTTCTAGCTAGAACTTAAAAGCCGAAACAACTATACTGCATGAGGAACCACAAAAATGAAAACAAAAATTACACCCAAAATTGATAAAACCTAGATATCTAACGGATGTCTCATTCTTTGAAGTCGTCTTTGTCATCAATCGCGATTGGTCTGTTTCTCCAGAAAACAGCAAGTGCACTCCCGCCAAGCTGTGAGAAGAGTGATTATCAGCAAGTGAGAATGCCAGAGATGAATAACTCAAAAAAAAAAAAATCACACCACAGGAACAGAGTTGAAACAGATGTTTTGAGTGTCAGAATTTACCGCCATGCAAACTACGCTGACCGCAGAAGGAACAGCTACCAGAGGATTGGTGAAATGTTTCTGGGCGAGAAGAAATCCAAGGGCAGAACTCTGCAAATGTCAAACAGGTTTGAATTTGTAAGATATTCGATTCACTCAGAGGAACTAGTAGAGTAGACAGAGGTTTCACCCAATTTCAGCTAAAAGAAAAGGCAATCAAGAGCCATGCACGGCACAAAGAGAAAGCATTAATGCCCAAGGCAATGAAGACTTTGACTAGGCTTTCCTGCCAATGAAAAGTTCACTCAAAAGAAGAAAAACTGTACTATTGTTTCCAATAGAAGTCCACAAATTTTCGAAGCAATATTAGTAGCAACTAATAGCATACCTCACATACAGACGTGTACATGAACCTTTTTAGGTCATATACTTGTACGTGTCCTTGCAACTTACCTTCATCAAATTTTAAGCATAAAAGCGTGTGGACTAATATAATTTAAGAGTAATTCAGAATACACAGCCATGAGAAATCTCTCAATTTAACAGTTCAAAACTTCATAGTGACTACAAAACTACGGGAGAATGATTCTACCCATATGTCTCCTCAACCACAAGAATACTATTTCACTGAAAATGACATTGAGAATGATCTCAAAAAAATTGTGACAAACAAGAATTTATTGCTTGCAGTAAATATGGTGTTAAAGGACTATCCAGAGACCACTGCAACAAAAGATTTTTAATTGTTCATTTTAACAACAGAAATGTTTCGGTAACAGTTCTAACAAGAGCATCATGCTCCTCTTCAGTCCAATTGCTTAATTGCAATTGGAAAATGGCACCTTGGAAACACCGATTCTGCTGAACTTTGTAAAATGTACAATAGTAATCATACAATTCACAATGACCATGGTCAGCAATGACAAGAGACAATAGACTCTACTGATACTAAAAAATCAAGATGGAGGGTCTTTGAATTGAAGTTGAAAAACAATCAAGGTTAGTTGTGCTCTTTAATTCCAGTAACAAATTTAGGCAGTCAAAGGGCAGCAAGAAAACAACAGAACAGAAAAAAATAATGGAAGACGGTTACCTGCATCCCACATTCAATAGAAATGGTGCGGGAAGTAGATTCACCAAATGACAATTTCGACATCCAATATCCAATGGCAAACGCAGCGCCATGCAGGAGAGCTACTGGTAATAGAAGTTGCGCTCCTTGAGTTTTCAAGACATCTGCAACTTGTCCAATCTATTGAAAGTACATCAGAGTCAGATCTTACCAGAGTTTGGCAATACAAGAAAGAAACAAGCAGTGAAAAACCATATCTAGATATTAATTTGATTCACTTACAGGGCTTGCACAAAGTAAGGTGGTCAGAATAACTCCAATCAATGGGGTCACCGTGACTATCTTCGAAGTAAACTTGGGAAAAAATTCATTGGCCAACACTGTCATAAACAACAGACAATTGTTATCTCATTTATTGACTATTTTCTCGCTCTTCCTTCCAAGTGACTCTAGTTTGAATTTTGAAAATCTGCTTACCTCCAACTATCGTTGGCACCAAAACAACCTGAAAAGTACTGATAGCCAGGCCCTGCAAGTATTTGTTGACTATAGTGATTCCATGATCCCTCAGTATGTAACAATCATACATCGCTGGATGTAGTGGGTATGCACCACAATGCAAACACATTGAACTATGTATAGTAAATACACCACATATATCCACATGTCCATGCTGACTAGTACAGCAATGAAGAAATGAATTACGTACAACAAAAGAGTTTTTCAACAAATCTCGTCTACTTGAGATATATTAGATAAAATATGCATTTCTCACTAATTTCCTTCCATGCTACTGTAACTCATCATCACAGGAAAGATGAAGCACTCCAAAAAGTAAAACTTTTCCACATCTAGACTTTTCAGACTCTTGGGAAACAAAATAATTCCAAGTGCTCAAGCCAAAGCCTATGAACGAACTGCCAGCCACTGAAGATGTCTGTAGTTCAACAAGATCAACTCAGAAGCTAAGCATTTCAATACTGCCTTCCACATCAGTGCTTCAGTGAACAATCTTAAGCATCCATTTAATTTGAAAATCAACTAATTGGTCTACCATTCAAATGCGATCTTATTCTCATACTTTTAGCATCTGAAGAGACAATGATACTTATGCTGTACTCACTGCAGCATCCACAGGAACAAGCTGGCCAGCAAGAAGCTTAGTGAGGAGAGGCGTCATCACAATGGCACCAATAGTCGAACACCTGCAAGTTTTTTTAAAAAAATGACAACCTATAGAGGGAAAAAATCAGGACAAACGCATCGAAAACTATCATGCAGAACATGCTTAAAGTTTGCACGGGTATGTTATTCAAAGTTAGTATCCTTATTCTATTTCCATATGGTCCACAATGATCAGCTAAAACATTTTAAGAGGTATGTCCATCATGTTATCCCATCATGTTGATACAAAAAGCGAAAAGATAAGCAACAGTAGTATGCTCTAAAGATGCCTAACTTGCACACTAACAATATTTGGCACATGATGACTGCAAACCTGCAAATAGGCAAATGAAACACCGCATGCTTATGAAATCAACTTGATATAGTAAAAAAAATTGATATCTCACACCATAACTGCTCCCACACCTTCATTAAATAACTTTGTATTTAGGAATTTTAAAGTGAAAAGATAGCATATTGCAGCTTCGAAAGGAGAAGAAGAATTACAAAAATCCCACAAGAGGTAAAATGTTCTGGAATTTACATATATCGCAATAGGAACATGAAAAGAACCGATCAATGGCAAGAGCTAACATGAACAAAATATGCAGTGAAGCTTTGGAAAGAGGTTGTCTGCTTATGCTAGAAGAAGAGCGAAAGTTTACACATACGTCAAGACTTACGTTGTCATGAGGACGGAGAGTGCTACATTCCCCTTAGATATATAAGTAGCAACATTGGACGCTTGACCTCCAGGGCAGCAGGACACCAATATAAGACCAGTTGCAAGTGGTGCAGACAACTTTAAAGTCTGGAAAACATGGAAACTTTGTTAATGATAAATTTCAGAGACAGATACACAATTTAGAACTCTAGATACACACCAAAGCTGGAAGATCATGGAAACTTGGTCGGTGACGAATTTCACAACAGGATACACTAGCATTTTGACAAATAGAGCTGCCAGCGCATTAAAGAAAAATCATATTTTAAATTGCTGAAGACAGCAAATACAAAGATATCTGCAGCACCTCCTGTTCTCAGAAACTTTTGCCATTGCAGTATCCATTGAGATTTTAAATATAATTTTCCAGCACTCCAAGAGTTTCTTTGCCAAACCCAATTCAGTTTGAAGATCCCAATTCGCAAGTATTATTTAAAGGCAACAATTACTCATCGTGTCCATATCCATGCAATATTTACAATAAAAGAATTGGGCATCACTTGGAGTCGGGCCTTCCAAAGGGTGAGGAGGCTAAGGTACAGATTTGGACGTTTAAAGAAGGATAGAGTTCCTGTGTGAGAAGATGAAAATATGGAAGTAAAAAGATGGGACAGGCACAAACACACACAAAAAACCAAGTGCCAAGTGTGTTTTCACTTAGAATTACTTGATTGAGTATATCATAACACAGGAATCTTCTGTACTAATGCAATCAAAGGAGAAAGGAGTCCTGATCTGGCTAGAAACCAGGCATCTTAACTGAGATGCTGATATTTTTGTCAAGGGAACATGAGTTGATACACAGAAGCATCCGTCTTCCGTTTTCCCCAAAAAAAAAAATCAGTGTGTCATAAAACTTTGGACACCCAAAAATTGTCAAGAACACTAAATTGTCTGCTATAATGATCCCATTAGAAATAGCACTGATTCTATTTAAGTTACAGGCATTTGAATTAGATTCCTAAAGCATCTACAGTGTAAGGTAATTTTGAAGTCCTCAGGTTTGCATCAATATTTCATTGTCAGAGATCAAAACAGGCCAGAGTAGGAACTTCTGAATGGGATGGTGAAAGAAGTACCATTGCAATAACAAAGCCCAACAGTGGTTTGATGAGGTACTGGGCCAAAAATCCTACACCTACCTGCAACAATAAAGTTTCATAAGGTCGAAAAGTGAAATGAAAAAGATGACCTTTCATAAGGTTTGACAATTATCCTCCTAACTTATATGGATAAAGATGCCGCTTACAGTCCAAGGATTCCGCAAACATCGCCTGAAATCCTCAAATGTCAATGTCAACCCCATAGAAAGCATGAGGAAACCCAATCCAACAGTGAAAAGATCAGTTTCCAGCCAAGTAACCTGAATGACATCCCAACAATGAAATATCAACAGAAAAAACATTATCAACCGTAAAGGCAGTATGAAGGACTTGTAGTTACCGCAGCTGGTTTGTAGATCCCAACAATGGTTCCTAAAATGACCTGGTGGAGTAAATGATTTTAAGATACTACATCTTCCAGAAAATAAATATCTCGAAAAACACACATATGGGGAGCCTCATGCACAGGCACAATGCAACTTGAAGGTGCAAGAGATACAAAGAAAATAACAGCGCATCAGAAAGCTTTAAAATAGGTACGTACCCAAACAGGAAAAAGGGTGGTCAGAGTTTCAACAATTCTCTCATACTGGCTCATCCCACCAGGAGTGCTGGCAGGAATTTCCCCAGGGGCATTTGTTGCAGCGTTACACAAAGTTGCCAATTTCCTAGATATGAAATCCCAGAAAGTGATATTAGAGACATTGTAGATGTAAAAGGTCATGCTAGCAGGAGAGAGAGAGAGAGAGAGAGAGAGCTACCGACCAAAACTCTCAAATTTATGATAAATTTCACTGCTATTTTGTAACAAAAACTGCCAATGAAAAATCAATCTTGGTGCCCAGCCGACAACTTTAAATTGTTCAAATGTAAAATTCAAGACTAGTAGTCAGCTGGCCAGGAAGCAAACCTCCTAGCAGGGGAATTTGCCATGAGAAGAGATTGAAACTTCAAGAGAGAGACCATTCACTTATGAAGTGAAACAAAGAACTTATAATAAACCCATTGGCATTTGCAATTAGGATAAAGGATATAATTATAGTACTAGTATTATTATTAGATCATATCATCCTTGCAGAATTAGAGAACCAATGATCTCTATGCAAGGCCTACTCCTAGAGATTAAATAAATTTCATGGTGCACAACAATCCCAACAATAGAAAGAGGATGCAATCACCCCATGTATTTTGGATAGTTAAAAGTCCATGCTGGTTGGTCGGATCATACTAGTCAATTCTCAAAATCTTAGTCCAGTCCAATCTTCCAATTTGCAAAGCTTAATCCCAGGTTCAATCCAGAGCAGAAACCTCCAGCAGAATCAGCACCGCTGAGCCACAAAAAGATACCTTGAAGATGGATTAACAGGAAAAGGTGTTGTTGCAACAGCAACCGCAGAAGTCTGCAACCGGTTCTTGACAGCCAGACTCCTTCCATTCTCACAAACAGAATTGTCCCTACTGAGATCTAACAACAAACAGAAAAAAAAAATGAAGAAGATTAGCAAAATGAATGATCTTGAGTAGACCAAACTATGAAAAGACTACGAGAACACACTCAAAAAGGTATGCACATCAAAGTACAGGCACACCCAACTAGCCAGAAAGGTTGCAAAATTGAAAAGTACCCAGAAAGTAAAACTCCAGCCAAAACCCACAAAGGAGCATCAAGAGTTCAGGCATACCAAGACGAGACACGACTCCCCGTGTCGGATAGCAAGAGCTTGATCTGCAGCGAGCGCCACACGTCCGAACTTTGCAGTCTTTCAGGACCAATCCAGACATCGACGCCATTGCAAGAATTCTCAAGATTGAATCAAGAAGAAGGGTATCACAGACTAGTGATGAGTTGCGAGTTCAAAGTGAGAACGGACATCCTCCGGTGGTCCCCGGAAGTGAGGAGGAATTTGGCAAAGAGACGGAGGGGGTTTCGCCCCCAAAACCCAGAAGGCGACATGGCGAGCGTTATCCGATATTTTCCATTGCCACCGTGGAAACCGATGAGCCACACACGACGTCGGACCCGAGAGAATGAGATGGTCCCAGCCAAGCGTGTCTGATGTCCTTCGTTTTCTCCGCCGTTTGCCTTTTTAGGGGATGGCCCGATAGGATCCGTTTGGTAATTATTTTATTTTCGAAAATAATTTTTATTCATGAATAATTCTTTTTTTTTTTTTTGGTAACCCAGGAACCCCCGCACGGCCGACAGCCGGAGGGGTAAACCTGGGGTGACGCTAGCGCAGGACCCACCACCACGGCGCCACACTTAAGAATCCCTAACGACTACGCTGGGGTTTGAACTCTGGTCCCTTCGTGGGGGGACAAGAGCGCAAGCCAACGCAGCCGCTGCGGGCGGTGGTATTCTTTTTTTATTCCAGTCTCAAAAATAATTTATAAGCATTTAAAAATATTTAATAATTATCCAAAATTTTTGTTCTTCGAATAGAAAAAGAAAAGAAATATACTTGATAATTGCAAAAAAAACTTCTTTTTATTAATAATATTTTGAATTTTTTAATATTTCTTTCTTTTTATATTTCCTTTTTTCTCTTTTTTTCCTTCTTCTTCCCCATCCTTGACCACAGCCAGGTCACCGTCGTGGACGCTAACGACCGGCCACAGCCTAGCACCAGTGAAGGCGGCCCTCACCCAGGCCACGAGCTGCCCTTGTCGGATCTGGCGAGGGCGGCGGCAAGGGTCGCCCACGCCAGATTCGACGAGAGCCACAACGCCCTCGTCGACCTTGGCCTATGGCCAGTCGCCGATCACCAATGATTGGCCACAAGCTAGGAAGAAAACGAAGAAGAAAACTAAGAAGAAGGAAAAAAAATTTCTTTTCCATTTCTGATTCTTTTTCCCTACTTCTTGATTCTATTTTAAAACTAATTTTGAGAACAAACTTGTGTCCAGGAACAAAAAATTTATCAAACGAATTTTTGTTTTTTTTTATTCTGCGGAACAAAAGAATAGAATCAGTTACTATTTGGTAAGTTACCAAACGCATCCCTAATGTCCGATGGTGGCTACTTCATTTAATGAGCTGAGTGGCCTCATACATTATGAATGACTCATCGTTGCGTCATTCGTAACACTGTACTTAGTATGAGTGATTAGTTCCCGATCCGGTCCGGTTTCAAGGTGAAATAGGAAATCTGACCCAATTTTGAGAATTGGGGATTAGATCGGATCTGGTTCGGTCCAATAGAACTAGTCACTTATATATATTTTTTTTTCCTACCACAATAAGAAAGAGTGACAAATCTCAACATATTGACGGAAGGGACGATGAATGAAAAGTCATTGCTGTGCGACGATGAATGAAAAGAAAAGCATTGTATGTGGATTTAATTCACATTTTACTAACTTTTTTAAAGAAATAAAAACTAAAAATAAAATATATGTAGTCGGTTCGGTCCGGTTTCCCCTTGGAACCGGGACCCGGACAATCAAACTGGATCACTCGGACACCAATTTTACTTTTAGAAACCGAGAACCGGACCAAATTGGCCAGTATGGATGGTCCGTTTTACACGTTCCTAATACTTAGTAGAATAATAGTAATACGAATAAAGGAAAATTTCAAATAATGGCTCGAAGTGAGATCATTTTCTCCCAAAAATGCTTAAAGTGAATTTTATTTCAAATAAGGGCATAAAGTAGCTAAGTGAGTCTCAAATAATGACCTAAACTTACCGGCCGGCCAAATGTTCACCGGAAGACATTTTCCGGCGACTAAAACAGGGGTATGTTTGTCCAAAATTCCGAATTGTATTAAGATCAAATCTTTCTTCAATTTTTCTCGTTTTCTTCTTCCTCATCCGCTGTTCCTCAAGCAAATCCTTCTGGCCCGATCCTGATTCGCTCTGTGCCCGGTCATCGCCACTCATCGCCCGATCCTCGTTGCTCCTCGCGAGCTGCAGTGTGTCTTCCGCGGTGGTCTCTTCTTTCCCAGCTAGGGTGTTCAAAATTTGGGTTTGAGTCTGATTTGTTCGTGGCGGACGCCTTGATCACTTGTATTCGGCTTTCCAGAAGACCTAGAGTGCGCGCTTGGTGTTTGACGCCGGGTCTGTTCTGGATTCCATTCGCTGGAATGTTACAATAGATGGCTATGTGATAAATGCAGAAGTTGGTTCCGGTGCGTGAACTGTTCGATGAAATGACTGAGAGGGACGCGCTTGGACCTTGATGATAAGGGGCTACATTAGGAGAGGGGAGATGGAAGAGGCGAGATGGTTTTTCGATAGAATGCCATTCAGAGACACCTTTTCGTGGAATTGTATTGATGGGTAGGATTGGTTGTTTTTTGGTGGCTCTTGAGTTGTTTAATTCAATGCCTTCTTGTAATGATTTAAGATACAATAACGCTGGAATTGTGATCACTCAGCTCCTGTTGATATTGGACCAGTGCATACATTTGTTGTTCCACAGTTCCACATGTAAATAGCTATATTTTAAACAAAACACTAGGTGTTCGGAGTTTTTCTGGAATTTCTGAGTGTTAAGTTATGTGTCTTAATTGCACATAATGATAAGGTTATTTTGCTACCATATTATCAATTGATATGTCTGTCACTATTTTTCTCCTCTGTCACTATGATCATAATGGTTGTGTTATGCTCTGCAAGGTGACAGTGGGTTGTGTGTACAAGGGCACTTTATGTTGTGCTACTTCTTACCTTCCAGTGAACCTGACAAGCTGAAGTTTATGCAGATATCTTAGCTTTAACAACTTTAAGGGGGAAATTCCGATGGAGTTTGCAAATCTTCCTAACCTTTGATATCTCTATCTACAAGAGAATCATTTGACAGGATGAATTCCACCAGGATTGTAGCAACTTGCCAAATCCGCATCACCCGTAAATTTTTGTACTCATTGGGCAATTTTTCAATGGAGCGCTCATCTCATTCTTACTAGTTATAAATGGCATTGCTATGTTGTGCTTCCTTAGGATGTTAGCAACAGACATTTGGTTGGTACTTTGAGGGAACTGACACAGATGAAGGCTGCTTTCCAGCTTTTAGGAACTTGTAAGTATAATTGCTGGCAAGTATGTAGTTATTACCTCCGGAACCTTGGTATAATTTAGCTTTTAACAAACTCATTCCATCTACCACATCTATTGCAATGAAACTTTGCGCTCAATGAATACTCGAAGCAAAAAGAGTTCTAGAGCCAATGAACATTTCCTCTTCTTTTGTGGTCAACTTCTTGGTCTTTTACTATGCACAATATTCGTGTTGTTTTTTGTATGTCAGATACGTTAATCCTTATCTTTGCTATTTTGTGACTATATCCCCATATTATCTTTTATTGTCTCTCTCTAACACTGTAGGGAGAAAACTGCGAGTTTTTCGACTGGCTGATCCTCTATTGGTGATGAGAACTCCCGTTGAATCATCTCTGGGCTCTTGCAAAGAACAAGATCAATTGAAGCTGACCTTCCACAAAGCAAAAATAGAGAGAAGATTCTACTGGGGTGTCTTGATAATTTCATAGTAATAATTTACTACCTTTAGAAGGATGTGGGAGGGCTGTCATTGGTTGTTGTAGGTGTCTTTTGGAGCCTAGATTGGTTCTAGTAAGATGGGTTGTCATCATTGCATGTGATCATTGGAAGGTTTAATTGTTTCATAAACTCATTTACTATCTTCTCTTTCGTGTAGTGTTGTGTGTTGTACGCACATATTAAAGTTGTATACTCATTTGTTGTTGTCTCCTTTTGAAATGCAAATATTAAAGTTCAATGAATTCAAGTGTTTAATGGTGAGTTGATGGTGATCATTCATGATGGTTGGTTGATGATGTTGTGCTGAATTTGATTATGGTGGGGGATCAATTGTTAACGGCACAATGCAAAATGCTGAGCATTCTGCTTTGAAAAAAGAATCAACGAATGGATGAATGTACTTTCAACCAATCTATTATGGTACTGCAATTACTTTACTGCAATGAAGTGCAAGGATATTCCATTGTATTTGAACTGTTTATATCTACTAAAAACACACACAGTTTTCTCATCTGTCAAAAGCCAAAACTAGTTGTCATTTTAACCGATACTCTCAGTCAACCAACATTCTCATATTACTCTTTAATGGACTGGAAATATATGCAAGAAAAAACCACACTTGTACATCAATGAAACATCACAGTACTAAAACTGTTGCCCGCCAAGAGCCACCCAAAGACATATCTCAGTAAAGTTTCAAAGCAAGAAAATGAAATTTTGGCTACTCAGGAGGATCTCAATCTCTCTTGTTCCCTTGTTACTTGGATTTTCTTCCCTTGTGATCTTACTGTCTTTGTTCCTTTCACACTGAACCCCTTTGCTTCTTCGATGAGCTGCAGTTTCTCCTAAAACTTTTCGACTCTTCTTCAATTAGTCCAGACCTCTGCATAACGCACATAGCAACTGTATAATATCTATGAATTCACTCTATAATCACTGGTGAGCCACTAAAACCAAATTGACATCCCTTCATGCATCGAATAAATACTGAGATACTAACCAGCATATCCTAAGAGGATAATGAAGTTTCGATCCAACAAGAGCCCTCAAATTTGGGGGTGCAATTAAAAGATCGAAAACTTCTGAGAACATCTAGTCCTTGCCACTTATAAAAATTTACCCGAATACTTGATATCATCGAATCAAATTTTGGTTCTCAGATATTGCATTGAGTTCAATGGCTCATTTGCAACATAGAAGCATCCGGTACACTACATAGAGGTAAATTTGGGCCCAATAGAATCACTACTGATGATAACTGATGGCTGATTGCATGCAACTGGAAATAACTTCAACTACTGAAACAGCTAAATAAAAGCTAAGAACTTACAGATCAGTGCAATCAATCAATGAAGCATCACATCACTAAAATTGACATATATTAATCCATATCACTATTTGACAACATCAATTTACATCACTCCTATAAAAACTAGAATATAAGTGCACTAGAAGTCCTAAAACTTGTCAGGAAAGTGCAGTTGAGTCCTGAAACTTCTAAAAAATGCGATCAAGTCCTAAAACTTGTCACGAAAGTACAATCAAGTCCTAAAACTTTCAAAAAATGTAATCAAGTCCTAAAACTTATTACGAAAGTGCAATCAAGTTCTAAAACTTATCACTAAGATACAATCAAGTCCTAAAATTTTCAAAAAGTACAATCAATGGAAGGACTTAATTGAACCAATTTGACAAGTTTTAGAACTTATTTGCACTTTCGTGATAAGTTTTGTGATTTGTTTGCACTTTTTGAAAGTTTCAGAGTTTAATTGCACTTTCCTAACAAGTTTTAGGATTTAATTGCACATTATGAAAGTTTTAGAACTCAATTGTTCTTTCGTGATAAGTTTTAGGACTTTGAATGTACTTATCACAAAAACTAACAACAAAATAGAAAGCAACATTTTTGCACATCGATGAAATATTTGCCTGTTGGTCTTGCTGGTGGTATCGTTGTTGGTCTTGCTGCACGTCAAGAGCCACTCGAAAACAACCAATCCTAGCATACCCATCGATCGTACAAATCCATGAAGGGGTGTCTCTCAATGGCATTATCAAACAACCATGTCGCCTCTTAACCCCCTATCATAGAGGTCCAAGTGCCTCCCTCTCAGTCATTTCATCGAACAATTCACGTGCAGAATCAACTTCTGAATTCATCACATACCATTTAGCAATGCAGCAAAAGGAGTCCAGAACAGACACCGCGTCAAACACCAAGCGAGCACTCCGGGGCTTCTTGAAAGCCGAATACAAGTGAATCAAGGCGTTGGTCATGAAAAAATCTGGCTCGAACCCAAGTTTGAACACCCTAGTTGGGAAAGAAGAGACGACCAATAACTGACTGAAGCTCGCAAGAAGCAACGAGGGGTGGCGAGGATCGGGCTCATAGCGGCTGACGTTGGGCGAGAAGCGGGCGAGGGTGATTTGCACGAGAAGCAGCGGGAGAGAGAAAAAAAACCTGAAAAATCGAAAGAACGTGATTTTAATTCAATTTGGAATTTCGAACAAAACTACCCCTATTTTGGTTGCTGGAAAATGTCCGCCGGCGAACAATTGGCCGTCCGGCGAGTTCAGGCCCTTATTTGAGACTGGGTAACCACCTCATGCCCTTATTCGAAACAAAGTCCACTTCATACCATTTTTTGAAAAAATGGCCTCACTTCATATCCTTATTCGAAATTTTCCCTAAAGATAATAATAATAATAAAAGTAAAGGTTTTTTTTTGTTTTTTTTTTTTTATAACCGAGGTGTCCACGCGGCCGGCGAGCTTGTGTTCAAACCAGCGGTGAAGCCCGACTAGTCCTCGGGGGGCTAGCGCAGCATCCCACTGCCACGACCCTCCACTTAAATCACCGGCACCTACGAGTTTTGAACCCAAGACCTCTCGTGAAAGGAACTGAACGCAAACCATCGCGGCCACCGATGGGTGGGTATAATAAAAGTAAAGGTTAATGCCACGAAAAATCTCAAATCGGTACACCGACAAATTTAGCATGCGTTGGTTTTCATTAAATTTTACTATCAAATTATTAAGTTAGATAACACATGATAGTTGACGGATATACCAATTTAGAATTTAACCCCTCCGTTTGTCACAGGTTTAGCAATTTGTAGTTTTTCGGGGTATTAATCCAATTTAACTGGGGGTGAGTTTATTACGAGTATACCAGTTTGGGGTTTTTGATAGTCAAAAAATTAATATGGGGTAAATTTATCATAAGTATACCAGTTTGAGATTTTTCGTAATATTAACCCTAAAAGCAATAGCTATAATAGTAAATAGTGAAAAGAGGCAACTAACATTAATGACCTTGTTGAATATCTAGAAAAAATGTTTTGAGGTTGTGAACTTCGAATCCACGTTGCCTTAATTCACAATATCAATTATCTCAATCATAGTAAATTATCTAATCATCTAATTGTGAAAAAATGTTAATGACCTTGTTGAATATCTAGAAAAAATGTTTTTAGATTGTGAACTTTGAATCGGCGTTGCCCTTATTCATAATATCAATTATCTCGATCATAGTAAATTATCTAATTGAATGGATTTGAGCCATCAACTTCGGTCATCATTTGTGATCCCCACTAGTTTATCTGTCCAGATCATTTTTTATGAAACCTTAGGAAATTTTTGTTTATTTTTTCAGTATTTATGTAATTGGACTACCTATTTCTACGAATTTTAGTAGGATTCTGAAAACGGGTTGCTCTAAGCAGGAATTTACATTTCAAATTTATTGATTTTAGGGTGTGTTTGCTTCAGGAAAATCGGCAATTTGAAAAAGGATTTTTCTAACTTGGATTGTCTACATCACTTGGGAAAAACAAGCTGATAAAAACTGTTAGATATTTAGGAGTAGGGTATTAATATCGATGAAAACACTTTCATTAACCCATTTTCCTATAATTCCTACAATATAAAAGACCAAAGGTTGAAAAAAATTTCGCGAAACAAACACATCCCTTGTCAATTCAGTACAAGAGCAATCTTTGTTCTGCAGTACCGAATCAAAGTCGAAATTCCTAATTATGGTGGAAACTCGTGGAAAGGTTACCCAATCTCATGGAACAAAAGGTAGTTCGATTTCTCCTTTCTTTTACCTAGGTTGGGGTTTTTTCTCCTTTCTCTTAAAACCGCCGCCTCTTTGGAGTGCTCTCCCTAAGGGAAAGACTCTCTCTCTCTCTCTCTCTCTCTCTCTCTCTCGTCCCTCTTCCCTCTTTTGAAGCTCTCTATCTTTCTTTTTTCTCATGATCTGTTCTGGGAGTTTGTGTGTGTGAATAAATTTTTGCTACTGATCTTGGGTTAACGTGGAGACCAGTTTGACCATTCATTCGACAACCATTGCGAGGAGGATGTTCGTAATGTTGCTCCGCAATCTTTCCGAGATTAAACCACTCTTCTCTCCCGAATTTCGATTTAGGTCAAGTTTTGGAGGTTTTACTCTCTCGAACTAGACCTAAATATAAATCCAGGAGTTTCTTAGAGGTATTTGATCTGTGTTCTTGTAATATTTTGATGTTGGTGATTCTGCATTGCGATGGTGATAAGAACGTTGAACCTAGATGCACACCACAAGTCATTGCAAATGGAGTGGGAGATCTTGGCGTGTACTCATTGCTAAATCTGGTGGTCGATCGCCGAGCGTTTACAATAGTAGATTTGTTCTTAAGGGACGAAAGTGTGCTTTTAATTGCAGACATTACTTTGTTATTTACTTTCTGGCTTTTGCTTTGATTTGCAGTTATTTAGAATTTATTGGGCTTGAAAGCTTTCTATATACCTTTTTAGTATTATTTTGATATATAAATAGCATCTTCCTTTCAACAAAAAAAAAAACTCGTGGAAGAAACGCTCATCGAAGCCAAATTCTTCTTATTGAGGGAGTACCAAGCAGGATGGATGTTCATCAAGACTGGAAATTTAGTTTGATCAATTAATCTACAAGATTATGATGTCATACTAGGATAATTTCATTTATTACATAATATTTATGTGATTAGACTGCTATTTAATTAGATTATTTCAATAAAGATCCGATTCTAGGTTATTATATGTAAGAAGTTGATCCTTCAAAGTAATGAGTTTTTCCTTGGAAGAAGAACACTAGAAGTACCAAAACTTGTGTATGGCGCTCACTTTAGTGCCAAAAGTTTTCACCGGCTCATTTAAGTGCCAAATCGAAGGAAAAACGATCACTTAAGTGTCAACGGCGAGAAATTCCGGCCAAATTAATACGTGGCTTTTATAATTAAAATTTTAATCTGAATTGGATTTTTTTTAAAAAAAAATAAATTTACGTGGCATTTCCATGTGTACATTTAGATTTTTTAAATATTTTTTGTAATTTTTTTCCTTCTTTTCTTCTCTTTCTTTTTCTTCTTCTTCCTCTGGTCACCAGCGGTGACCGGAGGCCGGCCACAGCCAGCCGCCTAGCCTTACTCGGACGAGGACGCCGTCGCCCACCACAGGCGAGGCCCGGCCGACCGTCACTTGGGAGAGGACGAGCGAGCCCCGGTGAGGCTAGCCGTCGCCCAAACCACAACGACCTCACCAAGCGTCGCTTAGGGGAAGGCGACGCCCTGCAAGGCCGTCATGGTGTGGACGACGACCGGCCTCGTCGGATTTGGCTAGGGAAGCCCTCGTCGGGGCTCACCCTCGCCCCAGCGAGGCGAGGCCGACCCTCGCAAGGGTTCACCCGCCCTCGCCCAAGCGAGGGTCGACCGGGCCTCACATATGGCGGGCGACGGTGGCCTCGTCCGAGCAAGGCTTGGCAACTAGCCATGGCCGGTGGCCAACCTCTGGTCACCAACGGTGATTGAAGGTAGAAAAAGAAGAAAGAGAAGAAAAAAAAAAGAAAAAAGAATCAGAAAAAATATTTAAAAAATCCAAGTGTACATGCTAAACTACGCCGTTTTGATGTGTACATGCTGACTATACATACTGACTAAACCTCCGGCAAGCCACATCAATTTCAGAAATTAATAAAAAAAAATATTACATCGGATTTATGGCAAAACTAACCGGAATTGGCACTTAAATGATTATTTTTTAAAAATTTTGACATTGAAGTGATCCAAAAAAAACTTTTTGTACTAAAGTGAGTACCGTAAGTTTTGACACTTCTACTGTTCTTCTCCCGTTTTTCCTATGTGATTCACTGCATTGGACTCATATCAAGAATTGTTTCCTACGAAGTTCTTTCTCTTGTGTCACTCACTGAATCTCCTTTCCTTTCTATCTTCCGATCTCCCTATCACTTAGCGTTCGATTCGTCGATCTTGACCTGCGACCATTTTCTATTTGGCCCACATTTCCAAAGCTTGCCCTTCACAGGCCGTGGATTTTGGAAGTCGCCTGGCCCTCTTCCCTGCGCCGTCATTAATCGACCTCAAGCCTAGTTGGGCTCGGTCCTATAGTCATAGATATTCATATAGTTCCACAATACGATCGAAATTTGCATGTTTAGTAGTGCCATCTTTTCCGTGCGTGCCCGTGGCACCAAATTCAAGTGCTTGCTTTACAATAATAGTACATAAACAACACAAATTACACTTACGACACATAAAATGACTCGGTCCATAGTATGATCAAACATCTAAGTGGGACGAAAAGGCGATACAATAGTAATCTCTAGACTCAATTCTATGATTCAAAAGATCGGCCAATGGGCTTTGATATAGCGTACACGAATCAAAACATTGACTAACTTTTTTGTACCTTGGGCCTTGACTAAAACTTTTGCACAACTCTCTTCTCATGTAACTTTCTGGCTTATCAATTCAGCGGCCCATAAAGAAAAAAATGAAGACAATGCTTCGCTTCACGCGACCTTGGATATGCTGTTTACGTTTGAGAAATATTTGTCTCCTACCTTCTCCTATCTAATAGCAATTCATTGATTAAATAAGGAAGTTAAGAAGGATGGAAAGTATAAATTATACAAATTGCTGGACAGAAGGGAAAAAAATTGTGATTAGGCCCATAATAAATCCACCGATGAAGATCATTCATGTCACTCGAGACTTGGCGTTTCAATCACTTCTCCTTCGTTAACGCACGTTGAGATAAACCATCAATGACCGAGATATGTTGAGACACGTGTAGGACTCGTGTGCAAGATAAAATGTCCACATCCGGCTTGAAATACCATTTTCCCAGTTCCTCATTGGAAATCGTGTTTTCGTGAGCAACTGTGATAATCACGGAAGATATAACAAAAGAGGAGGAAAAGGCTCTTTATCTATGAGAAGATCTTTTGTGATTGTTTTGTCTACCTCCAAAAGAGTTCCGTTCTCCCTAACGTAAAGGCGTATTTTACCGATTGGAGAACATTATACTGGAAGAGCAAGCTTAACCTCTAACATCTCTATGTGGGAGCTTTGAGCTCCAATTCCCAAATTGAGAATGCACGTGAGATTTGGGTCCTATTTATAATCATCGTTTCGCGATTCTGAAAGCATCTAAGCTTTTGAAATGGGTGTGCTGAAATATGTATCTTTGCATTCCAAATTGTGTGCCAGTAAAAAGTAAAATCTCTGAGTGAAATCTTGATCCATGGCCTATCGATGCCGAATCAAGAGCCAAGGCGATTGGAAGTATGTATTGAACCGCCAATCATGCATATTTAGGCTTCTTGGCTCAATAGCCTTTGATTTGCCATGATTGTAGGGACCTCAATTTTTTTGGATTCTAGGGATGTTTCAAGCAAGACAATGCGATGGGTCATCGACCTTGGGGGTTGTACAAAATGTACAATCCTTGCCTCAACCAATACAAGAGCAAACAACATTGAAAGTGAAAAAGATTGGTCATAGTTTCGATCAAGGACACTTAGGTCTCAAAACACAAAAAAACAAGTGGCAATAGTATTCGCTCATCCGACAAGTCAAATGAAAGAACGATGACACGTTAAACGGAATCAACCGTCCACATCATCGAACTTATGTATATCTCGCAAACCATGCAATTTCAGCCACCACAAACGACCCACCCGCGTTTTTAGTAAGCTCCATTCTTTGAGATTCTTGCCGAAGATGAAGAGGAAAAACCTTAGTCAAATGACGGGTCTTCTTTGTAGAATGTTCATCACAATTCGGGTGGTTCTGTCCACAAACCAACTCGATTGACTAATCTCAGACCGTGACACTTCGTCACTCCACGAGGTTTTAATTTTCTTTCTTCCGCCATTGCTACACATATTGAACTAATCACTCATTTGATCTTTTCTTTCCTTGCAAGAAACGACTATAGCACCCATCTTGGGGACAAAAGTTATTCCTGCCATGGTCAATGATCATTGTGTTCGATTTCCTTCTTTCTTTCCTACCTCTCTCCCCCTTCCTTAAACTGACAGCCAAACTTTCACCCTCCACAATAATTCCAATTATCATCAACTAGAGTTTATTGGGTATTATCCAACATGACAAGAAAATAATCATATGGTTTGTGATTGTAGTTGATAGGTATGACTGTCCAAAAAGTCCTAAACCATCGGCAATTTCCGATCAAAATTGATCGAAATGACTATATTGACAAATCGTTAAAAGATTTAGAACTAAATTGGCAAAAACGAAGAATAAGATAAGAAATCCTGGGATTTCTTCATATCCTGTCCATTGTTTTGTGGATTACGGATTTAAAGTCGGATAGGATAATTTTAATATTTATTTTTTTTTGCTATTCACAGGTCTGAAGGAATCAGTGAAGGAAAAAAAGTAGAGAAATTTTTTTGGTGAAAGCGCACAAGGTGTGGAAATGAAGATGACGGTAAGTGGAGTGTAGAGTTTCTGGAAAAATAGGCATTAGAAATCCTATCCGGGTTCATCCCACCCCCTCCCCCAGGATTTTTTTATCTGGGCTATATACGGTCTATATCCGACCTTGTCTTATCCTAGACCATCACCAAACACAGGATAGGATAAAATATATCCTATCTTGGCTTTTATCCGGTCGACCAAACGCAGCCGAAAAGTTTATAACTGAATTAGCCATCGTGCAATGGAGTTCATGACTTTTCGGATAATTTTTCCATAGCTGATATGGTAGATGATGCTAATTGAATATAAATTAGCTCTTTCTTGGAGGATTAATTAGGTTAATGGTTGCTCGCTCCTTGAAGAATCAAGTTGATTAGACAAACGGTCAAAGCATTGTTTACATCATCATTTGGTTGACCAAGATTTGACTAATGATCCGTTTCCTTTTTCCGTCAAACCCTGTTGCAAGCTGTGCATAATAATAATAAAAAAAAGGTCGTTTTCAAATCCTCTCTTGCAATAAGCTAAGTAATGATGTATGGTGAGTAGAAAATTGTGAGTTTGGGAGAATTTGAGACGATGAGAGGAGGGGGTCTCGATAACATTTTGAGAGGTAACAAGATATACAGCACTAGAGATTAGTACAGAGTTTATATCACAAGAAACATAAGATCTCGTTTTCAATTCATTATGCTAAGGTCACACCATGAATATACAAGTTCTCCTGACGTAGATGATCCGTCTGCGACTGGGTCAAGAAATTGACTTGTTTTGATTTGTAAAAGTTATGGTCCAAATATTATTCAATTGCGACATGTCAAGAAAGATATACGCACAAGAAAATTCTTATAGGTAGGATGTCTTTCAATTGGAGTTTATACAGCATAGTTTTTTTTTCAAAAGAAAATTATAATAATTGCTCAAAAGGATACATGAGAAGTACATGGACTTCATGACAGAGCAAATTGAAATGGAGCAAAACCCATAATGCTGCAAAATAAAGCCAAATCCAGAAAATAAGGAAGATCAACGAAGTACCAGTAAGGTTAAGTACACACTTATTCCACAAAAACGGATATGTCAAGTAAAATAATAGACGGCCAATAACTATATTCGTATCTTCGTCGGTGATGAGCACACACCGAAAATTCTTTTTCCAATAACAACGATGTTGCCAGTTGGCGGTGTGTGTATATGTTCAGCAACCTCTACACCATCGCCATATGGAGACAATCAAAACAGGTTGAACAAACACAAATTTAACATGTGGAAGAGCAAATCTTCATGGTTCAGCGATATGTGAAAGCTCATGCAAAGGGGTATTGAATTCCTAAAAGCATATTCATTAAACTCCCAAATCTAAATCGGGAGAATATAGCTTCCAGATCTAAAAACTAGATCGGAAGAGTTGAAACTCTCAAATTTAGAACTAGATCGGGAGAAAAAGCTTTTAAATGTAAATCAGGAGTGAAGATAAAGCAAGAAAAGAATAATAAAACGCACACAAAATCAACAAGAGAGGGAGGGGAGGGTGAGACTAGTTCAAACATTCCCCCGTGGTTGAAGGTTGACAATAGAGAGGGAGAGAAATATTTTTCGACTATCCTTCTTCATAAATTTCAATGAACGAGAAAAGTCATTGCACATTGTCGTCATCGCTGCTTGCCTCCTCAACTGTCATCATTGGAGGAGCTTTCATCGCCACTTTTAGACGAGATCCATCACAACCCCAATAAATGATATTGTCCCCCTCTCTCTCTCTCTCTCTTGATATCCACTGACTCTATTGACAATGCCGGAGCCAATTGAAGTTGGCTCGGCCATCGCCGGCGAAGCCACAGGTCATTGTGGTTGACAAAGCTAGCTTTACCTATAGCTACAGAGCCACCGGCTCGGTTGTGGATTCGTTCGGTCGGTATCGCGAATGCTTGTCTTGTGTCCGGGCAGAACCATTAATGCAATCATTGCCCCACCACCAAATAAGTATTTCGAGACACAACCACATCCTATAGCCTACCAGAGCAGGGCATGGTGTGCCATGTGATAATCGTTCGTCTTTTCTACAGCTAGAAGGCAAAAGAGCCAACCTAAGTGCCACCTACATTTTTAGTCGATCTTATGAATTCCTCAACTTCTTGTTTTGAAAAGGCAAAGAAAGAAGAACCGTTGTGCATGATTTCACAATTATGACAGGCACCTCCTGGCCATCCTAGTATAACACGAAACTGGGAGAGAAAATTAGTTCGGGTTTGGTAGGAAAACAGCAAAAGTCAAGGGGAGCATTAAAACTACGTTGCTAAGAAGTCGCCCCCACAAACTTCGCACCAACGGCAACATCGAGCACGATTCGTTTGCACGGCACAAGCCCAACATAGGGCATGAAATAAAATCACGAAAAGGGAATCAGAAATATGACATGACATTATACATTTGACTCTATATGCCTACAAAAACTAACACGTTTTCATTGTAATTCAATTATTTTTCATATGAAATCAAAATTATGAAGTTTCATACTAGCAAGAATTGTTGCGGATTATTGGCACAGTTATGATATGCCAACGAGAATTATCAACCCTAACGATTAATGGGTATATACGCGAGTAGTTGCTAGAAGAGCTTGTGTTGGGCTATGCCGATCCCCAAACTCACGTGATGGCCAAGACTCCACGCTTGAATCGGCACGCCAACGCATCTTCTTGACGTCGCATTCAAAGGGCGTGCCCGAGCGTGCTCCGACAATTAACTAGCTTAACCAGATCGGAAGTTAGTTAAGACGTGTGGTGAGGATCGTAGCCCCGAAGGTTGCCCGAAAGAAAACGGGTAAAGCTTCTTTGACTCGTCCCCACTCGTCCGGGAAGAAGCGTGGGGTGGATGGTCACGTAGTACCATTTCATCGCCATGTGGTTGGTAATGGACAATCGCCATCAAATCCTGTCCGCGACACTAATTGCTTTCGATTGTTGTAAAACTTGTCTCTTGACAATGATGATGAGTGAGTGAATGAGGGACCGGTGCCCTACCAAAACATGCACTGTTCCAACTCTTTTAAAAAAGCTACCCCTTCTCTTCTTTCGTCAATAAAATATGATAAAGCAGCTCTTGGTTTTCTTTCTTGAGTGCTCTAAAAGCGTTCCTCCTTTCCTGGTGATGGAGAGATATGAATCGCTTTTGTATGTTGTGTGACGGAGCGCATTTGGAAAGGAATAAGTAGAGGAAGGGCTTCAAGGGGAAGAGGAGTAATATAGGACGAGTGAGGCAAGATGCGTATCATTCGATCTTTACCTGGATGGAACATCTTGAGGAGGCATTGTTGGATGTGTTCGAATACGCATGTTCCCAATGCAACCGGATGATTGGATCGAGTGAATTCCATGTGGAATCTCTTGTTTCTTAACATATCCCATGATCCGAATATTAGAATCAGGTACACAAACACAGCGAAATAAAGAGTAAAGACGAGAAAGAAAAATTGAAACACGATATTTTATGGCGGTTCATCCTTAAAATAAGGTTACATCCAGCAGAGGATTCCGCTATAATTAGCATATTTTACCTCTCTATTGTAACTTTCAATTATAAGGGAAAAAGATTATATAAAGACAGCAGCTATTCATAGACCCAAGTCCAAACTACCGATAAAATATGGGTCCAGATTATAAAAGTCTTTTGGCGGCTCGGGGGCGCTGCTCCCTCGACCCACGCCAAGGCAGGCCCCCCGGACCCCCGCCCTCTTATTAAGAGGGAAATCCCCATACCTTCCTTTCCATGGGGAGGGTGAACCACACTCCAACACTATGCGTTAGAGGTGTGCATGCTAGATTTAGGTTAGCATTTTATAGTGTGTAACTTATTAGTTTGCCAAACCGATGCAAGTCTTGTTTCCTTATTCAACATATAATGTAGCTATAGAATAGAGGTCAGACTTTATGCGTCCTCAAATGTTGCATGCATATTACTGCGCTTCATAGACCAAGCCAACCTAATAAAAGGAGAGCTTCGAGGTTCAAGATTACCAAACAACTCCTCAAGCATGCTTTTGCTTTTTTTTTTTTTATTTATTTGAGGAAGATAGATAAGATGGTTTTTGTGCTGCAAATTCTAGGTTGAAGCCTTTGTTCAAACGAATTTCTGGGCTAAGTGCACATGAAACTTAAAAAGATTGATGGAGAATAACATATCGACATCGTCAATCCGAATATTAGACGAGAGGAATATCCGAGGTCTTTTTCATGACAAGGAGAAGAAGCCCTCCTTTTTTTTGGTCAAAAAGAAAGAAACCCTCCTAGAGCACTTAACTTTTGGGTCCATGGAGTGCCTTAATGACCTAATGAACCAAGTAAAGCAGCAAGCCAAAGCACATATTGTCTCTATCTTCGAAAGTTTTTGCGCACGATCTAAGAGAATAATGCATAAGAAAACTTTATATTCATGGGATGCTGTTTGAAAATAGTTACATCAATAAGGGGAAAACTATAAAAAAAAAAGTCCTAAATTTATTGTATTAATACCAATTTTGTTATAAACCTCTCAATTAGACCAATTTAGTCCTAAACATTTTGCATTTGTACTAATTAAGTCCATTTAGTCAATTTTGGCCGAAAATCGCTTACATGGATGACAGTTGTCTCACGTGACATGACCAATACTGAGATGGACAATTTTTTATATTTTTCATAATTTTTAGTGCTTTTTTTTCCGTTTTCTTTTCTTTTTCTTATTTTCTTTCCTTCCTTTTTTTCCCAACTTTGGGCTAGCAAGATCGCTGACCGACCATCTTCAATCACAGGTGAGGGCCAGCGACCCTCGCCTAGTTTAGGCGAGGGCGTCGCAACCCTCACTAGTCACAGCTAAGGGCACGGAGGCCCTCCCCAGCCAACAGGTGAGGGTGAGGGCCTTCGTACCCTAGCCAGGATCCAAGCGAGGCATTGCTGTCCTCATCCATTAGGTGAGGGTGTCGGTCGCGGAAGCCCACGCCAATCCAAAGTTGGGAAAAAAAAAGAAAGGAAAAAAAAGTATTACAAAAATTGTCCTGTTGGCACTGATTGTGTGACAGCCGATGTCCATATCATCATTTTTTTGTCAAAATTAGCCGAATAGACTCAATTGATATAAATTCAAAAAAATTTACGATTAAATTGGTCTACTTAAATTATTTAAGACTAAATTAATACTAATACAATAATTTTAGAACTTTTATGATACTTTTCCTCGTCAATATGTGATAGCTTAATTGCCTTAATCTATAAACCCTCTCTTCTTGAACTTATCGTTGTCCAGTCAATGATTGCTGTGATATATTTTTTTATATTCTAACTAGAAAATTTGCTTTCCGTCTTCCATTATTTTTAAGTTTATTAATTCGTCAATAATCATATTACAAGACAGACATTTGTCAACTAACCCTGTACCCAACTTAGATTCGAATTCCTTTGCCTCATCATAGAGTTGGGTCCGTTTAGGTAGGAAAAAGGTTCCTTCAGCAACAAATTTTGGGTGGCTTCATAGTAGACTAATTGCTTTCTGATGATTTTTTAATTTGGTGACTTTTTTTTTTCTATTTGCCTTGTCAAGGATGCTTTCATTTAATACTGGAATAAACAATCTCCTAACACATGGGTAGCAGATTTTCAGCAGATGAGAACAATGGGATACGAGTATGGATGGTTAGAGGTGTTCATTTAGTGCATTAACTTAATCTTAATTTAGATTAATACATGCTAGAAAGTCCGACCCAAAAACTTAAACTAATTAGTGGAGGGAGCATATGGGACCTGGCACGTGTAATTTGACTAATGGGATTGGATGCACATTTGCGAAAGAAATACTATCGGCTCTAGGACCATGTTAGGTAGTCCAACTCAAAAGTTTTAAGCCGGTAAGTGAATGGAGACTATGAGAATATAAAGAGCATATAGGACCCGTTGTCAAGCGATGCGGAATAATACTTTAACAATATAAACGATTTGAAAAACAAGATTCGTGTCATGAATGAGGATCCTTGTGGCTCCGTACGTTTTCAAACCTGACAAATTTTCCAACCTAAACAAATCAAGCAAATCAAATTATTGCCGGGGATTGAACAAAAAAAAGGAAAATTCCCACTGAAATATATCACGTATCCAATCTAACGTAGTTCTTTCTCTACCAAATATTAAGTAATTAGCTCGAGCGCAAATGCAAAATATTCCTCTCTCTCTATTCATGTGTGACATTTGCATATCCTAACCTTGTTCTTAAGAATCGTTCAAGGGAATGGCCTGCACGATTAATAAGTATTAGAGACCGTGCATGCGGTAAAGAGACGCAGCCTATACATTTGGAGACACTGCAGTTCCTTCGTATACGACTGGGCAACGTGAGGAGAGTATTGAACGACATCATTCGAAAAAACCTCGTTGACATGCCCAAAAAAAAATTGCTAAGAAATATTTACAACCCAAGAAATTATGGTTTAATTGTCCAATAAATCAAACTTACTGTACGGCGGCAAATTCAGTTCCAAACTTTAAATTGTCCCGATTTAGTTATAAATATTTTTAATGATTTGTCAATTGAATTCTAAACCTTCCTAGACCTTTTGAAGATTTGTCCATTTAGTAGCCTGAAAGGCTATATTGGCAAATTGTCGATAAGGTTTAGGACTAAATTGGTAATCGTCAATAAGATTTAGGACTATATTGCACAATTAAAATGTTTAAAACTGAATTGGTATCGGTACGATAGGTTTAGGACTTTTCGAACAAGTTTTGTCAAGAATTTTTTTTTGGCTCCTTTTTTAGCGTGGATTCTTGCATAATTGGAGCTAATTGTTCTAGGCTAAATATAATGATAAAAAAATGATATTCTTTTAACTTTGACCAAGTTGCGAATGTGATGGACAGTTGGACCAAACGACGTCCCCACGAACTCGGAAGCATTCCTATGTTGTTATCCCCTAGAGACAAATGGATAGAGCTTCTTGTTTAATTTCTTATTGTGTAAGATATCTTGGAGCGACATTAGAAACAGGTAAAGAAACAACAAGAAATCAAGATTTTAGGACGAATCACTTGCCCATGCGACATGCCGTGAATAGCGAACGTGAAATTGAAAACGAAAACTGCGGTTTTCTTGAAGTGCAAAGGGTCGAAAGATTTGTCTTACCTCCTTACCAAAAAAAAAGATTTGTCTTACCTCGATCGGGTCCACGATATTAGGGAGGGGGAACCTCGACGCAGGACAAGAATCCTACCTTAATAGTTGGGACAAGAGTACATTTCATTTCGGGAATCCCAATAGATGTACTTTTATAAATTTGTGGTCGTGCTTTTGCATCAATTATTTAGGACATCTAGATATTGAAAAATAAGTAAAATTAAGCAATCAAGGAGAAGTATTTTTGCACGTTCACCGTTAGTTGGGCGACACATATATTTAAAGTTAACTTTGTAATCGAATTCTTCCACATATAAACCATCCGATGATGAGTGTGCGAATTGTTTTTTACACAGAAATGGAACTAATTAAAGGACAAGTTAAATGAAAAAGTCATCCAAATTCTCTCGATCTATCTTGGAGTTGGAAAGCATTAGTTAGAATCAATTCAATATAAGTTGTAATAAATTTCCATTTTTTCATTAGCAATGAGACGGTGTCTAGGTTAGATTTGCGTGCCTCGATTGTTCCAACTCCTCAAGTAATTTTAAAGGCGCGCTCCCTCTTTATCGGCCTAGTGTATTCAAAATTTCATTCATATCGTACTCCCAACGAGACTTGAATCCAAGAATATAAGGAAAAAGGGTAATTCTCTCTTGCCATCTAAGTCAATACCTTATTAAGAAGAAACGCAAATATAACCATAGATAGTGAAAGATAAAATAAGCTACTAAGGGTACCTTCGTTTTGTGGAAATAAGTGATTTGGAAAACAATCACTTGTATCACTTACAAAAATAAATAAATGGAAATTTTTTTCATCACCCACAAAAATAGTTAGGCATAGATTGTAGTCGATGATAAAAATATTTTCTGTTGACTAATTTTTCTAAACCATATAAGTAATCATATTTCGAAAAATATTTTCCAAATCACCAATTCTCCGCGAAATGAACACACCTTAAATGTATTCATAGTATCAGTCTAGGTCAATTCCTTCTTTGATTTCTATTCCAATGGTAAATTGCCAATCAAATGTAGGAACTGTTTTACATGGGTGAAGATAGTGAAAAAACGTGTGGAGATTAACTAGAAAGTTATAAGAGAAACAGTCGCCAAATACCCCAAATTATGTTCATTATGACATGTTTATCCCAAACTTTTTTTTTCCGTAACACCAAAAAACCCAAACTTATGTCCAAGCTACACATTTATCTTTCATTAGGGTCCTGTCAAAAGTCATTGTTAATTGAAGTGCTTCTTCATTTTACACCGATTTGATATGATATGATTAATTTTTTCAAGTATCACATCAGAAAAAGATCAAAAAAAGACAAAGGAAGCACCAAGAAAGAAATTTTGAAGTTATGAATAGTCAATTTTGATCGCACTTTTTGCCATCCAATCTAAAAAAGCTCATAATTCGTGCCCTAACCTAGTAATGCATAAGTATCCCAATGGCGCTCACCATGGGCCACGGTCATTATCTTGTTGGTCGAGGCATCTCATTTCTAGAACAATTTAATCGTCGAAACTTTCTCCTACTTAATTCTAGAGGTGTTCTACTTCCATCACCAAGCCTCCTAGTTTAAGAACTTTTAGTTATTAGAATTACCAACATCCATGAAAAATAGAAATAAAATATCACAATTACTTGCTCTCTCAATCGATAATATATGAGATCGCTTATAATTTTTTGTTTTTTACTCTGGCAGCAAATGTTAGAATCAATATTTTTTCTTTTAAAAACATGTTATTTTCTAAGAAGTATGTGGTAGGTACTTTTTACTTATTTTTTTTTGTTAATATCACGAAAAACCCTAAACTGGTATATATTTGATAAATTTACTCCAAACTAATTTATTGATCGACAAAAACCCCAAACCAGTATACTTGTGATAAATTTACCCAAAATCAATTTTTGAACATAAAAAACTCCAAACTGATACATTTGAGATAAATTTACCCTTGATTAGTTTCCGTTAAATTAGAATAATACCACGAAAAATCACTCTTGATTAGTTTCTATTAAATTAGATTAATATTACGAAAAATCATAAATCGATACATCTGTAACCCTAAACTGATATATCTATTAACTATCTCCCATGATATCCAACTCAATAATTTAACAGTAAAATTTAACAGAAATTAACGAAGGGTAAATTTGGCTTAACTAAATTATTTTGAGGTTTTTCGTTATTAAATTTTTTTTTTGGTTTTCCGTAGTTTTACTTGCTACTTGTTAACAAGTGGAGACTTCGCTTTACTCGATTATTTATTACCCAAAACAAGAGTGGCCGATCTTCCCCCAAAAGTCGCACGACGTACGCGAGTGGGAGGAGGACGCGAACACAAAACATACGGATCCCATCATCGCCATCCGCGACATACGCTGCTGCTCCTCCTCCTCCTTTTTTTTTTTTCCTTTTTTTGGTATTAAGAGAGGGGGGAAAAAAAAGGTCAAAGGATGAAAAAAGTCGGGGTATTTGCCAGCTAAGGAAGGACCTGCCGCTGCTGTTTTTCTTTCTCCACTCCGCTTTTTGGGCCTCGTGATTCTCTCTTCCCCCTTTCAAAAGTTAACACTCTCCTTCCCTCACTCCCCCTAACCCCTGTTTTCTCTCTCTAACATTTTCCCCTCACTCCCCCCCCTTTAACCCCTCTTTTCTCTCTCTACATTTCCCCTCACTTCCCCTCCCCTAACCCCTGTTTTCTCTCTCTCCGCATCCTCTCTCTCTCCCTCCCTCCCTCCCTCCCTCATCCATCCATGGCTTCCCACCTCGGAGCTCCTCCTCGGCCCCTCAACCGCAAATCGATCCGCAGCAGGCACGAAGCGCGCTGAAACCCCGTCGTTTTCCCCCGCGCGCACTCTCTCTCTCTCTCTCTCTCTCTCTGTCCCTGTCCCTGTCCCTGTCCCTGTCTCCGCAATGGGGATGTCGCTTGCCTCCGGGCCGACCCTCTTCGTCTTCCTCCTGGCGGTCGCGTCGGCGCTGAGCTCTCGGGCCGGGTCGGAGCCGACCCGGGACAAGCAGGCCCTCCTCGATTTCATCGGGCAGACCCCGCACGCCAACCGCGTCCAGTGGAGCGCCTCCGCCCCCGCCTGCGGCTGGTTCGGGGTCAAATGCGACGGCGCCAACTCGTCCGTCCTCGCGCTCCGCCTCCCCGCCGTCGGCCTCGTCGGTGCGATCCCGCCGGGCACCATCGGCCGGCTGTCCCAGCTCCAGGTCCTCAGCCTCCGGTTCAACGGCCTCTCCGGCCCGGTCCCCTCGGACTTCGCCAACCTGACCCTCCTGCGGAGCCTCTACCTCCAGGGCAACGAGTTCGCCGGCGACTTCCCGCCGGGCCTGACTCAGCTGACTCGGCTGATCCGGCTCGACCTCTCCTCCAACAACTTCTCCGGGCAAATCCCCTTCGCGGTCAACAATTTGACCCGCCTGACGCACCTCTTCCTCCAGAACAACCAATTCTCCGGCATCCTCCCCAGCATCGACTCCAGCGGCCTCGCCTACTTCAATGTCTCCTACAATCACCTCAACGGCTCGATCCCGACCTCCCTCGCGAGGTTCAACGAGTCCGCCTTCGCCGGCAACCTCGACCTTTGCGGCGGTCCCCTTAAGCCCTGCAACCCGTTCTTCCCTTCTCCTGCTCCGTCTCAGATCCCGCCTTCCCCGATCCCCATTGCTAATAAGTCCAAGAAGAAGCTCTCCACCGCCGCAATCGTCGCGATTGCGGTCGGCTCCGCCCTAATCGGATTCTTGATTCTGCTCCTCCTGGTGCTGTGCCTCCGCCGGCGTGGGCGTCGGCAGACGCCGAAGCCGCCGAAGCACGCGGCGGCGGCCGGGCCGCCGAGGTCCACGGCCGCAGAGGCAGGGACGTCGTCGTCGAAGGATGACATCACGGGGGGCTCGGTGGAGGCGGAGAGGAACAAGCTGGTGTTCTTGGAAGGCGGGGTCTACAGCTTCGACCTGGAGGACCTGCTGCGAGCGTCGGCGGAGGTCCTGGGGAAGGGCAGCGTGGGGACGTCGTACAAGGCGGTGCTTGAGGAAGGCACGACCGTGGTGGTGAAGAGGCTGAAGGACGTGGTGGCGAGCAAGAAGGAGTTCGAGGTGCAAATGGAGGTGCTCGGGAAGGTGAAGCACGAGAATGTGGTGCCCCTGCGAGCCTTCTACTACTCCAAGGACGAGAAGTTGCTGGTCTATGACTACATGGCCGCCGGTAGCTTGTCTGCTCTACTTCATGGTAATGCTCTCTTGCTCTCGTTCTTGTTCTCAATTAAAGTTTTAATCTTTTCTGGACCCGCAATTCTGAATTTCGATTACGGAATTCGATCTGGGCATGAGCTTGAATCTTTCTGGGTGGAAACTGAGCTTCAGGATTGGCCATGGAAATGGAGGGTACACGAGATTTTTCTCTTCCGGGCAGTTACGGTTTGTCTTTAGGGTCAGTGTTTTTTTTTGCGGTAAATATTCCACATCATTTTCTTGGACAGTGACCGATTTGGTGTCTAGCGCTGTGTTTTGACCCTGCTGATGCCCTGAACAGTTTTGGCCATGGACCATGGGAGTTTCTTTAGTATTTATTGTCTGAATCGTTTTTTTTCTTTAGTCTTACATATGACCGTGGTCGTTGAATGCCGGGCTGTTGAGGGCATTATGGTAATTAAAGCCAGTACCGTGGGAGGGGGTTGAACGCGAACCTGCACCCTAGAAGTAGCTGGAGAGGAATTGCACTGCGATGCGCCTCAGATGGCGTTGCGAGAAGAGAACAGATGCTCTGCTGAAACAACAAAAAGGAATTCCTTCTTTTGCGCAAACATTCTTTGAGTGGAAGCTACGCACCCCGGCGCACGTTAGGGGGGGGGGGCGTTGGGGGTTGGGGTGGGGGCTGCGAATTTACTGCGATGCCACTGACACAGCAACATGAGCCCTCATGATTCTGTGTGGTGTCCCGACATCTTTTTCTGGGGCTTAACTTTTTCTGCGCCCTAGATGATGAAGACCACTTGCGCTCCTTCCCTCCTTTTTTGGCCCTTGATAGGAAAGTGTCGTCTCCTTTACTCTTTCTCCCTCGAACCCACATTGCCAAGGCCTCATTTTTCCCTGTTTGTCCTTAAGCAATTTTCTCTTGAATTGCCAAAAGTAAAGGTGGGGGAAAACTGACTCTGAGCTTGGCATTATACAACTTTGGGTACCTGCTTTGCCAGAGAAGAAGACTCTTATTGCATTGGTTGAGTTACGACAGATAATGCTCGCATAGGTCTTTGAGTTGAAATGAAAGTAAATTTTCTGAGTCCAATGTCCTTGTGATTCTCGAAATTAATGTCTGTTCTTTCAGAGATGGGATGCTGCCATCTCCCGTGAGATTTTTAGGGGTGCTCTAAGATCCACATTGAAAAGATCCTTATATTGTGAAGCATGAGGGGAATGTTACTGGGGCCAAGAAATTTGCTGGGCATGGTAAATTATGAAACTCCTCTACTAATTGCACCGCATCGCATTGCAGGCAGTAGAGGATCGGGGCGTACGCCACTGGACTGGGAGAACCGGCTTAAGATTGCAATCGCCACTGGGAGAGGCCTAGCGCACCTTCACACGGCGGGCAAGGTGGTCCACGGCAACATCAAGTCCTCCAATATCCTGCTCCGACCCGACCACAATGCCTGCGTGTCGGATTTTGGACTGAATCCTCTATTTGGCACCGCGACCCCGCCCAATCGGGTTGCTGGTTACCGGGCCCCCGAGGTCGTGGAGACCCGGAAGGTCACGTTCCAATCCGACGTGTACAGCTTCGGGGTCTTGTTGCTCGAGCTGTTGACGGGCAAAGCGCCCAATCAGGCCTCCCTCGGGGATGAGGGCATCGACCTGCCCAGGTGGGTCCAGTCGGTTGTGCGCGAAGAATGGACGGCTGAGGTCTTCGACGTGGAGCTCATGAGGTACCACAACATCGAGGAGGAGATGGTGCAGCTGCTGCAGATCGCCATGTCCTGCGTCGCGGTTGCGCCCGACCAGAGACCCCCCATGGTGGAGGTGGTCCGGATGATGGAGGAAATGAATCGGGGCGAGACGGACGAAGGGTTGAGGCAGTCCTCGGACGACCCCTCCAAGGGATCGGACGGTCAGACTCCGCCCACGGAGTCGAGGACGCCGCCCAAAGGCATCACGCCTTAAAGCTCGGAGCTTCAAGAACATTCTTGCGATTCATTGAGATGGATCATTCTCAGAAACGTGCACAGGGTGAGTAAATAACAGATTCTCAAGTGTCCATCCAATTTCCATTTCAACCTGATAGAAGGGTCAACTTTTTTCTTTCTTCTCTTTGAAATTTCTTCCTTCTGTTCTTGAAATCTGCAAGGGGTCTTTCATATTTTTTGCCTGGTGGGGGTTGTGAATTTGATTCTTAGGGGGGGGCAAGTTGGAGTTTCATTTGGGGAGTTCCATGACCTTATTGGAATTTGACAAGTGACCACTTTGGTGCGCGTGTAGTTGGGTTTATTTAAATTCTTTCCTCTATCATTACTTCACATATCAATGTACTACTGTCTCTCAACTCTACCTCACGGATTTTCTTCTCTTCTTCATGTGCATCTTCTCTTTCTTTTATTTTCTTTTTCCAGCTTTATTTTATAGTGTTCCTCGTGCATTTGAACCAACTGGGTCGTTGAAAAAATTCACCTAAAATTGCTCATCTTCTGTTATGTAGTCACCTAAAAAATGGCCAAAATTCTTGGATTTATTCTTGTTTTCCCGATGGACCTGCGTGAGGTCGGCCAAGATGCGAGGCTTTTGATTAATGGATAATTTAATATATATATATATATATATATATATATATATATTTTTGGTCGATAAATACTTCTTTCATTACTAAAAAGTAAGTTTACCATAGCTGGTCCCATGTCATTACATAACAACGAAAATAGAGAAATGGGGATAGTAGACAGCCAGTTCATAAGTAATGAATCGTTCCGGTGGGCTTTTGCTACCCAATCCGCAGTCCGGTTTTCTTCTCTCGAACAAGAAGTTACTGAGACACCTTCTCAGCAGCCCAAGAGGTTTGTGCAATCTTTGATCAATGTTTGGATGGCCATAGAGCTTCAGCCTGACCCATGATGTATCTCTCCAGCAAAGTACAGTTTGACTCAATCTTCAATAGATTTCTTCGTTCCATCAGTACGCTTCCTTCGTTCAGTACGCTGGGCGAAGCTTCCCTTTGACTTTTCATGAACAGCGGGCCTTGCCTCAAGGCTAGGGTTTCGGTGGCGAGGGCGGACAGAGCGACAATTTTTTTCGCGAATCCTCCCACCAGCCACCCGAGATGGACTCTGCAGATTCCAGCCACCACTCCTTGCAGCGATTCACAGCACCATGATCCATCGATGTTCATTTTCCACGAGCCCGACGGAGGTGGTGACCATCCCTCAATTAGTAAGCCTCTCCCTTCACTTTCCCTCTGTTTCCCCTCCTTTTGGTTCCAATGTTCATATAAATTGAGGTCGCTAATTGCTTCAGTTGTTACTCCCCATGGTCGTGGTTTACTGTTCCGGAAAACCTTCACGTTCCGTTCTTTCCAGATGAGCCGGAGCACTTCGGCCAGAATTCCACCCGATTTTGACCCTACTTGGGAAGGTAGGTTCTCTGTGAGCTATTTATCCATTCGAGTGATTGCTTCCGTTGATGTCTTCAGCTTAATGTGTGAATCTAACCATATTTCCCTTTTCCAGTCACACAGAAGATGTTCGAGCGTTTCAGGAGCGTTCTCACACATCGGATACAAAGGGATCGGGTACGAGTCTTCTCTTGTAAAAGTTTTCCTTCGTTAGGAGAGCGTTGTTGCATACACTCCATAGGAAGAAGCGAATTTTTGGGTAGTGCTGAATCTGCCATATGTGAGTCCATAGGTTCTTAGGAGGCTGATATGATGTTGACGCTAGGTTGGCGTTAAATTTTTTTGACTGGGAGCACATTCTGTTGTAGCCACTTTTGACCGAATATAAGCCCGTGTTGTTACCTGTCCACACTTGACTGTCCCTATGTGAATGGATGCTTAGCGGATGGCGAGGATCTCCTGGACTATCCTTTGCTCAAAAAGTTCATTTAGCCTCACTAGGTTCTAGTCTTGAGTCACTGGTTTAATTAGTTCCTCTACGTATTTAGGGTCATGTTGATTCGCTGGGCCACCAATGCGGCCACTAGGTAGCCAAAGGTCCTCCCTGATTCGGATACTTTTGCCATCTCCCACTCTCCATCTCACATCCGATTAAATTTCCTCTCTCCCAGTTAATATGCTTTGCCACCCCCATGAAGGGCGGTTGCCCCTTCCAGCATGCCAGAATTCACCCTGTGGATAATATATTCCCTTTATAACTTGGCTCCATAGGTTTTGAGGTGCTTGTATTAGTCTCCACGCTTATCTCCCGAGCATTGCCTTATTAAACTCCACTAAGTCCCTGAATCCTAGTCCTCCCTCATCTTTCCTTGTTTTCAGTGACTCCCATTTCCTCCGATGGATTTCTTTACGTTCAACATTTTGTTTCCACCAGAAACAGGCAATTCTTCTCTCAATTGATCTGCAAATAGAAACCAGAATTTTGAAAATGGACATCGCATACTGTGGAAGTGCTTGAACCACTGTCTTGATGAGGATCTGCTTTCCCGTTTTAGAAATCAGTTTCTTTTTCCAACCCTCCAGCTTCGAGTTGACACGCGCTAAGACCCAAGCAAACATTTGTTTCTTTGATTGTCCCCCGTCGGAAGGAATTTCCAAGTATTTACCTGTTTTGTCAATAATAGGGACTCGTAGCTCATCTGCCATCTTTTCCTTTAATAGCAGCGGACAGTTCGGCCCAAAGAAGATGCCCGATTTGTTTAGATTTATTGCCTGCCCCGAAGCATAGCAGTATTGGAAGCATCAGATTTGGACATTATTGCGTTCGCTTGCGAAGTCTTTGACAACTGGGGAGCTTTGAAGGCCAATAATATAAAATGAAGGAATGTTTCAATGCAGGCCATTTTGTTTAATGGCAAAAAGAAAAGAGGACGACAAGGCAGGCCGTTTAGACGTACATAATAGCACTAAAAATATTTTTTTTTTGGAAAAAAACTTTAAACTTTTTGTCCATGCATTTACTTTTAATTCGTCTAATCAAGTTATTTTATTTGATAATTTTTTTAATGAAGTTCCTCTGTTTGACCGCAAATCCGGTCGAATCCTGACTTACATGGGCGTCGGAGACGCGGTGGTGTGATGTGGATAAAAAATTTTCCGATAAATTTTTTTTCATCTGATAAAAACCTCTCCCATCCGGATGTCCATGTCGGTGTATACATTGAATGGATTTTATCTACATCATCCTTTGATGTGGCCTTCGATGGCCAAACCTTTTCCACACACGTCCACGTGGGCATCCAAATATTTTATCCGCATCAAAACTTTGGGGTCATGTTAGCTGAATCCGGAATATATTGTCGGACGGATTTGATTAAAAAACTTTCGAAAATGACGAGATAAAATAAGAATGTGAGGACTCAAATAGAAAAATAGGGTAAAAAAAAAAAAGAAAGTTCCTCTTTTTTCCTTTTTTGTGGTGAGGAATCGGAGAGAGATATGGGAAACAGCCTGTCCGGGTCTAGGTCCACCCCTTTTCTTCCTCTTAAAAATGGGGAACAACTTTTGACCTGATTAATTCTTGATTTATAGGCTCCGAGCTAATATACTTATAATAAAATTATCCTAAAATAATTTTTTACCATCAACAATCCCAAACTGAAACATATGTGAAAAATTTATTTTTCGTTAGTTTTCGTTAAATTTTACCTTCAAATTACTGAATAGGATGACACGTAACAGTTGACGATTATATTAATTTGTAGTTTTGCCTCTCCATTTATCACAAGTTTATTAGTTTGTAATTTTTTGTAATATTAATCTAATTTTACAAAGTGTAACTTTGTTACAAGTGTACCAGTTTGATATTTTTCATTGTCAAAAAATTAATTTAGGATAAATTTATCATATGTATATCAGTTTGAGACTTTTGGTGGTCAAAAAATTAATTCGGGATAAATCTAATATATATATATTAATTTGAAGTTTTTTGTGTTATTAATTCTTATTTTATTTAATGATTTTTCACTTTCAATTGGTAAAAAAAGCTTATGAAAGAATTAACTCTTAAGAAATGGACAGAGTGTGGTCAAACTTTACGGTGGTGGGCTTATTGGGGGACGTGCCTCTTTGGGAAAGCCACGCACAATTAGAGGAGTTTGGCGCACCGAAAGCATATCAGTGTAGCCAAAGCGTCACTTCCCATCTGGCTTTCATTTTTTGCGTCATCTTCATTCTTTTAGGCCCTTTTCTTTCCTTTTTGTGGAATGCATCGTTCATGGGAATTTACCCTTTTGATTGTTAGGAACAATTGGCATGTTGGGGTGACTTTCACTTTGAAGCAAATTATGTCCCCCTATCATTTCTTTCTTCTCATGAAATGCCGTTCGTAAACAGTGCATATATAGAAGAAGGTGGTTGGATTCCATTGAACGTTTCAAACCGAACTTCCATGACACATTTCCTCAAGTTAATTTTCATTTCACAAAAAATCTCAAACTAGTACGTCTAATCTAGATCCTAGGATTCCTTCCAATATCAAGTTGAAATGTCCATACGTTAATACACACAAGAGACTAATACAAAATAAATCTAATGTGAAAAGTCGTCGTGTATCGATATGTGAGCATTAACGGAGTACTATACAAAATGCTAAGGAATGGTAGATTTGAATCAAGGGTACCGTTTTGTGAGGAAAAAAAACTAGGTAAATATTTCATGGATATGTCAATTGGGATTTTTAATGGTAGTAACCCTAAAAGGAATAAAAAGATAATTGACCAATCTGATACCAATATATTTTCAAGACTACTTTTCTCTATTAAAACTACGAATTAGTATGGCATGCACCTTCAGTGGAAAGCAAAGTTGGCAGGAGCGATCCACGCACCGTTGATTCGAGAAAGCGGGTGGTTATAATTCTCAAATCAAAGAGAGACGCTTCCATTCATGCAATACATCGTACTCATCAGCGGTGCACGCCCTATTTCCCTCCGAAGTTATTAACCAATCGATTTCGTTAATGATAATACATAAGCGGGCCATGACATTGACTAGACCATGTTTGGTTTAATCACCACTTTTAGGTGGGACTACGTGGGGGGAAGAAAAGATGCCCTTTTACACGTAAAACCTACGTGCTTAAGTTCAAGTTTGGTGGGAATATTAGATGGGGTGATGTCCTTATAAATAAATGAGACATAAGCGTAAACCATAATTCACACACAACACATCATTTCCCCTTTTTGATTTCCTCTCCATTGATGATGCATCCGATTAATTGCATGCCCACAACATCGTGACCCCACTCAACACACACACACACACCACTGAATCTATGTCCCCATCATCACTTTGTTGGCACCAATGTCCAATGGAAGCTGAGAAAAAAATATTATGATTAGTCCAACCCCACCGCCCCCCTCCCCAAAGTGTTTTCTTGATGCGAGATAGATTCTTCAATAAGTTAATTGGCAATGGGAAAATTCCAAAAAAAGAAAAAAAAAAAAGGAAAGCTGAAAAGAAATGACCCCACCACAAATTCACACTTTCTATTGTTTCATAAGTCGGAAATTTTTGTTTTTTATATTTTTTTTGGTAAGGAAATTTTTGTTTTTTTATTTTATCTTGCATTTTCTGGCATTTTTCTGTCTGTCCTACTCCACGTCTAAAACTACACGTTCCCACCTCTAATCTTCTGAGAAGGTAGGAAATCGAATTCCCCACCTCTCCCTTCCCAAGTAGCATTTTCTGGCTTGAAGCACTCGAATATGCTATTGAAGTTTATAAGGATAAGTGTACCATAAGTCACAAAACTTGTTACAAATATACAATTGAGTCATAAAACTAACAAAAAGTGTAATAAAATCATAAAACTTGTCACAAAAGTGCAATCAAGCAATAAAGCTTTTAAAAAAGCAATCGAGTCCTAAAACTTATTACGAAAGCGTAATCGAGTGCTAAAACTTTTAAAAAGTGCAATCAATGGAAAGATTTGTTTGAATCAATTTGACAAGTCTAAAAACTCAATTGCGCTTTTTGAAAATTTAAGGACTTAATTGTACTTCTTAATAAGTTTTAGGACTAATTGTACTTTTTAAAGTTGTGAGACTTAATTGCACTTTTGTGATAAGTTTTAAGACTTCCAATGCACTTATCATAAGTTTATGTATGGAATATCTATTTAATCCCATGTTGGTAGAAATCTACTCTTGTAACTTAATCATAAAAAAAATAGGTATGAATTACACGAGTGGAAAATGATGTAGCATGATCTTGGTGCGGTAATTAGTCGATCTAGTGAGAGAATCCCAATCCTAAAGATGTACGGGAAGTCAGTTATAAAACAAAATGGATTACTTGTATATAAATATTTACATTTTCAAATTACACATTTATCTAATAACTTGAAGTTTTAAAATAACTGACAATAGTCTCATGAAATTTTATATGGTATCAGAGAATGAGGTGCCGATTTCAAATTTTTTCGGATCCCCTATTTATCGCCTCTCTTATTATGTATCTTCATTGAGTGCTTGTCCACGGGCGCGGTACAATTCGCCTAATAATTTTAATGTTTCAAATAGTTTGTATGTTTTAATGGCTAAGGAGAAAAAGCTTCTTTTTTTTTTTTCCATTTCACAGTTCACCTACTAAATGTGGTTTGCACCTAAATTTTTGGCCTCCTAAATTGAGCTGTGATTTATGGCGTGTGTACCGCATTTGTCTATACTAATTGTAAAATTAGATCACAGTGTACATCCCACAATACATGCATAACTACTCATCCTGTGAAATCCGATTATGTCCATAGCACAGTATGCAAAGGATCGGCCCCTCGAGAGATCACAGAAAGCCTCTTCCCAAATACACTACAATCACACCTCATGAGTTCCAACTTATGGAGGCGACGGTGAATTTTGTTCCTCTGTTGACATCTCTCTATCAAACTTAGCGAATCCGCATTAGAACTAGATTGCAAACTACTCATATCTGCTCTAATCGAGTAAGTCGAGATTGGCATGCAGTGGCTGCCGAAAGTCTAGAGATGAATTCTCATTCTTGCTTCCACTCCCTCGCGTAGCAAGGCAATCAGAGCATCGAATTTGCTTTGCAACTGTCATCGGAGTGGACTGATCGGTTACGTCACGTTTCTGAATCCTTCATATGGTAATCTTTTAGGAGAGCAAGTTTATTTTCCAGTTGTTATGGAAATGTTGTCTGAAGAGTAGTCAGAAGTTGGAACAAAATCAGTGCCGGCAGTTTCCTGCTGATATGTGCTCAAGAACTCAAGCTAACACATAGATCTACAAGCTGGTCGACATAAAATTGATTAAACTACCATGCCGGCCAGATGAACAACACAATGCAAATGTACTTTTAGTGCTTCATTACACTTTCGGCTTTGCCTATCTCTTCTGAAAGTTTAGAGCCTTCGTAGCATAGGTGAATACACTAACAAAGAGCAGTACAAATCCAATCAATACGACCGATACCACCCACAAGAAGTCGGATCTGAAGCCGAAGTAATCCCTCAGATACTCCGCAACCGTCTCGCCCGAGTCAAGCATACTATGCACATCACCATATTGTGCAGTGACCAAGCCGTATAGACTCCGAACTAGCGGGCATATCCATGTATACCACCTCCACCACACAGCAATTCTCTGCCATAGGAAGAAAGACCGTTAAGGTTAAATTACCCGGTGCGATCCTCGTTAAAATCAAATCTACAAAGCAGGGTGCAAAGGCGGGTGGTCAAAACTTTACCGTCCTGGGAATCACAATGCCCGAGAAGAGAGTCCATATTGTGTAGGACATGCCACTGGATGCCGCAGTGATCACTTGATTAGCACTGACTGCTACGATAATCATCCCAAAGTACAGAAAGTATAAGATGGAGATGAACAAGAAGAACAGGGTTAAGAGGAACCTTGAAGCCATCCATTCATATCCCATCATCGCGAATGTTATGGTCCAGGAAATAACAACCTGAAGTATCGTATCTGGATTCTCAATTGCAGCCTGTAAATCAACAAGGATCATTCGTGAATATTGTAAAGTAAGGTTCACATTCAGAGTACTCATGCCTAAATCTCATTATGCCATCTTTAAACGGCTCATTAGATTATATGCCTGCTGTGAATTGGAGCCACTCGGCTCTACAACTTAGTCTCCTACTATGTAAGTTTCTACAAGTCGATAAACATGAAATTCTACTTAATCACCTGAGCCACTGCATAAGGTAAAGCAGAGTACATTTCAGCTGCACGCTCTCTATAATACACGATTCTCTCAGCCACTATCATTGGACGCAACAGAAACACTTTGCGTTCCCATAAATGTGATTGTAATGAACATAGCACCCACTCCGTTCAGTATATCCTCTCTCGATCTCCTGTGCGACGAATCTCATTCATGGTTGCTCAATAAACAATAACATGATGAGAGATGACAGTATAGGTTTTTTTTATGTATCATACCTTTTGGAGCCAAGATCCCAGAACAAGATGCCAAACACCACGGCCGCAGACACGGTGAAAAGAAACCGTGCTGCTGTATATGATACATTCCGCCAGTAGGATTTGTGCTGTTTCCACAAGCAAGCTTTGAACTGAGACAGGAAGGACTGTGAGTACTTTGAGGGAAAACTAAGGGGATGTGATCCGAGAGAAGGCAAGCTCAATTCCCTAATTAAAGCTTCATTTCTCCTGTACCAAGCAGTCCTTGAGGTGAGATATTTAAATAAAAAAACCCATCGACTGTTCTTTCCTTTCAAATAAACAAGAGATGAATTTTTTTATTGATACCTATAAAGTTCTGATCTCTTGTACTCATCTGCAAACTCTACACCCAAGATCTCTTCTTGTGCCCTTGTAGTGACTTCCAACACCCAGTTTGCAGGATTAGTATTGTCTCCTATTCTTCCAACTCCAGGTGTGGTCTTCAAAAACCACCAATTCATACAAAAATGAGTCGGCCGATGTGATTATGAGGTAACTGAAAATGGAATTAAGTGCATATATAAGTGGAACAGGGTATATTTAATGCAAATGCCGACCTCGAAATATGCTATCATCATACGACATTGCAGTCCCAAAGGACCTTCATATATTTCTCTTCCACCCAGGGTCAATAGGATCAACTGTGATTAGTTCAAAAAAGCAAAGTTATGTGCTTTGCTGAATGACATACTGAAAGAAAGCATGTTTAGTGTTGCCGATGTTACCTCATCGAAGGATTCAAATATGTCAAGACTTGGCTGATGAATCGTGCACACTACTGTCCTTCCCGTATCAACGGTACTTCTTACGGTTCTCATCACAATAGCAGCTGCTCGGGCATCAAGGCCTGAAGTTGGCTCATCCATGAAAATTATGGACGGGTTGGTGACAAGCTCAACCGCAATGGTTAACCTTTTCCGTTGCTCCACCGAAAGTCCATTAAGATTCGAAACTCCAACGAAAGCATGTCTAAGAGGCGTCAGCTCAATCAAGTCCATCACCTCCTCTATGAAAAGCTGCATCGTTCACACATATACTGCAGTTATTACCATCAGGCAAAAGCTCGTGTGAGATAATGCAGTTTGACACACAGAATTAGACGCACCTCTCGTGTCTTCCAGTTAGTCTCTGGAGGCAATCGGAGCCATGCTGAATAGAGAAGGGACTCATACACGGTAACAAAAGGAGAATGTATGTCTTCCTGTTCGCAGCACCCGGAGATCCGAGCAAAAGTTGCCTGCTCCTTTTGGTGACCTGATATGGTGATGTTTCCTTCTATGTATCCGCTGTTCTTCCTTCCAGCCAATACATCGAGTAATGTAGTCTTTCCAGCGTCACTAACTCCCATGAGTGCCGTCAGAACTCCTGGTCTGAAAGCTCCACTAACACCATTCAGAAGCTTTAACCGATTCTGCTGAGAATTTTGGAATCCCTGCAAGTTCAAATTTTACGGATAACCGTTGAATTTGTGACCAACGATTCGGTTCTTAAGTCACTGAATTGCGAACAAAAGCATGAGTACCTCTGGCATATCGACAGAATATGTGACATTCTCAAAGGTGACGGACAACGGAGTAAACGGGAGATGCATTCTTTTTCTGCCTTCACCATCTTCTCTAATTTTGTGTTTTTCGTTCAACACTTCTTCTGTCCTAAACACAGCTTGCGATTTCCCATACTCTGCAGGAAATTTTTTTTTTTTTTTGATAACCCAGGGAACCCCCGCACGGCCGACAGCCGGGGAGTAAACCCAGGGGGCGACACGTGCTAGCCACCACACACGTGCCACCGGTTAAGTCACCCTGCGGCGCCTGGGATTCGAACGCTCAACCTTTTGCGAGAGGAAGAGTGCGCGCTCCAGCAGCGCCACCCAGGCGGGTGGAAAAGTTCAGTGTGCTAAGAATCGTCAATTGTGGGAAACATTGACAAAACCAGCGGATCAGCTCCTAATGATTTTAGCTTCCGATTGAGCTAAGAAAGTGCCAGAGTGCTGACAACATTTAACAGAACAGTGAAGCCGATCAATGCGCCAAGGCTGATCAATTATACAGTTTCCACAAAATTTTACAGGAGAAACTGCATATTATTACAATAACAACAATTGATGGCGTACATGACTCCAAGATTCACCAAGAAATTCATTTACTGAGATGGCGGTTTGCGTGTACAATAGCGGAGACAACCAGAAGCCCCATGTCAGCCACTTCTTCATTCTTGCTGAAAGGAAGACGAGGGTTCATGTGACTTCCGAAGCAAATAAATACAGTTCTCTCTATCTTTTAATGAAAAGGCCATACCTCGCGATAAGATAAACCCACCAAAGGTTAGAACCCAAATCATTACAAAGCTTCCGGAAGTATTTGCAATGACATGGTCCCGGCTCAGCGCGGCTGTGCAATGGAAAAGTGCATATGACATTAGTCCACTTAACACGATTGCAACATATTGCTTTAGTAACCTGAACAATAAATCAACAAGTCAATGGTAGCGATCCACCAATACTAGAGATTACATGACTGAGAAATGTTTATGCACAAATCGGGTGATGAAACTCAGCCTTATGACACTAGGATCAAATCCTATTATATAATAAGTTGTGGCAACCACAAGAGCGACTTCTATCATACATAAAGGGAAACAGAGGATTGATGATGGCAATGAGAAAGCCCATGAAGGATAAAAATGGAGATTCCTATGCTTGTAGAACACAGGAAGCTTGTCAATTGTTGTTGGAAGCTCAAAAAATCCGGCGAATAATATCATGTAGATCAAGAAATAGAGTACACCGAGATGCACCGTTCCATCTTCTACTGAATTATGCTGCTTTCTGGCTTGTCCAACTACCGTTGCCACAATGATTGAAGAGATCCAAATCTGGCACACCAGTTAGATGAGGTCAAATTTTTTTGAATTTGTAATGTAGCCTAGAAAAAGAAACTTCACTCACTTGAAGTGTCTTGATTATGTGCATGTGGGTATCCCTCTTCATTAGAGTTGCTTCCCTTGACAAGCAGGCTTTCAATAGTTCCCTCTTGCTAGCACCATACTTAGATTTCGTCAATGCGGCAGCATGATTTTTTGACCTAACAAATGGGGTCTTCAGCTCCTCTTCATTAGCTCTTCCCACATGAAATGACTTGAAGGCCTCAACAAACTCAGCAACTGGAATATAACGGTATAGCGATTCTTCATTGACCCAGTATTGCCTCTGATCCTTTCTTGAAGTCACCTTTTAATCACAGTCGAAGCAAAGTTAGGCATGCAAAATTTGTTTGTCCAGGAGCAGGTTGTCACTTTGGAGATAGAATACTAGAGAGCCGATAGAAAGCAGATCATGTAACTTAAACTCATGTATTGCTTGGATAATAGAATACCCAACATGCCACCATGAATTCGTGTTAGTTCAGAAATTTCTCTATTCCTCCTAGAAATGTTACTTTTAAAAAAAAAGTGTGCACGGTTGACAATTGGAAAGATTCGCCAAACAATTGCCATGTCATGAACTAAGCTAGCAATACTGCATAAATGCTTATGCGATTACAGCAAACCTACTTCCTGCAAATAGTCAGCAACGCCTTTTCTGTCAGGACATCTGAAGCCCATAGATTCGAAAATTTCAAGAATGCATTCACGTGGGCCTTGGTACACTAGTTGTCCTTCTGAGAGGAGTATAATGTCATCGCAGAGCTCAAAAGTTTCTGGAGGTGGCTGGAGAAGTGAGACGAGAGCAGTCCTGTTAAATATGTGGATGGATTGCCTGATAGAATTTACTATCTGAAAGGTGGTCGAACTGTCGAGACCAGTTGATATATTGTCCATGAAAAGCGCATTTACAGGACCAATCAGCATTTCCCCTGAACGAATAAAATCAGAAAAAAAAAGTGGAAATAGGTAACCAGTGCGCATCAAACTAAGCCGTCTCATACAAGAATTACATCCACGCGGTTCTTTACCAGTAGTAACACGTTTCTTTTGTCCTCCAGAAATGCCCCTCCTCATTGCATTCCTATCATAGTATCGGCGAAAACTTCAAGTCCTAAAATCTGGGAGAAATCAAAGCTTGGATCAGTGCAATGTGTGAGATATACGATCTAATAGTTCTAAAAATAGTTTGTTTTACCCTGAGAACATAGTAACTGTGTCTTCCTTGTGTTCCTTCAAAACCGATGCCTGTACCCCAATAAATTCTCAGCATAAGAACCTTTTGGCAAGAATATAAGGAAAAATTGGAGGAGAATGTCTCCAAGTAAACTAAGATATGTCTACCTTCATCAGAGCATCTATATAAGGATCTGGCTTAATTTTCAGTAATTTCTCCCTTCTCAGAAGTTCTGTAAGCATGTCTGCAGGTTGTGGATTTGGTAGAAGTCATGAAGATGCTGATTGTCTGTGTCTAACAGCTCTATTATTTGCAAATTTTAACTTACCGTAGCTAGAACCGAGTCCTTGACATTTTGCAGAGAAGCCCAATGTTTCTCTAATAGTCAACAGGGGAATGTGGATGTCATCCTGGCCAACGTAAGCAGCCATCCTTTCTGGCACGAACTCGTGCATTTTGTGTCCATTGTATGTAACTTCTCCTGAAAACTACAATTCACAAGGAAGTTATGAGATGATTGAAGACTGGTGCAAATCCCGTATGCCATAAGAACTGCAATATTTTTGAAGATAAATTCTAGAAGAAGGTTGTTATACGTTCAGTTCCAGATCTAGCTTTCCAGTCAAAGCTTTGAGTAAGGTGGTTTTGCCGGAGCCAGGAGGTCCCATCAGCAAGGTCATTCTGCAAACAAATTAATAAGTGTGCAATCTTCATACTGTGCACCCGAAAGGGTCAACAGAACTGAAGAAAGTTGGCTGAGTGATTAATGGAAATCGGGTACCTTCCAGGTCTTATTATACCACTGACATTACGAAGAACTGAAAACCTTCTCTTATGACTCGGAAGGAGATGAAGACAATGTCCTACATCCTTTACGACAGAACAGACAATCACTATGAAAGCCTCGAGAATGACAACACAAAAGAAAGAAAAAAACTCATAATTGAATTTATGTTCCAGTTTCAAAGGAATACCTCCAGCCGGTTGACAAAGGAATTGAGTACTGTCGGTAAAGCTCTATCACCCATGTAAGCTTCTGCCTCGACATTGAGATGCTGGAATCGAACCTCAATTGTCGGTAATTTGAGACCAACCCTGTTCTTCAAAAAATATAAAAGACATAAATACTTTGATACCTTTACCAAAAAAAAAAAAAATTACTTTGATATACAAATGGGGCAGGAATTTGCTTATGATTTTTTCGACTTGCAATATCCATCTGTATAAACTTCTCGCAAAAAGAACCATCTTGAACTCTCAGAACGGGATGAATTAGCGGCTATCTCATTCTTCTAATACAAGTACACCTAACCTGTCTATCCTGTGCTTGAGCTTCTGCAGGTACTGTTCGTTGCTATCATCTTTCTTCAGAAACCTATCCAATAAGCCTCGCCTCTCCTCAAACCCAAGTTTTGTGAGGTCTGTTTCTTTGAGATCTCCCGCAACTCCATGCAGTACCCCTTTCCGCACTCTCTGATATGCCGGCAGACGCTCGATAGCAGCCCATTTGAGAGCTTCTTCATCGTCTTGTCGATTCCTACTACTACTATGAATGCTATATGCATTTGAATAGGTCCTAATGTGGCCTAGCTCTATCGGCTAATTCACAATCTACAGATTCAGGAATGTAGAACACCTCAAATCATGCTTCTTGGCGTCCATTTATAATAGTTTCTGGCGTTCCAAGATAGGAAGAAAACAACATTATCAGATTTTTTTTTGAATAAGAATGAGACAAAGTTTTAGCATCTTAATTATAGTAGATACTCTGTCAGATTTTGCATTGAATGACTTTATAAATGACTATAAATTTGGAAAGTGAATGTGTTTGTTGCTCTACAATCCTTTATCGGCAAAATGACATTAAAAGTGCCAAAAATTTTGTATGACGCCCCCTTAGTTCCAAAAGTTTTCGCCAAAGTTTTCGTTGGCTCGCTTAAGTGTCAAATCGAAGACAAAATAATTACTTAAGTACCTCCGATGAGAATTTTAGGCCAAAAGTATTATGTGACACGTATAATTAAAAAATAAAAATGAGTTGGCATTTTTTTAAAAAAATACCAGTCCACATGGACATGCAAAATAAGGTCGCTTAATAGAACGTGGATGGGCAGGGCAAAAACGACGTCTTTTAGTCCAACCAAGCAAAAAGAACATCGCACACAAGGTTATATGGTTCAATTGTCTTCAATGCTGGCTGACCATCGCGCCATTCTCCCTATCGCTGTCGTTCACCTGCCGTCGCCATTGCTTGCCGTCCGTGTCACTCTCACTCACTTAAGTTCGTCATTCTCACACCCCCAACGCAACATAAATAAGAGTAATGACACGATCGTCCTTTCACTCAAATGAAGCAACCTCAACGTAACAAAACTCAACATAATATCGAAATATATACGTCTGCATATATATTTGATAAACTGTTTTTTTGGTTTGTATAAACCATCAAAGAGCTATATGGACAAACCCATCATAAAGTTTACTTAAAAGCTCAATAGCTATATACAACTCATATTAAAAAGTCCCCACTATAAAAAAGTCCTCCCGATAACACTAACACACTCGTCCTACTTATGGCTCGATGAAGAATTTGAAAAGTAAATAAAATGAAAGGAATGAGCTACCACGGCCCGATAAGTAATACATTTCTTTTAAGCAGATCGAACATTCACTATATATAATTATAAAACGATATCATATCATTTCAAATTTAATATATGATATATGTAAAATATTGAAAATGTATGATGATTTTCCAATAAAAATTTATACGTACAAGATGAGTCAACTCAATAATAACAAGCAACTATCAACAGTTTATTCCTTTAATTAATCTCATCAAATCACATGTTGATGGTCTATTTCATCGATTAATCTCAAATCACATGTCAATGGTTCATTCTATTGATCAAACTCAAATCACATGTTAATGATCCATTCCATTGTCCGAACTCATGCTCCTATATCTAATCATGATCATGCATAATGCCCAGTGAAAAAGTGACCAAGATTCCCTCTTGGCAAGGTCTTAACCTATATTGCTGGTTGTTCAGCCCATAAAGATATCCTAAAGTAGTATGTGCATACCTACAAGACCTTCAATGGGCTCATAACAATATTGAACATGAAAACAAACTCACAACAATATCCTCCAAAATTCACAAAGTTAAATTAAAATGTATATTATAAATCAATTTCATAAACCAAAACACATAATCTTTCTACAACCCAGCTCTTTTGCTGGAATTACTTTTTGTAAAGTATTTCTCAAATCTTTACCAAACTCATTTCATAAACCAATTCGTAAAGCCATATATATTTCATATAAATAATTTTACAATACCTTTCGAAAACCATTCTCAAATCATTCACAAATACTAAAAGGTAGTAATAGTTTGATCCAATTTATACTAGAAATATGCTCTCAATAACTCCTACTATATTAAAACTCTTCATTTTCAAGATATGGTTGTAAATTCATAAAAGAACGAGTAACACTCAACTGGGGAAAGCCGAAAACCAACCTTAGTTACTCAAGCCAACGTACTCGAATTCCTAACAATTAATTGAAAATCGATATAAAAAATCGAATAATACACTATTGTAATGAACGACACAACTAATTACACTTATTCTTCAATAAAATGGCACCCACACGCTAACAAATAAACTTGTTTATAGCAAATATCAATTTTTTCCTTACGTGTATTATTTGTTACGCATAACTCGCTCATGAAGCTTTCGAACTTCATTCCAAACAAACCATACTTCGAAATTGATTTTCATCAAACACCACCGCTCCACAACACCCTAGGCTACTTATTCCATAAGAATCACAACTCAAAAACTCATCAATTGAACCTCGTAATTTAAAATCTACATAACTTCAAATTTGTCTACTAACTTCCAAAATTATTACAATAATAAAAATAATAGACTTGAATACTAAATCGGTATTGCAATTCGCAGTTGATACGGCTTGTCGACGTGTCCGGACGGTGAACGCACATAAATGTTCTCTCTTCTTTTCTTTTTCATGGACGAGACTTCTTTATTTCCCTTGTTTTTTTTCGCCGATGGTCTTCTCCTTTTTAAGCTCACTTACACGATTCGTTGAAGGAGAACGAGCTGTGGTTGGACTTGGGCTTGGGCTTTACTAACAAAATAATTGGCTACTTAAGTCCATTATCATAGTCATCCTCTCCGAGCCGCTCAATTATAGGGAAAAATTAGGGCTTGAAGAATAGGGGTAGTGACACTGAAGTGTGATAATAACAAATGTCACACCCAAACCCACTAGAATAGGGATAGTGACATGGATTGAGGTAGTGATACGGCCATCCTTCTTTTTATAGACGTAGTCTTAAAATCAAAACAATATATCAGAGTTTCAATAATCCATCAAAAGATATATATTATAAATATTCCCAATGAAGAAACTAAACCTCCACATATGACAATTCAGACATATCCAACTATCATATTCATACCTACAATTCAACTACCAAAAGTTGTTACTCTTGTACTATTCATAACTAACCGAAGAACCTGAAAAAAAAAAAATCGAAGGAATGAGGTGAGCAATCATAGCTCTAGTGTGTAATACATCTATTCTAAAAAGATCAAGCATTCACTATGCATCTTTATAAATAGATATCAAACTCACTTATCTTAATCTAGTGTGTAATACACATACAAGATCAAATGAGTTATATCACTTTAAACTAATCATGTTCATATCAAAAATATTCCTTAATCAACAACTATTAGAATAAATATCAATGGTCAATTCCATTGATTGATCTCAATCAAATTAAATATCGATGATCTATTCCATTGACTAATCTAATACTCAATATCTAATTATGGTCACAATTTAACAATTGTGAAAAGGCAACCAAGTTTACTCTTCTTGGCTCGATCTACCACCTATATCAATCAACGATTCAACCAAGAAGGAAGTTGTAAAACAGTATGCATACTTACCACCTTCAATGGGTTCTAATCATAGCAACATGAGCAGGATCCATCAACCTCAATCTCCAATAACCCACAATCAACTCCAGAAATCATTTCAAAACTCAGTTTCGTGAGGTTTGTTTCTTTAAGATCTCCCGTAACTCCATGCAGAACAGCTTTCCACACTCTCTGATATGTTGGCAGACGCTCGAGAGCAACCCACTTGAGAGCTAACGCTATGTGCATTTGAATAAGTCCTAATGTGGTCCGGCTCCATCGGATGTTTCACAATCTAAAGACTCAAGAATGTAGAACGCCCAAAATCATGCTTCTTGGCGTCCATTTATATTAGTTTCTAACTTTCCAAGATAGCAAGGAAACAGCATCGTCTTATTATAGTTACTTAATGAGGCACATCTGAGAAACTTAATTATAGTGGATACTCTATCACAATTTGCATGGGATATCTTCGAAAATAATTGTAATCTTGGAAAGTGAAAATGTGTTTATGTTGGGAGCACCTTCCTGATTTGGAAGCTTACCAATGTTGTTGCTCTACATTGCTTTATCTCCATGACCACACACGAAACCGATGAGCCACACACGAAGTCGGAGCCGAAAGAATGAGATGGTCCCATCCAAGTGTGTCTGATGTTCTTCGATTTCCCTGCCGCTTGCCCTTTTTGGGAATGGCTTGCTAAGTGCGTTTGGTAACCATTCTATTTTTGAAAATAATTTTTTTAAATTTTATTCCCGAAAACAATTTCTATTCATTTGAAGGCATTTGATAAATGCCCAAAATTTCAATTCTTGAAATGGAAAAAGAACATAAATGCGTTTGATAACGGCACAAAATTTCTTTTTATTATTAATATTTTGAATTTTTTAATATTTTTTTCTTTTTGTTTTTCCTTTTTTTCCTTCTTCTTCCCCTTCCTTGGCCATGGACAGGTCATTGGTGCCGGCGACCAACCACAGGCCAAGGCCAACGAGGGCGCCGCGGCCCTCGCCAACCACAGGCGAGGGTTGGACCCTCACCGCCCGAGCGAGGGCCACCCTCGTCGGATCTGGTGAGGGCGGCGGCAAGGGTCGCTCACACCAAATCCGGCGAGGGCCGCGACACCCTCGTCGACCCTGGCCTATGGCCGGTGGTCGGCGGCCGGCGATTGGCCATAGGCCAAGAAGAAAACGAAGAAGAAAAAGAAAAAACATCTTTTTTTCCATTTCTGATTTTTGTTTCCTGCCTTTTGATTCTATTCCAAAACTAATTCTAGGCACAAATTTGTGCCCGGGAACAAAAAATTTACCAAGGATATGCTTAACAACTTGCCAAATAGTAATTGATTCTATTCTTTTGTTCCCAAAATTAGTTCGGGAATAGAAATCCGCTTATTAAATTTTTTGTGCTCGGGCACAATTTTGCAAAAAACTATGCTCGGAATCTGTTTTGGAATAGAATTAAGAAGCAAAAAAAAGTAGTTTCTTGATTTTGGAACAATTTTTCCGAAACTGATTCTTTTTGGTTTGTTGTTGTTCTTTGACCCCGCCACTTGTCGGCCGCCGACGACCGGCCATAGGCCAGGGCCGACGAGGGCGTCATGGCCCTCGATGGTGGCCGGCGAGGGCGGCTCGCGGCTGCAACAGTGAGGCCTCACCCAGCCAAGGCGAGGCAGACCTCGCCGTCGCGACCGACCGCAAGGGCCGCGACGCCCTCGTTGGCCCTGGCTTGTAGCTAATTGCCGATGCCAGAGGCCGGCCATGGCCAAGAAAGGAAGGAGAAATAAAGAAAAAAAATATTTAAAAATAAAAAAATATTTAAAAATTCAAAATATTATTATTATAGAGAAATTTTATGCAGTTACCAAACACATTTCTGTTCTTTTTTATCCTAAGAATAGCAATTTTGAGCAGTTATCAATTACCTTCAAATGCTTAGAAATTGTTTTCGGACACAGAATAAAAAAGAATCATTTCTGCCCAGAATTTGATTCTAGGTACAGAATAGTTGCCATGCGCGGCCTAAACGGATTTCTGTTCTTTTTTTATTCCACGGAACAAAAGAATAAAATCAATCACTATTTAACAAATTACCAAACGCATCCCTAATGTCCGATGGTGGCTACTTCATTTAATGAGCTGAGATGGCCTCTTACGTTATGAATGACTCGTCGTCGCGTCATTCATAACACTGTACTTAGTATGGGTGATCGGTTTCCGATCCAATCCGATTTCAAGGTGAAATAGAACCGAGAACTGGACCAGATCTGGTCCTAGGACCGAGAACCGGACCAGATCTGGTTTGGTCCAATAGAACCGGTCACTTTTATATTTTTTTTTCCCACCACAACGAGAAAGAGTGACAAATCTCAATATATTGATGGAAGAGACGATGAATGAAGAGTCATTGTGGTGCGACTATAAGGGAAAAGCATTGTATGTGGGTTTAGTTCACATTTTACTAACTTTTTTGAAGAAATGAAAACTAAAAAAAAATTATATGTAGTTGGTCCGGTCCGATTTTCCCTTGAAACCGGGACCAGAACAGCCCAGACGCCAATTCCACTTTTAGGAACCGGGAACCGGATTAAACAGGCCAGTACGGGCGATTCGTTTTGCACACCTCTAATATTTAGTAGAATAATAGTAATACGGATAAGGGAAAATTTCAAATAAAGGTATGAAGTGAGAGCATTTTCTAAAAAAAGGCTTAAAAGTGGATTTTGCTTCAAATAAAAGCCTAAAGTGACTAAGTGAGTCTCAAATAAGGGTCTAAACTTATCAGCCAAATGTTCGCCAGAAGACATTTTCCAGCTACCAAAGCAGGGGTGTTTTTGTCCAAAATTCCGAATTGTATTAAGATCAAATCTTACTTCAATTTCTCATGTTTTCTTCTTCCTCATCCGCTGTTCCTCAAGCAAATCCTTCTGGCCCGATCCGCAGTCGCTCTGTGCCCGGTCATCGCCACTCATTGCCCGATCCTCATTGCTCCTCGCGAGCTGCAGTGTCTTCCGCGGTCGTCTCTTCTTTCCCAGGTAGGGTGTTCAAATCTGGGTTTGAGTCTGATTTGTTCGTGACGGACCCCTTGATCACTTGTATTCGGCTTTCCAGAAGACCTAGAGTGCCCGCTTGGTGTTTGACGCCGGGTCTGTTCTGAATTCCATTCGCTGGAATGTTACAATAGATGGCTATGTGATAAATGCAGAAGTTGATTCCAGTGCGTGAACTGTTCGATGAAATGACTGAGAGGGACACGCTTGGACCTTGATGATAAGGGGTTACATTAGGAGAGGGGAGATGGAAGAGGCGAGATGGTTTTTCGATAGAATGCCATTCAGAGATACCTTTTGGCGGGATTGTATCGATGGGTAGGATTGGTTGTTTTTTGGTGGCTCTTGAGTTGTTTAATTCAATGCCTTCTTGTAACGATTTAAGATACAATAATGCTGGAATTGTGATCACTCAGTTCCTGTTGATATTGGACAAGTGCATACATTTGTTGTTCCACAGTTCCACATGTAAATAACTATATTTTAAACAAAACACTAGGTGTTCGGAGTTTTTCTGGTATTTCTGAGTGTTATGTGTCTTAATTGCACATAATGATAAGGTTATTTACTACCATATTATCGATTGATATGTCTGTCACTATGATCATAATGGTTGCGTTATACTCTGCAAGGTGACAGTGGATTGTTTGTACAAGGGCCCTTCATGTTGTGCTAATTCTTACCTTCCAGTGCACCTGACAAGCTGAAGTTTATGCAGATATCTTAGCTTTAGCAACTTTAAGGGGGAAATTCCGACGGAGTTTGCAAATCTTCCTAAACTTTGATATCTCTATCTACAAGAGAATCATTTGACAGGATGAATTCCACCAGGATTGTGGCAACTTGCCAAATCCCGTCATCCATAAATCTTTCTACTCATTGGGCAATTTTTCAATGGAGCACTCATCTCATTCTTACTAGTTATGAATGGCATTGCTACGTTGTTCTTCCTTAGTACGTTAGCAACAGACATTTGGTTGGTACTTTGAGGGAAACGACACAAACGAAGGCTGCTTTCCAGCTTTTAGGAACTTGTAAGTATAATTGCTGGCAAGTATGTAGTTATTAACTCCAGAACCATCTAGCCTCTTAACCCCCTATCATAAAGGTCGAAGTGCAAGCCTCTCAGTCATTTCATCGAACAATTCACGCGCAGAATCAACTTCTGAATTCATCAGATAACATTTAGCACTGCAGCAAAAGGAGTCCAGAACAGACACCACGTCAAACACCAAGCAAGCACTCCAGGGCCTCTTGAAAGCCAAATACAAGTGAATCAAGGGGTTGGTCACGAAAAAATTTGGCTCGCACCCAAGTTTGAACACCTTAGTTGGGAAAGAAAGGACGACGGATGACTAACTGAAGCTTGCAAGGAGCGGGCAAGGAGCAACAAAGGGTGGCGAGGACCGGGCGCATAGCAACTAACGATTGGGCGAGAAGCCGGCGAGGGTGATTTGCTCGAGAAGCAGTGGGAGAGGAAGAAAAAAAACATGAAAAATTGAAGGATTAATACCACGAAAAACCCTAAACTGGTACACTTGTGACAATTTTACCCCATACTATTTTTTTTAGCACAAAAAACCTCCAAACTGGTACACCTGTAATAAATTTACCCCGAACTATTTTTTTGATCACCAAAAACTCCAAATCGGTATATTTGTAACAATTTTACCCCAAATTATTTCTTTGATCACCAAAAACCCTACATCGGTACACCCGTGATAATTTTACCTCCGAACTAATTTTTTGATCACTACAAACCCCAAACTGGTACATTTGTCACAAATGTACCCTCTGTTAGTGTCTGTTAAATTATATTAATATCACAAAAATCATAAATTGGTAAACTTGTGACAAACAAAGGGGTAAAACCTAAAATCGGTACACATGTCAATTACCATGTGTCATTAAACTTCGCAATTTGATAGTAAAATTTAACGGAAATTAACGGAGGGTAAATTTATCACATGTGTACCAGTTTGAGGTTTTTGGTAGCCAAAAAATTAGTTCGAGGGTAAAATTATCACAGGTATACCAGTATGAGGTTTTTGATAGTCAAAAAAATAGTTCGCGGTAAAATTGTCATAGGTGTACCAGTTTAGGGTTTTTCATGGTATTAACCCAAAATTGAAAGTAGAACTTGATTTCAATTCAATTTGGAATTTCGGACAAAATTACCCCTATTTTGGTCGACGGAAAATGCCCGCTGGCGAGTTCAGGCCCTTATTTGAGGCTGAGCAACCACTTCATGCCCTTATTTGAAACAAAATCCACTTCATACTATTTTTTAAGAAAATGGCCCCACTTCATACCCTTATTTGAAATTTTTTCTACGAATAATAATAATAATAAAAGTAAGGGTTAATACCACGAAAAATCTCAAATCAGTACACCGACAAATTTACCCTGAGTTGGTTTTTGTTAAATTTTACTGTCAAATTATTAAGTTGGATAATATATGGCAGTTGACGGGTACACTAATTTAGGATTTAAACCCTCCGTTTGTCACAGATTTAGCAATTTGTAATTTTTCGTTATGTTAATCCAATTTAGCGGAGGCTAACTTTGTCACAAGTATACCAGTTTGAGGTTTTTTATGGTCAAAAATTTAGTATGAGGCAAATTTATCATAAGTATATCAGTTTGAGGTTTTTCGTAATATTAACCCTAAAAGCAATAGCTATAATAGTAAATAGTGAAAAGAGGTGATTAATGTTAATAACCTTGTTGAATATCTTGAAAAAATGTTTTGAGATTGTGAACTTCGAATCGGGGTTGCCCTTATTCACAATATCAATTATCTTAATCATAGTAAATTATCTAATTATCTAATTGAATGGATTTGAGCCATCAACTTCGGTCATCATTTGTGATCCCCACTAGTTTATTTGTCCAGATCATTTTTTTATGAAATCTTAGGAAATTTTTGTTTATTTTTTTAGTATTTATTTAATTTGACTACATATTTCTATGTATTTTAGTAGGATTCTAAAAAAGGGTTACTCTAAGTAGGAATTTACATTTCAAATTTATTGATTTTTAAGGTGTGTTTGCTTCGCGAAAATCGGCAATTTGAAAAAGGATTTTTCTAACTTGGATCGTTTACATCACTTGGGAAAAACGAGCTGATAAAAACTATTAGATATTTAGGCATAGGGTATTAATATCGATGAAAACATTTTCATTAATCCATTTTCCGATAATTCCTACAACATAAAAGACCAAAGCTTGAAAAAATTTTCGTGAAACAAACACATCCCATGTCAATTCAGTACAAGAGCAATCTTTGTTCTGCAGTACCAAATCAAAGTCAAAATTCCTAATTATGGTGGAAACTTGTGGAAAGGTTACCGAATTTCGTGGAAGAAAAGGTGGTTTGATTTCTCCTTTCTTTGCCTAGGTTAGGGTTTCTCTCCTTCCTCTTGAAGTCGCCGCCTCTTTGGAGTGCCATACCTAAGGGAGAGACTCTCTCTCTCTCTCTTCCCTATTTTGAAGCTCTCTTTCTTTTTTCTCCTGATTTGTTATGGGAGTTTGCGTGCATGAATAAATTTCTGCTGCAAATTTTGGGTGAACATGAAGACCAGTTTGACCATTCGTTCAACAACCACTGCGAGGAGGATGTTCATAATGTCGCTCCACAATCTTTCCGAGATTAAACTGCTCTTCTCTCCCGAATTTCGATTTAGGTCAAGTTTTGGAGGTTTTACTCTTTCAAATTAAATCTTAATATAAATCTGGGAGTTTCTTAAAGGTATTTGATATGTGTTCTTGTAATATTTTGATGTTAGTGATTCTACATTGCGATAGTGATAAGAACGTTGAACCTAGATGCACACCGCAAGTTGTTGCAAATAGAGCAGGAGATCTCGGCATGTACTCATCACTGAAATTGGTGATCGATCGCCAAGTGGTCACGATAGTATATTTGTTCTCGAGGGATGAAAGTGTGCTTCTAATTGCGGACGGTACTTTGTTATTTGCTTTTTGGCTTTTGCTTTGATCTGCAGTTATTTAGAATTTATTGGGCTTGAAAGCTTTCTATATACCTCTTTAGTATTATTTTGATATATAAATAACATCTTTCTTTCGACAACAAAAAAAACTTGTGGAAGAAACGCTCATCGCAGTCAAATTCTTCTTATCGTGGGAGTACCAAGCAGGATAGATGTTCATCAAAACTGGAAATTTAGTTTGATCAATTAAGCTACAAGATTATGATGTCATACTAGGATAATTTCATTTATTACATAATATTTATGTGATTAGACTGCTATTTAATTAGATTATTTAAATAAAGATCTGATTCTATGTTATTATACGTAAGAAGCTGATCCTTCAAAGTGACGAGTTTTTCCTATGTGATTCAATACACTGGACTCATATCAAGAAGTGTTTCCTACAAAGTTCTTTCTCTTTTGTCGCTCACCAAATCTGCTTTCCATTCTATCTTCCGATCTCCCTATTGCTTAGCGTTCGATTCGTCGATCTCGTCCAGCGACCATTTTCTATTTGGCCCACATTTCCAAAGCTTGCCCTTCACGGACCGTGGATTTTGGAAGTCGCCTGGCCCTCTTCCTTGTGCCGTCATTGTTCGACCTCAAGCCTCGCTGGGCTCGGTCCTATAGTCATAGATATACATACAGTTCCACTGCACGATCGAAATTTACATGTTTAGTAGTGCCATCTTTTCCGTGCTTGCCCGTGGCACCGAATTCAAGTGCTTTCTTTACAGTAATAGTACATAAACAACACAAATTACACTTACAACACATAAAATGACTCGGTCCACAGTATGATCCAACATCCAAGTGGGATGAAAAGGCAATGCAATAGTAATCTCTAGACTCAATTCTATGATTCAAAAGATCAGCCAACGGGCTTTGATATAACGTACATGAATCAAAACATTGACAACTTGTTTGTACTTCGGGCCTTGACTAAAACTTTTGCACAACTCTCTTCTCATGTAACTTTCGGGCTTATCAAGTCTGTGGCCCATAAAGCAAAAAATGAAGACAATGCTTCGCTTCACGCGACCTTGGATATGCTGTTTACGATTGAGAAATATTTGTCTCCTACCTTCTCCTATCTAATAGCAATTCATTGATTAAATAAAGAAGTTAAGAAGGATGGAAAGTACAAATTATACAAATTGCTGGACAGAAGGGAAAAAAATCGTGATTGGGCCCGTAACAAATCCACCGATGAAAATCATTCATGTCACATGACACTTGGCTTTTCAATCACTTCTCTTTTGTTAATGTGCGTTGAGATAAACCATCAACAATCGAGAGTATGTTGAGACACCTGTAGGAGTCCTGTGCGGGATAAAATGTCCACGTCCAGCTTGAAATATCATTTTCCTAGTTCCTCATTGGAAATCGTGTTTTGGTGAGCAACTGTGATAATCAAGGAAGATATAACTGTTGATACTTAAATTTTGTCTAATTATTTAGGCTGCATTTGGTCGTCCATATAAAACTCGGGATAGGATAATGTTTTATCATATCCCGTGTTTGGTAGGTGTCCCGAATAGTACAATGTCGGATATAGAGGGATATAACCCAAATAAAAAAATCCGAGGGGAGGAAATAAGATAAGGTCAGATAGGATTTCTCCTATCTGTCACATAAAAGCAAATTTTTAGAAACCCTACTCTTCATTCACGCACTTTTCACCCACGCAGCGAGGCGAGATGCTAAATTGGAAGGACCCACAAGAGGAGGAGATCAGGTGGTCATCTGTGGAAATACTATTGAAGCTTGTTGGAAAGAAGCACTTTTCCGCACCTCGCCAGCAACATCAGAGAAGCTCCGAACCTCTTCGTCACTTCTTCTTCTTTTTCTTCTAGGCACGTCGACTGCTCAGCTCAGCTCAGCTCAGCTTGGGTATTGTTATTGTCCTCTCCAGTTTCGCACCGTCGTCAATGGCATTCGTCGTCTTCGTCGAATGGTACTAGTTCACGGTGGAGCAAGGAATCGGTGGCCCTTCATCCTTGCAATTGCTGATTCAGTTCTGTTCGATTTGTTTGTTTCGAAAAACAACCCAATTGCAGATGATGAAGGAACCCACCATCTCGCTGTTTCAATTGTTTGTTTTGTGCTTGCGATGCTCTGTGGTTTGGTAACTTGGAGCTTGTCTCTCCGCTCTTCGTGGTTTCAGTTGATGTCAAAAGATGACTTTTTTATTTCACATTTGAGTTCCATCTTTGTTATCCCATTTAAGATGTTCTTCTGACGTTGTTATATGTAAACCCTAGTATTTGATGCTTTTGCAGATCAATGGGTGGCCTGGTTGTTAATAAGAAAAAGAAGGGTGCGGGTGCGGTGAAGCCTTCGCCTAAGAAGAAGCTGAAGAATGATTTGTTTGCGAAAAAGCGCTCGAAGAAAGAAGATGATGACAATTTTCTTGTCTCATTTGTTTTGTATTTTCATTTTTTTTGCGAAAAAATTTGAAAATCGAAGAAAATGTCATATTTTCAAGTTTATTTATGTATGAGAATGTTATTCTTATAGTAATAAGATCGAAATATTTCATGAACATCATGAAGGGGTATATACATCCTTTATATTGATATACAATTTCTACCAAATGCAGGATAGGATAGGATATGAGAATATCCAGCTTTAAATCCGTATTTCACCGAACAATGGATAGAATGTGACCAAATTTCTAGATTTCCTATCCTATCCTATCCAATCCTATCCTGACCAGAAATACGGAAGACCAAACGCAGTCTTAGAGTTTTACCGCATAGAAAATTAGGGTTTAATCTTTAATCCCTAAAAAAAAATATTTTCGTTAAGTTACATGTCATATAGATGTTAGGCGCATTTACATTAGTGGAATTTAGTGAAACATATTTTATTTTTATTTTATTTCATTTTCATTTTATGAAAAAGAAAATCATCATTATAAAAATTATAAAAAAAAGGAAAAAAGAAAAGAGAGAAAGACAAAAACGTGATCACTTCCCTCTCCCTGGGCACTCTACCCACACTTTCACAAAAGAAGAAAAAAGGAAGAAAGGACACATAAGAAAGGGCTCGGCGTGTTTTCATGGAGAAAAAAAAAAAAGGTCAAGCTGACCAGAAGAGACAAAATAAGGAAAAGCTCTTCTTCTTCCTTTCGGTCAACACACGTGGATCGGAGGGACCGAAAGAAGATAAAAAAACAGGGAGGAAGAGGAGAGATCCAGAGAGAGAGGGAGTTCGAGAGCGTCGGAGAGCGAGATCCGAGGGGCGAACGGTCTCCTGTTGGTGACCGCCACGCCTCAATCGTGGCCGGCGAACCTCCGGCGCATCCCGTCCCACACGGTAGGTCCCGGTCCGAAGCCCTTCTCGGGTTGTGTGTTGTGATTTGGGGGGTCACTTTCCGAGGATCTCAGCTCGGAAGCGCGGGAGGTGACCGGACATAGTCCGATCTGTCATTCACCGCCGCCGAGCCCAGTAGGGAGCTCCGTCGACTCCCCTTATTTCGCCCGAATCGCATCCTGTTCTTGGGTCTCGGTTGACTGGGGTTGACTCACCGGCGCCCGACCGTACGCAGTTTCGAGCGTTGGCGAGCCTTCCCCGGCTATTGTTCTGTGCTGCCTTTTGTTTTATGTTGATTATGGTTATAGGGTTGAGCCTTAATCGGTTCTGTTCCTATTTCCAGTCAGTCGCGAACCGCACTTCATGTATTTGACAAAATGCTCAAGAGAGCTCGAATATGTTTTTGTGAAATCGACACTCTAGCACTGTTACATGCTTGATTCGTTCTAGTATTGTTGCTGACTTCAAGCTATCCATGTTTTTGTTGTGATTTCGTGGCATGAAAATCGTTTCCCCGACGTCGGCCATGGACAAGCACATGAGTTGAAGTCGTTGTTCGTTCCTGGCAACGCCTTGATTTGGAATCCCACCGTGTTAGTTTTATATGCTTTACTTTGTGCGTGTATGCTTGTATGTTCGGGTTGGAGTCGAATATTGGTTTGTCGGAAAGCGTGGAGATATGGTTGTTTTCAGCCATCGGTGTCATCGCCGGAGCATCGGCAGGCAGTGATGGCGTCAGCGCTGGCGGCCCAAGCCGACGGCCGACGTTGGGCGTCCCCTAGCATAGTTACGGTAGAAGTTCGCGTGTGGGGGAAGCCCCTGGTGAAGAAGTCCCAGCAAAGGAGGGGATACTCTGGGCAGAAAGGCCCGAGGAGGAGGAAGAGCAGAAGAAAAGCAAAAAGAAAAGAAAAAGGAACAAAAAAGCAAGAAAAGAGGAGGAAAAGTCAAAGAGAGGAACGTCCAGAGGAACAGACCAAGTAACTAGGAGAAAAGGAAAGAAACAAAAGGAAGAGGAAAATAGAAAAAAGAAAAGAGAAAATTACTTCAATCCGGATGTAATGAGTGTGGATCGCCAGCGCTAGGGTTTCAAGTGAGTCGGGTCGGTAGCCGCAAGTCAAATCGGGTTCGCCGGTCAAAATCGGGTAGGGTTTTATTTAGTGTATGGGCTTTAGAGTGTTTATTAGGTTTTGAGTCATTTCGCGGGTAGGTAGGATTGGTCAATTTGGGCTAGTTTTTTTTATTTTTTTATTTTTAGTGGGCTTTGAGCTTTGTTTGTTTTTATAAAAAAAAATGAAAAATTTCGGGCTGGACTCTTTTCCTTTCCTTAAAAAATTCCAAACAGACCGGGCTCAATAAATGAGCCCGGTCCGGTTGTGGACCCGGGCCGGCGCGCCCGGGTTAGTCCTGATTCGGGTCGGGTGTGAAGATTCGATCCGGGTCCGTTTATATTTATTTTTATTATTTTAATATTAAATTAATTTTTAAAAAATTAAAAATATTTTGAAAAATCAGAAAATTTATTTGGACTTTGGAATTGGTTTTTCTTGCCCGATTGTGTGATTAGTTTCATATTTGATCACAAGTTGCTTGGTTCACACATTTTGAATCACGTGTTTAATCTAACTCGCATGAGGTCGATTTTGCACGTTAGGTTCCTGTGTTGATTGTTGCTTACCCTAATTTAGTCAGAAATCAAATTTTGAAACTCCTAATTAGTGTGAACATGATAGACGGTAATTGAACAAAATTAGGTACTGAAAGAGCACTAGTTTGTCAATTAATGTAACTAAAGTCCCCATACCCATTGAATCTCTGGTTCGTAGAAGTAAAGCATTTCTCCCGTGCTTCACTTGGGTGTCTAATCGACCCACTAAAAATTAATTAGTGGTGACTCCTAGATAAAATTGATTTGCATGTTAACAACTTAAAATTAAGTTGTGAATTGGTATGGGTTTGGGAGAGGTCGAGTTAGGTTTAACTTAGTAATCCATTAGCCAAACCCCTTAGGCAGCGAGCTGGTTCAAGCAGGTTGTGACAATAACAAAAGAGGAGGAAAAGGCTCTTTATCTATGGGAAGATCTTTTGTGATTGTTTTGTCTACCTCCAAAAGAGTTCTGTTCTCCCTAACATGAAGGTGTATTTTACCAGTTGGAGAACATTATACTGGAAGAGCAAGCTTAACCTCTGACATCTCTAGGTGGGAGCTTTGAGCTCCAATTCCCAAATTGAGAATGCACGTGAGATTTGGATCCTATTTATAATCATCGTTTCGCGATTCTGAAAGCATCTAAGCTTTTTAAATGGACGTGTTGAACTATGTATCTTTGCATTCCAAATCGTGTGCCCGTAAAAAGTAAAATCTCTGAGCGAAATCTTCGATCCATGGCCTATCGATGTCGAATCAAGAACCAATGTGATTGGAAGTATGTATTGAACCGCCAATCATGCATATTTAGGCTTCTTGGCTCAATATCCTTTGGTTTGCCGTGATTGTAGGGACCTCGATTTTTTTGGATTCTAGGGATGTTTCAAGCAAGACAATGTGCTGGGTCATGGACCTTGGGGGTTGTACAAAATGTACAATCCTTGCCTCAGCCAATACAAGAGCAAATAACATTGAAAGTGAAAAGATTGATCATAGTTTCCATCACGGACACTTAGGTCTCACGACACAAAAAAACAAGCGGCAATAGTATTCACTCATCCGACGAGTCAAATGAAAGAACAATGACACGTTAAATGGAATCAACTGTCCACATCATCGAACTTATGTATGTCTCGTGAACCATGCGATCTCAACCACCACAAACGACCCACCCGCGTTTTTAGTAAACTCCATTCTTTGAGATTCTTGCCAAAGATAAGAGGAAAAACCTTAGTCAAATGATGGGTCTTCTTTGTAGAATGTTCATCACAATTCGGGTAGTTCCGTCCATAAACCAACTCGATTGATTAATCTCAGACCGTGATACTTCGTCCCTCCACCAGGTTTTAATTTTCTTTCTTCCGCCATTGCTACACATATTGAACTAATCACTCATTTGATCTTTTCTTTCCTTGCAAGAAACGACTTTAGCGCCCATCTTGGGGGCAAAAGTTACTCCTGCCGTGGGCAATGATCATTCTGTTCGATTTCCTTATCTCTTTCCTATCTCTCCCCCCCTTCCTTAAAATGACATCCAAACCTTCACCCTCCACAATAATTCCAATTATTATCAACTAGAGTTTATTGGGTATTATCCAACATGACAAGAAAATAATGATATGGTCCATGACTGTAGTCGATAGGTATGATTGTCCAAAAAGTCCTAAACCGTCGGCAATTTCCGATCAAAATTGATCGGAAGGACTACATTGACAAATCGTTAAAAGATTTAGAACTAAATTAACCAAAACGAAAAGTTTATGACTGAATTGGCCATCGTACGATGGAGTTCATGATTTTTTGGACAATTTTTCCGTAGTTGATATGTTAGATGATGCTAATTGAATATGAATTAGCTCTCTCTTGGAGGATTAATTAGGTTAATGGTTGCTCGCTCTTTGAAGAATCAAGTTGATTAGACAAATGGTCAAAGCATTGTTTGCATCATCATTTGGTTGACCAAGATTTGACTAATGATCCGTTTCCTTTTACCGTCAAACCGTGTTACAAGCTGTGCATAATAATAAAAATAAAAAAGGTCGTTCAAAATTCTCTCTAGCAATAAGCTAAGTAATGATGTATGGTGAGTAGAAAATTGTGAGTTTAGGAGAATTTTAGACAATGAGAGGAGGGGGTCTCGATAACATTTTGAGAGGTAACGAGATATACAGTACCAGAGAATAGTACAGAGTCTATATCACAAGAAACATAAGATCTCATTTTCAATTCATTATGCTAAGGTCGCACCATGAATATACAAGTTCTGCCGACGTAGATTCTCCGTCCGCAACTAGCTCAAGAAATTGACTTGTTTTGATTTGTAAAAGTTATGGTCCGAAATATCATTCAATTGCAACATGTCAAGAAAGATATACGCACAAGAAAATTTTTATAGGTAGGATGTCTTTCAATTGGAGTTTATACAGCATAGTATTTTTTTTCAAAAGAAAATTATAATAATTGCTCAAAGGATACATGAAAAGTACATGGACTTCATGACAAAGCATATCGAAACAAAGCAAAACCCATAATGCTGCAAAATAAAGTCAAATCTAGAAAATAAAAAAGATCAATGGAGCACCAGTAAAGTTAAGTACACACTTATTCCACAAGAACGGATATGTCAAGTAAAATAATTGATGGCCAATCATTAGATTTCGTTTCTTTGTCGGTGATGAACACACACCTAAAATTCTTTCTCCCATAATAACGATGTTGCCAATTGGTGGTGTGTGCATATGTTCAGCTACCTCTACACCATCGCCATATGGAGACAACCAAAATAGGTTGAACAAACACAAACTTAACATGTGAAAGAGCAAATCTTCGTGGTTCAGTGAGACACGAAAACTCATGCAATCACCATTGAAGCTAGAGGCAAAAAAAACTTTTACACAAGCATAGTAGAGGGGTATTGAATTCCTAAAAGCATATTCATTAAACTCCCGGATCTAGATCAGGAGAATATAGCTTCCGGATCTAAAAACTAGATCGGAAGAGTTGAAACTCTCAAATCTAGAACTAGACCGGCAGAAAAAGCTGTTAAATGTAAATCGGGAGAGAATATAAAGCAAGAAAAAAATAATAAAACGCACACAAAATCAACAAGAGAAGCCTACCAGAGCAGGGCATGGTGTGCCACGTGACAATCGTTCGTCTTTTCTACAGCTAGAAGGCAAAAGAGCCAACCTAAGTGCCACCTACAGTTTTAGTCGATCTTATGAATTCCTCAACTTCTTGTTTTGAAAAGGCAAAGAAAGAAGAACCGTTGTGCATGATTTCACAATTATGGCAGGCGCCTCCTGGCCATCCTAGTATAACACGAAACTGAGAGGGAAAATTAGTTCGGGTTTGGTAAGAAAACAGCAAAAGTCAAGGGAAGCATTAGAACTACGGTGCTAAGGAGTCGCCCCCTCAAACTTTGCACCAGCGGCAACATCGAGCACGATTCGTTTGCACGGCACGAGACCAACACAGGGCATGAAATAAAATCATGAAAAAGGGAATCGGAAATATGACACGACACTATACGTTTGACTCTATTTGCCGACACCGACACGAACTAACACGTTTTCATTGTAGTTCAGTTATTTTTCATATGAAATCAAAATTATGAAGTTTCATACTAGCAAGAATTGTTGCAGATCTTAACCAAAAAAAAAAGGAAGAATTGTTGCGGATTATTAGCACAGTTATGATATGCCAACAAGAATTATCAACCCTAACAATTAATGGGTATATACGAAGGTAGTTACTAGAAGAGCTTGTGTTGGGCTACGCCAATCCCCGAACTCACGTGACGGCCAAAACTCCGCGCTCAAATCGGCACACCAACGCATCTTCTCGATGTCGCATTCGAAGGTTGTGCCCGAGCGTGCCCCAACAATTAACTAGCTTAACCAGATCGGAAGTTAGTTAAGACGTGTGGTGAGGATCGTAGTTGACTCGTCCCCACTCGTACGGGAAGAAGCTTGGGGTGGATGGTCACGTAGTACCATTTCGTCGCCATGTGGTTGGTAATGGACAATCGCCATCAAATACTGTCCGCGACACTAATTGCTTTCGATTGTTGTAAAACTTGTCTCTTGACGATAATAATGAGTGAGCGAATGAGGGACCGGTGCCCTACCAATACATGCACTGTTCCAACTCTTTAAAAAAAGCTACCCCTCCTCTTCTTTCGTTAATAAAATATGATAAAGCAGCTCTTGGTTTTCTTTCTTGAGTGCTCTAAAAGCGTTCCTCCTTTCCTGGTGATGGAGAGATATGAATCGCTTTTGAATTTTGTGTGACGGAGTGCATTTGGAAAGGAATGAGTAGAGGAGGGGCTTCAAGGGGAAGAGGAGTAATATAGGACGAGTGAGGCAAGATGAGTATCATTCGCTCTTCACCTGGATGGAACATCTTGAGGAGGCATTGCTGGATGTGTTCGAATACGCATGTTCCCAATGCAACCGGACAGTTGGATCGAGTGAATTCCATGTGGAATCTCTCTTTTCTTAACATATCCCATGATCCAAATATTAGAATCAGGTACACAAACACAACAAAATAGAGAGTAAAGACGAGAAAGAAAAATCGAAACACGATATTTTATGGCGGTTCATCCTTAAAATAAGGTTACATCCAACAGAGGATTCCGCTATAATTAGCACATTCCACCTCTCTATCGTAACTCTCAATTATAAAGGAAAGAGATTATATACAGGCTGTAGCTATTCATAGGCCCAAGTCCAAATTATCGATAAAATACGAGTCCAAATTATAAAAGTCTTCTGGTAGCTCATGGGTGTTGCTCCCTTGACCCATGCCAAGGCGGGCCCCCAGACCCCGCCCTCTTATCGAGAGCGAAATCCCCATACCTTTCTTTCCACGGGGAGTGTGAACCACACTCCAACACTGAATGCGTTAGAGGTGCACATACTAGATTTAGGTTAGCATTTTATAGTGTATAACTTATTAGTTTGCCAAACCGATGCAAGTCTTGTTTCCTTATTCAACATACAATGTAGCTATAGAATAAAGCCAGACTTTATGCGTCCTCAAATGTTGCATGCATATTATTGCGCTTCATAGACCAAGCCAACCTAATAAAAGGAGAGCTTCGAGGTTCAACATTACCAAACAACTCCTCAAGCATGCTTTTGCTTTTTTTTTCTTTTTTTTTTTTAATTTGAGGAAGATAGATAAGATGGTTTTTGTATTGCAAATTCTAGGTAGAAGCCTTTGTTCATACGAATTTCTGGGCTAAGTGCACATGAAAATTAAAAAGATTGATGGAGAGTAACATATCGACATTGTCAATCCGAATATTAGACTAGAGGAATATCCGAGGTCTTTTTCATGACAGGGAGAAGAAGCCTTCCTTTTTGTAGGTCAAAAGGAAAGAAACCCTCCTAGAGTACTTAACTTTTGGGTCCATGGAGTGCCTTAATGACCTAATGAACCAAGTAAAGCAGCGAGCCAAAGAAAATATTATCTTTGTCTTCGAAAGTTTTTGCGCATGATCTAAGGGAATAATTTGAGGAAGATAGATAAGATGGTTTTTGTGTTGCAAATTCTAGGTAGAAGCCTTTGGTCAAACGAATTTCTGGGCTAAGTGCACATGAAACTTAAAAAGATTGATGGAGAGTAACATATCGACATCGTCAATCCGACTATTAGACGAGAGGAATATCCGAGGTCTTTTTCATGACAAGGAGAAGAAGCCCTCCTTTTTTTTAGGTAAGAAAGAAAGAAACCCTCTAGAGTACTTAACTTTTGGGTGCATGGAGTGCCTTGATGACCTGATGAACCAAGTAAAGCAACGAGCCAAAGGACATATTGTCTTTGGCTATGTTTGTTTCCGGAAAAATATTTTTCTGGAAAACATTTTTCGCGTTTTTCGGTGTTCGGGGGTGGAAAATGTTTTCCGTGGGAAAACATTTTACTTCCCCACCCCCAAATCCTTTATTATTTTGAGAAAAATGATTTCCTCTTTTCACAAACAGGAAATCATTTTTCTCCAAAGTGAAGGCAAAATTGCCCATGGGAGGGAAAATATTTTCTGTGGGAGAGGAAATTGATCACCGGTCACTGCCATCTACCGCCGGTCGCCGCCGCCGATCGCTGTCGCTAGTCTCCACCATCGGTCGCCCCCAGCGGTCGTCGGTTGCCGGTCACTGTCGATCGTCGACCGTCGGTTGTCGGTTGCTACCGATCGTCGACCACCACCCGTCGCCAGCCGCCGCCCATCGCCCGCTACCGCAACCGATCGTTGCCGGCCACCGCCGCCGATTGCCATCGGTTGCCGCCACCGCCAATCGCCGCCAGCCACCAATTGTCGCCTGCCACTCATCGCCGACCATCGCCACCGACCACCGCCGGTAGCCGCCGCCGACTGCCACCGGTTGCCGATCGCAGCCGCCGGTCGCCGGATACCGCCGAATCGGTGGTCGCCGAACACCAGAAAATTGTGTTCCAGGAAAACATTTTTCAGGAAAATAACCTCCGGGAAAATATTTTCTAAAAGGAGAATATTTTCCGCCAAATGAATAGAGCCTTTGTCTTCGAAAGTTTTTGCGCACAATCTAAGAGAATAATGCATAAGAAAACTTTACATTCATGGGATGCTGTTTGAAAATAGTTACATCAATACGGAGAAAAGCATCAAAAAAGTCCTAAATTTATTGTATTAATACCAATTTTGCTATAAACCTCTTAATTAGACTAATTTAGTCCTAAATATTTTGCATTTATATCAATTGAGTCCATTTAGTTAATTTTGGCCAAAAATCGCTTACATAGATAATAGTTGTCTCATGTGACATGATCGATACTGAGATGGATAATTTTTTTATTTTTTTATAATTTTTAGTTCTTTTTTCCGCTTTCTTTTCTTTTTCTTCTTTTCTTTATTCTTTTCTTTCCTTCCTCGTTTTCCCAACTTTGAGCTGGCAAGATCGCTGACTGACCATCGTCAATCATAGGTGAGGGCCAGTGACCCTCGCCTAGTTTAGGCGAGGGCATCATAGCCCTCGCTAGTCACAATTGAGAGCGCGGAGGCCCTCACCGAGCAACAAGCGAGGGTAAGGGCCTTCACACCCTAGCCAGGATCCAAGCAAGGCATTGTGACCCTCACCCATTAGGTGAGAGTGTCGGTCACGAAAGCCCTCACTAGCCCAAAGTTGGGAAAAAAAAAGAAAGGAACAAAAAAAGTAATAAAAATTATCCTGTTAGCATTGATTGTGTGACAGACTAACAGTCGGCTTCCATGTCAGTAATTATTTGTCAAAATTAGCTGCATAGATCCAATTGATATAAATTCAAAGAGTTTTACGGTTAAATTGGTCCAATTGAAATATTTAAGACTAAATTAATATAATACAATAAGTTTAGAACTTTTATGATACTTTTCCTTGTCAATATGTGATAACTTAATTACCTTAATCTATAAACCCTCCCTTGTTGAACTTATCGTTGTCCAGTCTACGATTGTTGTGATATATTTTTTTTTATTCTAACTAGAAAATTTGCTTTCTGTCTTCCATTATTTTTAGGGTTAATATCATGAAAAACTCTAACTGGTACACATGTGATAATTTTATCCCGAACTATTTTTTTTACCACAAAAAATCCCAAACTGGTACACCCGTGACAAATTTACCCCGAACTATTTTTTTGACCACCAAAAATCTCAAACTGGTACACTTGTGATAATTTTACCCCGAACTATTTCTTTGACCATCAAAAATCCCACACTGGTACACCTGTGACAATTTTACCCCCGAACTAATTTTTTGACCACTAAAAACCTCAAACTGGTAAATTTGTGACAAATTTACTCTCTGTTAGTATCCGTTAAATTATATTAATATCACAAAAAATCACAAATTAGTAAACTTATGACAAATAGAGGGGTAAAACCCAAAATCGGTACACATGTCAACTACCACGTGTCATTAAACTTAGCAATTTGATAGTAAAATTTAATAGAAACTAACGGAGGGTAAATTTGTCACCGGTGTACCAGTTTGGGATTTTTGGTAGCCAAAAAATTAGTTCGTGGGTCAAATTACCACAGGTATACCAGTGTGGGGTTTTTGATGGTCGAAAAAATGGTTCGAGGTAAAATTATTACGGGTGTACCAGTTTAGGGTTTTTGTGCTCAAAAAAATAGTTTTGGGTAAATTTGTTATAAGTGTACAAGTTTGGGGTTTTTCGTGGTATTAACCCTTATTTTTAAGTTTATTAATTCGTCGATAATCATATCACAAGACAAACATTTGTCAACTACCTTGTACCCAACTTAGATTCGAATTCCCTTGCCTCATCTGTAACATCCCGGACCTACCGCCCCACGTGATATTGTTCGCTTTGGGCCAAGCCCTCACGGTTTTAAAACGCGTCACTGGGGGAAGAGGTATCCACAGCTTATAAAGCCTGCTTCGTTCCCCTCTCCAACCGATGTGGAATCTCACAATCCACCCCCCGTAGAGGGACCAGCGTCCTCGCTGGCACACCGACTCGGCACCGGCTCTGATACCATTTCAAATCAACCGGGGATGTCACGCCCCGCACCCTACGAGCCTGCAATCATCCCTTGATGGTCGAACATTGAATGCGACGTCCCAGATACGTCGCCGACCCAACCCAAACATCAGAGATTGATACGCGCGGAAACAAATAACACAACTCAGACGATTAATTATGACAAGGGGTAACAACAGTACAAAACAATAACTAGAATTTCTACACTTGACAAATACATACTATGTCCACGAAGGACAGTCCCCAAGCTAAGCCACAACAGCAAAAACTACAATTCTCAAAAAGGGACAATAGCAGCAAACTTAACTCCTCTACCGAAAAGGGGAAACTCAAAATGCCGGGTACTTGACCCGTCCTCGATCTCCGAGATACCCTTGCAGCGTCTTCCATCTCTTATGGTCACAAATCTGAAATGGTTATATAATAACCGTGAGATAGAGTCTCAATAAGCAACAACCTAAACCTAACCTAGGCTAATGCGTACCCAGACCAGTCTAACATGCCAACTACCAAACAATACAATCATTTTCACATGCTAGGCTTACCTCGCCTCGAACCACGTACCAACCCTGCATATTAGCCCAAACATGATAATGCAAGTATAAATCACCGCCACATCACAATCACCAGCACACACACACTTTCACTCGAAATCAGTCAATCCAAACAAGCACCCAACCCATCCAACCAATCATCCACACGCACCAGCAGTCAATTCAATCAACATCCACACGTTCAGCCAGTCAATCCAGTCACACTCTCAACCAACTAATCCAGTCACACGCTCAATCAGCTAATCAGTCACATGCGCAACCAACCAATTCCTATCACACGCTCAATCAGCCAATCAGTCACATGCTCAACCAGCCAATCAGTCGCATGCGCAACAAGCCAATTAGTCACACTCAAATCACATGCGTGTCCGAACATCTTTCTCACAACTCGCGCCACTGCGCCTCAAATTCAATCTCACAGGCTCACAAGCCTCACATTTCAATTAATTCTCATGGCCGCCGTCAACACGTCCCAAGCCATATCATTCAATTCATTTCCAGTGGCCGCCGTCAACACGTCCCAAGCCACGATATTCGAACAATTTCCAACGACCGACGTAAACACGTCCCGGTCCAATCACACCTTTAACGGGCCACCGTCAACACGTCTCAAGCCCGCATCCAATTGGCACATCGGCCATTCAATCCTTCACGCGGACCGCCGTCAACACGTCCCAAGCCCGCATCCAATTGGCACATCGGCCATTCAAGCCTTTACACGGACCGCCGTCAACACGTCCCAAGTCCGTAGCCCTCCGATCGATCCGGGCTTAATCTCTCACAGGCAGGCACACGCCACTCAATTCAATTAAATTCACGCCAAGTCACATCAAATCACTCATACCCAACACTCAGTCCAAAATCACAGTCGCCACCTCATCCACCAACCCGACATTCAAGTCGGTCATGCATAATTTCCCAAATCAAGCATACTAATTAATCTAATTTAAAATGCATAATTAAATCACCAAATCACTAAATTAATACTCGCCCTAGCCGTTCTAGCCCGAAACTAGTCAATGAAATACCCAAAATACTAAGTAGGGTTTAGGGAGTCGCTTACCAAATTTTGGCCCGAAAAAAGTCGGCTCGGGCTCAAAATTGCCCGGGCGAAAAGTTCTGACCGGGCGCGGGCGCGGGCCACACGGGCGCGCTGACCGGCCAAAGTGGGCACAATGGCCGATCGGCGTGCCTAGTGCGCGGGCACGGCGAACACGCGGCGTGCCCGGGGCGCTCGGGCGCGCGGATAGGCAATGCGCTTGGGCAACGGGCGCGAGCGCGGGCACGACGACGGGCACGGGCACGGGCGACGGGCTTGGCCGGCCGGTTGGCTGGCCGGCGGCGGCTGGCCGGCGGGGCTGGCCGACGGCGGCGAGCGGCGGTGACGACGACCGGCGGCGGCGGCTGGATAGAGGACGAGGAGAGGGTGGCCAGGCGGGCGGACGGGGAGAGGGGAGGGAGAGGGAGGCTGAGGGGCGGCGGCCGGACGGGCCGGCGGCGAGGCTGGCCGGCGGGGCTGCTGGCGCGGCGGCGCGTGGCCGAACGAGCCGACCGGCGAGCGACGAGCTCGCCGGCTCGGGCTCGGGCGAAGCAGGGCAGGGGGCGCCGGGGAAAGGAAGGAGCAGGGGGTGGTTGAGCTGCAGGGGTGGTGGCGGTGGCGGCAACAGCGACGGGGCGGAGGCGGCAGCCGGGCGACACGCCGGCGGGCTGGGCCGGCTCCGGGCGCGGCGGCAGCGGCGGCGAGCTCGCTGGCGCGCACGCGGGAGGGAGTAAGGGGCGGCCGGGGCGGCGACGCGCGGAGCTGGGGCTGGCTGGGCGGCACGGCGCGGCGGTCTGGCGACGGCGGCGCGCGACGGCCGGCGAGCTTGGGCGGCGGTCGGCTGGGCTGGCGGACGAGCAGGGCAGAAGCGGGGAGGACGAACGCGAACCAGCCAAAGAAGAAGAAGAAGAAGAAGGAGGAGGAGGAGAGAGAGGAGAGAGGAGAGAGGAGAGAGAGAGAACAGGAGGGGGCGTAGGCATGCAGGGGGGAAGAAGGGACGCATGCATGGGGAGGGCGCGGGGGAGGGGACGTTTGGCAGAGGGGGGGAAGAGAGAGAGAGAGAGAGAGAGAGAGAAAAGGAGAGAGGAGGGGCGGTCGTACGGGAGGGGGGCGTTCCGGCCGAGAGAGAGAGAGAGGAGAGAGAAAGAGAGGGGAAAAAGTACAAATTTTAAATTTAAGCGCGAACCCTCGGACACGGTCCAAAAAAAAAATCGACTTATCGGTCCCGATTAAATCCGGGAGAAAGGCCTAACAGTCCACAACAAACCCGAATAATAATCTAGGGCAAAATTCTAAAATAAAATAACCTAAGACGCACTGCGAGGGAGGTCTACCAGTTCAAGTTCGCACCAGGTCCAAAAATCCACTTTTCCACTATTCCTGACAATCTCGATGCTAGCCACAATAATATCGACACCGTCCAATTTATTTCGTCCCAGAACTCCCGAAAATTGACTGTCAATTTCGGGGTATAAATAACGGCCAAATTCGATCGAGTGCGATTCTAGCAAAATTTCTATTTTTAAAAACAAGAACCCGAGAGTGATCAGTTCCCGGGCGAAATTCTATTATAAGCGCACTGATGAATTACACGTTTTATAAACCCCAAAAATTGGGCCAAAATCCGGAATGTCACATCATCATACAATTGGGTCCGTTTAGGTAGGAAAAAGGTTCCTTCAGCAACAAATTTTGGGTGGCTTCATAGTAGACTAATTGCTTTCTGATGATTTTTTAGTTTGGTAACTTTTTTTTTCTATTTGCCTTGTCAAGGATGCTTTCATTTAATACTGGAATAAACAATCTCCTAACACATGAGTAGCACTACATAAAAACCTGATTTTTGCGACGAATTTTGTTACGAAAAATTTGGACAAATCCGTCACAAATCGAATTTGCAACGAATTTAGCGACGGAAAAAATTCCATCGCTAATAGGTCGTTGCAAAATTTTGAGACGGAAAATTTCAATTTCCGTTGCAAATTTGCGAACGAAAAAAAATTTATCGCAAATAATTCGTCGCAAAATTCATCGCAAATTAGCCACGAACACTATCCGTTGCAAAATTTGTCGCAAATTAGCCACGAACACTATCCATCGCAAAATTCGTCGCAAATAATTCATCACAAAATTCGTCGCAAATTAGCCACAAACTTCATTCATCGCAAATTTCGTCGCAAATTAGCCAGGAACTTTAGTTGTCGCAAAATTCGTCTCAAAATTAGCCACAAACTTTATTCATCGCAAAATTTATCACAAAATTCGTTGCAAAATTCATCGTAAAAAAGTTCGTCGCAAAATGTATTAGTCGCAAATTAGGCACGAACTTGATTCGTCGCTACTTATTCGTTGCAAATTAGCCACGAACTGTGATGGTCGCAAAATTCATCTCTAAATATACGTCGTAAATTTTACACCATTTTAGCCATCAAATCTTGTCCATATCAATAGCTACGCATTAATGAACATCATGTAATACATTCAAAATAATCAAAGGACATGAGAAAACTATAGATTCCGCTTCAGAAACAAAAAACGAACAAACCAGACACAATGCCATATAATTGAAAAATGTAATTGAAGAAAAGATGCTAGTTCGCAAAAAATAATGATATATGCAAAGTTGCAAAGTCTGACATGATGATATTTGGTATCCAATCTTATAATACATTCAAAACATTCATAGGAAGCAGGACAACCATAGATTCTGCTTAAAAAACGAAAAATCGACAAACCAGACACAAGATTGGGCAGCTGTGGTACTCGGGAGGATACCAAAAGCAGTCACTTTTGTCAACACCTGATGAAATGTGGATACATAAATAAAGATATTCAATCAATCCAGAATATAGAAGAAGTATTTATGCATGGATGTGAAACTAGATACAAAAAAACAAGTAGGAGGGTTAACAAAAAAAATGTTTCAGGACGAACATCAATGTTCTTACATATGAATATGAGTCAACTTTGACATCCACTGTAGTTTTTTCATCCTTGTAAACCGCATTTCTATCATCTAGGAAAAATTAGATCCTTGTCCAAACAGCATTGCATCAGTTTAATGACTTAGAGAGGTAAATTGCCAACACTAATTCCTAGGAAGATAGGACTCAAAGTCAATTAAGGCATATATTTCTACAATGTTCAAATATCATGATTTTTTTTAACAAGTATGTCATCTCGGGATCTCTAAATTGTCAGTTTTTTGCAAGCAAAGAACCTAGTTGTAAGAAAGTTGTGCACAAAAAATAATTGTAGGGCAAGAACAAATTGAAAGAAACTGCACTTAAGTCATAAAAGATTGTGAAGTAAGCTTATCCTCAATTTTGGCAATTTTAACTAGAAAGGACCGAGAAAATCATCAGCATCATTGTGTCGCTTATCATTGTATCCATCACCTATTGGATTGGCAGGAGGTACAGGAGGAATCTCACCGCGATTGATGTTGGGGTGTCACATAATGATTTGCATTTGTTGTTTCAAATCATTTATTTTTTTTTTGGTAAGGATCAAATCATTTATTTTTTCGTCCCTCTCTACAATTATATTTTTCAGTTGGTTCACTTCTTGGGTCAATTGCTCGTTATATCGTGTCCTTCTTCGATCAGTCGCATTGGATGATGAAGTTCCGGCATGATTCGGCATATACATTCTTGACAAGGATCCCATCCTAAATATTTTTCCTTTTTTCATCCCACCCGTTGCCTCCACCCATAATGCCATAGTGTCAACTGATGGCTCAGATGCATCACAATCATCACTACCACTAGTATTGCTCATTAAAAGTTCATCATATTTTTCCTACATTAACAATATAGATAAAAATAAAATAACTTCATATATATATCTACCATAAATATTAAAAGCATTCATGATTTTCATTCTAGTTTCCATAAAGCCCAAAGTATAATCTTACATACTTTAATAGTTTTTGCTCGATCGCCAATCCATGTCTTATCTTTCTTTTGAAATGTGCGTTCAAATGTAGCTGCAAATATTGGTTCCGTCCCCAATTCTTGTGCCTACAAAATGTAAACATGAGTAATTGAGTTAAATTAACTTATAACTTATTTAACAGACTTACCAGTCATTTGCGATGCTCCCCAATGTTGATACAGCCCCCAGCATATGTGGCAGATCCTTTATTAGAACTAGAAGATTAATTCTTTTTATTTTGCTCATTGATTTGCTGACTTTTTTCAGTTTCCCAAATTCTGTTAATTTCCATCCAATTGTCAGCTATAATGAAAGTCGGCTTCACTTTCTTGATCTTCGCTCTATTCATCACATTTCATATGTAATCACTGATTTTTTTTTTTGAAAAATTCTTCTCACTTCATTCTCTTCTTGGTCATCCTACCTGAAATTCCGCTGCAATCAATACAAGAAAAATTTAAAGTTATTATGATGGTCACATATCCATTACCATGCACCAGAAAATTCGGCGATGGACTTTGTTAAGTTCATCTCGAGGAAAATATCTGGTCCCTTTAGTACCGAAAACTAAAGAGTTGTTCCGGTCCCTTTACATTATTCTTGACCATCAATATACTACACCGAACTTAGTTGGTGAGAAAATAGAATGTCTAAAACTTATCTTGAACTCATTCCACCACAAATCTTTCACTTCTTATGGAACACTTATGTAATTAATATACTGCCCTATTCAATAGTTGTTGACTATTTTATTCAGTTCCCTCACAACAAATGGAGCATCCGTGAATCTGCAAATATACGGATATTGTGCAACATCGACAATTCAATTGACATCCATATCTAAAACCATAAATATTACATATACTAAAAAAATGAAGTATTTACGAATCTCCAAATGAGCATATCATGAATCAGTTATCTTCTTCACATGTGTTTTTGTCATTATACGAATATTGCGCTGAATAATAAGGTGGAACGGAAGGAGAGGGAGCCAAAGGAGACGGAACTGGAGGAGATTCAGTTGGCATATGGCCAAGTCCCATAACATGTTCTTGAGCATTAGAAGAAGGACCAACATGTCCATATTGTCCATCAGCATATTGTTGTTGAGGGTTAGATGAAAGGACAGGAGACGAGGAAAGGGACGGGGATGAGGACGTTGAAGACGCTGGTCTTTTATGCATGTGACCTCCACGTTTATACTAACAAGTGGGAAGGTTAGACAAATATGTAAAAAAATATGAACACGTATTATGGACACATAATGACGTATATGACGAAGCTTACCATTTTGGTTTAGAAGCAGAAAATGTTCCTTCTTAATTAGCCAATGTCGAGTATTTATGACGTGCAATTTCCTACAAATAAATATACTATGAATCGCACTCATTTTGATATCAAATATCAATATATGAGCACGATATGCCATGCTAAGCCAACATTAGCCATAATTAACCACACGATCCACTTTCAAACTACACGATAATTCATCAAATACAAAACAACCATGAAACATCAATTTTAGCCATATGATCTTCATTCTCAGCCACACGATCATCAATCAAAGTGGCTGGCCACATGTATTATAAGCCATTAATTTTTGTGGGCATCTAAAAAAATTTAAAATTCACTCAAAGTGGGTGGCCACAGGTTTTCTAAGCCATTATGTAAAATTTTTTTATTTCTTTATTTCTTTAATTTTTAATTTGTTTGGGCACCTAAAAAAAGGTAAATTTCACTAAAAGTAGGTGGCCACAAGTATTATAAGCCATTATGTGAAGTTTTCAAATTTTTTATTTTTAAATTTTTTTGGGCACCTACAAAAATTTAAATTTCACTCAAAGTGGGTGGCCACAAGTATTCTAAGCCATTCTATGAAGTTTTGTAATAAAATTAATTTTCTTATTTTTTAAATTTTTTGGGCACCTAAAAAAATTTAAATTTCACTAAAAGTGGGTGGCCACCGGTATTCTAAGCCATTCTGTAAAGTTTTAAATTTTTTTATTTTTTTATTTTTTAATTTTTTTGGCCACATAAAAAATTTAAATTTCATTAAAAGTGGGTGGCCACATGTATTATAAGCTATTCTGTGAAGTTTTGAAATTTTTTAAATATTTAATTTTGTTTTTGGCCACCTAAAAAAATTTCTTTTTTATTCAAAGTGGATGGCTACATGTATTCTAAGCCATTCTGTGAAGTTTTGAATTTTTATTTTATTATTATTTTTACATTTTTTATCCACCTAAAAAATTTATAATTTCTCAAAATGGGTGGCCACAGGTATTTTAAGCCATTTTATAAAATTTTAAAAATTTTGAATTTTTTATTATTATTATTTTTGGGCGCCTAAAAAAATTAAAATTTCACTCAAAATGGATAGCCACAGTTATTTTTTTCATTTTGTGATATTTTAAAATTTTGATTTTTTTAAAATCACCAAATTTAATATTTTCCGAAAATATGACTTTTTTTAATTTTCACGAAAATTTTCTGAATTTTTCTAGAATTGTTCAATTGTAATGCATTTTCTGAATAAACGCTTAATCAATCACCCGATCATCATTAAATGCTTAATCGGCGATATAATGGACAAATTAACCAGTTGAACATCGATCAAAGCCATATGCAATCTTGAAATCGACCCCTAACTTAGCCAACCAATCAGACACTAAACAATCCCTAAACAAGTCCAATTAATACTCATTATAGTAGGTAGGATTTAGGGAGTTGCTTACTTGGTTCAAGGTCAAAACAAATCAAACAATAATTATATTTTGGCCGATCGGCCAGTGGCGGGCTCGGCGCAGGGGTCGGCCTAAGTGGTGGCTAGTCGACCAGGCACTTGGCCACGGCCAGGCGAACGACGATGGAGCTGGGCGGCGACGGCGTCGAGCGGCGGCTAGGCAGTGACAACGTCGAGCCGCGGCTGGAAGGCGAATGGGCGGCGGCTGGGCGACGATGGCAGCAGCAACGGTGTCAAGCGGTGGCCGGGAGGCGGCGACGGCCTGGGGCGGCGACGACCTGGGGCGGCGACGACCTGGGGCGGCTGCTAGGCGGCGACGGCGTCGGGCGATGTCAGGCGGCGTCGGGCGACGACTGGGCAATGATGGCGTCGGCTGGGCGGCTGCTGGGTAGTGATGGTTGGGCGGCGACTGGGCGGTAACGGCGAGCTCAACGAGGCTGGGCGACGACGGCTTCAGGCGGTTGCGAGGCGGCTGCGAGGCGCGCAGGCGAGCTGGGCAGCACCGAGCTCCATTAGGCTAGCGGCAACCCTGCACACGAGCAGGCAACGACGGGGATGGCGGCGACGGCGATGGTGGCAATGATGATGGCGGCTGTGAGCTATGGGCGGGTAGGCAACGACGGCGACTGCGGTCCAAGGCGCTCGACGAAGACAACGGGAGGAAGAAGAAGAAGAAAAGAAAAACAAAAAATAGTCAGAAAAGAAAAAAAGCTGAAGGGGGCACATGTGCGTACAAGGGGGAGAGAGAGAGAGACAGACTTTATTTATCCGTTGCAAATTTGCGACGGACGCAAATTTGCGTTTGTCCGTCGCAAATTTGCGATGGACTGTTTTATTCCATCGCAAATTTGCGATAAACTTTTTTTGTCTGTTGCAAATTTGGGAGGGAATTTTTTTCTCGTCCTAAATTTGCGACAAACATTTTTTGTTTGTCACAAATTTACAATGGACATTTTTTTTGTCCGTCGCAAATTTGTGATCGATATTTTTTTGTCCGTCATAAATTTGCGATGGATTATTGGTCCATCGCAAATTTGCGATGGTGCGATGGACTTTTTTTGTCCGTCGCAAATTTGCGAGGAAATTTTTTTCCCATCCCAAATTTGCGACGGAATATTGATTCGTCGTAAATTTGTGATGGAATTTTTTTATCTATTACAAATTTGGGAAGGAAGTTTTTTCTCGTCCCAAATTTGCGACGGGCATTTTTTTGGTCCGTCGCAAATTTTTGACGAACATTTTTTTGTCCGGCGCAAATTTGCGACGGATTTTTTTTGTCCATCGCAAATTTGAAGGGAATTTTTTTCCCTTCCAAAATTTGCGACGGACGTTTTTTGTCCATCGCAAATTTGAGACAGACATTTTTTGTCCATTGCAAATTTGCTACAGACATTTTTTTGTCTATCGTAAATTTGTGATGGACATTGTTTTTTTCAGTCCAAATTTGCGATGGTCTTTTTTTGTCCGTTGCAAACCCAAATTTGCAATGGACTTTTTTTGTCCGTCGCAAATTTACGACGGAACGTTAGTCCATCGCAAATTTGGGAGGGGGATTTTTTTTCATCCTAAATTTCCAACGAAAATTTTGTCCGTCGCAAATTTGGAACAGGCTTTTTTTGGTCTGTCGCAAATTTATGACGGACATTTTCTTGGTCCGTCGCAAATTTGCTACAAATTTTCTGTCCGTCGCAAATTTATGACAAACAAAAAATGTAGCAAATTTGCAACGTATTTTTTTATAGTCTAAAATTTTGCAACAAACAATATTTTTCCATCGCAATTTTCCGACAGATTTATTTCAGATTCCAAAAATAAAGGACATTTTCGAATCCGTCGCAAATTTGCGACGAATTCGAAAAATTACCATGAATTTCACTTCCGTCGATAATTCTTCGATGAACAGTAACCACGAATAAGTTGTTATTGTCGTAAAGTGAGCGACGAAATTAGCAACTATCCAAATCCAATGGAAAATAGAATATTGCAAATGTCATTGCACGAATAATATTTGACTTGTCGTCATTTAGTGACAAATTTTCTGACAATCAATTAAATTAATAAGAATAATCGACAACAACAATAATAACAACAATAATGATAATAACAATAACAATAATAATAATTATGACAATAACACTTTTCACAATAATAATTTCACTAAAAGTGTTTTAACACAAAAATTTTAATCTTTATTTTTGTCTTCGTCTTCGTTCTCGTCTTCGTCTTCGTCTTCGTTCTCGTATTCGTTCTCGTCTTCGTCTTCATCTTCATCCTCATCTTCATCATCTGTCTCAAAATGAGATTCTGAACTATCTTGTATATTTAATTCGCAAATTTCAATTGAATCTACATCTATCATTGCTCCACATGGATCTCGTAAAGTTGGAATGTTATATTCCTCAGTTTCAACTGTGTTACAAACTTCCTCTTGTTGATAGGCTCTATCTTTCCAGTATTCCTTGATTTTTCTACATGCTTTGATTTTTATATACAGCCCACCAATCAGCTTTGTCACGTTTCAAACTAGAATATGATGCATAACATACTTAAATTGCTTGTTGTGCCAAGACAAATGGTTCATATTTCATATATCTTTTCTTATGATTTATTTTAACCAGATTAAACTTTGTATGCACCTTCATTCCTTTAACGGGGTCGAACCACTTGCACTTAAATAATACAACCCGCATCATTAAAGGTCTAGGATACTCTATCTCTATGATTTCATCCAATAAGCCATAAAAATCATTTTTTGAACAGCCACCATTGGATGACCGAACACACACACCACTATTCATTGTGGCTTTTCCCATTTCATATTCTTGAGTGTGAAAATTATATCCATTTATGAAATATGCTGGCCAATTTCGTACTATTAACTGTGGACCCATAACAAATGATATAGCAATCCTTGCTCTCCAAGTTCATTATGATTATTGTGAACCTAAGGTTACACACGTAAGGTCAATAAAATATATTTTAATAAATGATGTATAAAATTTAAATAACTTGGTTTTGGGCCATAGGCAACTTACATATGTTTTGAACCATGCTGTAAATTGTTCATTGCATAAACGATCAAACTCATTAGGTGGTAGTCCATACATTGAAGTTTGGAAAATCTTAGTAATAAATACCATTTCTATATTAGCAAATATTTGATACATAATGCATATATTTGCAAATTTACACTTACACAAAGTATGGCTCGACTTCTGGGCAGTTTAGTAAAATATATGTATGGGCTGTATGTAATTCTTCGCCTGTTAAGTAATGAAACTGACATGTGCCGCATGGTTGACTCAGATAATTGAAAATAGAGAATGCATTACAATTGAGATCATTGGGGCCTTCATTATTTCTACCTACTCTCCGCCTCTTGCACTACACTTGCGGCTCAAAATAGTATGACACAAATGTTGTCACTTCTTCTACAATATATGCATTATAAATTGAAGCTTCAACACATGCCTTATTTTTTTGATAAAAAAAAACGCATGCCTTATTCTTCACTTTTTTCTTCAAACGATGTAAGAATCTAGTTATAATAGAAAGAAACTTATCGGAACATAATATATAATAAAGTAATTTTAACTTTATTTTTAAAAAAATACCTCTCAAATGGATACATCCATCGAAATTGGACAGGACCTACAACTTTAGTATCATAAGGTAAGTAAACTAAGAGATGCTCCATCGAATCAAAAAATGATGGAGGAAATATCCTTTCTAAGTTACAAAGAATAATTAGAATATTTCTCTCCAGTTTTTCCATGTATGATGCTTTTAACACTGTCGAGCAAATATCATGCAGGAAATTACTTAACTCTATAATGGCGTCCTATACAAAATTTGGTAAAACTTCCTTGAAAGCTATTGGAATTAGTCTTTCCATCAATATGTGACAATCATGACTCTTCAAATTCTGTCAACTTGCATTCATTCAAATCAACACATCTCTCAAGGTTCGAAGCATGTCCACTAGGAAACCGCATAGATTTTAACCATTGACAAATAGCTCGCCTTTGCTCCCTATCCAATGTATAAACTACTTTTGGTTTTGGTCCCCTACTGCTTGCATCCACATCTAGTGTTGGCTGATCACAAATATCTCTCATATCTTTTCTTGCGTTCAAGTTGTCTTTTGTTTTTCGGATGAAATCCATCACAGTATTTATGACATTGTCGAAAACATTCTTTTTTATGTGCATGACGTCAATATTATGATGAATAAGATGGGCCTTCCAATACGGTAGATTCCAAAATATACTGCGCTTTGTCCACTTATGTGTACTTCTGTACGCAAAAGTCGTACCGTGAGGGGTTCTGAATAACATATGGAAAGTCCTGCACCCATTCCTAAATTTGATCGCCGATCAACATCAATGGTAGATGTGTTCTTTCAATCCTATTCTTGATTAAGTCTTTTATTTCTTCTGAATGTATGATTTATCGGTAAAAATTATCTGTGACAGTCAAAATAGCTGGGCTTTTTTTCATATTTTAATCTAAATAACTTTGATCTCTCCAAACATATCGGACATCCTAAGATCTCAGCTGTACTCCATCCAGATAACATTCCGTAAGCTGGAAAGTCATTTATCGTCCAAAAAAAGCAGCATTCATTACAAATATTTGATCGGTAGAAACATCATATGTAAGGACATATTCCTCCCATATTGTAACTCTTCAATCAATGGTTGCATATAAACATTTATTAACTTTTTCGAATTTTGCGGGCCAGTCACGATCAATGTCAAAAACATAGAAGGTGTCTTCATACATATACCGGGTGGAAGATTGTACGGCGTTAAGATAACTGGCCAACATAAATAACTTTTTCCTGATTTCCCAAATAGAGCAAATTCATCAGTACAGAGACCTAACCTGATGTTTCGAGGCTCTATCGTAAACTCAGGGTACATTCTATCAAAAAGTTTCCATGCCTCTGCATCTGAAGGATGCCACATTAGATCATCTTCTGTTTCATGATTTGCATGCCAAGTCATGTGTTTAACAGTGGCTTGAGATGCATAAAGCCTTTGTAATATGGAGATTAAGGGCAGATAAAACATTTGCTTGCATGGTCTACGCTTTTGATTACGACCCTACCTCTTGCTAATCTTGTACCTAGGTTGGTTACAAAATTTGCAAGATTCTGCATTTTCATTATTTCTCCAATATAACATACAACTCCTACTACATATATCAATCCTTTCAACCAAAAGACCTAAGTTATCCACTAGCTTTTTCATATCTAAAAATCACTTGGCATGCTGTTATCATGAGGCATTGTTTCCCGCATTACTTCAACAAAAGAGTTGAAGTAATCTTGCGACATATTATGCTCTGCCTTGATATTTAACAGTCTTGCTGTCACTGATAACTTAGTGTGATTGTCACAACCTAGCCCATAAAGGTTCATCTGCTATTTTCAACACTTCCCAAAACTGATTAGATAAAAAAGCTCCATTACACACATTCTCATCAAAACCCGTTACTCTTATATCTTCCAATTATGATACATGACTAGTACCCACTTGTTCAGGTGTAGGAGTAAAACTAGTACTTGCATGGTTCAAATTTAAAACAAAATTCTAACCAGTTACGTCAATCACCATTCTCTCATATTGGTTCAATTGATCATAATAGCTACATTCTTCCCTAACTAAAAATTGGTCATTTTTTCAATATCCTTCATCAGATATAAAGATTCACCATGGCAAGTCCAATTATAATAATTCAGAGTAAATCCAAATCTACAAAAATATTCTCTAACTGTATTACACACATGAAATTTACCGTTACTGTACTTTCTACACGGACACCTTAACTTATTTCTATCCATGAACTCATATTTACTACTAGCAAAGTTTAAAAATAGTTCCAACCCAGTACAAAACTCATCGGTCAATCCTCGACGTCTAGGTAAGTTTTTATTATACATCCAAGCCCTGTCTCTATGCATTGTGTCTATATTAAAATAAAAAAATCTCATAAAATATTTAAAATATCATATCTACTGTTGTTAATTAAAACCATAAAATTATGAAAATTAAAATTTTGTTTTTCAAGCAACAATTATTTTGAAATTTAAAAATTGAAAAAATTACCATGTAAAGAAGACGTACCCAGATATTTGACTGAAATCTTGATAGCAGAAAGTAATCAATTTGAAGAGAATTGTAACATTCACTTGGACTGTGAGACCTTTAATTAGACACGTACCTAAATAAAAGCAAAATCACTTAACATTCATTTTTAAATTTTTCCGAATTTAAAAAAAAAATTTCTTATATTTTTCTCCTGTCACCGGTCTGGCGACCGGCGGCCCCGGCGAGGCCGCTCGGACTCGCCCAGTTCTGGGGGAGGTCGAGCAGCCATGGCCAGGCCACTCGACCTCCCCTAGATCTGGGCGACAGTGAGGTCGACCTGCAGCCTTGCCAACCATGGGTCGAGGCCAGTCGGCGTCGCCCAAATTTGGGGGAGGCTGCGTGGCCTCGTCATGGCTGCCAGTCGACCTCACCGTTGCCTAGATCTAAGCGATGGCGAGGTCAACCGGCAGCCATGGCGAGGCTAGTCAGCCTTCACCGGATCTGGGCGAGGCCGCCATGGCAGCGAGGTCGATCGGCGGCCTCGCCCAGGTGTGTCCGTCGCAAATTAGTGGCTGGTCGTCGATTCGGTAATCGACCACCAATTTACAACAAAAATAGAAAAAAAAAGTCAATAAAAAAAAATTTCCCATCCAATGATGAATAGAAAGGACAAGACCGTATTAGTCGCATGTTTAGTCACAAAATTAGTTATGATGCTTACCGGTGAAAAAGCTTTACTGAGATTGATTTCTGCGCGCACGGATTGTTGAGAGAAACGAAAGAGGGAGAAGGCAGGAGAAAAGCGGGCGACGTGACGAATTACTACTGAGAGAGAGAAATTGATGGGTGGGGTGTATATCACAAAATTAATTTTCCGTTACAAATTAGCGACGAATCCATTTTCGTCGCAAAATTCGTCGCTACTTTCGTCGCACAAGGGTACATTTCGTTGCACAAAATTGCAACGGAAAATAAATCCGTTGCAAAATTCATCGCAAATTTGCGATGGAAAATTAGTTGTCACTAATTTGCGACGGAATTAGCGACGACCAACTTTCCGTCGCAATTTTGCAACGGAAATTTGCGACGCTTGCAACGGAATTCTTTTCCGTTGCTAATTTGCAACAGATGTCTAAATCCGTCGCAAAGTTTGTTGCAAATTAGCGACGAAAAATTCCCCGTCGCAAAAATCATTTTTTTTGTAGTGTAGCAGATTTTCAGCAGATGAGAACAATGGGACACGAGTATGGATGGTTAGAGGTGTTCATTTGGTGCATTAACTTAATCTTAATTTAGAATAATACGCGTTAGAAAGTTCGATCCAAAAACTTAAATTGATTAGTGGAGGGAAATATGGGACCTGGCACGTGTAATTTGACTAATGGGATTGGACGCACATTCGCAAAAGAAATACTATCGGCTCTAAGACCATGTTAAGTAGTCCAACCCAAGAGTTTTAAGCCGATAGGTGGAGGGAGATTATGAGAATATAAAGAGCATATAGGACCTGTTGTCAAGCGATGCGGAACAATACTTCAACAATATAAACGATTTGAAAAACAAGATTCCTGTCATGAATCAGGATCCTTGTGGCTCCATACGTTTTCAAACCCGACAAATTTTCCTACCAAAACAAATCAAGCAAATCAAATTATTGCCAGGGATTGCACAAAAAAAAGGAAAATTCACACTGAAATATATCACGTATCCAATCTGACGTAGTTCTTTCTCTACCGAATATTAAGTAATTAGCTCGAGCGCAAACGCAAAATATTCCTCTCTCTCTATTCATGTGTGACAATTGCATATCCTAACCTTGTTCTTAAGAATCGTTCAAGGGAATGGCCTGCACGATTAATAAGTATTAGAGACCGTGCACACGGTAAAGAGACGCAGCCTATACATTTGGAGACACTGCAGTTCCTTTGTATACGACCGAGCAACGTGAGGAGAGTATTGAACCACAACATTCGTAAAAACATCGTTGACATGCCCAGAAAAAAATTGCTGAGAAAAATTACAACCCAAGAATTATGGTTTAATTGTCCAAAAAATCAAACTTATTATACGACGGCAAATTCAGTCTCAAACTTTTAAATTGTGCCGATTTAGTTATAAATATTTTTGATAATTTGCCAATTGAGTCCTAAACTTCCTCGACCTTTTGAAGATTTGTCCATTTAGTAGCCCGAAGGACTATATTGGCAAATTATCAATAAGGTTTGGAACTAAATTAGCAAATCATCAGTAAGATTTAGGACTATATTGGCACAATTAAAATGTTTAGAACTGAATTGGTATCAGTACGATTGGTTTAGGACTTTTCGAGCAAGTTTTCTCGAGAATTTTTTTTTTGGCTGCTTTTTTGGCGTGGATTCTTGCATAATTGGAGCTAATTGTTCCAGGCCAAATATAATGATAAAAAAAATGATATTCTTTTAACTTTGACCAAGTTGCGAATGTGATGGACAGTTGGACCAAACGACGTCCCCACGAACTCGGAAGTATTCCCATGTTGTTATCCCCTAGAGACAAATGGATGAGTTTCTTGTTTAATTTCTTATTATGTAAGTTGTCTTGGAGCGACATTAGAAACAAGTAAAGAAACAACAAGAAATCAAGATTTTAGGACGAATCACTGCCCATGCGACATGCCGTGAATAGCGAACGTGAAATTGAAAACGAAAACTGCGGTTTTCTTGAAGTGCAAAGGGTCAAAAGATTTGTCTTACCTCAATCGGGTCCGCTATATTGGGGAGGGGGAACCTCAACGCAGGACAAGAATCCTACCTTAATAGTTGGGACAAGAGTACATTTCATTTTGGGAATTCCAATAGATGTACTTTTATAAATTTGTGGTCATGCTTTTGCATCAATTATTTAGGACATATAGATATTGAAAAACAAGTAAAATTAAATGCAAAAGAACACTATAAGTGCCATAACTTGTGTACGGCGCTCACTTTGATACCATAACCTTTTTTCGGATCACTTTGGTGTCAAGTCGGAGGAAAAACGATCACTTAAGTATCATAACTTTTTTTTGGACCACTTTAATGCTAAAATTTTTGAAAAATGATCACTTAAGTGCTAAAATTTTTGAAAACGACCATTTAAGTTCTTAAATTTTTGAAAAACGATCACTTAAGTGCCAATCTCCGGCGAGACTCCGACGAGCCACGTCAGCTTCAGAAATTAATAAAAAAAAATGTCAGTCAGATTTCCAGTGAAAAATTGTGTACGGCATCGGAGTTGGCATTTAAGTGATCGTTTTTCAAAAATTTTAGCACTTAAGTGATCGTTTTTCAAAAATTTTAACACTAAAGTGATAAAAAAAAAGTTATGGCATTAAAGTAAGCGTTGCACACAAGTTATGGCACTTGTAGTGTACTTTTGCCTAAAATTAAACAATCAAGGAAAAGTCTTTCCGCACACTCACCGTTAGTTGGGCAACACATATATTTGAAGTTAATTTTGTAATCAAATTCTTCCACATATCAACCATCCAATGATGAGTGTGCAAATTATTTTTTACACCGAAATGGAACTAATTAAAGGACAAGTTAAATGAAAAAGTCATCCAAATTCTCTCGGTCTATCTTGCAGTTGGAAAGTATTGGTTAGAATCAATTCAATATAAGCTATATTAAATTTACATTTTTTGATTAGCAATGAGACGATGTCTAGGTTAGATTGGCATGCCTCGATTGTTCCACCTCCTCAGGTAATTTTAAAGGTGCGCTCCCCCTTTGTCGGCCCAATGTATTCAAATTTCATTTATATCGTACTCCCAACGAGACTTGAATCCAAGAATACAAGGAAAATGGTAATTCTCTCTTGCTGTCTAAGTCAATACCTTATTAAGAAGAAATGCGAATATATCCGTTGATAGTGAAGATAAAATAAGCTACTAAGGGTGCGCTCTTCTTGCGGAAAATAAGTGATTTGGAAAACAATCGTTTGTATCTCTTACAAAAATAAATGAATGAAAATTTTTTTCATCTTCTACGAAAATAGTTAGGCATAGATTGTAATCGATAATGAAAACATTTTCCGTTGACTAATTTTTCTAAATCATATAAACAATCATTTTTCGGAAAATATTTTACAAATCACCAATTCTCCGCGTAACAAACGCACATAAAAATGCATTCATAGTACCAGTCTAGGTCAATTCCTTCTTTGATTTCTATTCCAATGGTAAATTGCCAATCAAATGTAGGAACTCTTTTCCATGGGTGAAGATAGTGAAAAAACGTGCGGAGATTTACTAGAAAGTTATAAGAGAAACAGTCGCCAAATACTCCAAACTATGCTCATTATGACACATTTAGTCCAAACTTTTTTTTTTCCGTAACACCAAAAAAACCCAAACTTATGTCCAAGCTACACATTTATCCTTCATTAGGGCCTTGTCAAAAGTCATTGTTAATTGAAGTGCTTCTTCTTTTTACACCTATTTGATATGACATGCTTAATTTTTTCAAGTATCACATCAAAAAAAGATTAAAAAAAGAAAAGGAAGCACCAAGATAGAAAATTTGAAGTTATGAATAGTCAATTTTGATCGCACTTTTTGCCATCCAATCTAAAAAAGCTCATAATTCGTGCCTTAACCTAGTAATGCATGAGTATCCCAATGGCGCTCACCATGGTCCACGGTCATTATCTTGTTGGTCGAAGCATCTGATTTCTAGAACAATTTAATCGTTGAAACTTTCTCCTACTTAATTCTAGAGGTGTTCTACTTCCATTACCAAGCCTCGTAGTTTAAGAACTTTTAGTTATTAGAATTACCAACATCCATGAAAAATAGAAATAAAATATCACAATCACTTGCTCTCTTGAATCGATAATGTATGAGATTGCTTATAATTTTTTTCTTTTTTACTCTAGCGGCAAATGTTAGAATCAATATTTTTTTTCTTTTTAAAACACGTTATTTTCTAAGAAGTATGTGGTAGGCACTTTTTACTTATTTTTTTCGTTAATATTACAAAAAATCTTAAACTGGTATACATTTGATAAATTTACCCCAAACTAATTTATTGATTGCCAAAAACTCCAAACCGATATACTTATGATAAATTTATCTCAAAAATCAAAAATCCTAAACTGGTACATTTGTGATAAATTTACCCTTATTTAGTTTCCGTTAAATTATATTAATACCACAAAAAATCATAAACCGGTATATCTGTAATCCCAAACTGATATACTCGTTAATTATCTCACGTGACATTCAATTCAGCAATTTAATAATAAAATTTAATAGAAACTAATGAAGAGTAAATTTGCCGCAATTTTATCATATTGAGATTTTTCGTGGTATTAATACATTTTTTTTTTTTTGGTTTTCCGTAGTCTACTTGCTACTTTTTAACAAGAGGAGACTTCTCTGACCAAAAAAAAAAAAACAAGAGGAGACTTTGCTTTACTCGATTATTTATTACCCAAAACAAGAGTGGCCGGCCTTCCCCCAAAACGCCCACGACGTACGCGAGTGGGAGGAAGACGCGAACACAAAACATACGGATCCCATCATCGCCATCCGCGACATGCGCTGCTGCTGCTGCTCCTTCTTCTATTTTTTTTTCACCTTTTTTTGGTATTAAGAGAGGGGAAAAAAAAGGTCAAAGGATGAAAAAAGTCGGGGTATCTGCCAGCTAAGGGAGGGCCTGCCGCTGCTGTTTTTCTTTCTCCACTCGGCTTTTTGGGCCTCGCGATTCTCTCTTCCCTCTCTCTCTCTCTCTCTCTCTGTCGTCCTCCTCCCCCTTTCAAAAGTTTAACACTCTCCTTCCCTCACTGCCCCTAACCCCTGTTTTCTCTCTCTAACATTTTCCCCTCACTCCCCCCCCTTTAACCCCTCTTTTCTCTCTCTACATTTCCCCTCGCTTCCCCTCCCCTAACCTGTTGGAATAATAAAATTTAAAATTGATATTCTAATGTGTCTGGAGGAATTGCATAATATTTATAGATTCTTTAGATAATTAAAATGATTAAAAATTATCTTGAAAATAAATAATAATGAATAAATATTAGTTTTTTTAATAATAATTTTCAAGATTCCAAATTTCTAGATAATAATTACAAGAATCTAATTTAAGAGATGAGTTTGGATTATGGAAAGTGTGTTTTTATTTCCAACATAACCCGTGTTTTCTCTCTCCGCGTTCTCTCCCTCCCTCCTTCCTCCATCCATGGCTTCCGACCTCGGAGCTCCTCCTCGGCCCCTCAACCGCAAATCGATCCGCAGCAGGCACGAAGCGCGCTGAAACCCCGTCGTTTTCCCCCGCGCGCACTCTCTCTCTCTCTCTCTCTCTGTCCCTGTCTCTGTCTCCGCAATGGGGGTGTCGCATGCCTCCGGGCCGACCTTCTTCGTCTTCCTCCTGGCGGTCGCGTCGGCGCTGGGCTCTCGGGTCGGGTCGGAGCCGACCCAGGACAGGGAGGCCCTCCTCGACTTCATCCGGCAGACCCCGCACGCCAACCACGTCCAGTGGAACGCCTCCGCCACCGTCTGCGGCTGGGTCGGGGTCAGGTGCGACGGCGCCAACTCGTCTGTCCTCCAGCTCCGCCTCCCCGCCGCCAGCCTCATCGGTCCCATCCCGCCGGACACCATCGGCCGGCTGTCCCGGCTCCGGGTCCTCAGCCTCCATTCCAACGGGCTCAACGGCTCGGTCCCCTCCGACTTCGCCAAACTGACCCTCCTGCGGAGCCTCTACCTCCACGGTAACAACTTCACCGGCGACTTCCCGCCGGGCCTGACTCAGCTGACTGGGCTGATCCAGCTCGACCTCTCCTCCAACAACTTCACCGGGCAAATCCCCGTCGAGGTCAACAATTTGACCAACCTGACGCACCTCTTCCTCCAGAACAACCAATTCTCCGGCAACCTCCCCAGCATCGACGCCAGCCGCCTCGCCCACTTCAACGTCTCCTACAACCGCCTCAACGGCTCGATCCCGAGCTCCCTCGCGAGGTTCGGCGCGTCCGCCTTCGCCGGCAACCCCGACCTCTGCGGCCGTCCCCTCAAGCGCTGCAAGAAGCTCTCCACCGCCGCAATCGTCGCGATTGCGGTCGGCTCCGCCCTAATCGCATTCTCGATTCTGCTCCTCCTGGTGCTGTGCCTCCGCCGGCGTGGGCGCCAGCAGACGCCAAAGCCGCCGAAGAACGCGGGGGCGGCCGGGCCGCCGAGGTTCGCGTCCGCAGAGGCAGGGACGTCGTCGTCGAAGGACGACATCACGGGGGGCTCGATGGGGGCGGAAAGGAACAAGCTGGTGTTCTTGGAAGGCGGGGTTTACAGCTTCGACCTGGAGGACCTGCTGCGAGCGTCGGCGGAGGTCCTGGGGAAAGGCAGCGTGGGGACGTCGTACAAGGCGGTGCTCGAGGAAGGCACGACCGTGGTGGTGAAGAGGCTGAAGGACGTGGTGGCGAGCAAGACGGAGTTCGAGGCGCAAATGGAGGTGCTCGGGAAGGTGAAGCACGAGAATGTGGTGCCCCTGCGAGCCTTCTACTACTCCAAGGACGAGAAGTTGCTGGTCTATGACTACATGGCCGCCGGTAGCTTGTCTGCTCTACTTCATGGTAATGCTCTCTTGCTCTCGTTCTTGTTCTCAATTAAAGTTTTAATCTTTCCTGGACCCGCAATTCTGAATTTTGATTACGGAATTCGATCTGGGCATGAGCTTGAATCTTTCTGGGTGGAAACTGAGCTTCAGGATTGGCCATGGAAATGGAGGGTACACGAGATTTTTCCCTTCCGGGCAGTTACTGTTTGTCTTTAGGGTCGGTTTTTTTTTTTTTGCGGTAAATATTCCACATCATTTTCTTGGACAGTGACCGATTTGGTGTCTAGTCGCTGTGTTTTGACCCTGCTGATGCCCTCAGCAGTTCTGGCCATGGACCATGGGAGTTTCTTTAGTATTTATTGTCTGAATCGATTTTTTTCTTTAGTTTTACATCAGACCGTGGTCGTTGAATGCCGGGCTGTTGAGGGCATTATGGCAATTAAAGCCAGTACCGCGGGAGAGGAGGGGGGGCGCGAACGCGAACCTGCACCGTAGAAGTAGCTGGAGAGGAATTGCACTGCGATGCGCCTCAGATGGCGTTGCGAGAAGAGAACAGATGCTCTGTTGAGACAACAAAAAAGAATTCCTTCTTTTGCGCAAACATTCTTTGAGTGGAAGCTACGCACCCCGGCGCGCGTTAGGGGGCGGGGGTGGGGTGGGGGCTGCGAATTTACTGCGATGCCACTGACACAGCAACATGAGCCCTCATGATTCTGTGTGGTGTCCCGACATCTTTTTCTGGGGCTTAACTTTTTCTGCGCCCTAGATGATGAAGATCACATGCGCTCCTTCCCTCCTTTTTTGGCCCTTGATCGGGAAGTGTCGTCTCCTTTACTCTTTTTCCCTCGAACCCACGTTGCCAGGGCCTCATTTTTCCCTGTTTGTCCTTACCCAATTTTCTCTTGACTTGCCAAATGTAAAGGTGGGGGAAAACTGACTCTGAGCTTGGCATTATACAACTTTGGGTGCTTTGGTCCAGGGTCTGCTTTGCCAGAGAAGAAGACTCTTATTGCATTGGTTAAGTTATGACAGTTAATGCTCACATAGGTCTTTGAGTTGAAATGAAAGTAAATTTTCTGAGTCCAATTTCCTTGTGATTCTCAAAATTAATGTCTGTTCTTTCAGAGATGGGATGCTACCATCTCTCATGAGATTTTTAGGGGTGCTCTAAGATCCACATTGAAAAGATCCTTATATTGTGAAGCATGATTGGAATGTTACTGGGGCCAAGAAATTTGCTGGGCATGGTAAACTATGAAACTCCTCTACTAATCGCATCACATCGCATTGCAGGCAGTAGAGGATCGGGGCGTACGCCGCTGGACTGGGAGAACCGGCTTAAGATCGCAATCGCCACTGGGAGAGGCCTAGCGCACCTTCACGCTGCGGGCAAGGTGGTCCACGGCAATATCAAGTCCTCCAATATCCTGCTCCGACCTGACCACAATGCCTGCGTGTCGGATTTTGGACTGAATCCTCTGTTTGGCACCGCGACCCCGCCCAATCGGGTCGCTGGTTACCGGGCCCCCGAGATCGTGGAGACCCGGAAGGTCACGTTCCAATCCGACGTGTACAGCTTCGGGGTCTTGTTGCTCGAGCTGTTGACGGGCAAAGCGCCCAATCAGGCCTCCCTCGGGGATGAGGGCATCGACCTGCCCAGGTGGGTCCAGTCGGTCGTGCGCGAAGAATGGACGGCCGAGGTCTTCGACGCGGAGCTCATGAGGTACGACAACATCGAGGAGGAGATGGTGCAACTGCTGCAGATCGCCATGTCCTGCGTTGCAGTCGCGCCCGACCAGAGACCCCCCATGGTGGAGGTGGTCCGGATGATGGAGGAAATGAATCAGGGCGAGACGGACGAAGGGTTGAGGCGGTCCTCGGACGACCCCTCCAAGGGATCGGACGGTCAGACTCCGCCCACGGAGTCGAGGACGCCGCCCATAGGCATCACGCCTTAAAACTCGGAGCTTCAAGAACATTTTTGCGATTCATTGAGATGGGTCATTCTCAGAAACGTGCACAGGGTGAGTAAATAACAGATTCTCAAGTGTCCATCCAATTTCCATTTCAACCTCATAGAAGGGTCAATTTTTTTTCTTTCTCCTCTTTGAAATTTCTTCCTCCTGTTCTTGAAGAAACCTGCAAGGGGTCTCGCATATTTTTTGCCTGGTGGGGGTTGTAAATTTGATTCTTAGGGGGGGGCAAGTTGGAGTTTCATTTGGGGAGGTCCATGACCTTATTGCAATTTGACAAGTGACCACTTTGGTGCGTGTAGTTGGGTTTATTTAAATTCTTTCCTCTATCATTACTTCACATATCAATTTACTACTGTCTCTCAACTCTACCTCACGGATTTTCTTCTCTTCTTCATGTGTATCTTCTCTTTCTTTTATTTTCTTTTTCCAGCTTTATTTTATAGTGTTCCTCGTGCATTTGAACCAACTGGGTCGTTGGAAAAATTCACCCGAAATTGCTCATCTTCTGTTACGTAGTCACCTGCAAAATGGCCAAAATTCTTGGATTTATTCTCGTTTTCCCGATGGACCTGCGTGAGGTCGGCCAAGATGCGACGCTTTTGATTAATGGATAATTTAATATATTGGAAGCATCAGATTTGGACATTATTGCGTTCGCTTGCGAAGTCTTAGACAACTGGGGAGCTTTGAAGGCCAATATAAAATGAAGGAATGTTTCAATGCAGGCCATTTTGTTTAATGGCAAAAAGAAAAGCGGACGATAAGGCAGGCCATTTAGACGTACATAATAGCACCAAAAATAATTTTTTTTTTGGAAAAAAGAATTTATACTTTTTGTCCATGTAAAATTTTCACACATTTTCTAGTCATGTTCATTTACTTTTAATTCGTCTAATCAAGTTATTTTATTTGACAATTTTTTTAATGAAGTTCCTCTATTTGACCGCAAATCCGGTTGAATCCTGACTTACATGGCCGTCGGAGACGCGGTGGTGTGATGCGGATAAAAAATTTTCTGATAAAATTTTTTTCGTCTGATAAAAACCTTTCCCATCCGGATGTCCATGTGGGTGTATATATTGATTGAATTTTGTCTACATCATCCTTTGATGTGGCCTTCGATGGCTAAACTTTTTCCACACACGTCCACGTGGGCATCCAAATATTTTATCAGCATCAAACTTTGGGGGTCATGTTAGCTGAATCCGGAATATAATGTCGGACGGATTTGATTAAAAAACTTTCGAAAATGACGAGATAAAATAAGAATGTGAGGACTCAAAATAGAAAAATAGGGTAAAAAAAAAGAAGAAAGTTCCTCTTTTTTCCCATTTTGTGGTGAGGAATCGGAGAGAGATATGGGAAACAGCCTGTCCGGGTCTAGGTCCACCCCTTTTCTTCCTCTTACAAATGGGGAACAACTTTTGACCCTACTATGTTGATTAATTCTTGATTTATAACGAAAAACTCCAAACTGATATATTTATAATAAGTTTATTTCAAATTAATTTTTTGACAATCAAGAATTTCAAATTGAAATATCTGTGAAAAATTTATCCTCCATTAGTTTCCGTTCAATTTTACCTTCAAATTGCTGAATCAAATGACACGTAACAGTTGATAATTGTACTAGTTTGGGGTTTTACCTCTCGTTTATCACGAGTTTATTAGTTTGTAATTTTTCGTAATATTTATCTAATTTTATAAAAGGTAACTTCGTTACAAGTGTATTGATTTGGAATTTTTGATTGTCAAAAAATTAATTTAGGATAAATTTATCATATGTATACCAGTTTGAGATTTTTAGTGACTAAAAAATTAATTCGAAATAAATCTATCATATATATATATATATATATATATATACTAATTTAGAATCTTTCGTGGTATTAATTCTTGTTTTGTTCAATGCTTTATCACTTTCAATTGGTAAAAAAAGCTTATGAAAGAATTAACTCTTAAGAAATGGACAGACTGTGGTCAAACTTTACGGTGGTGGGCTTATTGGGGGACGTGCCTCTTTGGGAAAGCCACGCACAGTTAGAGGAGTTTGGCGCACCGAAAGCATCTCATTGTAGCCAAAGCATCACTTCCCATCTGGCTTTCATTTTTTCCGTCATCTTCATTCTTTTAGGCCCTTTTCTTCCCTTTTTGTGGAATGCATCGTTCATGGGAATTTACCCTTTTGATTGTTAGGAACAATTGGCATGTTGGGGTGACTTTCACTTTGAAGCAAATTATGTCCCCCTATCATTTATTTCTTCTCATGAAATGCCGTTCGTAAACAGTGCATATATAGAAGAAGGTGGTTGGATTCCATTGAACGTTTCAAACTGAACTTCCATGACACATTTCCTCAAGTTAATTTTCGTTTCACAAAAAATCTCAAACTAGTACGTCTAATCTAGATCCTAGGATTCCTTCCGATATCAAGTTGAAATGCCCATACGTTAATACACACAAGAGACTACTACAAAATAAATCTGATGTGAAAAGTCGTCGTGTATCGATATGTGAGCATTTAATGGAGTATTATACAAAATGCTAAGGAATGGTAGATTTGAATCAAGGGTACCGTTTTGTGAGAAAAAAAACTAGGTAACTATTTCATGGATATGTCAATTGGGATTTTTAATAGTAGTAACCCTAAAAGGAAAAAAAAGATAATTGACCAATCTGATACAAATATATTTTCAAGACTACCTTTCTCTATTTAAAACTACGAATCAGTACGGCATGCACCTTCAGTGGAAAGCAAAGTTGGCGGGAGTGATCCACGCACCATCGATTAGAGAGAGCGGGTGGTTATAATTCTCAAATCAAAGAGAGACACTTCCATTCGTGCAGTACATTGTATTCATCAGCGTTGCACGCCCTATTTCCCTCCGAAGTTATTAACCAATCGATTTCATTAATGATAATACATAAGCGGGCCATGACATTGAGTAGACCATGTTTGGTTTAATCACCACTTTTAGGTGGGACTACGCGAGGGGGCGAAAAGATGCCCTTTTACACGTAAAACCTACGTGCTTAAGTTCAAGTTTGGTGGGAATATTAGATGGGGGGATGTCCTTATAAATAAATGAGACATAAGCGTAAACCATAATTCACACACAACATATCATTTCCCCTTTTTGATTTCCTCTCCATTGATGATGCATCCGATTAATTGCATGGCCACAACATCGTGACCCCACTCAACACACACACCACTGAATCTATGTCCCCATCATCAATCATTTTGTTGGCACCAATGTCCAATGGAAGCTGAGAAAAAAATATTATGATTAGTCCAACCCCCACAAAGTGTTTTCTTGATGCGAGATAGATTCCTCAATAAGTTAATTGGCAATGGGAAAATTCCAAAAAAAGAAAAAAAGGAAAGCTGAAAAGAAATGACCCCACCACAAATTCACACTTTCTATTGTTTCATAAGTCGGAAATTTTTTTTTTATCTTGCATTTTCTGGCTTTTTTCTGTCTGTCCTACTCTACATCTGAAACTACATGTTCACACCTCTAATCTTCTAAAAAGATAGAGAATCGAACTCCCCACCTCCCCCTTCTCAAGTAGCATTTTCTAGCTTGAAGCACTTGAATATGTTATTGAAGTTTATAGGGATAAGTGTACTATAAGTCATAAAACTTGTTACAAATATATAATTGAGTCATAAAACTAACAAAAAGTGTAATAAAGTCACTAAACTTGTCACAAAAGCGCAATCAAACAATAAAACTTTCGAAAAAAGCAATCAAATCCTAAAACTTATCACGAAAGTATAATCGAGTGCTAAAATTTTTAACAAGTGCAATCAATGAAAAGACTTGTTTGGATCAATTTGACAAGTCTAAGAACTTAATTGCGCTTTTTGAAAGTTTGAAAACTCAATTGTAATTCTTAACAAGTTTTAGGGCTAGTTGTACTTTTTTAAAGTTATGGGACTCAATTGCACTTTCGTTATAAGTTTTGAGATTTCGAATGCACTTACAATAATTTTACGTATGGAATATCTATTTAATCCCATGTTGTTAGAAATCTGCTCTAGTAACTTAATCATAAAAAAAACTAGGTATGAATTACACGAGTGGATATTCTTACCAAAAAAAAAATTACACGAGTGGATAATGATGTAGCATGATCTTGAGGCGGTAATTAGTCGATCTAGTGAGAGAATCCCAATCCTAAAGATGTACGAGAAGTCTGTTATTAAACAAAATGAATTACCTGTATATGAATATTTACATTTTCAAATTACACATTTATCTAATAACTTAAAGTTTTAAAACTGCTGACAATGGTCTCATGAAATTTGATATGGTATCAGAGAATGAGGTGCCGATTTCAAATTTTTTTGGATCACCTATTTATCGCCTCTCTTATTGTGTCTTTTCATTGAGTGCTTGTCCACAGGCGCGGTACAATTCGCCTAATAATTTTAATGTTTCAAATAGATTGTATTATTTAATGGCTAAGGAGTAAAAGCTTTGGTTTTTCCATTTCACAGTTCACCTACCAAATGTGGTTTGCACCTAAATTCTGGCCCCCTAAATTGAGCTATGATTTATGGCTTGTGTACCCCATTTGTCTATACTAATTGTAAAATTAGATCACAGTGTACATCCCGCAATACATGCATAACTACTCATCCTGTGAAATCCGATTATGTCCATAGCACAGTATGCAAAGGATTGGTCCCTCGAGAGATCATAGAAAGCCTCTTCCCAAATACACTACGATCACACCTCATGAGTTCCAACTTATGGAGGCGACGGTGAATTTTGTTCCTCTGTTGACATCTCTCTATCAAACTTAGCGAAGCCGCATTAGAACTAGATTGCAAACTATTCATATCTGCACTCATCGAGTAAGTCGAGATCAGCGTGGAGTGGCTGCCGAAAGTCTAGAGAAGAATTCTCATTCTTGCTCCCCCTCCCTTGCGTAGCAAGGCAATCAGCGCGTCGAATTTGCTTTGCAACTGTCATCGGAGTGAACCGATCAGTTACTTCACGTTTCTGAATCCGTCATATGGTAATCTTTTAGGAGAGCAAGTTCATTTTGCAGTTGTTATGGAAATGTTGTCTGAAGAGTAGTCAGAATTTATAACAAAATCAGTGCCGGCAGTTTCCTGCTTGCTATATGCTCAAGAACTCAAGCTAACACAGAGATCTACAAGCTGGTCGACACAAAATTGATTAAACTACCATGCCGACCAGATGAGCAACACAATGCAAATGTGCTTTTAGAGCTTCATTAGACTATCGACTTTGCCTATCTCTTCTGAAAGTTCAGAGCCCTCGTAGCATAGGTGAATACACTAACAAAGAGCAGTACAAATCCAATCAATACAACCGATGCCACCCACAAGAAGTCGGATCTGAAGCCAAAGTAATCCCTCAGATACTCCGCAACCGTCTCGCCCGAGTCAAGCATACTATGCACATCACCATATTGTGCTGTGACCAAGCCGTATAGACTCCAAGCGAGCGGGCATATCCACGTATACCACCTCCACCACACAGCAATTCTCTGCAATCGGAAGAAAGACCGTTAAGGTTAAATTACCTGGTGCGATCCTCGTCAAAATCAAATCTGCAAAGCAGGGTGCGAAGACAGGAGGACAAAACTTTACCGTCCTGGGAATCACAATGCCCGAGAAGAGAGTCCATATTGTGTAGGACATGCCACTGGTTGCCGCGGCGATCACTTGATTAGGGCTGACTGCTACGATCATCATCCCAAAGTACAGAAAGTATAAGATGGAGATGAACAAGAAGAACAGGGTTAAGAGGAACCTCGAAGCCATCCATTCATATCCCATCATCGCGAATGTTATGGTCCAGAAAATAACAACCTGAAGTAACGTATATGGAATCTCAATTGCAACCTGTAAATCAATAAGGATCATTCGTGAATATTGTAAAGTAAGGATCACATTCACAGTACTCGTGCCTAAATCTCATTATCCGGTCTTTAACTGGTTCATTAGATTATATGCCCACTATGAATTGGAGCCACTCGGCTCTACGACTTAGTCTCCTACTATGTAAGTTTCTACGAATTGATAAACATGAAATTCTACTTAATCACCTGTGCCAATGCATAAGGTAAAGCAGAGTACATTCCAGCTGCACGCTCTCTATAATACACGATTCTCTCGGCCACTATCATTGGACGCAACAGAGAAACACTTTGCGTTCCCATAAATGTGATTGTAATGAACATAGCACCCACTCCGTTCAGTATATCCTCTCTCGATCTCCTGCGCGACGAATTTCATTCATGGTTGCTCAATAAACAATAACATGATGAGAGATGACTGTTCAGGTTTTTTTTATGTATCACACCTTTTGGAACCGAGATCCCAGAACACGATGCCAAATACCACGGCCACAGACACGGTGAAAAGAAACCGTGCTGCTGTATATGATACATTCCGCCAGTAGGATTTGTGCTGTTTCCATAAGCAGGCTTTGAACTGAGACAGGAAGGACTGTGAGTACTTTGAGGGAAAACTAAGGGGAAGTGACCCGAGAGAAGGCAAGCTCAATTCCCTAATTAAAGCTTCATATATCCTGCACCAAGCAGTCCTTGAGGTGAGATATTTAAATAAAAAAAACCCGTCGACTGTTCTTTCCTTTCAAATAAATAAGAGAAGAATTTTTTTATTGATACCTATAAAGTTCTGATCTCTTGTACTCATCTGCAAACTTTACACCCAAGATCTCTTCTTGTGCCCTTGTAGTGACTTCCAACACCCAGTTTGCAGGATTAGTATTGTCTCCTATTCTTCCAACTCCAGGTATGCTCTTCAAAAACCACCAATTCATACAAAAATGAGTCGGCCGATGTGATTATGAGGAAACTGAAAATGGAATTAAGTGCATATATAAGTGGATCAGGGTATATTTAATGCAAATGCCCACCTCGAAATATGCTATCATTGTACGACATTGCAGTCCCAAAGGACCTGCATATATTTCTCTTCCACCCCGGGTCAATAGGATCAACTGTGATTAGTTCAAAAAACCGAAGTCACGTCCTTTGCCAAATGACATACTGAAAGAAAGCATGTTTAGTGTTGTTGATGTCACCTCATCGAAGGATCCAAATATGTCGAGACTTGGCTGATGAATCGTGCACACTACTGTCCTTCCCGTATCAACGGTACTTCTTACGGTTCTCATCACAATAGCAGCTGCTCGGGCATCAAGGCCTGAAGTTGGCTCATCCATGAAAATTATGGACGGGTTGGTGACAAGCTCAACCGCAATGGTTAACCTTTTCCGTTGCTCCACCGAAAGTCCATTAAGATTCGAAACTCCAACGAGAGCATGTCTAAGAGGCGTCAGCTCAATCAAGTCCATCACCTCCTCTATGAAAAGCTGCATCATTCACACATATATAGCAGTCATTACCATCTGGCAAAAGCTCATGTGAGATTATGCAGTTTGACACACAGAATTAGACGCACCTCTCGCGTCTTCCAGTTAGTCTCTGGAGGCAATCGGAGCCATGCTGAATAGAGAAGGGACTCATACACAGTAACAAAAGGAGAATGTATATCTTCCTGTTCGCAGTACCCGGAGATCCGAGCAAAAGTTGCCTGCTCCTTTTGGTGACCCGATATGGTGATGTTTCCTTCTATGTATCCGCTGTTCTTCCTTCCAGCTAACACGTCGAGTAATGTAGTCTTTCCAGCGCCACTAACTCCCATGAGTGCCGTCAGAACTCCTGGTCTGAAAGCTCCACTAACACCATTCAGAAGCTTTAACCGATTCTGCTGAGAATTTTGGAATCCCTGCAAGTTCAAATTTTATGGATAACCGTTGAATTTGTGACCAACAATTTCGTTCTTAAGTCACTGAGTCCCGAACAAAAGCATGAGTACCTCTGGCATATCGACAGAATATGTGACATTCTCAAAGGTGATGGACAATGGAGTAAACGGGAGAAGCATTCTTTTTCTGCCTTCACAATCTTCTCTAGTTTTGTGTTTTTCGTTCAACACTTCTTCTGTCCTAAACACAGCTTGCGATTTCCCATACTCTGCAGGAAAAGTTCAGTGTGCTAAGAATCGTCAATTGTGGGAAACTTTGACGAAATCAGCAGATCAGCTCCTAAAGATTTTAGCTTACGATTGAGATAAGAAAGTGCCAGAGTGCTGACAACAGTTAACAGAACAGTGAAGCCGATCAATGCACCAAGGCTGATCCAATACCAACTTGGATCTGTGAACAAGCCATGTGATCTCAATAGAGCTATTCCCAGAGTCTCTTGTGTTCCTTCGAGGACCTATATGGATTTCCTGGATCAATTATACAGTTTCCACAAAATTTTACAGGAGAAACTGCATATTACTACAATAACAACAATTGATGGCGTACTTGACTCCAAGATTCACCAAGAAATTCATTTACTGAGATGGCGGTTTGCGTGTACAATAGGGGAGACATCCAGAAGCCCCATGTCAGCCACTTCTTCATTCTTGCTGAAAGGAAGACGAGGGTTCATGTGACTTCCAAAGCAAATAAATATAGTTTCTCTCTATCTTTTAATGAAAAGGCCATACCTCGCGATAAGATAAACCCACCAAAGGTTAGAACCCAAATCGTTACAAAGCCTCCAGAAGTATTTGCAATGACATGGTCCCGGCTCAGCGTGGCTGTGCAACGGAAAAGTGCGTATGACATTAGTCCACTTAACACGATTGCGACATATTGCTTTAGTAACCTGAACAATAAAACAACAAGTCAATGGTAGCGATCCACCAATACTAGAGATTACGTGACTGAGAAATGTTTATGCACAAATCGGGTGATGAAACTCGCCTTATGACACTAGGATCAAATCCTATTATATAATAAGTTGTGGCAACCACAAGAGCGATTTCTATCATGCATAAAGGGAAACAGACGATTGATGACGGCAATGAGAATGCCCATGAAGGATAAAAATGGAGATCCCTTTGCTTGTAGAACACAGGAAGCTTGTCAATTGTTGATGGAAGCTCAAAAAATCCAGCGAATAATATCATGTAGATCAAGAAATAGAGTGCGCCGAGATGCACTGTTCCATCTTCCACTGAATTATGCTGCTTTCTGGCTTGTCCAAATACCGTTGCCACAATGATTGCAGAGATCCAAATCTGACACACCAGTTAGATGAGGTCAAATATTTTTGAATTTGTAATGTAGCCTAGAAAGAGAAACTTCACTCACTTGAAGTATCTTGATTATGTGCATGTTGGCATCCCTCTTCATTAGAGTTGCTTCCCTTGACAAGCAGGCTTTCAATAGTTCCCTCTTGCTAGCACCATACTTAGATTTCGTCAATGCTGCAGCATGATTTTTTGACCTATCAAATGGGGTCTTCAGCTCCTCTTCATTAGCTCTTCCCACATGAAATGACTTGAAGGCCTCAACAAACTCAGAAACTGGAATATAATGGTATAGCGATTCTTCATTTACCCAGTATTGCCTCTGATCCTTCCTTGAAGTCACCTTTTAATCACAGTCGAAGCAAAGTTAGGCATGCAAAATTTGTTTGTCCTGGAGTTGGTTGTCACTTTGGAGATAGAATACTAGAGAGCCGATAGAAAGCACATCATGCAACTTAAACTCATGTATTGCTTGGATAATAGAATACCCAACATGTCACCATGAATTCGTGTTAGTTCAGAAATTTCGCTATTCCTCCTAGAAACGTTACTTTAAAAAAAAAAAAGTGTGCACGGTTGACAATTGGAAAGGTTCGCCAAACAATTGCCGTGTCATGAACTAAGCTAGCAATGCTGCATAAATGACACTTATGCGATTACAGCAAACCTACTTCCTGAAGATAGTCAGCAACGCCTTTTCTGTCAGGACATCTGAAGCCCACAGATTCGAAAAATTCAAGAACGCATTCACGTGGGCCTTGGTACACTATTTGTCCTTCTGAGAGGAGTATAATGTCATCGAAGAGCTCATAAGTTTCTGGAGGTGGCTGGAGAAGTGAGACAAGAGCAGTCTTGTTAAATATGTGGATGGATTGCCTGATAGAATTTACTATCTGAAAGGTGGTCGAACTGTCGAGACCAGTTGATATATTGTCCATGAAAAGTGCATTTACAGGACCAACCAGCATTTCCCCTGAACGAATAAAATCAGAAAAAAAAAGTGGAAATAGGTAACCAGCGCGCATCAAACTAAGCCATCTCATATAAGAATTACATCCATGCGGTTCTTTACCAGTAGTAACACGTTTCTTTTGTCCTCCGGAAATGCCCCTTCTCATTGCATTTCCTATCATAGTATCGGCGCAAACTTCAAGTCCTAAAATCTGGGAGAAATCAAAGCTTGGATCAGTGCCATGTGTGAGATATACGATCTAATAGTTCTAAAAATAGTTTATTTTACCCTGAGAACATAATCAGTAACTGTGTCTTCCTTGTGTTCCTTCAAAACCGATGCCTGTACCACAATAGATTCTCAGCATAAGGACCTTTTGGCAAGAATATAAGGAAAAAATTGGAGGAGAATGTCTCCGCGTAAAGTAAAATATGTCTACCTTCATCAGAGCATCTATAGAAGGATCTGGCTTAATTTTCAGTAACTTCTCCCTTCTCAGAAGTTCTGTAAGCATGTCTGCAAGTTGTGGATTTGGTAGAAGTCATGAAGATGCTGATTGTCTGTGTCTAACAGCTCTATTATTTGCAAATTTTAACTTACCATATCTAGAACCGAGTCCTTGACATTTTGCAGAGAAGGCCAATGTTTCTCTAACCGTCAACTGGGGAATGTGGATGTCATACTGGCTAACGTAAGCAGCCGTCCTTTCCGGCACGAACTCGTGCATTTTGTGTCCATTGTATGTAACTTCTCCCGAAAACTACAATTCACAAGGAAGTTATGAGACGATTGAAGACCGGCGCAAATCCCGTATGCCATAAGAACTGCAATATTTTGGAAGACATTCTAGAAGATGGTTGTTATACATTCAGTTCCGGATCTGGCTTTCCAGTCAAAGCTTTGAGTAAGGTGGTTTTGCCGGAGCCAGGAGGTCCCATCAGCAAGGTCATTCTGCAAACAAATTAGTAAGTGTGCAATCTTCATACTGTGCACCCGAGAAGGTCAACAGAACTGAAGAAAGTTGGCTAAGTGATTAATAGAAATCGGGTACCTTCCAGGTCTTATTATACCGCTGACATTACGAAGAACTGAAAACCTTCTCTTATGACTTGGAAGGAGATGAAGAAAATGTCCTACATCCTTTCCGACAGAACAGACAATCACTATGAAAGCCTCAAGAATGACAACACAAAAGAAAGAAAAAAACTCATAATTGAATTTATGTTCCAGTTTCAAAGGACTACCTCCAGCCGGTCGATAAAGGAATTGAGTACTGTCGGTACAGCTCTATCACCCACGGAAGCCTCTGCCTCGACATTGAGATACCGGAATCGAACCTCAATTGTCGGTAATTTGAGACCAACCCTGTTCTTCAAAAAATATAAAAGTCATAAATACTTTCATATACAAATGGGGCAGGAATTTGCTTATGATTTTTTCGACTTGCAATATCCATCTGTATAGACTTCTCGCAAAAAGAACCATCATGAACTCTCAGAACGGGATAAATTAGCGTCTTTCTCATTCTTCTAATACTAGTACACCTAACCTGTCTATCCTGTGCTTGAGCTTCTGCAGGTACTCTTCGTTGCTATCATCTTTCTTCAGAAATCTATCCAATAAGCCTTGCCTCTCCTCAAACCCGAGTTTCGTGAGGTCTGTTTCTTTGAGATCTCCCGTAACTCCATGCAGTAGCCCTTTCTGCACTCTCTGATATGTCGGCAGACGCTCGATAGCAGCCCATTTGACAGCTTCTTCATCGTCTTCTCGATTCCTACTACTACTATGAATGCTATATGCATTTGAATAGGTCCTAATGTGGCCTAGCTCCATCGGCTGCTTCACAATCTACAGATTCAGGAATGTAGAACACCCCAAATCATGCTTCTTGGCTTCCATTTATACTAGTTTCTGACGTTCCAAGATAGGAAGAAAACAACATTGTCAGATTTTTTTCTTAATAAGAATGAGGCAAAGTTTGAGCATCTTAATTGTAGTAAATACTCTGTCAGATTTTGCATTGAATGACTTTATAAATGACTGTAAACTTGGAAAGTCAACGTGTTTGTTGCTCTACAATTCTTTATTGGCAAAATGACATTAAAAGTGTCAAAAATTTTGTATGACGCTCCCTTAATTCCAAAAGTTTTCGCTAAAATTTTTGTCGGCTCGCGTAAGCACCAAATAGGGGAAAAAATAATTACTTAAGTGCCTCCGGTGAGAATTTCCGGCCAAAAATGTTATGTGGCATTTATAATTAAAAAATAAAAATGAGTTGGCATTTTAAAAAAAAAACACCAGTCCACATGGACATGCAAAATAAGGTCGCTTAATAGAACGTGGATGGGCAGGGCAAAAACGACGTCTCCTAGTCCAACCAAGCAAAAATGACATCGCACACAAGGAAGGTTATAGGGTTCGATTGTCTTCAATGCTGGCTGACCATCGCACCGTTCTCCCTATCGCTGTCGTTCACCTGCCGTCGCCATTGCTCGCCATCTATGTCGCCATCTATGTCGCTCTCACTCACTTAAGTTCGTCATTCTCACACTCCCAGCTCAACATAAATAAGAGCAATGAGACAGCCGTCCTTTCAACTTAAATGATGCAATCTCAACGTAACCAAAACTCAATATAATATCGAAATATATACATCTACATATATATTTGACAAAATGTTTTTTGGTTCTATTGGATATACAATTTGATTATAATTCTGATTATTCTAATCACGGACTAATTGATCCAATCAATCCGTAAGATTAGATATTCAGACAGTAGAATAGGAAAGGTTATATTGAATATTCTTTCCATTATCCATCCATCTTGTAATATAAATAAGCTTGTAATACATGTACAAAATCAGAGCAATACAATACAATTTCTTCAATATTTTCAAATTCTGTCATGGTATCAGAGCCTCCTTCCCTGGCCTAGCTTCCGCAAAAATCTTTTCGAATTGTCTCTGTTCTTGTTTTCTGTTTTGTTGTTGCATTCCTATATTCACAAAACAAAATCAGCACTTCGGAGGAATTCTTACTTTACGATACCATGCAGAAAAATCAAAACACAAGCTCAGGTGAGAACTCACCACGAAATCAGACTTCGGATCAAATAGATTCGACCAAAGAAGAGCCTGCTGCATCTGCTCCTGTTCCTATTCAGGTTCTTGCCCCGGTCCAGTGGCCACCGGTCCACTGGTTTCCGGTTCAAGGCCTCGGAACTCCCGAAACCAATCCAAACATTGGGTTGGGTAGGACATCTTCGGAGCAAAATCTGATGGGTCTAGGGACAAACCCCTACCCGGTTTTCCAACCCGGCTTGATGCCTTGTGCGTTTCCAGCCGCCGCCGGTAGCCCGGAGCCCGGCGACCCACTATACACATCACCGGTCGACGGACCTGAGCTTCGGATCATCAGCCTGGAGCTCACCGGACCAGACAACTACACAACCTGGGCTCGAGACTTCCGGTGAGCTTTGGTGACAAAGGATAAAGAGGGTTTTCTCAACGGAACCGTAGCCCTTCCTACCGATGAGCGACTGTAGCGACACTGGCGCAAGTGCAACTAGCTCGTGCACACATGGATCAGAAATCGCCTGAGTCCCGAGATCACCGCCGGACTCCCACCGACCAAAGATTCGAAAGCCGTGTGGGATAATATGCGAGAGATGTATGGCAAACTCGACCGCGCCAAGCTTTTCTCATTAACCCAAGCCTTGTCGGAATTGAAGCGAGGGGACCTCTCGGTTACCGCTTTGCGTCAATCGACTTTCGGCCCTAAGGAACGAACTTGAGGCGGCCGAGGAAGAGCTCGAAGGACCCGAGTCGACGCTCAAACAATACCGTGCGATGAAGGATAGAGAAAAAGTAACAAGATTTCCTATTGATTCTGAACGAGAGCTACTCAAATTTCAGATCGCAAATTCTGGCCATGGAGCCGGTGCCGCCACTCGGACGAATATATTAGCTGGCCGTCCAAGAGGAAAGCCAGCGTTTGGCCACGGCTGAGTACGTGCGGGTAGGGAACAGCATCACGCTTGCGGCTCCGGCAAGACAGGCGCAGCGAACTCTCGGGGACATCACACTCGCCGCTCCGACGAGGCAGGCGCAGCAAGCTCTCGAGAACCAGGGAGCTCCACGAGCAGCGTTTGCCTCTCGCTCGGCAAAAGAAGGAAACCCTTAGGGGTTTCAGGTGGACGGCCTAGATCAGAATGAAGGATCTGACAACCAGCAATTGTCCATCTATTTGACCGAATCCAATGGTCCTTATCAAGCCACATCAGCGCCGATTTTTAAACCATCGTACGGTCCACGAAGTGTCACATCATCACATAAGGGGATTGGACAAAATTCGAAAATAAAAGGTAAATTTTGTGAATATTGCAAACGCCCACATCATACTATCGATACATGTTGGAAACTGCACGGAAAACCAAATGATAAAGAAAAAAAGGGAAGAGAATATTCTGCTTATCAGGTCTCAGGGCAAAGAATTGAAGGGGCATCTCAGACCATTACACAAGATCAATATCAAAACATTATGAGAACCCTAAATCAATTAAAGACTACCGATAAGACTGCAAGTTTCTCAGGTACTTCTTTCTACAAAACGAATTCAATTTTGGTTGATGCATGGATAATTGATTCAGGTGCTAGTGACCACATAATATACAATGATAAATTCGTTTGTCATGCCCATAAGGAATCTCATTCTTCCGTGTCGGTACGCCTTCCAAATGGGGATGTCACATATGTCACCAAAGTTGGTACAGTTTATCTTAGTCCAAATATCGTCCTAAAAATGTCCTTTATATTCCAGAATTTAAATTCAATCTTATATCTGTTTCCAAGATCTGTGAGGACAGTTCTTGTCGTACTATTTTCAACTCCAAAAATTGCTTCTTTTAGGACCATTCAATTGGCAAATTGATGGGCTTGGGTAGTATCGCACAGGGACTATATTTTTGGATCAATTTTCCTAATGATTTTGATCTATCTTAATTAAATAATAGCATTTTCTCTAATGCTACCACGAGTAATAAAACTATTATTTCTCATCAACGATTGGGTCATAGTGCTAGTTTTCCTCATCCTAAATGTCCCGTTTGTCCATTAGCTAAACAATCATGAGCATCATTCTCAACAAGTACATCTCGAGCTACCAGTGCATTCTCCTTACTTCATATGGACATTTGGGGGCCTTATCATACCCCATATCGTGATGAGTCTCGTTTCTTTCTCACTGTGGTTGATGACTATACTCGTGCCACCTGGACATTTCTTATGCAATCAAAAAGTCAAACTTTTTCATGTCTGTTGAATTTTTTCTCTCTGATTAAAAATCAATTCGACAAATCTATCCAAAGAATTCATACAAATAATGGGCGAGAGTTCTTCACTATAGAATGCACTTCTCTTCTATCCTCCCATGGGATACTTCATGAAAGCTCTTGCACCTATACTCCCCAACAAAATGGGATTGTAGAGCGCAACCATCGACATCTCCTAGAAATAGCCTGAGCTCTCAAATATCAGGGTTCTATACCTGAAAATTTTTGGAGTGATTGTATGGTCACAGCAGCCTATTTAATCAATCGTATGCCAACTCGAATTCTTGAAGGACGAACTCCGTTTGAAATGCTCTTCGGAAAGAAACCGGAGATCAACCACTTAAGAGTTCTTGGCTGCTTGTGTTATGCCACAACTGTGGGCCCTCGGAATAAGATGGATCCTCGCGCATTTCGATGCATTTTTATGGGATATCCTCCTTTACAGAAAGGTTACCATGTCATGGAAATATCTACAGGGCATTTCTTCGTCAATTGAGATGTCGTTTTTCATGAAGATGTATTTCCATTCCAGGATATGACAACTTTGTCACAATTATCTGTCTCGACATCAAATCATCGTCCATTCTTATCAGAAGAAGATTTATCCACGGAATCTCAATACAGCTTCATTATAGCAGATTCTATGCCAGCCGTTTCAAATTCTTTGAATGGGGATATTGAATCACCAATATTATCACCTGAAGAAGATCATTTGCCTGCTTCATCAGCGACACCTACCTCATCACTAGGATCTCTAAATCCGTATGTTGATGATCCTTGCTCGATAGTTACCGAACATATGCCTATTGAGCAACCTCGACGTTCTGGACATCACGTTCGTCCCCCTACATGGACAAAAGATTACATATGTCCCACCTTGGATTCTCCAGGTACACATTATCCTGTCTCCTCTTATGTTTCATTTAGTCAACTATCACCAGAACATGTGTTGTATTAGTCACATATCTGAGGAGCAGGAACCATCATCTTATAAAGAGGCAGCACACGATCCACGATGGCAACAGGCCATCGAAACTGAGTTATGTGCTCTCACCGAGAATCACACTTCGGAAATTGATCCCCTGCCTTCACATTGAAAATCAATTGGTTGCAATTGGGTATATAAAATTAAGTACAAGGCAGATGGCTCTATTGAATGCTACAAGACTCGCTCGGTTGCGAAAGGATTTACTCAAAAAGAAGGTTTCGATTATCATGAGACCTTGTTTCCAGTCGCTAAGGAAGTAACTATTCGTTCTTTCTTGTCTATTGCTGCACTTCATGATTGGAAACTACATCAAATGGACATCCATAATGCTTTTCTCCATGGAAATCTAGACGAAGAAACATATATGGAACTTCCATAGGGCTTACGAAGACAGGAGGAGTCTTGGGTGTGTCGTCTCCGTAAATCCCTATATGGGCTTAAGCAAGCATCTCGGTAATGGTACGCAAAATTTACCACTACACTCACAAATGCAGGTTTCCAACATTCCAAATATGACTATGCCCTATTTACCTGGACTAAAGGTACTTCATCAATTTATCTATTGATATATGTCGATGACATACTTATTATGCGAAATGATGACTCCGCTATTGGAAAATTTAAAGAATTTCTGCATTCTACTTTTCATATCAAAGATTTGGGACCTCCCAAATATTTTCTTGGGATTGAGGTAGCTCGATCCGATAGAGGAATTTGCCTCAGTCAGTGGAAGTTCATTTTAGAAATTATTTCGAAAGCAGGACTATCAGGATGCAAACCAGCTATCATACCAATTGAGCAAAATACTAAACTAACGACGCATGAATATGATGCGGGTTTATCATCATCCGATGAGGATCCATTGCTTAAAGATCCATCAGGATATCAACGACTTGTCGGGAAGTTAATTTATCTTACCATGACCAGACCTGATATATGTTATGCAGTGCAAATACTCAATTAATTCATGCATAGCCCAAAACAATCTCATATGAATGCAGCTATGAAAGTTGTGAAGTATTTAAAAGGATGTCCAGGACTTAGTATACTTTTGTCTCATGATTGCAACATGAAGATGACAGCCTGCTGTGATACGGATTACGCCACTTGTCCTATGCCACTTGTCCTATGACCCGAAGATCCATTACTGGTTTTTGCATAAAATTGGGAAGGTCCTTGATTTCATGGAAAACAAAGAAGCAATCGACTGTCTCATTATCTTCAGCTGAATCATAATATCGAGCTATGGCAAAAACTGTTTGCGAAATAGTATGGATACGGGGATTACTTTCTGATCTTGGAATGCATGTAGATGGGTCAAGCGTATTGTTCTGTGATAATGATGCCGCACTCAAACTAGCGGCAAATCCAATATTTCATGAAAGAACAAAACATATAGAGGTAGATTGTCACTTTACTCGAGACAAAATTCAAGAAGGGATAATCATAACAAAAGAAATTGGAACGGAGGAACAAATATCTTCACCAAGCCACTATGTCAAAAACAACACGCATATCTATTGAGCAAGTTAAGCATCTTCGACATATACAAGCCGCCAGCTTGAGGGGGAGTGTTGGATATACAATTTGATTATGATTCTGATTATTCTAATCACGGACTAATTGATCCAATCAATCCGTAAGATTAGATATTCATACCGTAGAATAGGAAAGGTTATATTGAATATTCTTTCCATTATTCATCCATCTTGTAATATAAATAGGCTTGGAATACATGTACAAAATCAGAGCAATACAATACAATTTCTTCAACATTTTCAAATTCTGTCAGGTTTCAATATCAAATATTTGTATAAACCATCAAAGAGCTATTTATACAAACCCATCATAAAGTTAATTTAAAAGTTCAATAGCTATATACAACTCATATTAAAAAGTCTCCACTATAAAAAAAAAGTCCTCCCGATAACACGAACACACTCGTCCTACTTATGGCTAGATGAAGAATTTGAAAAGTAAATAAAATGAAAGAAATAAGCTACCGCAGCCCAATAAGTAATACATTTCTTTTAAGCGAACCGAACATTCACTATACATCATTATAAAATGATATCATGTCATTTCAAATTTAATATCCGATATACGTAAAATATCGAAAATGTATGATGACTTTCCAACAAAAATTTATACGTACAAGATGAGTCAACTCAATAATAAAAAACAACTATCAATAGTTTATTCCTTTAATTAATCTCATCAAATCACATGTTGATGGTCTATTTCATCAATTAATCTCAAATCACATGTCAATAATCCATTCCATTGATCAAACTCAAATCACATGTCAATGGTCCATTCCATTGACCGAACTCATGCTCATGTATCTAATCATGATCACGCAAAATGCTGAGTGACAAGGCGACCAAAACTCTTCCTTGGTAAGGTCTCAACCTATATTGCCGGTTGCTCGGCCCACAAGGACATCCTAAAGTAGTATGTACATACCTACAAGCCCTTCAATGGGCTCACAACGATATTGAACATCAACACAAACTCACAATAATATCCTCCAAAATTCACAAAGTTAAATTAAAATGTATATTATAAATCAATTTCATAAACCAAAACACATAATCTTTCCACAACCCAGCTCTTCTACTGGAATTACTTTTCGTAAAGCATTTCTCAAATCTTTACCGAACACATTTCATAAACTAATTCGTAAAGCCATATATATTTCATATAAATAATTTTACAATACCTTTCGAAAACCATTCTCAAATCATTCACAAATACTAAAAGGTAGTAATAGTTTGATCCAATTTATACTAGAAATATGCTCTCAATAACTCATACTATATTAAAACTCTTCATTTTCAAGATATGGGTTTGTAAATTCATAAAAGAAAGAGTAACACTTACCTGGGGAAAGCCAAAAACCAACCTTAATTACTCAAGCCAACGTACTCAAATTCCTAACAATTCATTGAAAATCGATATCAAAAATCGAATAATACACTATTGTAATGAACGGCACAACTAATTACACTTATTCTTCAATAAAATGGCACCCACACGCTAACAAATAAACTCGTTTATAGCAAATATCCATTTTTTCCTTACGTGTATTATTGTTACGCATAACTCGCTCATGAAGCTTTCGAACTTCATTCCAAACAAACCACATTTCGAAATTGATTTTCGTCAAACACCACCGCTTCACAACACCCTAGGCTACTATTTCCATAAGAATCGCAGCTCAAAAACTCCTCAATTGAACCTCGTAATTCAAAATCTACATAACTTCAAATTTGTATACTGACTTCCAAAATTATTACGATAATAAAAATAATGGACTTGAATACTAAATCGGTATTGCAATTCGCAGTTGATTCGGCTTGTTGACGTGTCCGGACGGTGAACGCACATAAATTCTCTTCTTTTCTCTTTCATGGACGAGCGACTTCTTTATTTCCCTTGTTTTTTTCGCCGATGGTCTTCTCCTTTTTAAGCTCACTTGCACGATTCGTTGAAGAAGAATGAGCTGTGGTTGGACTTGGGCTTGGGCTTTACTAACAAAATAACTGGCTACTTAAGTCCATTACCATAGTCATCTTCTCTGAGCCGTCAATTATAGGGAAAAATTAGGGCTTGAAGAATAGCGGTAGTGAAACTGAAGTGTGACTATAACCAATGTCACACCCAAACCCACTAGAATAGGGATGCTGACATGGATTGGGGTAGTGATACGGCCATCCTTCTCTTTATAACGTAGTCTTAAAATCAAAACAATGTATCAGAGTTTCAATAATCCATCAAAAAATATATATTATAAATATTCCCAATGAAGAAACTAAACCTCCACATATGACAATTCAGACATATCTAACTATCATATTCATACCTACAATTCAACTATCAAAAGTTATTGCTCTTGTACTATTCATAACTAATCGAAGAACTTGAAAAAAAAAATGGAAGGAATGAGGTGAGCAATCATAGCTCTAGTGTGTAAGACATCTATTCTAAAAAGATCAAACATTCACAGTGCATCTTTATAAATAGATATCAAACTCACTTTATCTTAATCTAGTGTTTAATACACATACAAGATTATAACTTATTAGATCAAATAAGTTATATCACTTTAAACTAATCATGTTCATATCAAAAATATTCCTTAATCAACAACTATTAGAATAAATATCAATGGTCAAGTCCATTGATTGATCTCAATAAAATTAAACATCGATGATCTATTTCATTGACTAATTTAATACTCAACATCTAATTATGATCACAATTTAACAACCGTGAAAAGGCAACCGAGTTTACTCTTCTTGACTTGGTCTACCACCTATATCAACCAACGATTCAACCAAGAATGATGTTCTAAAACAATATGCATACTTACTGCCTTCAATGGGTTCTAATCATAGCAACATGAGCAGGATCCATCAACCTCAATCTCCAATAACCCAAAATCAACTCTAGAAACCATTTCAAAACTCAGTTTCGAGAGGTTTGTTTCGTTAAGGTCTCCCGTAACTCCATGCAGAACCGCTTTCTACACTCTCTGATATGTTGGCAGACGCTCAAGAGCAACCCACTTGAGAGCTAATGCTACGTGCATTTGAATAAGTCCTAATGTGGTCTAGCTCCATCGGCTGCTTCACAATCTACAGATTCAGGAATGTAGAACGCCCAAAATCATGCTTCTTGGCATCCATTTATATTAGTTTCTAACGTTCCACGATGGCAAGTAAGGAAACAGCATCGTCTTATTATAGTTACTTAATGAGGCACATCTGAGAATCTTAATTGTAGTGGATACTCTTTATCAGAATTTGCATGGGATATCTTCGAAAATAATTGTAATCTTGAAAGTGAAAATGTGTTTATGTTGGCAGCACCTTCCTAAATTGGAAGTTTACCAATGTTGTTGCTCCACATTGCTTTATCTCCATGACCAGGATCAAAGTCTGTGGCTCAGAGGATTAGTATAGTGCGGTCAGGCTTCAAGTTCTATTTAACTAGGTATTGATTTCCAAATACGAATAGGGTTACATTTCAGTCAACCGCCTTTCCGATCACTGCCAGCGCAGGCAACCATTACTTACCCTATCACAGAGAGAGAGAGAGAGAGAACGAGAGAGAGAGAGACAGAGAGAGAGACAGAGAGAGAGAGATCTGTTGGCAATTAAAGATAGCTTGTGGAACACCCGAGCTATGCCAAGCCTCGTGGTAAAGATCGGATTTGGGATGATCGTGATTTGTGAAAACAAGCAATGCACGTTGCTTGGACACACCGCACGCGTTTCTTCTTGTACCGGAGTAAAACAGGAATATTTTCCCCATTTTAAGCCGGGAAAATGAGGTCTATCTTAGATTAAAAACGATGAAACAGAATAGACGGTTGGACAGAATATCAGGTAAGCTTCCACAATGGACACAGGAATCGGGAGAAGCACATAAACGTCACCATATTTAGAAGCAAGCAACGTCATTGCGACACCGAGTATTTCAGGGTATAAGTTCTCTTATTGGTCATTATGCTAATGACCAGGCATCACAAATTTCAGACTCAAGAATTAGATCTTTTATGCTAATAGACCTGGAAGGAAAAGGCAATTTCAGAATGCTAGTACCATGGCCCCACAACCTGTATTGGGTCGATACCATTCGTTCACAAAGTATGTTATTATAAATCTGCAAAGGTACTCTCTGCTCTCTGAAGCCGAAAGTAATGTTTTTCTTTCCACCAGCTGTCATAAGAAGAATTTTCCCCCACAAACAGAACAAAGATAAACCGAGGACTCATCTGGCAACGGACATGGGACGAGATTCTAACATCCAAGAGCATACACCAAATATCTAAATCCCCATGAATTGTATTTGATAATAAATTCAGCATGTATCTGCAGATTTACAACCATACCAGAAAACAAAACTCCACACTAATCCAAGATTCCATCATGCTTCTCGATGCTACAGTTCAGTGATGCATCACACATTGCCATTAACCAGTACTCCACGCCTTAAGCTAGTATCATTGCCAAAGTCAGTTTCTGCCAATGCCGAATCAACAAGGGACTGCAAAGGGTAAAAGAATACTCATTTACAACACTACTCATCCATTCATCTTTTAATGTTCCGTCTCTTACAAAAGATTCTAGAGATCTAAACAGTTTGTGAATTAACCTGATTTTCCAAATCTAGAAAACAATTCAGTCTCAACAAAGACAACATTCCATGAAAACTATTTCTCAAAGGTAGCTTAATCGAACTCAAGAAAAGCATACATTCGCATGCTAAAAGTTCTCTCTATGCAGTCTCATTTACCAATCACTTGCGACTCAAGGAAAGGTATAAATGCAACCATGCAGCTAATAGAAAAGTTAATCATGCCCAGCCCCTTACTCTTGAGAGCACCATAGTTTTCTCAAAACATGGAATGGGCAATAAAACGCGGAAAACCGAAAACCAAAGCCAGTAGGAAAAACTCAGGTCCAAATGCAGCCTCGACTGAACCAAATCAGAACAAGTAACTTAAAAGTCATATCAAAATCCACTTGGCGATTAAAATCATTGAACATATTTCTTTGATATCAATGTAGTTTTTTTAGAAATATTTTCCTTGCTAATATGATGTATTGAATGTGGGCTAAAACAGAAATACATAATTGAATCACTACATAGACCCCCAAATAGGTACTTTCACGCCACTATATGCAGTTTTTTTCAATATACTGAATACATGATGACTTCTTTGATCTAACAATACAATAGATAGCAAAAATAAAACAATTTCAATCATGATAAATACTCTTTAGAAAAGTGATCATTAACAGTCACTGTATTCTTTATCCAATGCTACATCCTTTTACAATATTAAAGAAGCTGTAAGAATTTCAAAGCAAAATAATTTAAATGTACTAGCTATAAATTTAACTAAATAAAAAAATTACAAAAAGGAGTTTGCCAATGTTCAGCATTGGGTTTACTGTCCTCTCCACATGCTAGAAATATAAAAGAGCCATAGCCATTGAATCAAAATAAATTCCTTATAAACGTGGAGGGAAAATGAAGTTGGCAGCAATCCCTTCCTATTTTATCATTGTTTAAAATTTACAAAAGAACAACCTTAGTATGCAGGAAAAAGAACTCTCTGCAACTCTGCATTACCAACACAACAAAGAAAGAAAAAGCTAACCTGCAGTTCCTGTTCACAGCTTTTAAGTTTGTCATTGTAGTCTCTGATTTGAAGATAGCATTTGTGAAGCTGCAAAAATTTCGCCAACTCAGGCACTTTCCTAAGCAGCAGCTGAAAAATATAAAACCAACAAAGAGTATCGGCCAAAATACCTTGGTCAACTGCATCTTGCGTCGAGAAGTTAGTTTTTTTGCAGAGGTCAACGAATCCTCTAATTTCTGCAGTCAACATCAAATCCAACTAATTATATTACAAGCCAGGTAAGCCACAACTCACAGGACCGAAAAGAACTAAAAAGGAGAAACAAATGCAACATCCTCAATTTAGCATTCCATTGCGCTGTGACAACTGAAAAGTTACCTTAGATTTCTTCTGCAGTTCCAAGATAAATCGTTGCTTTTCATCCAACCTATCTTCCATCTGAGAGATCTGCCCAAAAGCAACTTCAGATGAGTACGGGATTAAGAAGAATTTGCCAAGACCAGGTTTTAAGGCAGCTTTTCCTGCTTCAGCTGCTTGAGTTGAAATGAGACAATCTAGGTCCAATTACTCCTTATAAAATTTTTCCTTGCCCATGTACATTTTTTTAGCAGCTAACACATCTCTACAGAATTAAGGAACATTCTTTTCTTTCAGGCAATAAATCAAATTATGCAGTGGAATACAACCTCGTCTTTGAGTTCTTCATGCTTCTGAATTGAAATCTCCAGTTGCTCTTTAGCCTGTCAAATGGAAAGATGGTTCTTATTCCTTCAGCACAGAAAATTAAAGATGAAATTTGAGACTCCAAAGCTTACATACCTGATCAATACTATCATAAAGCAAATCTGATGAAAGTTCCCTACTATGAAGGCTGTTAGGACTGGAACTGCAACCAGCGAAGGACATAGAAGAAACATGAAGATAGTTCAACTCAGTCATGATTAACCTTAAGCTACTACTTGCACACAATTGTTTACAAACGGCAGACATCCTCTATTCAGAACAACAAAACATGGCAAGACGGTTAACGGGCTTGTATGATTCAAATTAAAAACTCAAACAACTAAAGTGAATGGAAGGATCTCCCACCCAACAACTAACCGAATCAATGATCACATCATATGAATCGAAAAACTCCTTTTTTTGGTTGGAAAATCGAAGAACTCTTTACTTTGTAAAGAACTGTGATTTTAAAGGACAGAAGGTTGACTGGTACTGGAGGGTAGCCAACCTAGCATGCAGCAACTGATCTAAAGGATCTCTCCCTTTAGAGGAAAATTACATAAAAAATGCGAAACTGTCTTCTCTAGATTCAGGACAATGGCGTCCATTCTCAGAGAGAGATTTTTTATTATTTCAAATTTCCATAAAGTCCCATTTCCATAACTGTGTTTCTGCCTAATTTTCTTTGTCTTTTTCCAAACATCTGTTTAACTTATGCAAAAATTTAGAAAGCAAACAATGCAAAAGCAAAACTAAGATTGAACTTGACATGGAGTTTCATTACCCTCTCCGTTTCCTTGAAAACTGACTGGCATCATTAAGGTCCCTTCTGTCAATCGGCATATCACCATCTGTGCCCATGTCATGAACCCTTACATGCTCCCTGCTGTGCTCTTGCTCATCATCGCCCACATCCCTGCCGTCGTCTGGATCTCTATCCACGAGATGATCCCTTTCATAATCATGACTGTGAGCATGCTCGTATTCTCTTTCCCGGTCAAGGTCGTGGTCTCGAGACCGGTCCCGCTCCCTAGACCTGTCACTGTATCGATCGAAATGCCTGTCCCTATCATGATCGTAGTCCCTCTCTCTATGTCTACCTCGTTCTCGATCCATGCCCCTCTCGATGCTTCGCTGCATACCCTCGCGGCCGAAACCCCATCTACCTCCTCTACTCTTCACCCCATTAACTCTAACCACCCGTCCGTTGATGCTCTAAACCAAAACGCCACAATGTCAAAAATCCCATTAGAAAGAGAGCAAGCAACGAAAGCAGCCGAATCGCACTCGACATTAACGAGTAAAACCTCCGGCAAGATTTTTTCCAAGACATGCATACCCTTCCGTCCATGTCGTTGATGGCATCGATGGCCGACCTCGGGTTAGTGTAAGTCACGAAGCCGTAGCATTTCCCCCTCGTCGAACGATCGTTGATAATCTGCAAAAAAAAAACCAAATTTTGCACACCGCATCACAAAACCCTAATAAAAAAAAGAAGAACAGAGATCGACCACTTGCAACACATTCTACTCCAAACTTTCGTCGCTTCGATTCAAAAACAACCATCGCTTTCAGTTCAATCGTCTCCGCGACACCCTCCAGACCAAGTAACGAGAAACTGGGAAAACCCTTGGAAATGGAGCGAAAACCCTAAGGGGGCAAAACGGACCTTGACGGCGACGATCGAGCCGTACATGGCGAAGAGTTCGCGAAGCGAGTCTTCGCTGACGTTGTACGGGAGCCCGCCGACGTACACCGAGCTCTCGTCGTCGATCGTCATCTTCCTCGTCCGCTCTTCTCCGTCGCGTCGCCGGAGAGAATCTCAGCTCCTGAAATCGTCTGCAAATCCTGAAGCGTTGAGGGTGCTCGAAGAAGTCGCGCTAGGCATCCGGTCCGCGTGGGGTGCCGGCTCGGCCTTGGAATAAATTGAGCCCGGCCCAAACCGTGACAAACCGGTTCCTTTGTTCGAGAACCGGTTTGAACACCAAATAATAAATATCTATCATTTATATAAGAAAAAATAATCCCCAAAATTTCATATGTTGCGATATTTATTTAACGTATCATTGCCCGCACGCCCTACATTCCTAATCCCATTTGTATCTTTGTCTTTCCTGAGAGCAAGGAATACCCTTTAATTGTTTTACATACCAATGGTCCATAGGTTCAAGTGAGGATTGAGATAGAACCTTTTAAGGGCATGCTCGGATAATTTTATAGAAAAAAACCTCCAGCTATGGTCTTTCTCGAGGTGTGGGAGCTATCTCTACCCTCTAGAGGATTAACTTCTGAGGATGCTGGGATCCACAAGAGGCACAAACGAGCATCGTTTAACAACTTGCCCAGGTCGAAGTCTTATGGGGTGAAACACTAGCCATAATCTTTTTCAAGGCGTGGGAGCTACCTCTACCCTTATGGGATTTAATGTCCGAGGATGCCGGAGCCCGCAAGAGGCCCAGACAGACACAGTTGCCTTGCCCAAGTCGAAGCCTTTTACCGTTCTGCTCAAGGCCAATCTTACGAAGGAGAACCTCTAGCCACTATCTTTCTTGAGGCGTGAGAGTTGCTTCTATCCCCGAGGAGTTTAACGTCTGGGGATGCCAAGATCCACAAGAGGCCTAGAGGGGCATAGTTTGACGATTTGCCCAAGTCGTAATATCTATCATTTATATAATTAAAAAAAATTCCCTAAAATTTCGTGCAATACTAAATATGTGGGATTATAACTTCTTATGGCTAAGAGATTGGTCCCTCTAAATTGAAAAAGGACACGTGAGTTCTTAATTAGAAAGAAAAAGGTTACTCAGAATCGAGCTAAAATTTAGGAATTTTCTTCAATTTGATTTGGTCAAAATGATTTAAATCAATTTCCCTTTGGCGCTTCGTGTGGATCAATTAACGGACCACGCGTGTACTACTAGGATTGAAAAGATTATGTGCGGTGACTTAAATCCGTATCTCACATGACAAAATTAAATGTTTGTATCGTTTTAAAGATAATCCTAGGATTCTTTTTTCTTCCTCCTAATTTTCATGAAAGAGATCGTTGTCATTGCATTTGGTGATAGTTCACGCATAGAGACGAGACATTAGATGTTCAATACAAGATGTCAGGTGAACCGAATAAAAGGTCCACGCCAGTGCCAGCCGCGCCACATAGGACAGCCAGCATCCATGTCAACGATTTTCGGTCAAATTTGACTGGATAGACTGAATTGGCACAAATGCTAAAGGTCTAAGATTCAAGCGACCAAAAAAAAAAGGTTCAGGACTTGGATAAACTGGATTCACATAAATTGGATGCGTGCACTAATGAGACTATCCGAACTACATGAGATGTTTGAATCCACGTTCAACTATGCATTCTTTTTTTTTCTTTTTATAGATTTAGGCCCGTTGAAAAGGAAATCCCAGCTAAGTTTGAGCCCTTCATTTTGGAATCAGGCATTGGGACATAAGCCCATTGATCCCTCGCTTTGTCATAGGATAGCCATATCATATCCCACGCACCTTCCCAATTACACACCAAGCACGCCCTAATGATCCCTCCTCTTTCTTGCAAGCAACCCATCAAAACACCATAGGGCTTCCCAATTTGTCCCATCAAATTTCTTGGGATTTCCGATACAAATTCCCAGTTTCTACCGTCTTCGCTCAAGCCCCAGAGCTCTATCCTCTCCAAGAATCTCGTCCTCTTACGCGCGGCATTGCCGTCTTTCGATTTTATTATCATCAGGTGGCCGTCGCCGTACACGCGTATGAGATCAGCCGAGTGATCCCAACCGAGTCGAGCATTCGGTTCCCTCCCTCGATTGTCTCCTCTGTTGAGTGCGAGCCGCAGGACTGATGGGTTCAGGCTTTCGGATCCACACGAAATGATCGTGCTTGATTGGGATCCATCGACCAAATGAAGGAAGCCGCGTCCCTTGAGTCCGTCGCTGTGACTTTGTGGGCGGCCTTCGATCTCTTCCACTTCGGCCGTCTTCCAATCGTCGGTCCCCGAGTCGTACTCAAACAGAGTAGGCCGTTCCTCCACCGGCTCCGCGAACAAGAAGCGGAAGCGACCCGACCCGGGAGGCCCGCCCGGAACCAGCTTCATCCCGGACCTCCTCCAGGAAGAGGTGCACCGTGGACCCAACGGGCTTGGCGGGACTTTCTTGACCCTTTTGGTCATCAAATCGACCGCAATCACTTCCTTATTTTTGTTGCAAGCAAACAGGAAAGTGTTCCCGGAAGCCGTCAAGAAATAAAGGACCTCACCCGGTGAAACCACGGGCTCCAAGATCTTGGCGATTGAAATCTCGAACCAGCGGTTCGACATCGACTGGTCTGTGAAGCCCATGAGCGTCGCGTCCTTGGACCACCTCTTCTTGAAGACGAAGAGCCATGAAGCCGAGCTCGATCTCATGTTACATTCGCGCACGAAGCTCTGGTCGGAGATTACGGTGGCGATCGTCTTGTTCACCAGCTTCAGGCCGACGATCTCTGGCAAAGCCAAGTTCAGGAGGATGCTCTGTATGAGCTCAGATGGGAGGAGGCAAAACCCTAATGAATCAGAACTATTATAATTCATGTGTTCTTCCATGAATTTGGTGAGGGAAAGTGTTCCCATTTTACTACTTCGTGATGGATGGTTATATAGTGGAAGTTGGTCAGCCTTTCAGGAACATATTTTAATGATCTTCGGTAGGTTCCCAAGTTCACTTTCACGATTAAAGGATGTTGTATTTATGGTAGGTTAATGGATCAACGAATGTGAGCAAAATGAGATACGTTGTTTTCATTCACGTATCTCATGAATTCATGTATTTTTCGTGTTCATGTATTTCTTGGATTCGTGTATCTACTTAATTCTTGATTAATGTATTTCTTGGATTTTTGTATCTATTTAATTTATGTATCTACTATATTCTTGAATCTATTTATTTCATGATTCATGTACGTTCCTATACATGAATTCAAAATTCTATAAATAGAATTCAAAATCTTCATTCCGACAAGAAGCATTCCGACAAGAAGCAAAAATCACCAATATTTCCTCTCTTCAAGTTCTCTCTAAGTGTGTCAGTTTCAAGAAGTATTCGACAGAGTCCTGTTCATATAGTGCTAATATCAACAGGTTCGAGGTGTTGTATCTTGTGAGGCGAAGTTCGTGAAGCTATTTATCACCATTGGCAGGAACTTATCGTCTTAAGGAGATTCGACTAATCGTACCTCACCTCCAATTCTTGTTTATTTTGTTGTCGCATTCTCGATAAATTTTCTGATTACAACAAACAGTGTTACATATTTTTCTCCAATACGTGTATTCTTCTCCTCCTCTTATTCTTCTTTTTTTAATTTCCAACAAAGGACAATGCAAAGGTTATATCAAGCATACAAAGTATGTGGCCACGGGGACAAGACAAGTGATCCAACATGGCATCCCACGCATAGAGACTCATCTTGCGTGGATTGAAAAGAGTAGTTGGACGGCTGATGCAAACGTACTTTTGGCTTTTCTGGTTTTAGGAATTTTTGTTATATATATAAATGGGAAGACGACATAAATAGTTTATAAACTTTAGTTCAGTATATAATATGGTCCATAAACTTTTACATTATTCAATGTAGTCCATGAACTTTAGCCTAATGTATAATATCAACCCTGAACATTTAATTTGTTCAATGTGGTCCCTAAACTTTCGGTAAATATTCAAACTAATCCCTGAGTTGTATAAACTATCTAATGTTGTCATTCCATTAATTTAAGTTCAAGGATAACAATTAAAATTTTAATATAGTCCAAAGATTACTTTGAACATGTATCAAAAGTTTAGAAATCAAATTGAACAAATTAAAAATTTAGGGACCACATCGCATATTGGGCTAAAATTCAAAGACTATTGGTGCCATCTTTCCTATGTAGATAGTATTGAGATCACTAATGTAATTATCATTAATTTGGTGACATGTGCACTCAAAAGTCGGGTATGCGTAGAATTCTCATACACGTGACAAATCTAGCGTTAACAACACACAATCGCTTCTCACATCGACGGTGTCTCCCTAAAGAAGATAATATGTACTCGATTGCCTCCCAAATGGCATTCGACTCATATTTAATTTAGTGTTGCCTAATTATGCAAGTAAGCGCACAGCACGCGAGCTCTTGGACACATTTGTTTTGGCATTCTACTGAAAGGATGAGAAGAGAGACCACTTATATAAATAGATGGAACGATTGGTGGAGAGGAAATGGTGATGCAATTCCAACTTCATGATTGATCTTTCATGGCCAATCCTGAAGGGGCAACACTGTATCATGAAAATCCCGCGCTTGGTCTTATCCTCAGGAGCCAACTGGGTCGGAGCCCCCCCACGCTGATCACCACGAGTTTAAGGTTTAATTATTTTTGCAGAAGAGGAGGGATGTGGACGAACTCGTAAGGCCGGTGATAATTTTCTTTTGTAGAAGATGTGCAAAAGGTAGGTGAGAATGAACATTTTCTATGGTCGGACCTAATTCACTTAAAAAAGACCCAACTTTAGGTCCAATTCCAATTATATTTCGACCTTTTTTTTGTCTACAAACACCTCTCTAACTTTCACTTTAATCTCAAATTTGCCCATGCGTCCAAAAATCTTTGCTAGTTTCTTAAAAATTAACAACATCAAGGCTAGTTACATGTCCATTATCAAAATGTGCATCTTCATCAATACCCTCACCTTTGTATGAAAGAATAGCAGCCTTTTGATATTGATAATTTTGAAGAAACTAATGGCGATTTTTGGAAGCACGGGCAGATTCAAGACTAAAGTGAAATTTGAGGATTGTTTTAGATAAAAAAAATTCAGAACGAAATTGTAATCTGACCTAAAGTTGAGGTTTTTTTAGGAGAACTAGCACTTTAAAAGTGTGATGTATGGCTTATTAGAGACACATTAGGGTCCTATATAAACTCACATTGATTAAGATGCAAAATAGGATGTCAACATTTCTAATTTTCTTTTTCTGACCATTCACTTTAATTGTTGAAATCTAGGCGTGACACACCATTTAATATAGTATCAAAACTAGAAGATCTAGCTTTCTATATTAGAGATTCTTCTTTAGTTTTATCATTGAGTTTTGACGATATTATTAGTGATGATGCGTAGCTCCCAATCGAAAGTCGCTGGTCGATTCTCCAATCTATCCTCGATCTCAGAAAATCTCAGGTAATTTGAGAAGGATAGGCCCCAGCTTAAGTGTATCACTGGTCTTGATTTCCCTACTACCATCACGGGGGGGCAAGAGTAATGTGCTCTTCCATTGGGCAGTGGTGGACTGAAAAATCTGCCGTCTTAAAGTAAGCTTTCTCCTACATGTGATCTATCCAATTTAAGATTGCAATATCTTAATTTCTCTCTATCTCTTCACTTTTCACCTTCATCTAAAAAATCAAACAATCAATGATCCTATAATTTTCTCTCTTATTTCCTTACTATTATATCGTGTATTCCTCTTCCTTTTTTCATTATTTTCACTCGACAAAAGCTTCTTGCCATTTTCACTACAAACAAAGGATAGCGAAGGAACTCCTTATTAGAGTCTAACCTGGGTGGTAGAAAATTTCATCTTCCTTCCCTTCATCCACTCAGACGCATTCATGCTTGCTTAAGCTCAACATGATCGAGAATCGAATCAAACTTCCCCAGTCTCCATTCACCAAAAGCTCCAAGATTTTATATATTTAAAAAGAGACCTGAATCACTTTCGCGCAAGAAATTTCAAAACAGTTCGATGGTCCGCCTTTTTATTTAAAAGAAAAGTTAATCTATTGAGGAAAATTCTAATTAACGTGCTGTAAATAATCGTGATTAACAAAAAGAGATTAGAAAGTGTGGTTAAGCGAGTCCACTTGTTCCAGAGCAACCATTCTGCGAAGGATATAGACAGAAACTAATGATTGTCTCGTTGTCAAGTGCAGTATCTCTGAAAGCCTAAGGGACTCTGCTGAGCCTAACCAGCAATCCACCATGGACGAGGTAATGAGACTTGGAGAATCGTCACCAATTTTTCGTGCCACTTAGGCCTAACCCATTCTTGGTTACTAAACCCACCCATTCTTGCTTTTCCATTATTTATCCCTTGTTTCTTTTTGTCGTCTATTGATGAGAAATATGTAGAGAGGTGAAATTTTTGTCTAAAAAGTCTCAAACTTATTATCCAGCGGCTAATTCAGTCCTAAATTTTTTAATATGATTAGTAGTCCTAAACCCTTTGAGAATTTTCTAATGTAGTCCCTCAAGCTAATTTTGTCCAGAAATTTTTGACATGGTGGTTCAGTTATTTCAATAAAAAAACACAAACTTTACTTTGAGTGACAATTCTGGCTCGAACTTTTTTTTCTTAATAAAAAGCACAAACTTTTATTCGAGTCCCAAATCTAGCTCCCTTAATGTGAAATTTTCAAATTGTTTAGGCCAGATTTGGATTTTAAGTGAAAGTTTGTGGTTTTTTATGAGATAAAAAAAAGTTTGGGACAAAATTATCACTCAAAGTAAAGTTAGTGCTCTTTTTTATAATTAGGCCTTCAGTTAACCCAATCGTCTATGTGGCACGATTGGCACTAATTTGAACGATTTTATAAAATTTTCTAAATTATTTTTGTTTTCCTTTTCTTTTCTTTCTTTTTTTCCCTATTCTTTTCCTTTTAGCCTATGGCCGGTCGTCGGTTTCACTTATGGCCTATCTCAGCAATTGTCGGTAATGACCCACAGGTGAGCATCGCCCTTGCTTGGGCGAGGGTGTCATGGCACTAGCCGCCCACCCCTCGCCCAAATGTATGGGTTGCCCTTACCTATGGCCGGCCAAGACCGATCACAGATGAAAAGAAAAAGAAAAAGAAAAAAAGAACAAATTCAGAAAATTTAAAAAATTGGTAAAAATTGTTCATGTCAGTGCCAACTGTGCCATATAAAACGATTGGTATCCACATAATACGACCGGTATCTATGTCAATGATTTTCAATTAAGATTGGCTAGAATGACTATATTAGAGAATCGCCAAAAGGTTTGTGACTAAATTAGTCAATTGAAAATTTTAAGACTGAATCGGTCGCCGTACAATAGGTTTAGGACTTTTTGGACAATTTTCCACCAAAAGGCCATCAATGGAAAAAAAAAGAGGAAATTTTATTTCTCAAGGGGAATTGAAGAGACTAAAACTTTAAACTTAAAAATTAGGGAAAAACCCATAAAAAATCCCAAACTATGTCCACCGTGACACATTTATCATGAATTTTTTTCCGTGACATCAAAAACCCCAAACTATATCCGCTGTTACACATTTAACATAAATATTTTTTTTGTGACATAAAAAACCTCAAACTTGTACCTATGTAACAATTTACCCTCAATCAAAGTTCTATTGGATGATTTTTCAATCAAAATAATATCGTTTTTATTTCATTTAAGTCATATGGGTGCCATATCAACATTATTTGCTTAATTTCTAGTATCCATGTAGATAGATTTTTAATTGTTCTCATTGACAGAATTTTAACGGAGAATAAATGCGTCACAGTGGACATAGTTTACGGTTTTGCTCTAAAAATTAAACTATATAACCATTACTTATTAAGCAAAAAAATGCAGGTGGAGAGCTGGCGAAGAATGGAAGTTGGGAAGTATATAACCCTTTATTTGTTAAAACAAAATCGACAATGGTTTTTGGAATTTTTGGAACAATAGTCTTTTAATCCTCCACCAACTAAAATTTCAATATCCATTTTCTGTAAATTGAGCCAAATGCCAAAATAATAATAATAATAATAAAGATCGACGATTCTATTGGAAATGCCCTTCACCGAGGGAGAAAAGAAAGTAAAAAGTTTTGTTGGTGACAAAATGCCTGAAGTAGTTAAAGACTCAAAAAAATGATTATTATTTTGCTTATGTCTCATCAATTATTCTACAATAATCCACCGTCTCAAAGAATATCACGAGTAGCTTTCTATCATCAAATCATGGTGAATTCCCTAAAAAATTCTCAACTTTAGGTCAGGTTCTAAATCTACCCCCAATTTTTTTTTGTCTCAGAAAAAATCCCAAACTTTAGGTCTAGTCCCAAATCTGCCTTGAACTTTTTTTTTGTCTTAGACAAAATCCAAAACTTTAAATTCAGTCCCAAATCTATCCCGAATTTTATTTTGTGTAAAAAAATCAGCAAATTTCAATTTATTTTCAAAAATATACACTATGATCCAATCCAAATTTGACATGACATTTTCATGTCGATAACAAATCCACATCAAAAAAGTAATGGGGCGATAAGTGCAGACCGACGTTGCATTTCCACTTTGATAACAAATCAAACCAATAAAAATTGTTGAAATTCTCCAAAATGAAACCGTTCTAGGATAAGAAAGTTAGGGATGATAAAAAATTCACCCAAAAAAACATTTTTTAATTTAAAAAAAATCTAATTTTTGGGTTCAGTCCAAATTTGTCATGACCTTTTCTTTGTCTAAAAAGAAGCCACATTACTTTGTTGATGTGGATTTATTATTGACGTGAAAGTGTCAAGTCAAGTTGGGACTGGACCATAGGGGTATATTTTTGAAAATAAATTGAATTTTGGTGATTTTTTTTACACAAAACAAAATTTGGGACTGGACTTAAAGTTTAGGGTTTTTTTCGAGACAAAAAAAAGTTCGGTGCAGATTTGGGATTGGACCTAAAATTTGGAATATTTTTCGAGATGAAAAAAATTTGAGATAGATTTGAGACTTGCCCTAAAATTGAGATTTTTTAAAGGAATTAGGCATACCAAATCAACGGGCAACGACCGCACAAAAAGTCTCCCAACAAAGCCCGTCGCTACAACACATGCAAATTGAGAAAATATCTCCTCCAGACACGTCGTGCCACGTGGCCGCTCTCCCCGGACGCCACGCAGGAATCCGCCCGGGCATGTGGTCACACGAGCCCCACACGCTCCCTCTCGCACTTCGCCACATCCCCACACGAGGACCGGAACCCTAAGCGAGCCCTTCCCGTGCCTCTGCTGCTGCCCCACTCCACCACATGGGACGTGATAATATATATGTGCACGCGCGCAAGCATACATACTTCAACTACTCAAGATCGAACCCTAGGTGACTTATAATAAGATCCCATCATCCATCGTCCCTTAATTCATCTTCCAATCTTCGCTCCATTTGTCGTGATGCTTCGCGTGTCGAATCCGGCCGGTCCGACGGAGTCGGCACGAGAAGAAGGCGTCGAACTCGAGTACAGGCGCCGGCCCAAGAGGCTTGCCGAGGGAGATGGCGATGATGGCGATTATGATTACGCGCTGGCCGCTTTGGCAGATGGTGATGGAGACGACGACGACGACGACGACGACGGTGATTATGCTCCGGCGGCTTGAAAAGAGAGGGGGAGAGCGAGAGATTAATTTACTTCGCCACTAATGCCCTAGTTAAGTTTTTGATTACAATAAAACTATCCTGCGCCGCGGGGACAAGAAGACCACATCATGTGTGGATCCTCGTATCTCAACAGGTGCTGATTCGTGCTGTGTGATGTGCGTATGTTTAGTCAAATGAGGTTTCTTTCTTCACATGAAGTCTTCTCATTTGGGCTGCTAGTGTACTAATGTAAGGTACTGTATAAATTAATGAAGTATCTTCTTCCTTAAATATTGACAAGGATGTTGGCCTGCCCAAATTTAAAATTAAATTAGGCATGGTGTGGTATTTTTTTAAGTTGACTCATGATGATCAAAGGCATCATCGTCAGACAAATCAAGGACCAACGTCATCTCATCGCGCAAAGAAATGTAAACTATACGTAAGTAATCAACTCCCATGCATCGTGGTCATGTGATATACGTCGACCCTAGGGTTTTTGTTTTGGAGGCATGACACTAAAGTAGAGTAGATTGCTTAGGACCCTATCTATAACTTCACTTGATTTATGATTAATGCACGACCAAAACGATGAGAAGATTTTAATTTCTGAATCTAGCTAGACTCTAACAATTGTACACGACCATACATTCTCTAGTAACCTGGATGGAATGCCCAGAATCAAACATGATCAGGTTTCACGATATACCTTTTGTATTAGTTACTTAACAGCATCCTCGACTTAGTTACAGGGGACCATAGTTTACGGTATGTAGTTATGCTTTTACAAGCCTGTTGTGGATGAGTGGAGATTCGCTATCTACTAGCGTTTTTTCTCGAGCCATAACAACCATACGATGAAAAAACTTGATAATAGTAAAGAGTGTATCGAGATTCTACGCATGCGACGCAGATTGAGACACGATGAAAGAGAAAAGAGGGTCCGTGTCCATCTTGGTGAGCTTCAATGAGAATGACTATTTGCCTTCTACATTAATTTCATTGGCATGTATATAGCTTAAAACTTCATATTACCACTTAAATTAGCAGAAGAAATTTCGGATGAAATTACCAAACCCAAAGTCCTCCGACTTCCAAGATGAAAGAAGACCATATCATAATTGTTTTTTTTACCGAATGCCCTCTAAAGTTTTCACATCCATGAGAAATTTTGGGAAGTGAAGTTAACATATGATTAAATCTTTCCAACACTTTGTTATTCATTCACTGAATGTGCCTTGCTTTAGTTTCTGATCTTAATCAGTTGGCTCTACAGTGATAATCCACGAAGGACCTCGATCTCTCCAGAATTCGTCCTCATATCTGCCAATAGAAACAAGGATAAGTCAGTCGGAACAGGCTCTTGTTTCCCCATTTTCACGAGTACTTGCATACATTTCTCTTTGACAGCTCAAGAGAAAGTGTCCTCAGCATAATTTGAAGGTGGATTGACGTCAAAGCGCACTGTTCCTTGATTTGATTTATCGTATGCAATTATTAGACACTGCACTCATATGAACGAGAAAGTTTTTGCTCCAATCAGCCGGTGCTGGAATATATAGCTTAGCTTCCCAAGGGGTCCAAAAGAGAGCATGATGATTTTGCTCGAGCCTAATCAGCAGCCGAACGCCCTGCACTTTCAATGACTAAAAACATTGCACCCAAGAAATGTCTCGTTAGCCTGTCAATCGTGAGGCTCTTATATCATATCTTTACTGCGCCTACCTTATTTTAGAAAAATTGCCTGTGTGATCGTTAAATCAACCTATTTTAGATTTACTTTTAAGTCTCAAAGGTTGGGATGCAAGATTTTGAACTTATTAAGATCATATCAACGTAGTAAGATCAAGATATCTCGTTAGTTCTAACTAGTGATATTAGATGAGAAAGGTTCAGATGGACCAAGGATAAGAGACATGACCGTCGCATGACCAACGAGGTCCACCACCAAATGGGATAACGCGGAATCATACGGTCCGGATGATCGATTGCCGTTCGATCCTTAACACGTGCATGTACTCGTGTCCGTTGGAAGATGCCCACGTGTCCGGTGCACATGGTCTCGGTCGAGCCAGCTCGGAAGTTTCGTTTGGGCAAGCCACCTAACCCGACAATGGTGGAGCTGAAGTGTCGGAGGTGGCCATGGACCACAGAGGAGGCAACCTGTGACCAGCACAGGGTCATGCACACTCCCCACGCGCTCAGCCCGTGCCTGCCTGAGTCCACCCAACTTCTCTTCCTCCCTATAAAAGCCACCACCATTGGTCTCTCAAGTCAATTGGTTCGAACCCACAAAATCCATTTTTGCTGCTTTTCCACAGAGAGAGACAGACAGACAGACAGACAGAGAGACAGAGCAAAATGCCTCCCATTTCAAAGCTGGTCATCGACTCCGACGACTGGTGGAAGAAGCAAGTCGATGCAAATGACGACGATGACAATGACGATGATGGAGGCGACTGTGCACCAGCTGCTCTCGCAGAAGGTGACGGGGACGACGACGACGACGACGGGGGTGGCTATGACTATGCTCCTGCTGCATGAGACTTTTCATCGTGATTATTGATTATTGCCATTTCTGCTATGTCCACATTTGGGTAAAGTTTGTAATTCTAGCTCGATTATTTTTTTATCTATTTATGCGGGAGATTATTCTTCTAGCTGATGAAGTGTTTGAGGTTATAATGAGATGAGCTCAATTCATTATCGGATAATCTTATGTTATTTTGTTTAGTGAGCTAAAATTAGATATCTAGCCTCTCGTGTTCCTTCCTTTAAATTAATGACTAGAAAAAAGAATTCAAGATGGGCACATGGACCGTTGAGTTTGGTCTTGCAATGCATGGCTTGTGAGGAGAATGTTCCATTTTTCAGTCTCTGCCAGCTATATTTCGTGCTGCAAAGATATAAAATACACCTCTCAAAAGAGGGTTTAATAATAATATTATTTAGCATTTTACTATTCTTTTTTCTTCTCTTAATTGAAGAAATAATTGGAAAATAAAACGGCAAGTACAAAAATGAGTAATAACCCCCGGTGGAGACTGGTGCAATTCAATCCAACATTTTGTTTGTTCATGTTTGATTGCGCCGCAGGTCTATAGTATGTATTAAGTTTATCATCGGATGAACGGCATTACCGATATTAACCCTAAAAAAGAAACGGTAGGTACAACTAACCATCGCACCATAAAAATTGGATAGGTTCGATATGTGGTCATTGGGTCCTCCTAAAACAATCTACTAAATTCACCAAGTCGTTTCGAAGGGTCAAAACGGCCCGTTATTAACGAAATCCATTGTTGACTCTTTCTAAAATATTCGTTTGGACGAGGGCTTTCAATTAAAAAAATACAATAATCACGTGGGAAACATGTATAAACGTATTCTCTATTTGTAAGATGTCGGCAACTTGTTTTGTTTATGCATGTTAAGCATTGGTGGATGTAAAGGCAACTATAGATCATCAACCACTAAGGGTGACTTCATTTCATTATATATCAACTATTTATAACAAAAAAATCCCCCAAAGGATTGCTTGAACAAACGAAATATTTTTTCATCACTAACGAAATTATTTGGAAGGCGTAAATTATAGTGATAACGAAAAAATCAACGGTTAACAAATTTTTTCTACAAACAATTACTTTTAAGACCATAGTTTTCAAATCATTGATTCTCAATGAAACAAATAAACTCTGTATTCAACCAGGGTGCCCATTAAATGTGTTGCCTGATTCTAGAAAGGTGGGAATAATGATATTTTAAAAAAGGGTTAATATCACGAAAAACTCTAAACTGGTATATTTATGACAATTTTACCACGAACTATTTTTTTGACCACAAAAAACCCAAAACTGATACACTTGTGATAAACTTACCCCGAACTATTTTTTTGACCACAAAAAAATCCAAACTGGTACACTTATGATAATTTTATCTTGAACTATTTCTTTGACCACCAAAAACCCCTCCGAACTAATTTTTTGACCACTAAAAATCCCAAACTGGTATATTTGTGACAAATTTACCCTCTGTTAGTGTTCGTTAAATTATATTAATATCATGAAAAATCACAAATTGGTAAACTTGTGACAAATAAAGGGATAAAATCTAAAATTGGTACACATGTCAATTACCACGTGTCATTAAACTTAGCAATTTTGTAGTAAAATTTAACGAAAATTAACGGAGGGTAAATTTGTCACAAGTGTACAAGTTTGGGGTTTTTGATGGTAAAAAAGTTAATTCGGGAGTAAAATTGTCACAGGTATACCCGTGTAGGATTTTTTGTGATAAAAAAAATAATTCGGGATAAAATTGTCACATGTGTACCAGTTTATGATTTTTTATATAAAAAAAAATAGTTTGGGCTAAATTTGTAACGGGTGTACTGATTTAGGGTTTTTCGTGGTATTAATCCTTAAAAAAATTATCGGTAACGACTTTAATAGCCAAATATCTATAAAAAAAAAATCTCCGATCTTTACACTTTTTATCGAAAATAACCTGAAATGAAAAAGTTATCCAGGAGACCCCAAACTTAATTGTTTGAATAAAAAACACCCGCCGTTAATACAATCGTTAAGTCCGCCGTGAGAATGGAGACGTGGCGTCTCACGTGTCAAATGACTTCCGTCCAAAAGTTAGCTTGGCTCCATGTCATTTCAAAACTTCATAGTCTTGAACACACTTAAATACCAAAATAATAATAATAAATAAATAAAAAACGAACTAACCTAAATTCACTCGGTCTAAAACGACGTCGTTTTGCCGACGTATGTCCCGACCCCGGAAGTAGATAATAACAGACCTAAAATAAATTAACATGCGAAGAAAATGAAGGTGAACATGTCAATTTGGCGAGTAAAGAAGGTCTACTCTGTATAATGCTATTCATCCGTCGTAAGAGTTTCGCAGATGGAATCTCCTTTCTCAATGAGATTCCGTATCGGTGTCGTTATGGGAATTCAATGAGGCGGTGAAGTTCGATGGATGACAAGGGATTATCGTTCGGCGGTGTCTTTCGAACGAAATAACACGCGGTTAATCGCTTAGGGTCGCCCGTGATCTGGGTTGCAATGTGAAAAATGTCGGGTATAAGTTAGGGCAAGGCCAAACTTTGGGAGAAAGTATTCGGTAGACTTGTCCCTCCGTCGTAAGATTGTAAATCGGTCTACTTATCATTTGACATGTTTACAACGCGGGCCAAACTTTTGAACGGATGAAGCCTCTCTGTTCATCTTCCTCGAAAAATCAACCAGTTTGGTCCTAATATTTTCTCAAACTTTGATTGTAAGAGCAAAGAAGGTTACAAAATGATGAGTCAATCATTGGAATTCCTCTCATTGGCGGTTAAAAAATGATGGGATAATGACACAAATGGTCTATGAATTTTGGCTCGATATGTAATATGATCCCTGAACTTTCAATTTATTCTATGTGATTTCTACATTTTAACTTAACGTGAAATGTCGTCGCAGAAATTTTACTTTGTTCATTTTCATATGGTTTAGAGACTGGTTCGAACGTTCATCAAAAGTAAAAGTTTAGGGACGGCATTGTATATTGAACTAAAGTTCGAAAATTATGTTAACTAAATTAATAATCCAGGAACTACGTTACACATCGAGCCAAGGATCGTTAGGCCCGGTCTTGACCCAGCCCGAGGCCCGCCCAATGGTCCCTGCCCGTGGCCAACGGCGCGGCGTCCAATCGATTTTTTATGGCTCAGATTCTTCCATGCCATCACTGTTCACCGGTTGGCGTCCCGCCCACACGTCCAACGAGAAAATGGCCGCTCCACAGCATCACCACCCCCTCATCGATCGCCGCCGCCGCCGCCGCCGAACATGGCCGCGTCCCAGCTCTCCTCCCGCGCTCTCGCCCCGCTCCCCCCGCCGCGCGTCGCTCCCCGGCGGCCGGGCGCCGCCGCGGCCTCTTTCCCGAGGAAAGGTCCGAGCTCGAGTCGACCGGGCGCGAGCCGCGGCCGAAGGTCGAAGTGGGGTCCCAGGCTCAGCCTGGCGGAGCAGAGCCCGCCGAAACCGGCCGTGGACGTGGAGCGGCTGGTGGGTTTCCTGTACGACGACCTCCCGCACCTGTTCGACGACCAGGGGATCGATCGGACGGCGTACGACGAGCGCGTGAAGTTCAGGGACCCCATAACGAAGCACGACACCATCGGTGGGTACCTGTTCAACATAGCCTTCTTGAAGACCGTGTTCAGGCCTGACTTCCAGTTGCATTGGGTCAAACAGGTTTGGCTGCTCCATCTTGTCAAAGCTGGTTCTGGGTTTGATGAGTGATGTTGAGGTTGAGCTTGTTTGCTTCTTTTTAAAATTTTTGTTACTGTCTGGGTGATTATCCAGTACTATAATTCTTTGTGGCAATGCAAGTTGATGAATAATTCCACTACTACTTGTATCCTTGGATGTTATGTGCAATTCGTCATTCTCATTAGTTGAAGACATTGGCAATAGAATTTGTGTTTCAGCTGTAGTGACCAAATACGTAGACCATTTTTTTGGGGCAAAAAACATCATATGAATCTGAGAAGACTCTGCCGGTAACTGCTTAAATTTCTTGGTTTTAACTGATTGAGATGGAATAGACAGGACCTTACGAGATAACGACCCGTTGGACGATGGTGATGAAGTTCACGCCACTGCCATGGAAGCCGGAATTGATCTTTACGGGAACCTCTATCATGGGAATCAACCCGGAGACGGGCAAGTTTTGTAGTCACGTGGTGAGTTTCGATTCGATTATATAATCATAGGAAATTTTATGGTCCCATGGTTCTCAAGGAGGGATTCCCCATTTAGGACTATTGGGACTCGATCAAGAAGAATGAGTACTTCTCTCTGGAAGGTCTATGGGAAGTGTTCAGACAGGTAATGACTCTGAAATTTCTGACATGCCTTTGGGTGCTTGCATGTATCTGTATGCATTCAGCTGTGCTTCTTTGCGCATTGCTAATGTTGTAACTTGTGCAGCTCCGGTACTACAAGACTCCTGAGTTGCAATCTCCGAGTTATCAGATATTGAAACGAACTGGAAAATATGAGGTGCGTTTTTTGGAAACTATTTTTTAACTATCCATGTCGTGCAAACGAGATGATCTGGTTTTTGTTGCATTTGTGAGGACCTTTTCACTTTTTAGATCAAAGTAGATTAGCTTTGCTGTGTATTTTAACATCTTCACAATGCGAGTAAGAGTTATCTTGGCATCTATCTGGACGCATTTCATGCCATTTTATTGCTTTGTGAATCTGGCCATTTTATCAAATGATGCATATTTCCAACTTCAGTGAAGGCGTCAATGTCAAACTAGCAACAGTTGACTAACTGACGCTTCTTTCCACTCTCCTTTTCTTTCCAGTTTCTTCTACGGCTATAGCAGAACTTATTTTTACAGGTTTTCACACTTTTCTCTTTTCTTATCCTAATCTAGACTATGATCAATATATGTAGGGCACTTTTTTTGGGTCAATCCCTTCTCATTCTCCGAAAGCTTGTTGCCATTTATTTGTGTGCGTACTGAAACCATCTCTTTGTATTCTGATTTCTGATTGCTTACGGTTTACTTGATTGAAGAGTCACGCACTGAGAAACTATTTTTAATATCTGCTTTGAATTGTCATTGAGCAATACTGCAATCCATAGGTAAGAAAGTATGCGCCATTTTTAGTAGCAGAAACGAGCGGAGACAAGCTGTCTGGATCAAAAGGTTTTAATGACATAGCAGGGTCAGTTGCCTTCACCTATCTATTTTCTAGCATTAGTTTCTTTTCTTGTACGACTATGCTGATGATTGAATTAATATGCACAGGTATATCTTTGGGAAGAATTCGAAAATGGAGAAAATGAAAATGACTACTCCTGTCTTCACTGAAGCATTTGATAATGAGTTGTCTAAGATATTGATTCAATTTGTTCTTCCGCTGGATAAAGATTTAAGCAGGTTTGGGTATATGTTTATACAATTGAAATTTCTTTAGGTGTCCTATGCCAAAATTCCCTCTAGCTAGTGAAGCAAATTCAGTATTATCGAGTAACAAAAGTAATAAGATATCTTTTGTGCAGTTTACCTGATCCCAGTCAAGAAACCATAAGCTTGAGACAAGTTGAAGGTGGCATTGCTGCTGTTCTGAAGTTCAGTGGAAAGCCTACCGAAGATATTGTTCTCGAGAAAGAGAGAGAACTTCGCTCTAGTCTTCTAAGAGACGGGCTTAAAGCAAAGACGGGTTGTCTGCTTGCGAGATACAATGATCCAGGACGAACGTGGAGCTTTACAATGGTAAGATGATGCCATCATCTCTGGCATACAATTCTATAGGGTTGCCACTCGTGACTTGCAACAGCTAGTTACAAAGGTGGTGTTTGATTCGTCACTGTATTAGGATATATATCCTGTTCAGTAGCACTTACAATTTCTGGGGGTTGCTTGTATTTGCAGAGAAATGAAGTCCTGATATGGCTTGAGGATTTCGAGTTAGACTAGTATATGATGTAGCGAGCAGTGACTTCAGCAATTCTTTGATGCACTGTCTTTGTAGATGTAACTTATTAGCGATCTTGAAGCTTATAACACTGGGCCGGTGAAATATGCGCTGTAGCTAGCCCAAGACCATGTTCCTATCAGCATCCAACAAGTCTAATATTTGTATATTGGCTCAGATAAAGAAAAGGAATCCTGCGGCTGCAAGCAGCTGTTTATACTCTGAAATCGTTCAACGAGAAAGAGAGACGGGTTATTCCATTAGTGCATACATGATTGTTACCTTATGGATTTGAGGATAGCTATTCATGTGAACTCCATCTGTTGTTCCTGTAATCGGTATGCTATGTCTCCTTGTGTTTATTGAGTTTCAACGATGAGATGTCCAAGGGTATTGGATTGATCAGTGTTTCATCCCCACCCGCACGTGAAGGTGTAAAATGGAAATACCACGACAGGAAGCATATCACGACGTAAATGGGTATGCATTTATCAGAGGAAACCTTATTTTGACGCTTTTTTTTTCTGGTTGATTTAGCAGAAAAAGGCAACAGCCGTAAATCGAATGGAAAGGACCGACACAAAAGGCTTTCTAGGCGGAGCAGGAACCTCCACTTCCCTGACGATGTGAAAAAAGCCCCTAAATTTGAAGCTGCTCAGGAGCTAGATTATAATATATTTTTGCCAGAAGGAGCTAGACTGTGTTGAAGGCAGCATTTTCCGCATAAATCAGGTTCCGAGATCCAGTCGAGGTCTTAAATTTCGAACAAAATGACTATTAGAACCAGATATAAGCCCCGAATTTGCGACCGACGCCCCATTGCATAACCAGGGTCGGCGATGGCATGCTTAACTTGTAGAGGAAAATTGAAGAGATGAATTCAGTTGACTTGGATCATTCAATCTTAGCTTCTTGTCTGTTTTAGGCATATAATAGTTTCAAATTAATCTCATCTAGGTTGAGCGACAGGACAAGTTGCAAATTGAAATCTCAAGCAAGATCAAAAGTTCCCGTCGTGTCACAAGTTTTGAAATTGAATATGGGATCCCCTGAACTTTCGGGGCGTCCCTGCTAGTTCTTAAACCTTGCCTCCACCCTTGATGACGCTTAAACTTTGGTAAGTTGTACGAGAACTTTCTACCGTGAGAGTTCCATTACGAATCTGTCATAGCAAAAAATCTTCAACCTCTACTGCCCTTACATTTGATGTATCTCTGTTGGAGCCATATTCAAGCTGCTGCTGCAGCAAAAGGTTGATTCTGATTTGGGATTGGCCTTAAGTTCTCACTGGCGGGCCAGTTTTGCCGAAAGTGGATTGGGGTGTGCTAGGCCTTTGATTCTGACTAGTCCATAAAGTGTCTTACTGTTTACTTTAAGCATCGGATGCCGATGATCCAGGCCGAAAGCTCGAACATCCATCCGTTCTTGCTCGTGGGTGCGGGGTGCATTTCCGGGAAGAGGGCTTTGGACGGGATTCCTTGAAATCGGTTTGTGCATTCACATGATATCTGACTTTTCAACACCACCGTAGACGCGAGCTCCAAGTCCGAGCAAGCAAAACACCGGAGCGAGACGAGAGACCTTTCGTGAGGGAAGCCTGCCCCCCAAGAGACATGGAAGCAGCCGGCGGTTCCGGCGCGTCGGCGATCCGGTACGACGTGTTCCTGAGCTTCAGAGGGCCCGACACCCGCGACACCTTCACCGACTGCCTCTACCGGACCATGGTCGGGCAGGGGATCGTCGCCTACCGAGACAGCGAAGAGCTTCACGCCGGTGATCGGATCGACGATCTCCTGAGAGCGGTCGGCGACTCCAAGGTCTGCGTACCGGTCCTCTCCAGGGGCTACGCTTCGAGCGCTTGGTGCCTCCGCGAGCTCGCTCGTGTGACGGAACTTAACGAATCGACCGGGAAGCCGGCGATCATACCCATCTTCTTTGACGTCACGCCCTTGGACGTCAAGCTCAGGACGGAACTGTACGTGAAGGACCTGGAGAAGCACGAGCGGAGGCACGGCGGCGAGATCAGGCAACGGTGGGAGGCGGCTCTGAGAAAAGTGGGTGAGATCAAGGGATGGAAAGTCCAAGGGAAACCGTAAGTAAATGCTTATCAATGGAACTTTTTTCAAGCTTCAGTCGAAATGCTATTCTCTTAAAATTCTTGTAAATGGCAATGAAAACTAACAGGAGTGGTTAAAAAGTTCGATATGAAATATACTGGTCGATGCCTCATATACAAGCCGGTTTTTGGTATATGAGCAGTAAATTTCATTTCTCAAGCCCCCCAAAAAAAGAGACAATTCACCAATTCTCATACATAAGCAGGGCCATTTTAGCTAGTGATAGTTATATGAGTGAATTTGATCTAATTCTAGAATGACTCGTGTAAATTGGAAAGCAAAGAAACATCCTCTTTCTCATAAATAGGAAGAAATTGTAAGTTTATCGGCATAACACCAATCGTATCCTGCGGTCTTCTGGCATTGTAGAATTTATCTGTCACTTGATTAGTCCAACTCAAATGTGATCTGCTAGGAAGTTGTAGTGAGATTGTTATTTGTGTTTTTTTTTGCTGAAAGTGTCTGGTTTGTGGCAGGCACGGTGAAGTTATTGAACTCGTTGTGAAAGAGGTTCTGCGTAAGCTGAAAGTTAGACAAAGACATCTGGGCAGCAAATTGGTTGGGGTAGACGAACAAGTGAAAGCCATAATAAATTTGTTAGATGTTGACTCGGGCACTGGTGTGCGTTTTGTTGGAATCCATGGAATGGGTGGGATTGGTAAAACTACTCTCGCCAAGATTGTTTTCAATGAATTATGTCCTCGTTTTGATGGCCAATGCAGCTTCATTGGGGACATCCGAGAATCATCAAACAGAAATGGCCTAGTAAATCTGCAGAAACAGTTGGCATCCGACATTTCTGATTCTAGATTTGTAGAAAATTTTAGTAACAGTGATGAAGGGATAGATAGCATAACAAGGAGAGCTGGTTGTAAGAAAGCTCTCATTGTTCTAGATGATCTAGACAAGAAAGAACAACTTAATAAACTAGTGGGGGGGCCCGACATTTTTGGTTCTGGGAGTAGGATTATTGTTACGACAAGGGATAAACGGATTCTGGATGAAGTGAAGGGAATTCTAGCTTATGAAGTAAAGCAAATGGATTATGATAGAGCGCTAGAGCTTTTCAGTTGGCATGCCTTTGATAGCGTCTCTCCTCCCAATGCTTTTCAGAGTCTCTCTCAAGAAGCTGTATCTACAACGGGGGGACTCCCATTGGCTCTTGAAGTCATAGGTTCCTTTCTTCGTCGCAAAGAACCAAAAATATGGGAGGAAATGTTGAAAAGGTTGGAGAAAGCACCTCATAATGAAGTCCGGGATAAGTTGAAGATAAGTTATGATGCATTAGGAGATATGGAAAAAGAAATTTTTCTCGACATCGCATGCTTCTTCATAGAAGAAGAGAAATTAAGGGCAACCTATTTCTGGGATGCTTGCGATCTATCCCCACATATTGCATTGGAAGAACTTATTGATTTGTGTCTAATTAAAATTGTTAATGGTGACGCTATATGGATGCATGATCAGCTGAGAGACCTTGGAAGAGACATCGTTCGCCAAGAATGTTATCCGAATTTGACAGGGCGCAGTAGGCTGTGGAATGACAAAGAAGCTTTGAAAGTAGTAAGGTCGAAAGAGGTAAAGTAAAAGTAAGATCCATATGGTATCAATCGTAAAATTATTTTCCTACTTCCCATTTGAAAGTTTCCTTTTGGCCATCTTGAATGACAAGTTTAATGTTTTTAAGCTCCCACTCATTGATGTTTTCTATTGGCAGAGAAAGGATAAAATTCAAGCACTCAATCTAGCTGAACCTCGTTCAAATCTCATTACCATTCTGGGCGAAGAACTTGAGAAGATGCCTAATCTCAAATTCCTCAAGTTAAGAGGAGCGACTTTTGTTGGAGACGTCAACAATTATCTCCAGGAGCTAAGATGGCTTTCTTGGGATTTTCCTCCTCTTGATCGTAAAATGGCCAATTTGCACTTGGAAAATCTAGCAGTTCTCATACTCTCAAACAATGAAAACACTGAAAACTGGGGTGGATGGAACATTTTGAAGGTGTGAATTTGTACTTTTGTTCTCTCAACATAGTATTCTCTCTTTGATCTTCTCTAATAATATTTCGGTGACTTATGCAGATAACAAACAAATTGAAAGTTCTTTCTCTCTCAAGTTGTGAAGGATTGAAACGGACTCCAGACTTTTCTGGATGCCTGAGTTTGGAGAGACTTTCTCTTAGAGATTGTCCAAACTTGCAAGAAGTTGACTCCTCTATTGGGAAGCTGAAAGGTCTTACTCACTTGGACATTATTACAGGTTCACATCTTCAAACTTTGCCCGAAGAGATTGGAGAATTGGTGAAACTGAAGCACTTCTGTATGTTTGCGTCTGAAATGAAGAAACTTCCATACTCTTTCGGGAAATTAATATCATTGTCTAAGTTGGATATATCATACTTTCAAATTACAACATTACCAGATGTTATTGGTAATGCAAAACACCTGTCATACCTTAATCTATCAAGCACACAAATTGTGGAACTTCCAATTTCTATTGGAGAGCTCACACAACTCGAGTTTCTTTCACTTTGTAGATGTGAAAGGTTGAAGGAGCTTCCAGAAGCAATAGGCAAGTTGAGATCATTACAAAAGTTGGATCTCTCATACACGAGTATTGTTGAGTTACCTGATTCAATAAAAAATCTCAAGCAATTGAAGGTGATGAACATGACAAGCAGTATGATAAGGAGGTTACCTGCCAATATTGGAATGCTAGAGAGGTTGGAGGAGCTCCATGCCCAGGATTGTGGACAACTTGCTGAAGAACTTCCCACTGAAATTGGTAAACTATCGTCTTTACGAATCCTAAACATATCAAATACTCGTGTTTGTGCAGTGCCGACGGCAATCAGTTCCCTCACGCAACTCCAAAACCTGGATTTAACGAATTGTAATGAGCTTCAAGAGTTGCCAAAGCTTCCCCCGAGTTTGAACATTCTACGTGTTCAATCGACATCATTACGGTCAGTTCCGGATCTCAGTAACCTCACGAATCTAGTGGAATTGGATTTGTGTAGCGGCTTTGGACAAGGACCTGCTCAGGCATCAAACCCGATGCAAGCTCCTCAATTGCAGTGGGTTGGAAAGTTACCTAGGCTGGAGAAGTTGAGCTGGGGCCTTTTAGATGTTCCTCTGCCATCAGCGGAGTTGGATTGCCTGCCTCAATCAAGAGAACTCGTTATTTCTGGCACGGACAGTTTCGAGTCTGTAATTGTTGTACCACAATTTTCCAACTTCAAAAATTTGTCCATGTTGCGTCTTCATCACTCTCCACTCAGGGAAATTCAACTGGATGGGTTTGAATTATTGAGAAACTTGATTGTGAAAGAATGCGGGTTTCTCGAGGGATTGTCAATTATTTCATCAAGCATGAGGAAGCTCTTTGAAATGGAAGTTTTTAATTGCCCAAAGCTATTTGAAATTCGATTCCTCAGTACGATGGAAGCATTGGAGGAACTTCGAGTTAGAGACTGTGATTCCCTAGGAGGGTTGTATGGTTTATCAAACTTGAAGAAGCTGAAGGCTTTAGAGGTCAACCATTGCGATGGGCTAAAGGTTGTCGAGGGCCTTGAAGAATTGGAGCTTTTGCAATTTATCAATATTGACAACTGTGGATCCTTGGAAAGGTTGATCGATGAATCCACTTCAAAGATACCAAATGAATGCTGGATATTTGTACAGTATTGTGCGAAATTACCAAGTACTGGTGGCGGTCCTACGCGTTACGGGAAATACAGAGAGAGGCTTCTTGACGGGACGAGGAAGACATTCAACGAGGTTCGCCTTCTTTCTACCCTTCACTTATTGTTCAAAATATTAATTTTTCGCAAGCACGCTTAGTAGGCATGACTTTTCTTTCCATTGTTCCGTTTGCTTCCATCTCTCTTCTCTCTCTCTTGTATTAATTCATTTATGTGCGTGGGTGGGACGTATATATAGAGAGATGGCAGCTTTGTGGTGAAGCGAAAGTAATAAATGTTCCCCAAAACCAAACTAACACCAAATTTTCTTTCAATTACGTGGGAATCCGTAAGTGGTGAAAAGAATGTAAGGTAGAGAAGATGAGATCCTAAAATGTCACTCGAGTCGAACTATATGTCAATTTCAGAATTTATGTTTGCAAGGTGTAGCCTTGTTAATCTAGACGCATAGACCCATTTGGTGGATAGTCTGGAAGGTAAACACCCGAGATGATTATTAACTCTTTCACGGGTCAACCATCCGATGGCGAGTGCATAAATTATTTCTTACACCGGCAATTGACATAATAAAGATCATTTATATAAACGTGAAAACGATCGTGTCAATATTTCAGCAACCAAATATAAAAATCTCAAGCGTGGGCACGAAAGTACAAGCTCAACTGCTCTTGGTTGTTCGAATAGATTTCTCTTAAGCAACCACACTTTTCCTTTATATTTTAAAATGAAAAAATAATATATAGAAACAAATATATGAATTATATTTGTTTGAGGCGTTACAAATTGGGTGAGCCACGAGAAAGGGAAAAATAATGGAAAAGGATATACCAAAATTAGAGTTAGCTTATATGCAATACTCACTTGTCAACGATGTTCTACTTCAGAAGGCCAGCATGTGAAATAGTACAACTCTATCATTTGTCCAAATTTTAATTATTGCTTGATATTCCAATTTTTTCTTGTCAAAGGATTTACTCTAGTTTTCTAAAAACAGAAAGAATTCTTGAAAAAAAATAAAGAGATGCCTGCAGAAAACATATAATTCATGATATATGTTTATTTACTCAAATAGTGAAACATACTGTTTGCTTTTCTTAATAGCTCAATCTAATTAGAGTAAAATATGAAATGACCAATAAATGTGGGTGAAATATGTGCATAGCTAATAGATATAGAATTGTTATACTGCTAAATTATTGGATAATTATGTTAAGTTCATCAAGTTCTTTTTTATGGATATTTGTCAAAGCTAATAAATCTATCGATTATGCTAGATATACTAGCAATTGTTTGCATAATTGATTTTCAAATTGATGTGTGATCAAGGTGTATAATCTACTTATATATGAAGAAAGTGATATAAGTTACGCTACAAAAACCTTTAAGTTAAGACGGTTAAGTTGGACGAAAAGAAATTTAGCACTTGCTCAAATAAAGGGAATCGAACCACCAATTAAATTTATTACTAGGTTTGAGTAATAACCCTGGAGTAAGAAAAGAAAACTCCTTATTTAAAACCCATGTCCGCATGAGGCATATGACGATACATATTCTACTATTTAGTGCTCCCCTTTCTACTATTTATCAACAAATCGATTATGAGCAATTCATTGAATTTTCTGCATAATTCGTAAACAAATACAATAGGTATTGTGCCTTAAATACAATATGAAGCATTGTAATGTTCGGACTTCAAAGTGGATGGATTAGATGATATTGAAATTTTCTTATGCTACAATACTTGGAGAAGACTGATTCATTTTTTCCTTGTTCTAGGAAGATGTAATGGAGGATGCAGAAGAATATCGATGGATACCAATAACTGGTATCCCTGTAGATCGCCTTTGTATAGGGTCTCCAGAACCCGGCACTGAGCTCGGCTCTAGAAGTAAGTTGCTGCTGTTAGAATGAATATGCTGTCATCCTGTCACACGTGCTAACATCTGTTAGCTTACCAAAATTCAAAAACTAACAGGAATTGAGCTACAGCTGTGGATGCTTTGCTGCTATAAGTTTGGATATGATTTCATCTATTAGCTTACCTCGATAGTACATACCAACTTGCAGGTTTGAATGACTTTCAGTCTACTCCACGAACCCCATCTTGGGATGTTTCCAAGTGTCTGTGCCCAATATTGTAAAATGTGACTGATTCAATCGATGGAGAGATGAACAAATACACAATGTGATCAAGTGTGGGAATCTTGTGAAATTGCGAGAGATAATGGAGTTTACTCTGCTTTGAGGACACGTGCCCCCCTCTTCCAGGTCCGCCACAAGGAAATTTATTGTCGATTTGTCCGAGGTAATTAATTTCCATTTTGTTAAAATCCAATTGTGTGCCACATCGATTTCCGATGCATATGATACTTTTCTTGAAAGTGCGCAATATGAAAATACTCGGACCTGGGCAAAGTATGTTCAACTAATAATTTTATTAGTATGTTCAACTATTAATTTTATGTCATAGGTCACTCGGTTTTTTCTTAAGCAGTAAGAAGTCATTTTTAAACGGTTAATGAAGAAGATGACCACTTGACAAAGTGGAATAACAAAAGTGGAAACAACGTGCCTCTTGACCTTAAGCTCTTCTCTCTTTGCAGATACAGGGGAGAGTTCTATTGCTCTGTGCTATTGTTCGAGTATTCGGGGATTGGATTTATGGACTTCACTGGATAAGGCAGGCTGCTAAGGGACTAGTTCCAGGTTGTTTATGCCGAAGCTAGTTTGGAATGGTTCCATAAACAACATATGGAGAGCTAGGAGTGACTTGCCGCATAATCAAGTTACTCCTCCTGTTGATGTCGTGATGAAGTCTCTTACGTTTGCAATAAGACTTAGCATCGAAGGGCACCAGCTGCTGTAGGAAAAAGTTAATTCTGATTTGGCATTGGCCTTAAGTTCTAACTGGCAGTTTCACCTTTAGCCGAACACGAGTTGGTGTGCTTGGCCTTCAGTAACTAGTCCTGCAACAGTTTTGGACATTTGGGCAGATACCGTCCCCGTTCTATTTGGAGCTACTGTAGTTGCTTGACTAGTGTGCTAATGATATTGTTGGGTTTGGAGAAATAACATTGAGTATGTAGTTTTGGAAAGCTTTGTATGTTTGATGAAGATCTTTAATTTATCAACTTTCAGGTTAGTACGTTTTAAGTTTGCAAAGGTGGAATTTGAATGCACGCTGGTTTCATAGTTGGCTAAGACCTTTGTTCATACCATCATTGGAGCATCCGCTAGAGTTGATGCCTAGAAATATAATGATATAATTTAAATGACCTTCTACCTTTTATATGTCGCTCATTTTTATTTTGTGTTTGAGACATATGTCATTTGTTTAATATATGGAATACCTCAATTTTTAATGCCCCGTGTATGTTTGCAATTACATTTAAAGTGGGGGCTCTACAGCAAACAAGATAGCCACGGAGCTCATTTCTTAGTTCAACCGTTGTCATGGCCTCCTCTTTCTTTCTTTTCTTCGGCTTAGGGGCCATCTTCATGGCTTTTCAGCTTATACAAGTACATGTTCACAGCAAAAACTGTGTGGTCATCGAAAGTGAGGATTTGGTCCCATCTTTTTATTGGGCTTATCCCTGTGAAGTGGCTCTTTTTGCGCAGCCATGGTTGACTATCCACATCTCCAAATTACGGTGGCTCTCATGCCACCTTCATCGCCTTGGCTTCAGGATCCACATGCCCAATTGGTTGAACAGCTTGTGTGCTTCGGGTTGGAAGCTAATGTAATCGTATAGACTCAGTTTTTGTTGAACAGGTCGCCAGAGTTCGTCGTGAAAAGGCTTCTCTGCGCGCAAGTGGTTGACCTCGGGTCAACGTATTTAGGGCTAGTTGCTTATGTCCTATAATGATTTAAAGTTGTACATCAAGCTTGATGTTAGTTTCTTCTGCTCCTAGGTTCTTGAAGCTGGGGCAATTTGCCCCTCCCACATATAGTTCGAATTTGTTTCAAATTCCAGTTCGAACTTTTGTCACATACTCCCAAGTGACTACATGATGCCCGTTGCAAAAAGGGTAAATCCATCAAGCAAATTCAGGGGAGTTCTGTATCGCTTCTTATAAATTGTCTCCGGATGTTTTTTTGTAAGGTGACACTGATCTTCTAGAATTTGTTTCAATGCTCTTCCAACATTAAAGTTAAAATCAAAGTAAAATAACTGTACTTGTGGAGTAAATGAAGAGAAGAAAAAGAGAGGAAAGAAGGTAGATGAGAGAGAGAGGGGTTAGATTACGCCCTCCTCGAGGAAGATCAATCCTCCCCCGAGGTGATTCGGTTGACACCAAAAAATGTCCAAATCTTTGGTTGTCCACTTGGTTGGCAAAGACTGAGTTAGATGTGACAGAGGCAAAATATGCTGGGCGTTGAAGGCTTTCAGTCGGCAAATTCAGTCGATCATCGAGAAAATTAGTTTTAGCCGACGGAGAAATGAGTGAAAATAACCAAGTTGTGGAGCGGAATGTCAACAAATGAAGACCGATCGACTTAAGTAAGAAGATATCATGATTGATGTAACAGTTGACGGAATGAGATTGGAATAACCATCTTGACTGTTGAAGCGGATGATTTTGGATTCAACCGTCAGAGGTGCATTTGTAAAGGAGTAAACTCAATGCAACCGTCTAGTAGGGGAGCCCAGAAGTCTGTGAGTAATTGATAGTGGCAATTGTGGAGAAGTGGAGAAGACACAACCGTCGAAGTAGTGGACTCGTTTATTTCTGGGTAACCATTTTTAGATAGGAATTGTTGGATTGTAGGAATCACATAAGATGTGTCTGATTTCTTTGTAACCGTTATTAACCGATGATAATAGGTATAAATGCTTGAATTCCATTTTGTAAAAAGGACCGACAATCAATCAAAGAACATCAGTTGTTGAATTTTACTTTCGATTTATCTTTACATTTCAGTACATTTACAAAGTTGACAACAATTGTTCCTTATCTCAATACTTTTAATTTTCTCATCATTTATGTTTTCTGGCTAAGAATCAATAAAGCACCCTTTCAAAACCTTCGTCAGCTTATATTGATCCATATTTATTTCTGCGCAGCATCTATCCATATTTCAAAAGGTATTTCATCTATTCTTTTCGGCAAAACAATAACTAAGAATTAACAAAGAGGTCGAGGTCTTGCCAGTAGCGGCGGTGATGATGGCCATCATTCCGTCCTCTCTCTCATCCGATTTGTTTCTTTTTCTTTTTTTTGTCCATTTCGATATATCCTCTTAAACGTAATGATTTTACAATACCATCGAGGAAACATTGCAGCATACTTCAAATGATCATGGAGTATGCTACAAAACTTTTGAAACCTTGGGGGTCAAATTATAAGGGTTCGAAAAGTATGGGAAGTAAAATGTAATTTTGCTACCTGTGTCATCCATAATGATGCCTCTAGCCACGTGAGAGCACATGAACAAAATTCCAGCGACAAATTTGGTCGGACTCGATATCCCGGAATAAATTGAAACAAATTTTAAAATGTCAGTAGTGAACATCGCCAAAATTAAGGCATTAAGGGGGCAAATAACTAGAGGCACGATGCAATTCTCCTCAAGTTAAATCATTGTATTAGTTTCATCTTGTGCATGAAGGAAGGTCTATTCGATTATTCCATCACTGTCTTTAGGCTTGCATGGTAGCTAAATGCTGATGTCACATAATAGTTATGGTCATCCGGAAGATAGCCTACTGCGCATGTTTATCTCTATCTCATGTCTCAATTACCCAAGCTTGAGGTTGGTCTCTTACTATGTCACATGTGAGGTCACGTTACGTCCTCTTGATTACTTTACTCTTATTTTCACTTAAGATCACAACTAATTATCATTAAAACTTTATGTGAAATCTCAGAATCCCACATTGGTCGAGAGAATCCATGTTGAGTGATTCATAATTCACATATCCATCGTCAAATGATCGCCACCTTGCATGTTGTTTTGAGGGCTCCTTATGAGACTCGGCCCACATGGAACGGCCAGGTCGTTTCGCTTTTATCTGCACAAGTCATCCAACTTTCAGGATTTTGTTTGATGATTTGAGCAGTATGAACAAAGAGGGAGTCAATATGGAGCATTGAAAATCCTGCAACGTTTTCCTAAGAATGATACAATGATCATTTATGTCGTTTAAAAATAATTAGTTAACGAAACATTTTAGTGGACGACGAAAATATTTTTAATTTATTCATTTTTAGAAGCGATACAATCGATAATTTTTAGGAAAGCACTGTCCAAATTGTTCATTTTTCGCAAACCAAACGAAGCCTAATCACCTTGAGCATGTAACTGGGTCCAAAATTTTGGGCTAATGCCTAGAATGACATCGTTATTGCGTGCCCTATACTCCCCAAAACTAGCCCGGTGCTGTACACAATCGGTTGGAATGATTAATTCACCTCGGTGTTTTGTCCATCAAAGAAAGAAAACTACACTTTTGACCTTTCATAACCTTTCATGAAAGAATAATTGTTCACTAGTTCCACTTCACAGCCCTCCATTCAATTATAAGAACCCCTAACCTTAAAAAAATATCAAAATCAAAAAAATATCGAAATCGATACTTAGTCCGTGTAAAATGCAATGTGTGACATGAAAATGAAATTCACTCTATGTCCCCTCTTTCGTCGACCTTCTTGTTCACACACTTGCGGGCATGAGTAGGTGGCTAGGCATGCGCTTCTGCGACGTGGCCGATTACTTTTTCAATTTAATTCCGTATCGAACGACACCCGATTGTCAAGGCCTGAATTTGCAAGGCCCAGCGTGTCGGTTTCGAAAGTCTGTGCCGCTTTCGGAACATTATAACCGGCAAGAATGGAGACTACACGAACATCATATGCATCCTCAACATGCAATCCGATCATCCACCAGTCTATGAAAATTCAGATCAGCATTGCCTTCACATGCACATTTTCTAAGTCCCACCGAATACTTTCCAGAACAATCCACGCCGAAAAGCGTCTGTAGTGGCTGAATGCGCGTTTCAATTTGATATTCTGCTGAGGAAAACATTTCATTTTGACTATTGAGAAGTGACTTTGACGAAACAAAGAAAAGAAAATGCGAAAGTTCACATTCATTTCGGGCAAAGTTGCCATGCCACATGTGGGGTCTAATCTCTTATCTCAAGGTTTGACTGTTGAGAAGTGACTCTGACGAATCAAAGAAAAGAAAATGCAGAAGTTCACATTCATTTCTAGCAAAGTTGTCATGTCACATGGGGGGTCTAATCTCTTAATTATCTCAAGGTTGGCATCTTCCCTTTAGATCACGTACACATATGCATCATTATTTATATCATTCTATGGCAAAAAAGCGTTGACTTTGAGAGAATATAAGCACATAATCTCCCTCCCACGCTCCATCTTCCTAAAATGTTAATCAGTAAGAGTCTCGCTGCGCACCTTCATACCTGTTTCCTTCTCCTCATCCTCCTCGCCTTCGGCCTCCCGGAGATCGTCCCCGTGGCCTGTGGCGATGTTGGCATGGCTTCTTACTATACCCCTCCCTACCAGCGTAAGTCCTAACCCTAGAAAAAGAGGGAAAGGGAGAGAAGTTTTAAAGAGAAATGAACGCTATATGATTTACTCTCTAACCCTTCTGTTTTAGCGACGGAATGCTATATATGGTGAAGAACCATCGCAGTTCCCGTCGAGCAACCTGTTCGCAGCAGCAGGCGATGGGGTATGGGACAATGGGGTGGCATGCGAGAGGCAGTACCTGGCGCAGTCAATCAGCGTGGTGCGGTCCGGCACTTGCATCCCCGAACGCACTATCCAGATCAAGATCGTCGACAACACCCTCTTGTCCACGTCTGCAGCTGCTGCCTACAAGCAGTCCATCACCGGTGCCACCATGGTCCTGTCTCAGACAGCTTTCGAAGCCCTTACAAATTTGTCAGTGGCTTCAATCAAAGTCGAGTTTCAACGGTAAGTAACTCCATTTCCTTCTCTTTGTGAAGCTCGTGCTAGTCAGTTTGACACCATTTTTCAAGTTTATGAATTCTTTTTCGGCCTTTTTTTGCCCTGTTAAGCGAAGAATTCTCGTGACAAACTCGGAATTCGGATGCTTCAAAATAGGAATTGCAGCCAAAATGAATGAGTAGCGGTAACGTGACAATCATGTTAGACAATTTGTGTTATCAACCAAAACGAAAACTAAGTCAGTCACAATTCCATAGGTTGACAACGTATATCGGGCATGTTTCATAATACAAAAACCATTCGTGCGGCGACGCCTTTGTTCACATTAAATTTTGATTAAAATAAGGTGGGATGGAATCAAAATTCAAAATGAATCTAGCATATAATTCGTTGCGGAAGCCAAGCGATTGAATAGTAAAATTGACAAAATAAAGAAAATAAATTGGATACCAAATTTACATAGTTTGATCGTAGTGACCTACGTATATGGAGAGAGCAGAATGAAATTCTACTATAGATCAAGCAATACAACGGAGATTACAATTACACTCGAGTCACTCAAACACTCTAAATGTTTCTAAAACCCCAATTATACCCAATAACTCACGCAGTTTTTAGCCTTACAATTTTTCATGAAATAATCTCTCAATCTCACAAAGGAATTATACACAAATCTTATCACAAGAATTTCTCGGCTTCAAACACTCGGATATCTTCGTGGTGTAATTCTCTAGCAGAAGCTCCTTTTTTATAATCTTCACAAATAACATCTCCTTCTTATTTATAGGCAAAAATTAAATTCAAATTAGGAAATTTCTTTTTAGGAAACCTTTTCAAATTAAAAAATTATTCAATTATGAAACATACTTAAATTAGGAAATTTTTCTTTTCGAGCTCAAAATTGAGACATCATTTTAACATGATCTGCTGACGATTCAATATTGGCACGTTGACTTCAATTGTAGTAGAGTTTACAAAATCATTTTTTTTTTCGTGTTCGGAACGTGCAGCGTCTGATCTAAGATTCTGGAGATACTCTGGCGACGGCTCAATCTTGAAAGGCGGAAGCTGCGATTGATCAATTGTTTTGATTGGTCGTTGAAAATTCATCTTTTTTTTTCTTATTTTCCCCGTTAATTTTGGTCCTTTTGACTGTGCACACGTTTGTCAATTTTTCGATTTTCTACAATCGCACGTCATTTCATGTGTATCAATCAAATCAAAGAGAGGGACAGATTTTTCATGTGTGAGAAGGTGGGACGTGAATTTCCCGGAGGCTTCCTCGGAATTTTGGAAGCTTCTCTATCGCTGGTCCACGTTTTCGGTGCAAAAGGGGAGTAATTATCGCACAGGACCATGTTCCTATCAGCAGCATCCGACAAGTCTAGTACTTGTATATTGGCGCAGAGAGCCAAGGGTAGTGGACTGATCGGTGTTTCATCCCCACCTGCACGAGAAGGTGTAAAATGGAAAAAACCATGATAGGAAGGATATCACGACGTGAATGGGTATGCATTTATCAGGGAAAACCTTATTTAGACACTTTTTTCTGGTTGATTTAGCAGATAAAGGCGACAGCCGCAAATCGAATGGAAAGGACGCAAAAAGCTTTCTAGGCGGAGCAGGAACCTCCACTTCCCTGACAATGTGAAAAGGCCCCTAAATTTGAAGCCTCTCAGGAGCTAGAATATAATATATTTTGACCAAAAGGAGCTAGACTCTGTTGAAGGCAGTATTTTTCGCATAAATTAGGTTCTGAGATCTAGTCAAGGTCTTAAATTTTGAACAAAATGACTATTAAAACCAAATACTATGCCTATAATATGCAACCGACACCCCGTTGCCTAACCAGCGCATCATAACCACGGTCGGCTATGGGATGCTTAACTTGTAGAGGAAAATTGAAGAGATCAATTCAGTTGACTTGGATCATTCAATCTAAAAGCTTCTTGTCTGTTTTGGGCATATAACGGTTTCAAAATTAATCTCATCTGGGTTGAGCAACAGGATAAGTTGCAAATTGAAATCTCAACCAAGATCAAAAGTTTCTGTCGTGTCACAAGTTTTGAAGTTAAATAAGGATCCCCTGAACTTTCGGGGTGTTCCTTCTAGTTCTTAAACCTTACCTCCAACCATTATGATGCTTAAACTTTGATAAGTTTTACCAGAACTTTCTATCGTAGAGTTCCATTACAAACCCGTCATGGTAAAATCTTCAACCTCTACTGCCCTTATATATGATCTGTCTCAGCTGGAACCATGTTTAAGCCGCTGCAGCAAAAAGTTGATGCTGATTTGGGATAGGCCTCAAGTTCTAATTGGCAGGTTCAGTTTAGCCAAAAGTGAATGCGATAATGATACAAACAATCTCTAAACTTTAGCTCAATGTGCAATGTAGTTCTTAAATTTTTAATTTGTTAAATGTAGTCCATAAACTTTAGCTTAAAGTTTAATGTGATTCCTAAACTTTTGATACATGGTCAAAAAATCCTTGAAATATATGAAAATATTCAATGTAGTCCTTGTTAAAATAATCCCTGAAATATATGAAAATGTTCAATATAGTCCTTGAAAGGACTACATTGAACATTTTCATATAGCTCGGGGACTAAATTGAGCATGTACCAAAAGTTTAGGGACCACATTGCATATTGGGTTAAAGTTCGGAAATCGCATTGAACAAATTAAAAGTTCATGGATCACATTGCACATTAGATCAAAGTTCGAGGACTGTTTGTGTCATTTTCCCAAAGTGAATTAGTGTGCTTGGCCTTTAGTTCTAACTAGTCAGCGTCTGGTATATTTGGGTAGTTACTATTCATGTTCTAGTTGAGCTAATGTCGTTGCTTGAGTAGTTTACTATTCAAGTTACTCAGATGCACGTAAAAAAACAAGTGAATTTGGGAAATTTTAAGCATCTATTGCCGATCCAGGCCAAATGTGATGCGGCCTAATACTTTGTTTCAAGTTCTTCATGAGATGCGGCCTCCCATGGCCGTTGCGTGATTTGGTATATGAATTAGATTCTTCGACAAGTAAATTTGATGTCACCACCTAAATTATGTAGAAGGCTGGCACAGAGTTGATAGTGAAATGCCAAAAATAAAAAATTAATCATGGCACAGCAACGAGAAATGTAGCAAGATACCTCCTCCCTTGGGGGTGAAGCAAGATATACGGCGTTCAATTTCACTGGACGAAACCTTTGAGTTCCCTTGATTACTGGACTTTTGCCCACCGAGGTGCTTGATTTTAGGGCACTGCATTGATAGATTGTTATCATCTGATTACCTACTAGACCTTAAGCTTTGGGCCATGGGCCGATGAGGATGTAACAAAAGAATCCTGCTTGATTTGTCGATGCTCATGGAACACATGAACTTGAAAAGAAAAAAGAAAGTGCAAACAACGTGCCTCTTGACCTTAAGCTCTTCTCTCTTTGCAGATACACAGGAGAGCTCTATTGCTCTGTGCTATTGTTCGAGTTTTCGGGAATTGGATTTATGGACTTCACTGGATAAAGCAGGCTGCGAAGGGACTCGTTCCAGGTTGTGTATGCCGAAGCTAGTGTGAAATGGCTCCGTAAACAACATATGGAGAGCTAGGAGTGACTTGCTGCATAATCAAGTTACTCCTCCTATTGATGTCGTGATGAAGTCTCTTATGTTTGCAATAAGAATTAGCGTCGAAGGGCACTAGCTGCTGTAGCAAAAAGTTAATTCTGATTTGGCATTGGCCTTAAGCTCTAACTGGCGGGTTCACCTTTAGCCGAACCCGAGTTGTTGTGCTTGGCCTTCAGAAACTAGTCCTGCAACTGTTTTGGACATTTGGGCAGATACCGTCCCCGTTCTATTTGGAGCTAATGTTGTTGCTTGACTAGTGTGCTAATGATATTGTTGGGTTTGGAGAAATAATATTGAGTAGGTAGTTTTGGAAAACTTCATATATTTTGATGAAGATCTTTAATTAATCAACTTTCAGGATGGTAGGTTTTAAGTTTGAAAAGGTGGAATTTAAATGTATGCTGGTTTCATTGTTAGCTAATATCTTTGTTCATACCATCATTGGGGCATCCGCTAGAGTTGATGCTTAGAAATATGATGATATAATTTAAATGACCTTTTACCTTTTATATGCCACTCATTTTTATTCTGTGTTTGAGACATATGTCGTTTGTTTAATATATGGAATACCTCAATTTTTAATGCCCCGTGTATGTTTGCAATTACATTTAAAGTGGGGGCTCTACATCAAACGAGATATCCACAGAGCTCATTTCTTGTTTCACCTGTTGTCATGGCCTCCTCTTTCTTTCTTTTTTTTTCGGCTTTCGGCCCATTTTCATGGCTTTTCAGCTTATACAAAGCACATGTTCACAAGAAAAACTATGTAGCAATAGAAGATTTACGTGTGAGTGAGTTGTGGTAGAGAAATTCTATATCGGAGAATTGGTGTGGTGTTTAGTATAGTTAATATATCCTAATTGGTCCATAACTTATTATCTCAAGTTTTTGAATGAATATGAATTCAACTGGATATGTTGACGGCCTCAAACTTGGGCTTCATTTTAGTAATATCCGAAAGTGAAGATATTGGACTTCTCTTGCGCACTCTCATTAAATGATTAATGTAATAATGTGGGCTCATGTGAGCTCACTGTTAAAATGCACATGTGAATAAATTGTGTTATAAGATTTGGTATCAAACTTTCTTCTGGACGCTCTCAAGAGTGAATCGGTCCCATATTTTTATTGGGCTTATCCTGTGCAGTAGCTTTTTTTGCGCAGCCATGGTTGACCATCTACATCTCCAACCTACGATGGCTTTCGGGTCACCTTCATCTCCTTGGCTTCAGTGGCCACATGCCAATTTGTTGAACAGCTTGGGTGCTTTGGATTGGAAGCTAATGGAATCGTGTAGACTCGGTTCTTGTTGAACAGCTCGCCAGAGTTTGTCGTGAAAAGGCTTCTCTGCTCGCAAGCGGTTGACCTCGGGTCAACTTCAGGCTCCTTCATGGAAAGTTGAGCTAAAGTTCAATCATTGGATTCAAAAGGTTTTGGGAAAATTTCAATTTTGGGTTCCTTTTCTCAAAAAAGGACCTAAAGTGAAAAATGTGTCAAATAAGAGTCTAAAAAGTCCAATCAGTCCCAAATAGGGGCCCAAAGTGCTCAATTCGTCTCAGGCAAGGGTTTGGGTTCGCCGCCCGGTCAAATCTCGTCGGCCGGCGAGTACAATACTGTTCCGGCGATCGGAACAGTACATTTCACCTCTGTTTTTTTTTCTTCTCTTCCCTCCGCTGGCCATAGTCGGAGCTGGCGAAGGTCGCTGGCCTCAGGCGAGGCCGCCCTCGCCGGCGTTGGGCGAGGGTCGCCCTCGCTTGGGTTGGGCAAGGTCGGCCTCGCCGGCGTCTGGCGAGGGCTCGACCTTGCCGACGTCGAGCGAGGCCGGCCTTGCCATTGCAGGCGAGGCCGGCCTCGCTCGACGCCGGCAAGGTCGAGCCCTTGCTAGATCTGGCAAGGGCTGGGCTCGACCTCGCTGGCGTCAGGCAAGGCCAGCCTCGCTCGATGCTGGCGAGGGGCGAGGTCGAGCCTCACCAAATCTGGCGAGGGCTCGACCTCGCCGGCGTCGGGCGAGGCCGGCCTCGCCTGCAACGGCAAGGCCGGCCTCGCTCGACGCCGGCGAGGGGCGAGGTCGAGCCTCGCCAGTTCTGGCGAGGGCTCGGCCTCGCCGGCGTCGGGCGAGGCCGGCCTTGCCGTTGCAGGCGAGGCCGGCCTCGCCCGACGCCGGCGAGGCCGATCTTGTCCAGCCCAGGCGAGGGCCTTGGCGTTGCAGGCGAGGCCGGCCTTGCTATTGCAGGCGAGGCCGGCCTCGCCCGACGCCGGCGAGGTCGGCCTCGCCTGCAATGGCAAGGCCGGCCTCGCCCGACGCCGGCGAGGCCGGCCTCGCCCAGCCCAGGCGAGGGCGGCCCTCGTCTGAGGCCAGCGACCTCCGTCGGCCCCGGCTATGGCCGGCGGAGGGAAGAGAAGAAAAAAAAAACAGAAAAAGGAAAAAAAAACCTAGGTGAAATGTATTGTTCCGGTTGCCAGAACAGTACTATGCACGCCGGCCGGCGAGATTTGGCAGGCCGGCGAACCCAGGCTCTTGCCTGAGACGAATTGCGTACTTTGAGCCCCTATTTGAGACTGATTGGGCACTCTAGGCCCCTATTTGACACCTTTTTTTACTTTGGATCCTTTTTTGAGAAAATGACCTTACTTGGGGTTCTTAATTGAAATTTTCCCAAAGGTTTTTATCTTTTTGCATGACAGGGTCTGCGCTGTCATTCAGTCAACATCTTGACAGCTAGTTGCTTATGTCCTATAATGATTTAAAGTTGTATATCAAGCTTGGTGTTAGTTTCTTGTACCCCCAGGTTTTTGAACCTGGGGCAATTTGCCCGTCGCACATATACTTAGAATTTCATTTCAAATTCCCGAACTTTGGTCACGTACTCTCAAGTGACTATTGACGCCCATTGCGAAAAGGGGAAATCCATCAAGCAAATCCAGGGGAGTTCTGCATTGCTTCTTACAAATGGTCTCCTGATGTGATTTTGCAAGGTGACACTGATATTCTAGAATTTGTTGCAATGCTCTTCCAACATTAAAGTTAAAATCAAAGTAGACTGACTGTACTTGTGGAGTAAGTGAAATAGAAGAAAAAGAGGAACGAAGGTAGATGAGCGATAGAGAGGGAAAGGGTTGGGTGGTTGCCTTTATGGCACCTTAGGCGATGTCAACGGTGGTGGTACCATCGTCGATTATTTATGCACCCCCATGGAGAACCATTGAGAGAGAGAGAGAGAGAGTAGATTAAGCGCTCCTCTAGGAGAAGTTAACCTACCGGAGGTGACTTGGTTGACACCAAAAAAATGGCCAAATCTTTGGTCATCCTCTTGGTTGGCAAAGACTGAGTTAGAGGTGACCGGGGGCAAAATCTAGTAAATGTTGAAGGCTTTTAGTCAGCAAACTCAATTGACGGACACGAAAATTAGTTTTAGCTGATAGAAATATAAGTGAAAATGGCCAAGTTGTGGAGTAGAATGTCGACAATTGAAGATCGACCTAAGTAATAAAATATCATGATTAATGTGACAGTTGACAAAATGAGGAAAATTGTCCAAAAAATCATAAATCTTTTGCAATTTTGCCAATTCAATACTAAACCTTTTTAATTGTGCAAATTGAGTTGTAAACCCTTTCATGTTTTGCCAATTGAGTCCATACGGCCAATTTTGATCGGAAATCATTAATGTGGACACCAACCTGTTATATTTTAATATTTTTTGAATTTTTTTATTAATGTTTTTATTTTCCCTTTTTTTTTCTTCTTTACCTTTTTTTCTTTCCTTTTTTGTTCTTTTTTTATTTTTTCACTCCGCCAACCTCAGGCAAGGGCTAACCCTCGCCCAATTTGGCAAGGGCTACTCTTGCCCGATCCAGCAATGGCTAGTAAAAGGAAAAAAGAAAAGAAACCCTTGCTTGAGGCTAGCAATGGTTAGCGGAGGGGAAAAAGAAAAAAGAAAAGAAAAGAAGAGAAAGGAAAATAAATATAAAAAGAAAAAAAGTAAAGAAGGAAAAGAAAAGAAAAAAAGGTTAAAAATTCAAAAAAAATAAAAATATATTAAAATTTATCTACATCAATGTCGGCAGTGCCACGTAAGATAAATGGCATCGATGTTAGCAATTTCTAATCAAAATTAGCTGGATGGACTTAATTGGCAAAATATAAAAATATTCAGGATTCAATTAGCACAATTAAAAAGTTTAAGACTGAATTGGCAAAAGTTCAAAAAATTTAAAACTTTTTAAATAATTTTCCTGACAAAATGATTAGAATAATTGTCTAACTATTGAAGCTGATGATTTCGGATTCAACCATTAGAGATGCATTTGTAAAGTAGTAAACTCAATGCAACTGTCGAGTAGCGGGGCGGAGAAGTCCACGAGCAACTGATAGAGGCAATTGTGGAGAAGTAGAAAAAACACAACCATCCAACTAGTGGAGTCACTTCTTTCCAGGTAGGAATTGCTCGATTGTAAGAATCACGTAGGATATATTTTTACAATTGTTGTCAACTGTCAATTTGTAGAGGGGACCACTCAATCAATCAAAGAACACTGGTTATTCAATTTTACTTCTAGTTTATCTTTACATTTTAGTGACTTGGCTGGCAAACGTTTTTCTCAGTCTCAACACCTTTAATTTTTCTCACAGTTTATGTTTCCTGTACAAGAAAAACAAAAAGGACCTTTTCAAGACCTCCATCGGTTCACATTGATCCATATTTCGAAAGGTATTTCATTGGTTCGTTCAGCAAAACAGTAACTAAGAATTACCAAAGAGGTCGAGGTCTTGCTGGTAGTGATGGTGATGATGGCCGTCATTGCTTGCCACAGCCATGGTGGTAACAATCATCGCCACCAGCTTCAACGCCACACCCTTACTACTTCCCACCTCTCTCTCATCCGATTCGTTCCTTTCTATGTCTTTTCCATTATGATGTCCCCTTAATCGTGATGATTTTGCAGTACCATTGAGTAAAAATTGCAACATACTTCAAAAGATCATGGAATTGGAGTATGTTACAAAACTTTTGGAACCTTTAGTCACACGATAGCACATGACCAAAATTCTAGCGATTATTTTGGTCGGAATCGATAACCAGGAGTAAATTGAAACAAATTTTAAAATGCCGGAGGGAACATTGCTAAAATTAAGGCATTAAGGGGCAAAAAAACTAGTGGCACAATACAATTCTCCTAAAGTTAAATCATTGTATTAGTTTCATCTTGTGCATGAAGGAAGGTCTATTTAATTATTTGGAAAATGACACAAATAGTCCTTGAACTTTAATTCAATATGCAATTTGATTCCTGAACTTTTAATTTGTTCAATATAGTTTCTGAACTTTAACCCAAAGTTCAATGTGATCCTTGAACTTTCAATTTATTCAATGTGGTCACTGAACTTTTTGTACATGTTCAATTTAGTCCCTAAACTTTATAAAAATGTTCAATGTAGTCTTTTTATTAATTCAAGTTTAGAGACTATATTTTGTATTTTCATAGAATTCAGAGACTAAATTGAACATGTACCAAAAGTTCATGAATTACATTGAATAAATTAAAAGTTCATGGGCCAAATTGCACATTGAGCTAAAGTGCGGGGACTATTTGTGTCATTATCCCTTATTTATTCCACCACTGTCTTTAGTCTCTTGCATGGTAGCTAAATGTTAATGTCACATAATAATTATAAGCCATCCGGAAGATAGACTATTGCCCATGTTTATCTCTATCTCATGTCTCAATTACTCAAGCTTGAGGTTGGTTTCTTATTATGTCACATGTGAGGTCACGTTCCGTCCTCTCGCTTTCTTTACTCTTATTGTCACTTGAGATCACAACTAATTTTCATTAAAGCTTTACGCAACATCTTATAATCCCACATCGGTCAAGAGAGGCCATGTTGAGTGATTCATAAATCAAACATTCATTATCAAATGATTGCCCCCTTATATGTTATCTCGAGTATTCCTTTAAAGAACTTGGCCCACATGAAATGACTGAGTCGTTTCACTATTATTTTGATGACTCATCTAACTTTCAAGATTTTGTGCGATATAAAAGCTTGTATTGTAGATAATAAAAGTATTTTTCGCTTATTTATTTTTTGTAAGCAATATAATCGATAATTTTTAAGAAAATATTATCTGGATTATTATTTTTTTGCGAAACAAACGGAGCTTACTCACCTTCAGCGTGTAACCGGGTCCAGAATTTTGGGCTATGTCAGCAATGACATCGTCATCGCGTGCCCTATACTCCCCAAAACTTAGCCCCGTGCTGTACACGATCGGTTAGAATGACTACAACACCTAGGTGTCTTGTCCAACAAAGAATGAAAACTACACTTGTGACCTTTCATTACCTTTCATGAAAGAATAACTGTTCACTAGTTCCACTCCAGAGCCCTCCAAACACGCACGTCGGATTCAATTATAAGAACCCCTAACCTTAAAAAAAAATTCGAAATCGATACTTAGTCCATGTAATATGCAATGTGTAACATGAAACAAGGAACACTCTACATCTCTCTTTCATCGAGCTTCTTGTTCACATACGCGACCGTGCGAGCATGTAGCTAGGCGAGCGTTTCTGCAACGTGGTCGATTACTTTTTCAATTTAATTCCGTATCGAGCGGCACCCTATTGTCTAGGCCTGAACTCCCGAGGCCCGACATGTCGGTGCTGCTTTCAGAACATTGTAACCGGGGGGGAATGGAGACCTCAACATGCAACCTGATCATCCACCAGTCTATGAAAATTCAGATCGGCATTGCCTTCACGCACACATTTTCTAAGTCCCACCGAATACTTTTCAGAGCAATCCGCGCCAAAAAGCTTCCATAGCGGCTGAATGCGCGTTTCAATCTGGTATACTGCTAAGGAAAACATTTTCCTTTTGACTGTCGAGAAGTGACTTTGACGAATCAAAGAAAAGAAAAAATGCAGAGAAAAATGCAGAAGTTCACATTCATTTCGAGCAAGTTGCCATGTCATATGTGGGGTCGTCTAATCTCTTATCTCGCGGTTGGCATCTTCCCTTTCGATCACGTACACATGTCCATCATTATTTATATCATTCTATGGAAAAGAAAGCGTTGACTTTGAGAGAATATATGCACATAATCTCCCTCCCACGCTCCATCTTCCTAAAATGTTAATCAGTAGGAGCCTCACTGCGCACCTCCCTACGTGTTTCCTCCTCCTCATCCTCCTCGCCTTCGACCTCCCGGAGATGGTCCCCGTGGTCCGTGGCGACGTTGGCACAGCTTCTCACTATACCCCTCCATACCAGCGTAAGTCCTAACCCTAAGATGAACAAGGAAAGGGAGAAAAGTTTCTCCTGTCTTTAAAGAGATATGAACTTATTGATTTGGCAGGCGTGGAAGCTACATGATTTTCTTCTCTTAACCCCTTTTTGTTTTAGCGACGGAATGCTATGGCGGGGACCCGTCGCAGTTCCCGTCGAGCAACCTGTTCGCGGCGGCAGGCGACGGGGTGTGGGACAACGGGGCGGCGTGCGGGAGGCAGTACCTGGTGCGGTGCATCAGCGCGTCGAAGTCCGGCACCTGCATCCCCGAACGCACTATCCAGATCAAGATCGTCGACTACGCCCTCTCGTCCACGTCCGCAGCTGCCACCTCCAAGCAGTCCGTCGCCGGGGCCACCTTGGTCCTTTCTCAGACTGCTTTCGGAGCCATTGCCAATTCCTCCGTGACTTCGATCAACGTCGAGTTTCAACAGTAAGTAACTCCATTTCCTTCTCTTTGTGAAGCTCATGCTAGTCATTTTGACAGCATTTTTCGAATTTAATAATTCTTTTTCGCCCTTTTCTCGCCGTGTTGAGCGAAGAATTCTTGTGACAAGCTCAGAATTCGGATGCTTCAAGATAGGAATAGCAGCCAATTCAGAGCATAAGAACTTCCAATTCTAAGTTGAAAAACTTTTCAAAATAAGAATAGCAGCCATTTCAGTGCATAAGAACTTCAAAATAGGAATAGCAGCCAATCTGAATGAGGTAGCGGTAAAGTGACGATCATATTAGACAATTCATGTTATCAGCCAAAACAAAAACTAAGTCCGTCGCAATTCTATATGTTTTAGCCGTTTATCGGGCATATTTCATAATTCAAAATCCATTCGAGCGGCTTGAGTCGCGACGCCTTTGTTCACATTAAAATTTCGATTAAAATAAGGCGGGACAGAATCAAAACTCAAGATGGATCTGGCATGTAATCCGTTGACGGTTTCAATATTGGCAAGTTGACTTCAGTTGTCCTAAAGTTTACAAAATCAATTTTTCTTTCGTGTTCGGAACGTGCAGGGTCTGATCTAAGATTCTGGAGAAACTCTGCTCTGGCGACGACCCAATCTTGAAAGGATGAAGCTGCTATTGATCAATTGCTTTGATTGGGCGTGTTGAAAATTCATCTTTTCGTTTTCCTTTTTTTTCCCCGTTAATTTTGGTCTTTTTTGTGGCTTTGCACATGTTTGTCAATTTTTCGATTTTCTACAATCGCACGTCATTTCATGTGTATCAATCAAATCGAAGAGAGGGACAGATTTTTCGTGTGAGAGAAGGTGTAGGGCGTGAATTTCCAGGAGGCTCCCTCGGAATTTTGGAAGCTTCTCTATGGCTGGTCCCACGTTTTCGGTGCAGAACGGGAGTAATTATCGCACCTAACATGGATACCTACTTACGCAATTACTTTAATTTCTCTCAACTAAACCACCTATAAAATAGCCTCTCTCTAAGATGAATCAACTATGCAACATCATCCTTCTATTTCAAATATGAAAAATCATTTTATATAATGGTTACACGGATGCTGTGGTGTAATCGACGAACTACATTATCGACGATTTTAAACCCTCCGTTCTTATTAGCTAGTTCTCCGTTGTCATTATCGCTAAAATGTGACCGTTGTGTGAAATACTTTTTTCCAAAATATGAGAATTGACTATGGAAAGGGGGTGGTTTTTCTTTTTTCCTTTTCGAATTTAAGGGTTAGGAAACAAAATTTTAGTATCCCTCCTTATGTTTGGATAAATCACTCCATCCTTTCTAATTTAGGGGCTAATTGAACTAAAAGTCCTCAAACTTATTTACGGTATTTATTTTTGTGTTAATAGAAAAATTGGCAAGAAATTGGGTTGTCATGCGATTGTCAAATCCATAAGCGCATTTTGTGGGATTTTGTAAGATCACCGCCAACTGTTCTAAAAGTTCCTAAAAGAACTTGGAAGATTTGAACACATGACCTCCTACTATGATATAATGTGGGATTTTGTAAATCACTGTTAACTGTTCTAAAAGTTTAAACTGTTAGATGAAAATATTATGTAATATTTAATTATTTTAACACATCTATTCCCTAGTACTATTGATTCATTGTCAAATTAATTTGCAATTTTCCATACCTAAATAATTAATTCCATCACATTGCTTGGAAAAAGTATCCAAAAAGCCCTACACCTATTGCACTTTGGCCAATAAAGTCAGAAACTTTTTTCAACTTTGCCAATTGAGTCATGAAATATTAACAATTTGCTAATCGATTTCATCCGGTCAAATTTTGGCTGGAAATCGCTGACGTAGACACTAGTTGCCTTACATGACACTATCGATGCTATGGTGGACAATTATTGTATTTTTGAATTTTTTTGAATTTTTTTATTTTCCTTTTTCTCTTTACCTTTTTATTCATGCCAACAAGGGTCACCGGCGACCTTCGTCCGCAACCGATAGGGTTGTAAAGGCCCTACCCAAGGCCATCGCTGCCTTGTCGACCGCAAGTGTCATTGGTGACCCTCACCAGCATAGAAAAAAAAAAGAAAAAAAGAAAATAAAAAAAAAGTTAATTTTTTTAATTTTTCACAATAGAGTCAACGGTACTACGCAAGACAACGAGCATTCACATCAGCAATTTCTAGCCAAAATTGGCTAGATTGACTTGATTAGCAAATTGTCAAGTGAATTTAGACTTAATTGGTAGAATTGAAAGATTTATAATTGAATTAGCCAAAGTGTAATAGGTTTAGAACTTTTTGGACAATTTTTTCCCATTTTCTCTCTACTCTCTTTGTTAGGATTCTACTTTTGCACAAGCCCGACATCGGCACCTCACCTCTATCTACCACTAAGGATTGCCTCCGCCTTCACTCTAGCAATCACCAAGTTTGTCACCACTATCCCCACATCCATCGTAATTGTTGGGCTCAACCACCTTAGTAGACCTATCAAAATGGTCATAGATTCATTTTTTAATCCATATTTGATAGGTTGAGTTGTTATATGGGTTAGTTTTGTTCAGTAAATAGGTCATAAATGAGTTTAGAATGTTAAAGTCCAATATAATATGTGTGTTAAATGGGTTTATAACTTACTTAGACCCAACCCACCTCTTTACTCTCTCTTTACTTTCTCTCGTGCTCGTTTACTTTGCGCTCTCACCTCAATTTGGATATAAGTTTTCCTAAATTGAGCTAAATAGGGAAGTAATTTAGTAAGATGGATTGGGTCAGGTTGGGTATATCGAATATGAGTCATTACATTTGTATTGCATGTCCATGGGTACATCTAGATCGGACCATTTTCAACCCGACTCGACCCATCCGATTGACAGGTCAACACCTTAGCCATCTTTACCTTGGGAAAAGTACCAAAAAAGTTCGAAAATATTGTATTGGTACCAATTTAGTCCTAAACTTTTCAATTAGACTAATTTAGTCATAAATATTTTCACATTGGTACAAATTTAGTCTATCCGGCCAATTTATGATGGAAATCGCTGACGTGGACGCTAGTTGTGCCACGACGCCGGCCATCCTAGGTGGTACGGCTGGCGCTGACGTGGATAATTTTTAATAAATTTTGAATTTTTAATAATTTTTTCCTTTTTTTTTCCCTTTTCTTTTCATTGCCTTCTCGTTCCTTGGGCTTGTGGCCGATGGCTACCGACCACAAGCAAGGCCCAGCAAAGGCGACCCTTGCCCAGGCTGCGAGCGTCCAGCCCTTGCCAGATCCGGTGAGGGTGACGTTTGCCTAGGCCTGTCTAGCCCTCGCCTGGGCTATGAGGGTCTAACCCTCGCTCGAGTCGGTGAGGGTTACCCTCACGACTCGGGGCCTAAGGGAGGGCTACTCCCGTCGGATCTGGCGAGAGCAACCCTCACCTAGGCCACAAGGGCAGCTCTTGCCATGCCCTTACTAGCCCTCGCCTGTGATTGGCCATTGGCCACAAGCCCAAGGAAGGAGAAGGCAGCGAAAAAAATGAAAAAGAATATTAAAAATTCAAGAAAAAATATATTAAAATTTATCTATGTAAACGCCGGTTGCATCATGTAAGACGGCCGGCGTGCACGTTAGCGATTTCCAGTCTAAAATGGCCAGATGGACTAAATTGGTACAAATGTGAAAAAGTTTAGGACTAAATTGGTCCAATCGAAAGGTTAATGACTGAATTGATACCAATATAATAAGTTTATGACTTTTTGATACTTTTCCCCTTCAACCCCATCACCCGACAAAGACATATTAGACGTGATTGATCGAATTGTCTTCTCTATTAACGAAGAGGACAATAATCACTTGACCAAGACGTATTATTGGTAAGTTGATTGGCCGTGGACAAATAAACGCTAGTCAAGCACGCTCTTATTACCAAACATGGACTTCGCAATCAGGCACAGTAACGGAATTGGAATTCCAATACAAAACATTAGGACTTTGATTTGTCAATGCTAATCGAAGCACTTTCTCGACACTTTCTTGTGGATGCTCTGGAGTCGAGACAAAACAAATGACGAATACTGTCGACAAGAAAAGACATAATACGCGTCGTCTTATGGAATTGAATAAGTCATAGTCGGCCTATTATTCGAGTTTTTCATGTGAGAAATTGATATCATATGAACGCATAAGATTAACAATATAGTTGTATTTTCTGCGTTACTTCCACGAGCCCTCTTTAATTTTGCTTTAAATTGGAAAAAAAAATCAATTTTCGAATGACGATGTACGAAAGATTCTACTATTTTGTTTCCCCCCCAAAAATAACAGGTTTATTTTCTTTCCAAGCTAATGGATTTATTAAAGAATTGATAACTATCAAAAAAATTGTTGGCAAAAACTAATTAGAGTCATCGGATTTCCCACTAACTTGTTAGTTTCTTACCGACACTTTATGAAATTACTAACAATTTTTACGGTTTGCAATTCATCAACTTTTCTTATCTTTCCTATAAATTTAAGACGTTGGTAAGAACTTTTATTTGTCTTACCAATTTTTATTTGTCTTTCCTGCTAACATCTTTATGTTAATGTCATCTTTGAAGTGGCTCCAAGATAACTTATGTTGCTTAACCTGAAAATATTGCATAGACCCATCTGAAAATTGCGTACTTTGAGCCTTTTTTTATATTTGGCGAATCCATGAAACCTTCTCCGGATCTAACCTTGTTCCAGTTGTTCTTCTTGGACTTATGAGCCCACAATAACGTAATATTCACATTGGTCATGGTTTTGTTGACATAAAATTCAGCCACTTGCCTTGCTCATGCTCTTCATTGCAAGATTCAGCCCTCAATTTTGGCCCAAAATGCCCTAGTTTACATTAGAGTTTGAAGAACAGGGGAAAATTAGCTCGATTTGTCCCCAATTTTGTAAAATTTAGGGCGAGCATGTGCAGTGATGCTGTTTAGAGTATTTAATTTGAAATATTGTCATGTTGGATTTTAGCAAGTCATGATGGTTGGAAAAAAATGATAAAATATTGCAACGTCGAATTCAGGCACACCAAATCATCGATGGCACTTAAGTGATCATTGTTTTACCAAAGCGGTATTGACTAAAGTCATCGCTTGAAAAGTTTTTGTACTAAAGCGAGTGTTATACAAAAATTATAACACTTCTACTATCCTTTTCCCTAAGCTAAAATATACTTAAATAAAAGTATAATAATATTTATAAAGATCAAAAAGATAAAAAAAAATAAATAAAAAGATGGCATTTTTTTGTTGATTTACAAAATGGATTTTTTTTAAAATCTGGGCGATTATGTAATTATGAAAACTAGTGAATAGAGCCGATGGAGTGATTTAATTTTTTTATGGAAAGTTAAGATATTAGATTGAACAAATTGAATATTTAAGGACCAGATTGAACGTTTAAGAATAGTTCAATGATCACACCAAACGAATTAAAAGTTTAAAAATGACATTGCATATTGGGCTAAAGTTTAGGAACTTTTATTTTCATTTTTCCTAAAATTGCCAATTGTCATATGAATTTACCATTCTTTATTTGATTGACTTGCTAATTATCCTTTTTAGATTAAGTTGCTAACTAATTTTATGTTACCAAATCTCATTGTTTTCTTTTAATTTATCAAGTTTTGTCATCATTTACCAACTTTAATTTGACTTTCTTACAAACTCCTTAAGTTTGTTAACTCTTATATAGATTCACCAACCTTTATTTGCATGACTTACCAGATTATCTCCCATTAGGTTACCAACTAATTTTGATTTACAAACTCTTATTTGATTTGTTTTCCAATATTTGTTTAGCTTTTCTTTTTAAATTTTTCACACTTTTTATATTGAGCAAGCAATTTTTATATGTCTTTCTTACCAACTAGTCAAATTTACAACTCCTTTTAGAAATTTCAATCTTAATTAGAGTATTATCAACTTTTTTCGATTGAGTTACTAACTCTTGCTTAGAAGAGTAAAACAACGCTTATTCGATTTTTTTAATCACAAACTTCTCATTGGTGCAGCGCGCTACCATGTTGATTGACCGCGAAAGCAAACTTTCGGTGCAGTGCAGTGCGGTGTGCCGACACGCTTAACCAGATTGCAGGCTTGAACTGAATAATGTGCATTCCCATTGCTTTGACTTATGTGAACTGTTCATTGAACCAGAGTTCATATATATCAGATCCAAGGGACCTCTTATGGTGGCCACCTCCCCCACAATTTGTTATCACTTTCCCTAATCTTCAACCCTTAAGAGTATATATGCATCATCATCTACCCCAAAACAAAGAGAGGCAAAAATGTATCATCCCTGGATGATTCTGTGCTAAAATTTCAAAAAAAGAAGAAGAAGCAGATGTACAAATTGAAAGTCCTACATGCCCATCTATCTTCCCAGCCTAATGCAAAACTTTATCTTCGGATTTGCGCTTGGTGTAAGAGAACCCTACATGATAAACGAGAAGAAATTTGGCACTATTTATTGCTGCGTTAGTTAGCTTGACACTAGGAGTAGCAGTTATGGTCTTCCTGATCTGCCGTTGCTGCTGACAAAGATAAGATGGTCGCCGTCCCTAATCACCTCGATGCCGTCCACCTCCGCACCATTCTTCATTAGAATCTTGGCAGGCGCAAAACCGAACTTCCTAGCACCAGCCTCAAGGAGCTCTTGCAAGCTCCCCGGAAGCAGCACTAGCTTCCCTGCATCATCTCCTATCTCAGGACAACTGATGGTCACCCTTGCTGGGTCGCTGCCACTCTTGACACGCGGAACTTGATTGACTGAGAAAAGCAACTCCCTCTTCTCGCCGTTGTGTGCAGCTGACATCATCCCAAAAAGAGAATTGTGGAAGTTGTTGCCTCGATGCCTCGGGCGGCTCCGGTGCCACGATCCGTCCACGGAGTTTTCCTGTGATGCCGGACGGATCATTGGCTCACTAGTGAACCTCCCTAGAAAGTGGGCCCCATGGCTCTCAGGTATGGCTATGACGGACTGCGGTTTGGCATCTTCACACGATTGGAACAGGAGTTTTATCTCCTCATGCCCCTGTTGGTCAGCCAAATCCCGTGGCGTCCAGCCATGGGCATCTGGCTTGTCTATGTCGGCCCCTAGATCCAGAAGGAACTTCGCAATCTCAAGGTTGTCTTCGGAGACAGCGACGTGGAGGGCCGTGTTTCCATTGCCGCTGGGATGGGTGACATTCCCTCCATAATGCACAATCTCTTTGAGTAGATAGAGTTTGTTCTGTTCAGTTGCCGTGCATGCAAATTGGCCAACGTCTCCGGAGCTTATATTCGCGCTGTTTTCAGCCAACAACTTGATGATGGGTTCATGACCGCCCAGCAGGGCCTCCCAAAGCGGCACATTCCCCTCTGAGTCTGAAAAATTGTAAATTTATTTACTGTCAAACGAGTGAACTTGAGTAGGTGCAAGGGAAAGGCCTCTAGGAAATATTCTAGTAAATAGAATGAAAGTTGACTTCAAGCAAGAGAGAAGGCATTGTGCACAGCACTCTGAGTCAGGCATACTAATATTCGAGTAAAAGCGATAGTCGCAGGATCGCGTGACTTGAGTTCATATTGATATACGGGCACATTCGATTACACGGAGAACTTTGATGAACATAGCAGCCTCCGTGAAAATTTACCGAAAGTGGATTGCGTGTCACACACATGAACTGACCTATCTAGCAGTGAATTATTAGTTTTCTTCACATATTCGCTTAGACGTGGATTGATTTATAACTCGAGATATTGTCTGTTTTCATTGAGTGGAGTCCTATGACTAAAATGCCTGGTCAGGTGAACATCATGACGCAGGTGGATAAACAGATCTAGACGCTGACCACCACAGAGCAGATATTGCATCTGCGCATGCTTGCTGAATTGGAACACCTGTCAAATTGTGGCATCACGGCTTACTGAATTGGGAAATGAAAGATCAACTGAAAGGGGCATTTTGAAGATAATGTTACTTAATTTGATTCATACAGGGTGGCGTCACGTGGAATCTGGAGAGAGATATGAGTATGATAAGAAAGCAGTCCGCATGTTGGGCCTCATCAGCTGCTCCAAAGATTGGAGCACTATTTGCATTAACACTTGAATTTCCGCTTCGAAAGTCCTATCTCCCAAAACCATTATTTTTCTCCCCCTTAATAGTCAGAAGATATGTTCATTGTGACAAATCGAGACTATATGCAGCCGAAGACACGTCACAAGGGGCCAGGGATAGAATAAGAGAAGGGCCATAAGGAAGAAATATGCGCTTTCAAACGTTGCATCCACTTGATAGGAATTTAATAGCTTCTCGTAAAAGAGAAGGGGTTGTTGAAAATCAGCAGATGGCATAGTCTTAGCATCCGATGGGAAAACATGGATGGCATTTTGTAGATAGTTGATAAACTAATTAGAGAATGTCGAAATACTGGGAATATGATGAAGTATTAAATACGTAAGCATCAATATACTTGATGAAGTATGAACCATGAAAATCCAAGTTGTCGCAATGCAATACTGAGATGAAAACCAGCCATCCAATATCAGAAAGAAAGATGATACCTCGCCTGTTAGGATCTGCCCCAAAGTCCAGTAGAAGAAGCACGCAATTCTCGCTTCCTTTTGATGCTGCAATATGCTGAAGTTACGAAAAAGGTGACAATATTTAGGATGATTTTTTATCCAAGGGCAATTGCGTCAACATAAAGTGAAATCGCTGCACTGTCATACTCACCAGTGGAGTCCTCCCGCTGTTGTCTGATTCATTCGGATCGAGACCTCGTCTCAACAACTGGTTCAGTAATAAGTCATCTCCTCTCATTGTCGCAAAGCACAAACTGAGAGGCAGGTCCATCCTACCATGAGCCAACATGTTCTCTGTCTCCAGCAAGACACCCTCCATGATTGGATCTTTGAGATCTTTCAAATGCTGGGCAGCAGTGAAGCTAAATCACCATCGATATTAAGAAAAGGACCTTGGAAAATATTATGATCAAAGAATAAACCAAAATCCTCGTCATGAATGATAGTCGAAAAAACTATGAACACCATGAAGAGTTTGACCCGATGAATTACCATACTAACAGCTGCTATAATATGGATTTTTTCCTACAGAAGTCATACCTGAAGGAGGTTGTTCATTATAATAGTCCCATCTCCAACATTGGCCTGGACGATATTAAGAAATGTAGTACGATTCAGCCGCAGCAGCTGGCTCAACCGTTTGGTCCTCACTGTGAAGAGCTGCGGTCTATAACAAAGCACACCGATCTCACCACAGAGATCACCAGTTTTCCCCTCACCAATAACCTGCACCATCCACATTATTGTTAGTAGGTTCCTTACTTTTTGACTTGCTTGCAAATTTCTTGGTCTCAATCATGGAGCAGTCAGACTTGCCTGTTCAGTTCCATTCTTCATTACCAGCAGATCCTGCATGATATTATACATGTTAAACCGTAAATTCAGAAAAGTTCAGTTTCAAGCAAAGGAATTCTATTTCCAAAAGAAGCCATAAACCACAAAATCAAAGTTTGCATGTCAAATTTCTGATGGAATGACAAGTTTTGGTTCATTACCACGGCACCAGTGACAAGTATGTAGAAATCTGTAGGTGCCTCATTTTGCAAAATCACATCCTCTTTTGGAGGAAAATATTCGGCCTTCATCTCTGAAACCTTTCCAAAATAAAATGGACAACACAAAAAGGATTTTAGGAAACGTGCAACTACGGACAGCCAATCAAAATTGTTATGTGCAAAGTGAAAATCCACAGAAGAGTTATGTGCTAGTACCAGCTGGAAAAGCAAGTCATTTGAAACCCCACGGAACAAGTACACTTTATCAACAAGAGAGTAAAAAAGGTAGTGCGAAATGCTTGAACGGATTGCTTTAGGGAGTGACTCAAGAATCTCTTGTTGCTGCAGTCCCTCCGAATTCGTTCGGTACTTCAAACACAAATGCGCTAGCATCTGATCTTGTAGCCGAGGAGGCAGTTGGTTCCTCAGGGCAAAGCTTGAAGCAGCTTGTATGGTATCTCTCTGGAATTTAAAAAGTGAACAACAATAAGAAAGTAAAGAAAGAATTGAGGTTGAAATCATTACTTGTAGACATAAAAGCTGGTCATATACAAATATTTTACAAGACACTTATCTAAGCAATTGTGTCAGGAACAAAAAAGCGCATACTCACAAATTTTCGGGTTCGGCTTGTCCCATGAACGACTAAGTTGGTCATATTACCAATCAAGTAAGCAGTCAACCCAAGGTTGAAAAGCATGTAGAAGATGTCAAAGAGCATCTCCCTTGTATTGACAGGATGCAGGTCCCCATAGCCAACCGTCGTTAGAGTAGTGATTGACCAGTAAATTGAAGTCACGTACCGGATCCACAGACTCTGCTCAAGGAAGTTATCCATTATAGCACCAATCCATGTCCTTTTAGGATCTCGATAACGCGCAGCAATGAGGTAATAGAAGCACCCAGCGCAATGAACAGCAAAAAGGGTGACCTGAAGAAGGTAAATTAGAAAGAGCATTTTACCACAGGAAGAAAATATAAATATTTGGTCATGACCAGAGTGATCGTAAATAACTTGGACACTCACACAAATGAGTTTTGCACATCGAACCCAGAAGTAGTTATAGTTCCTGTCTTTCTCCAATCTGTTTGCAGATATGACAATACCAATCAAGTTTTCGCAGTTGACAGGTTTGCAAGTACAATCCATTCAAGGGAAAAAAACATTACTTGGAAAATAAGGCACTGACTCTTCGAAGACGCCAAAGGCGAAGCATGTTAAAAAGGCCATAGGAATAGAAATTTGATGGCAATATCCTTCGAGCAAGTTCAGATGGAATTGTGGATATTAAATCCAAAGCAAACCACGTGGTTGTGTATTTCAACGCAATTTTCTTCGGATTATCAACAAGAAGGTAAGTAGACTTGTCAAGATAAGCAACAAAGAACGTCAATATAATGTCTATGGCGAAGAATGCATTGACAACATTATCGCTGATAGACAACGCTCTCGCTGGGTCTCTCAGAAACCCAAATTCAAAAGGCGACACCCAAGCTGTGTAGGCAACCAGAACGACAAGAACAGTCTCCCACAACCTGCGCAATGATAACTTCGATTCAGTGATCATGAGAAAAATTTGCAAGGATTTATCTAGGGATAAATACATTTAGAATCATACCAAACTCTCTGATGGCTACTAATCATTTCCTGCTATGGTTTTTTGGTGAAAAAGAAGGAAGTTCCATATTTTATTTGTGCATATGCATATTTCAAGACTTGAGCTCATGGTCATAGATCAGTATTCCAATAATTCTTCTCCTTTGACCTTCAAAAAGCCAAAATTTCTGAAGAAGTAGGTTGAGAGGCAGGCGAGGAAAAAAGGCAAATAAAATACTAATGACTCCTACACAAACTGCTTGGAAGTTCTTGACAGAAGTCAATCATATATTATCGAGGCCACCGATTAGGAACGGCTTCTCTCTGACTTGTGACAGTTAAAGCCAACATACTATTACAAAAAAAATTACAGCGGACTGACTATCGGATCTCATGGTCTTAGTATACGAACCTAACAATCCTAGTGCCCTGCAAAAAGACTACCAAAAAGATCATGAAACCAACACAAAAAAAAGAGAAGAAAGAAAAAGTGATCATCACTCAGTTTCCAAAAATATCTGGCACATGATTTGCCAGAAAACCAACAGGAAGGTGACCAAAATCAATCCTCGACAAAATGTTTCTAAGCAAAGAATTAAGTTCAGGCAAAGGAAAGTCAAGAAATGTATCAGAGATCACTATTCACAACCCATACTCTTGAAGAAAGCCAAGAAAGTACCAAAGAAAATTACACTCATGCCAAGAATCCATAGATTCGGTGAATTTGTTTATTTTAACTGAAAAGGAAAAAAAAAGACGAAAGACGAAAGATTTCATTCAGGATAGAGGAACAAGATTTTGCAAAACCAACGAGCGAAAAGGAACAAGCTTTGTTGCACAATCCAAAACAAGAACCAGAAACGAAGAACAAACACGGAATGGTCGACCATGAAGAACACATGGAGTTCCAAACAAAGCGCGGCGAGATTCAATGTCGCCCTCTTCACAAACATTGGACAGAAAACAGAGCAAGCTCCGAGCTTTCCAGCGAAAACTGCAAAAGGAGGAGGGAAAGCGGCGAGAAAGCGAAAACCCAGAAGAAAAAAGGGAAGAAAAAGCGGATGCCTGTAATAACGATCGTAAGGCGAGACGATGAACCGCCGGAGCTTGATCCGCCGGCTGCTCCGAGCGCCGAGAGAAGGCAAGATGCTGGTGGAGAGGCTGTAGTGACTGCCGTCGCGGGACAAGTCCTGAAGCTCTTCTTGACCGCACACGAGCGAGACCCCGAACACGCCCCCCTTGGACCGACCAACACCCGCCATTGTTGGACACACAGTAAAAGCAAGAAACAAGAAAGAAGAAGAAGAAGAAGAGCCCTGTTGACGTGCTACATATGGGAGAGGCTTCGGCGCTTCTACGCGTTGCGCGCTCCACTACATATAAAGGCTTTCTTGGGCCAACACACCCCCTCCCCCTGCCCTCTCTCTCTCTCTCTCTCTCTGCTGCTCGGTTATACGGTTAATTCTCTGTCTTGTCCCTGCTTTGACTTTTGTCAAACGGAAGAGGCTCTGTTTCCCCCTCAAGCACTCTCCAGAAACTGGTAACATTCCTACCCCTGAGATGTAGAAGATGTACGAAGCGGTCTTAGAGCAGTGCATAAGGAGATGCGTAGGTTATATACACATACATATCTTCCTATAAGCTTTTCTGTGTAGCTTCCACGGAAGGTGATGTCAATAGGGAGGGGCTAGGACACGAGCTTTTTGAATTTCGACGCACGACCTCCCCTGTTTTTTTTTTCTTGTACATGAGCATGGAAATGAATTTCGAGTGATATTTAGGCAATAGGTTAATCAGAAAAGCACCTTTTCATGGAGGATAGAGAAAGGGGGGAAATAAATAGTATGACGATTTTAAGGAAATCCCATAACTTCACCGAAAGCATATATTCCTCTTCTCTCAAGTTCCAACAATTCATAAAGAAACGGAAAACAAGAAGCTTAATGAATGGTTTTTTGATTAGGGATAAATAAGTTTAACCGAGCCGTCATTTCAAAACATATTCTAGCAAGTTCTGCGATTATTGAGTCGTGTTGTTCCATTAGGCCTCTCTTATGACCAAACAAAGAGAAATAGTTCCCGAAGCTCTTTGAATAACAAATACATGACTCTACTCGATCGAAAAGGAGAAATGCAAAATAGTGTTTATAGAATTAATCGATCATTATTGTAGTAAAATATTATTGCAATCTATCTCACGAAAGGCAAGGGATCTCACATTTATCTTTCGTAATCTTTTGTAATATCGGGGTGTATCATTGCACTTGTTTTATATATGGTAAAAGAAAGTAAGGTAAGCGCAGTTCTTTTATTGGAGGAAAATAGGTCCAAAAAATGTCATTAAAATTCGCCGGGGAAGAGTAGCTTTTCTACCATATGTGGGCCAAAGCCAAAGAAGCTGAAGAAGGATTCCTTCTTCTTACTGAGTTAGTTAATGTCCTTGGATCGCGCGACTCGACTCCGAACCCTCCAATTTCTCGAAAGACGGGGCGATGTCTTTTAAGTCTCATATCTGCTAGAGCAATTTTGACAGGGAAAAAACATATTTTACATCATATAAGATACGCGCACACGCACACATACATATATATATATATCAAAACTACGACAAGCAATCCATCTAGTTGTAGACTTCTGAAAAACCTCTTATATGTATAGCTATTCATTCCTATTATTTTCTCTCGCTATTTATTTCCATTTCTTGCATCTTCTTTTCTCTCGTAATTATTCGAATCTCTTTTATTTTTATCATATTTAGAGTTACCGATTGACTTTATACCATATGACAATTAATATTTGTAGTTGTTTTTTTTTTGGGTCAAAGTAATTGTTTTTAAGTGATGCCTTTTTTATTCACAAAATGTCCCGCCATAGTTCTCACCCTCACCCATCTAAGAGTACGTATAAAAATAAGATTGACCTTAGTCACCCTAACCCTAAGCTCAGCTGCCTAAGCGGCAAGTGCATTGCCCCTTGCCACCGGCGGCCACCTTCGCACATCAATGATGGCTCCTCTCTCTCTCTCTCCATGGGATTGTAGAGAGGCTAAGGTTGGTGTATTAGGATTTTCCAAACCCTAGTATATTTAAAGTGAACGTTTCTTTGGTAATTTTTGTAATTTGTTCTTTTTTTATAATGAGTTATTCATTATGAGCGATTGGTTCAAGGGTAGGTCAGCTCTCAATTCGAAACATGGAATCAAACCGGACAAGGTCGGTTCTACATTTGTGGAACCTAGAGCTGGTGGAAAAATTATTTCCCCTTTAATTCCCTGCAAGGCTGGAAGTGTGGCATGCTCTGCGAATTGTCTTGCCATGTGAAATTAGTATTCAACCAAATTAATGCTCAATATTCAACCAAATTAATATGAGCTCAAGTCTTGCTGTGCTGTGCCTTGTTTTATCAGCCGGTCCAAGAACTTTCCTCTGCGAAGAGCATTAGATTGCTTGGATATTGACCTTTGTTTTGTTTTCAACCCCGAAATAAAGAGTGTCGTGCTTTGCTTTGTTTTCACACCAAGAAGAGTAAATGCATAAGCTATTAATGTGGCATTATAAAGGCGCTATACCAAGAAATCAGAGCATTAATTTTAAGGAAACAGACAAACGGTGTTATCAAGTGGCTTAGAGCTCACTTTGAGTTGAGAGAACGCAAGAGCACGAGGAGAACCTAGAAAATACGAGGCCCCTTCAAGCTTTTGGGAATTGTAAAAATGAATTGTTAAAAAAAAAAACTATCGGTCTAATCCGAGTGGCTCGTTTTGTACCTATTTTGGCAAACAAAACCGCTTACCATCGGTTCCAAATTTTAGAAACTACGAACTATCCAAAACCAGCTAGTTCAATCCTATTCCCTTATTAGAATCGGACCCATGCTCAGCCCTATTATTCATACAACTATATTATTCCTTGATCGCCATCAATATCCTTAATGAGTGCCACTTGGACTTCTAATTTGCGATGTGTTGATCATTCTCCTTCCAAGAATAATTTTTCTTGTATTCTTCACTCGTCTTGCATCCAACTAGGTTTCCTCACTCTCATAGGTACTTATCTCATTTAATACCATTATTTTTAAAGAATTTTAAAGTTGCAAGTGGACAATGTAACTCATCGTATTTTCTTACCAAAAAAAAATGTAACTCATCGTATTTAGTAGTTTGCTTTGATGATTTTATTATTTTGTCTCAATATTAGAATATTGTTATTGACGATACACGACATCTCCCTATATCACATAACAACGATAACTAGGAATATTTAACTATCATTGAGTCCCTATATTTCACATTAATAATTAATATGAATTACGAATTTCGCTCTTTTTTGTCAATAAAGAAAACAGCATACAATTTTATGAATTACTTTTACAAAAAACATATTCCAATTTTACCCAAGCGAAAAAATTCATGTATGATGCTAACTCCTTCTGATGCAAGGTTGAGTTTTGAAGACACCGGAGTAAAAGTTGAGGATGAGTTTTGGTGTTTCTCCTTTTTTATAGTGTATAGAATGGTTACGTATATTTTGTTTGTATGTTGAATATGAATTTGATGGTCTCGATGCGCATTAAAAGGACCAAAGCCGCAACTTAAAACCTGGAGGAGTATCAGTCGCAATTACTGCGAACGGCAGGTTAACTTAGGAGAAGGAGGCCTCATGTAGAAAGTGGTGAAAAGAGAGGCCCTCTTAGCACTTCCTAAAAATCTTTCCTAGGAATAATTTGAGGATTTTTAATTATAGGTTTTAGACCTATAAGATTGATGCTGTTGGTTGAGGTGTTGGAACATTTTCCAAGTTAAAAACCAAGAATTATTCATTCAAATCTCACCAATTATGTGTAAACTGCTATGGCTATGGTTCATCTGCATGTGCTAAAGACTTAAGCTTAATCGGTTCGTGAGTTTTGAAAGGTATTTCATGACCATCCAAATAATAAAATCTCCATGCATGTATTTCTGGTTTACTGAAAAATTAATTCATTTTCACTTTCCAACAAACAAAGCTATAACATTTCTAGCAAAAACAAAAAAAAAAAAACAAAGCAATAACATAATATCTAACCTTTTATCATAAAATAATTGATTGCTAGGGAGTGTGACTCTCTTTACGCTCCTATAAGGCAGAGCCATAAAAAGGTACATCTTTATAGCCATTATTAAACAGTAACATTTTCGAAGCAAAGAGGCAATTATTTATTGTATTTTAAGATATAAACATTTAAGTGGAGTAGCAACATCCTCCTAGTGGTCGAAAAGTTGGGATCAACTAGGGCATTAAAAATTAAATTCTAAAACTTAGTCTAATCAAGTAAATAAAAAGGAGAAAATTTTCTAAGGTTTATTACCACGAAAAATTCTAAACTGGTACACTTATGACAGATTTACCCCAAACTATTTTTTTAACCATAAAAAATCCCAAACTGGTATATCTGTGACAGATTTACCCTTAACTATTTTTTTGACTACCAAAAACACTAAACTAGTACACATACGACAATTTTACCCTGAACTATTTTTTTAATATTATTTTGAATTATTTTAATTTTTTTTCTTTTTCCTTTCCTTTTCTTTTTTTTTTCTCTTCATCTTCAACCTATGGCCGATTGCCGGTCTGGCTGGCTGAAGGCGAAGGTCGGCGAGGTCAGCCTTGCCAGCCGCTGGCGAGGTCGGCCTTGCCAGCCGCTGGCGAGGTCAACCTCGCCGGCAATTGGCAAGGTCAGCCTTACCTCACCCCTAGCGAGGGGTCGTCCTCGCCGTCGCTAGCAAGGTTCGACTTCACTACTTCTGGGCGAGGCTGACCTCGCCAATTACGGTGGGGCCAAGCTACGCCAGCGATGGCGAGGACAACCCCTCGCCGGCAACTAGCAAGGTTGAACCTCGCTAGGGGTGGGCAAGGTCGACGTTGCCAACCAGAGATTAAAAATAAAGGAAAAAAAAGAAAAGGAAAGGAAAAAAGAAAAGATAAGAAAAACTAAAAAAATTCAAAAAAAATTCAAAAAAATAATATTAAAATATTAGTTTGAGGTAAAATTATCACGGGTGTACCAGTTTGAGGTTTTTGGTGGTCAAAAAAATAGTTTTAGGTAAAATTGTTACAAATGTACCAGTTGAGGATTTTTTATGATAAAAAAAATAGTTTGGGGTAAATCTGTTATAAATATATCAGTTTAGAGTTTTTCGTGGTATTAACTCATTTTCTAATGGCGTGCTTATTTTTTTAATTAAATTTGAACTTAATGATGTGTCTTTTTTCTTAGACTAAATTTCAGAATTTGAAAATGCTGTTCTCCTTTGCTGTGGGTAACACGAAAAATAGGCAAATTGAAAAACCACAGTGAGTTATTAAACGTGATAATTGAAAAAGGACTTTATTATAATAATCAAGTAAGGTAGAGGGCTTGATTTGCATCCAAAGAACATTGAGGACCCAGTTGCAAAAACCGCACGGCTTAGAGGACTAAATCTAGACTTATCTTTTTTACGTTCGATGTGATATGTTCATGTCTTATGACGCCTTCCCTAGACTTCGTATTAAAAAAGTTGTTCCACATGACATACGATCCATTATTTTTTGGATAGCAAAACGGGAGAGATAAAAGCGGTAAAAGTCTTCTCAAACGTTACGACGAGAGTTTCACATCCACCACAAAATATGAAATTCAAACTAGAGCTACTATATTGCCATGCACCTGTGGACAAGGATATTGGCGAAACCGTCATGTACAACTCTGCCGAGATATTAGCGGAATAGCCAAGCCAATCTCGAATAGTATCGGGCGACACGACATGACATGACGCAACGCTGACCCGACACGACGTGATGCTGATCCGACACGATACGATTGTACTACCGGCCCTGCATGCATCCAATGGGGAGACGGCGTACACCTCATCTCATGTCATCATTTGTCAAAGAATTTCTACACGCACACGTGGAGTGGAGAAGGAGAGACGAAGCTCCTCCGTCCGCCTCCAGTTTGACCGTCCCGCCATGGCCGACTTCATTCCAAAGCACTCAACAGAGGGCGAGAAGGCATGAAGTTTCCGTTTTGCTGGGTCAGAAACTGAAACGACACCGTTTGGATTGGGTCACGGGCTCTTTGAATTTGAACGGGCAAATGACATTGTGGAATTGGATTGCTCGATCTGCCGCCGTCCCCAATTATGCGTCATCTCCCGCATCAGTCCGCGCGACCAAATCACAAGCGTGGGATTGCTTATCCTCTCTCTCTTTTTGCCCCCTTTTTTGACCTGCCGCCCTAGAGGAGGATACAATATTGGTAACTGCAGATTTCCCCTTAATTGATTGCACTACTACTAATTTGAGGACACCCGTTAAAAAAATTCTTATAAATTAGCTTCTTCTCTTTTTTCTTCTTGCTTAGCTTGGGACCAGATTAAGCCTTGTTGCTAGAGCAGAAATTGTTGAGCCAGTACGTGTGATGAGAGAAGAGAGTCTCGCATCGTATAGTTGGTCTGGGATGGAGCGATGACCTTACGTAATATAGGCTTTAAGCTCGGTGATTTGAATCTCGGGGTGAATATAGAGCTAACTGGATTTGAATACCTTAATTAATGGGCTCAACTTTGGCTATTGACTCTCGGTGATTTGAAGATATTGGAAAGAATTATTTATCGGGAGGGCATAGAGCTAATCATCCGATGGACCCAAAGTTCGGCAAGCTGTATTGCCGAAGCTTGCCTATAACATTGATTTGATATATATATAAAAAATAATTCTAGTGAGGTTAAAATTGAGTGAGCTGAACTTTTTCACGAAAGGACATTACTCAAATTCGCTCATTTACATTTCGGCCCTCCGAGACCCGGGCAGGCCGAGCGAGCCGCCCACCGTTGGTCACCACTTGCGGAGGAAGAGGGGGAACAGAAGTACAAAGAGCATAAGGTGCGCCGCCGCTCTTGTCAATTAGATGAAATTTGGAGCCAACCAAAGGGAGGAAATTATTGACCCAAAACTAACGAACTTCAACGAGAAAGTATGCATAAATTCTCCGTCTTAATTTACTATGCTGTGCTGTCGTGGACCCGTTGACCTCTCTAGGAAAATACTCATTACAAAAATAAAATTTAAACGGTGACATGTATATTACTATTAGGATTAATACTACATAAAATCTCCAAATGTCCCAAACTTTTTTTTGTTTAACTAAAAACCCTAAACTTGCTCATTGTGACATAAATATCCCAAACTTTTTTCGTGTCATTAAAAACCCCAAACTTATACCGATGTAACAAGTATACCCTAGATGAAACTGAATAGAGGGAATATATGTCACATATGTATAAGTTTGAGTTTTTTCGTGATATAAAAATGTTGGGGATATTTGTATCATAGTGGGCAAGTTTAAGGTTTCTGGTAGAAAAAAATTTGGGGTATTTGTATCACAGTCAGCATAGCTTGGAATTTTTTTGGGGTATTTTCCCTATATTTAACAATTAAAATTCAATTATTAATAGACAAGTACTTTTAGTTCTAGAATTGGTTGTGTATCTATGACATTTTTGGAGATGTCTCATCAAATTTTCCATATTATGGATTAGATTTTTACTTAGGGTGAATTTGTTTTGCAGAAAATGAATAATTTGAAAAATATTTTTGTGAAAGTGATCGCTTGTATTGTAACACCCTGAATTCGACCTACTTTCGTGATCAATGAAATTGATATTATTTCTCATTGCATTTTAGTGAGTCTCGCCCGGAACTGATCATTCTTGGGATACTGACCAATGGGGAATGACTAATTAGGAAAAATGGTACATGGACCCAAGACTCAACTGTGAATTGAATCCGATTCCGAGAAACATCGAGGGAATATTTTGTGCCAATGTAAGCCGATTCAAGGAGAGTGATGGATTCAGTTTGGCCAACGACGTACGATCGGATCGCGGATGATTCCGCACGATCGAGAACGCGTGTGGCGAACGATCTCGAACTTACTCCAAACGATCGCGATCCCCGGAACTAGTGATAAATCCTTGTGCTCTTTGGGAAATCGACATCGTCACAACTTGAGTAACCCTAGATCGATACGCGTAACCCCTAAACAGCCGCCCGTTAGTAAGAGACGCTAAAATTGCATTTTGAGCGAAATCGATCGTAGAATTGAGTCCGAACTTCGGTGTCGAAATTCGTGGGTGTACATGACTGTTTTGCAAAGACAACGCCATTTTTATGTGGCCAATTATATTTGGGATCAGTAGAGACAAAAATTGAAAATTTGACCTAGGACTGGAAAAATTACCATTTTGCCCCTATTGCCTAGGCTTAGTTCTGAATTTGGAGTTGATTGGATTTATTACCCCCCAATAATGCTAGGTGGTCAATTGTGCCTCTAGATATTTTGGTTAGATTTGATCCTAACCCTAGAAGTGAGGCCAAGATAGTCATTATTGTAAGGTGGTTCACCAACTCCACTATCTTTCTCAAGCCTATACACTCCCATTGTCTCTCTCTCTCCCTCATTTCACCCTCACCATCACCGGCCATCCCCTCCTCTCTCCCTCTCCCGAGAGCTCTCCCTCTCTCTTCCTCTCGATTGTGCGAGAAGTCGTTGGAGTGCCGTCGCCGCCGCTCGCCAGTGCCACTCGCCGAGGCCGACGGTCCTTGCCAGCCTTGCCTCACCATCACCGTCCCGTCCCGTCCCCCTCTCCTCTCCCTCTCTCCATGTCTCTCTCCCTCCCTTTCTCGGCTGTAGGACCGCCTTGGATCGCCGCCGCTAGTGCTGCCGAGGACCGCCAATTGCCGCCGCCGCAAGTCCACCTTGGACCGTCTATTTTTCCCACTTGTTCAGCCTTGTTTGGAGCTTGGGAACCTAGGTGAGTACAATCCTAAACCCTAGTTAAGCTAATATACATTTCTAGATGAGTTTTATGGGTTATTTAGGGTAATTTAGGGGTTAAATTGTGGAGAATCTTTAGGGCTGATCTGATGACTAATTTGGTGGCTTAATATGATAATTTAATTGAGGTTTAGTGGCCCATATCGTGATGTGTGGTGGTTGAGCATAGGTGCCTTGATTGAGGCGAAAATGTAAATTTAGCGGATGTAGATTGTGGATCGAGTGGTGGCTATTTTCATAATGATTTTTGGGGTCCAATGTGATGATTTAGAAGTGACTTAATGGCCTAGGGTGGACTGTTCATGGCTAATTCGGTATTGGTTTGGTTCGGACCATAATTGGTTAATCGGGGTTTTAGTGTGAATCGCTAAGAGAATTGTGATCGACTCACGAAGAGGCTAAATTAAGCATGGCTTGAATGTGATTATGTAATGCCCTATGATGTGCTTGGCATGGCCAATTCATGAACTTCTTGGTAGACTATCGGCATGTGTAGTTTTGGTGTTTTGATTGCGTGAATTTGGATGCCAAATTATATGTTGTGGCTGATTTGGACTAATTAGTCTATTGGGCATATTGAAATGTGGATTGAGCATGTTGTGGCGTTGTTTGGAATAAATAGCCAAATCTTATTGAGTGCCCAGTGTGAATTTCACGAATGCCGAGTGTGGATATTGTGGCCATGAGCATGCATACTGAGTATTGGCATAACATGTGTATTATGCGTGTGTGCACGAACGGCATGAACATATGATTACTTAAATCGCTCTGATGCGTTTTATGCGGGGTTCAGTTAATAACTGGTGTATGTGTACGTGTAATCACATAAAGCCTTGATGCATTTTACGCGGAATATTGAACCCATTCGGAGGCATGTTACGCGGGACGATGCCCGGATTACCGGAAGATGGCCAATCTAATGCGTTTTACGCGGGTTTTGTGTCATGAGCCTAATGCGTTTTACGAGGGCCAGAGATCGATCTCAAAGTGATAGACCTGATGCATTTTACGCGGATCGGTGAAATTGGTAAATTGCAAGTGTGCAAAAGTGCAAGTGTGCGAAAGTACATTGATGAGACATGAGCACGAGTATGAGCATGAGCATGAACATATGCATGACACGCGTTGTGACCAAGCGATGTTGTGCTTATACCATGACTAGGTTCCGTGTTATTATTGTAAATATATATAAAGTACCTAACCTGCAGGGTCAGTTGAGTATTGGATTTAGGCCTGAGGGCCTAAGTCATTTATATTTTGGATTGTGTGTTGATTAATGCTTGTCAGAAGGTGCATGTTAGCCTAATTTAGGTTTAGGGGCCTACTCGCTAAGATTGATTCTCATTATTGTATAAACCCCACTTTTCAGACCTCCGGCCCTGAGTATGCCAGATGTTCCTGTGCATTTTGGGATTTCGCACTAGCTAGGGCGGACGTCGACTGAGTATCCCTTAAGGAATGAGGATGTGCACATTAGGTATTATTTTGTAGTATTGGTAGATGTGGGAGAGATGTACTACCAACGCCACAAGTATGTAGCCTGGTGTTTTAGGGATCGATTCGGAGAGCATGGATCTCTTTGGACTTTTGATGTCCCGATTAACGGACTAGGTGAGGTGGACCCGTAGTGTCCTGATGAAGACTTAATCAGCCCCAAGGCTATGCCTGACGGGAGTTCGAGCTCTGGCGTTGCACCTGTTGTCTGGGAAGTAGATGAGCCGGAGCCGATGGAGGTTGATGAGGAACCAGAGCCCATGAAGCAGGACATGGAGTAGGAGGACGAGGTCAAGCAGATGGATTCTGAGGAGTAGTCAGTTGAGATTGAGTCCGAACTGGATTCCCTAGACTCAAAGATTGAGCTGTCTAATAACTCTTTCGAGTCATCGGAATCTGACCCGAACTGGGTTCCGTAGGTTTAGCCTTAATCCTAGATAGATCGGGCCAGTACATTTTGACCGGAGCCCCTTCTAGTTTTAGTAACTCTAACCGGCTGGGCCACTTTACCCTTTTTGTTAGTAGTGGTCATTGACCTGCTTTTGATTTTTGACCGTAAACTGTAAATGAATATTGAATACGTTCTCCCTATTAATGCAAGTGTATATTTATAATCTTGTTGATTATTCTATCCTTGGTCATGTGTTTAATTTGTACGGGTGATATGATGCTTCCGCATGTGCTTGATTCTTTGTGTTGGGTGTTGGGTCTGCGACATATCTTGGGACGTCGCACGCAAATTCGAACGAGGAAGGGATGTGGCACGCCGTAGGATTCGAGACGTGACATATATTGCCTACAAAAATGAATGAATGAAAGTGTCTAAATATAAATCATTATTAATAATGAAAATATTTTTTATTGACTAATTATTTCAAGCAACACGAGTGATCATTTTTTGTAAATTATTTTTAAAATCATTTATTTTTTACAAAAAAAAATGAGCCTTAGATAATAAAATCTTACATTCTTCTGCACAATTCAAAGTTACCTTGGTTGCTAAACTAGTCCATTGATTATCAACTATATATTTATAACTTTTACGAGTTATGATGTTATTTTTCATTACTTGAATAAAAAAGTTATCTTGGAGTCCGCGCGGTCATTTTCATCTGAGGTTACTATATTTATCTAATAATTTTTAATAAATCGAAAAAAAAATTACATTGGCTTGTGCATTATGCAACCCTAACGTGTGCATGTCACATTTCCAAAGTCAATTATTATGACATAATAACATGCCTGAGTGTCAACTCTCTGCAGAGACAAGTCAAACTCTTAATTTCTTTTTTCCACAAGGGTTGACTTTCAAATCTTATATTATTAATTTTTTCGAAGCATTTATTCACGCACTTAATATGGTTATGCATTATTTGTCGTGAGGACCATTTTCTCACGATGACGACGACGACTTTTGCATGCACTGTGCAGGTATGCATCGGATGTGCCCACAAAGCCATCAGAGTTCGCATTTAATTTGTTCGTGGTCAATGACCTCAATTTGCTCGTACGATTTGACATGAGTTTTTGCTCCAATCGGGCGGTGCAATGTCGAGTATATCTTATAAATTACAGAAATTGGAAAAAAAGTAATCAGACCTTAGGAAATTGGATGTGTGCTAGAAATTATTAGATCATCATGCCCTTAATTATATGGTTGAGATACACAAATGGAAGATGAATTGCGATTCGATTGCGTGTCGGTTCACCTAACTTAAGTGCAACAAGAAATCATTTTACCACGTCAGGCTTTTAAACATTAGCTGACCTTACATCATAGTTAGAGGATGGAAAGGAATACATGTCTCGTTTTCCTATGCTAGTATTGATGGAAGTTATATGATTGTTATGGTTTGCAATAGACCAGGTATTTCGCATTCTCTTAATATTGTCGTAGGGATGTTCAATATTCCTAGAAAGAAACACTGAGACGTGGGAGGAACAAAAGATGTTGGTTTAGCATTTGGGAAGTGACGGACTTAAAGAGGTGTAACGAGTCATGTAGATCCAAATTCTGTTGGATGGATGGTGGTCCTTGATAGATTATGTGTTTAGTTTAGCGGCTTGTGCTATCAGCTAGAAAGCGCAATTACAGCCGTTAGTTGCTTTGTTGACAACTAAAGCACGGTACATTGCATCAATCGAGACAAGCGGGGAAGCTATTTGGCTCCCGGATTTGCTTAGCGATATGCAGTTGCAACAGGAAAATTGTGTTATTTATCACGACAATTAGATAGCAGTACATTTGACCAAGGTCAAATGTATCACGAGCAGACGAAATACATGGATGCTAGCCACCAGTTCTACGTGATATTATGTGATAGGGAATCACATCAGTAGAAAAAGTGCACAAGTAGATAATGCGACAGACATATTAACAAAGCCTATCCCATTAACCAAGTCCAAATACTGTCCGGACTTAGTCAACATCTTCAGCGAGTGAGGAGCTCAGAGGAGCGCGGGAAAGACTATGGTCGATGAGAATGAAGTTGAACTTCTCATCAAGGTGGAGAATTATTGATTATGGCTCAAAATTAATCTAGATAGATTTGAAATCCTACCTATTGTGAAATTGTACGGAAATCTGGTACATATTAGGAAAGTCCTAATTGGACTTTTGCTAACAAAATGATAGGTGATGCAAAAGGGGACATTAATTTTTCACTAGACTTCTTTTCATTATTGAAGATGAAATCCACATTAAAATGCTCATAGGTTGTTTTTCTAATAAATATTTTGTTTTTTGGTTTGATCTTGTGTGCATAGTGAGCGTACTTGATATTTAGCTAGCAAAAGACACATAAAAAGTATAAGGACACTAGAAGTGCCAAAAGTTTCTTATAGTGCTCACTTTGGTGTCAATTTTTTTTTTTCATATCACTTAAATGCCAACTTCAATTTGGGTTGCTGAAAATCCAACATAGTCATATTTAATAATATTTGTGACCACGTGACTCACTGACGTACCCAATCAACATACTATCCCCTAAATGATGTCATTTACAAGATTTGCCCCAAATATAAACCCTAAATCACCAATTCAACAAAATTCCCAAATTCCAAATCCCAAACCGAAACCCACCCAATTATGGTGAAAGCAAGGGAGCATGGAGGAGAAGTGAGATAGGAAGAGGGGGCAGAGCTGGCGAAGAGGTTGGAGAGCCAAGGAGAGGAGGAGCGAGTGGCTGGGTTGAGGACGAAGAGGAAGGTGCAAGCGAAAGAAGGTGAGGATAAAGCCGCACGTAAGGACCTGGTTCCCCTCGGGATGGAGAAGGAGAGTGGCAACGGCTTTGCATTAGACTTGGTTGGGGAGAATAGGTGGCGGAATATCCTCTGCATTAGGGAGGAAACGTTGGCGACTGCCATGGGCAGAGATCCCGAAAGAACGAAGAAGGTTCTCTCTCTATGTGATTGAGTGAGCCAGCAAGAGAGAAGAGAGTGGTTAATGAATTCCTGAACCGGTTCAGCGACGAAACAACGTCATTTAGGATGTCCACGTGAACTGATTTTAATAATAAAAAATGCCAATTCATATTAAATTTTTTTTTTTGGTAAAGGTAAGTGTATATATACTAATCAAACACCAAATACAAACTAGAGCCCAAACCACCACCTGACCTTATTAGGACAAATTGTCCACACAAGGTCAAGAAAGGTTCGGCGGAACTATACAACAGGCAAAAGCCTAGCTAAAACAAGAACAATGCCCATGGCCACGAACCAAACCGAATGGCGAGGGGTTGAGGCGTAGGATTCCGCAACATCCAGCACCATCAGTATGACAGCGAGGAATGGAGTAGAAAGCATAGGGCCTAAGAATTTGTCGGTGGTGCCTCAAGGAGTGACAAAGGGAGGTCCCAATTCCTTAGCAATTTCCGATTCCTATAAGTGTCCGCAATATGCCCAAGGGATATGGCTTTATCCTTCACCACTTTAAACAAGTGCTTTCGCATGTCAGGGATGAAAAGACTCTTGTTTCTGAATAGGGCATTGTTCCTCTCAGACCAAATTATGTGGCATAAAGCCGCAAAGGAGTACCTTGAGAGGCTATGGGCAAAGGAAGAACCACCACAGATTTTCGCTAGCCAGGTGATGTTGTCTTGCCACGGTCGGTTACGCCATGGAAGATTACATTTTGTAGCCCAAAATGAGGCCAATCGACTAGTATGCTCGCACTCAAAATAGAGGTGGTTTACTGAGTCAGGAGTTGAAGAGCAGAAGGGGCACAAGCCTGTGACGATCCTATGGGTTTGTAGGAGGATTACCTGTGTAGGCAGACGGTTAAGAGTCGCTAGCCAAAGCAGGAAGGAATGCCGAGGAACCACATGGTGATTCCATATGAAAGAGTGCCACGCAACAGGCCGGCTTTTAGTTCTGATGAAATCCCACGCCCGCGAGACCGAGAAGGAGCCGGAAGGATGCGGGACCCATAAGGGTTCGTCTGGAAGGTCATCCTGAAAACTTGGCGTTGGTTCTATCCAGCTGAGGATGGTGTCCAGAGTGGTTGAATGTTGCCAAGGACGATCAAAAAAATCCCGAATAGATAAGTTCCGAGGTAACCGCGATCGGTAAATTTCGGGATTGCTGAATAAAAGGTGAAGGGGGCCTTTATCATGCCACCAATCAAACCAAAAGGATATGGATCGACCATTACCTATCTTCCAGCGAAGGGTAGTCTGGGCGAAGGATCTCATATCTAAGATTTTCTTCCAAGTTGAAGAACAAAAAGTTGGTTTGGATACAATCCAGAAATTAAAATTCTTTAAGAAAGTCGAGTGTATCCACTTGCACCACAAGGATTCTTTATCTGAAAAAAGGAGCCAGATATGTTTAAGAATCAAGGCTCTATTGTATTCTGTGAGTCTCCGTATCCCTAGGCCTCCTTCCTCTTTAGGAAGACAAACGTTCTTCCACATTACTCTAGCTCTGCCCACGCCTAGCTCAGGACCCTTCCATAAAAATTGACGAAGGATAGACTCAATCTCATACAGCACATTCTTTGGTAGCGAAAAGATCGAGGCCCAGTATATATGGATGGAGTGGAGGACAGATTTAATGAGCTGGATCCGACCAGCAAAGGAAAGAAAACGATGAGTCCACGAACGGGCCCGAGCAGTTATTTTATCAATAAGCACTTTACAATCCTCTTTCCGAATACCCAAAGAAATAACAGGAACACCTAGGTAGCGGAAGGGCAGCGCACCTTGCTGAAAGCCGAGGCACTGAATAATTTGCCCATGGAGGTCTGGCGTCCCTCCCGATAAAAACACATTGCTTTTGTCATTGTTTGGTCTTAGGCCAGACCAATCCGAGAAGACATCAAGAGCTTCCTTAAGAAGACCAACAGACTTCACGTGCGCTTCTGAGAATAATAGGACATCATCCGCAAAGAAAAGATGTGATAAGCGAGTTTGTTTGCAACGCCAAAACCAATGAAAGTCCGAGCTAGTGGTCTTGGCCCTCAACATCCCAGAAAGGACTTCCATAACCAAAATAAACAGGTAAGGTGACAAGGGGTCACCTTGTCTATTACCCCGGGAACTAGCAAAGAAGCCCTGTAATTCCCCATTAATGGATATCGAGAATTTGGCTGTTGAGACACAAGCCATAATCATCTTAATAAAGAAATCAGGAAATTTGAAAGCCATTAAAGTCTTCTCAATGAATTTCCAATCTACCGTATCAAAAGCTTTCTGAAAATCAACCTTGATGGCGCATTTTGGACGATAATGTTCATGATGAAAGTCAGCAAAGAGTTCCTGAGCGATCATAATGTTGTCACTGATCCTGCGTCCTTTAACAAAGGCCGCTTGCGACGAATCAATCAAAGAGGGTAAGACAAGTGCAATACGCCTAGCAAGTATTTTTGAGATACATTTATATAAGGTATTGCAACAAGCAATGGGCCGGAAGTCATTCATTTCCGAAGCATTTGGAGACTTTGGCACCAGAGTCAAGATGGTAGTATTAATCTCCTTAAGGATACAACCAGATTGGAAGAAGTCCCTGACCGTCGTGATGACTGAGGGTCCAGTAATCTCCCAGGTGGATTTGAAAAAATCAACATTGAACCCATCAGGTCCAGGAGCCTTGCCTTTGGCAAGTGAGAAGAGAGTAGATTGGATTTCATTATCCGAGACCGGGGCAGCTAGGATATTTCTCTGATTCTCATCAAGGCTCGAATGAATGAAGGAGCTGATCTCATCAATAGAAGCCTGTATACTCGCCGAGCTGCCATTGAGAAGTTGCTGAAAATGGCCTACAATGTGATTCCCGACATCAGTAGGGTCAGTTAATAACACTCCATCAGAAGTGGATATAGAGAGTATTCGATTCTTGGTCCGCCTACTATTTACAAAGTGGTGGAAATACTTCGTATTGAGGTCACCCTCCTTGAGCCAACGAATCCTGGACTTTTGTCTATAGAAGGATTCCTCTTGTTGACGCAAGGTCGAGAAAGTTCGAATATGGTCCAGTTCAGAATCACGAAGGTTCTGGTCAAAAGGCTAGCTTTCTAAGGAAGCCTGAACAGCATAGAGCGCATCCCTTGGTTGTTGAGTCCTAGAAGAGATATCCGAGAAAGAAGAACGATTCATACTCTTCAGCTTGGCCTTGAGGCTTCTAAGTTTGCAGCATATACGGTACATGGAAGAGCCTGAACCATCAGCATCCCAAACTTGAGCAACTATGTCCAAGAAATTTGGGTGAGAAATCTAAAAGTTGAAGAATTTGAAAGGTTTCCTGGAGCATTGAGGTTGAAGGATCCTAATCACCATAGGGGAGTGATCGGATATGCCTGGTGCCAAGAAGTTAGCTTCAGAGAAGGAAAACTGTTGGTTCCAATGATCGTTAACAAGAAGTTAACTTTTATTATAAAAGTTATGTAATATTTTCGGCTAGAATTTCTTGTCGGAGACACTTAAGTAATTGTTTTTTCTCCGATTTAGCACTTAAGCGAGCCGCTAGAAACTTTTGGCACTAAAGTGAGTGCCATACAAAATTTTTGGTACTTCTAGTGTCCTTAACCCCACATAAAGCCTTGAGAGCGTAGTCCAAAAGAGAGCAAAATGTGTGAGAAAACTCCCCTCTTGTGATTGGTTTTTTATTGGTTTGGGTTTAATCTCAAATTGAGAAATACTTCTGAGTGAGTGTGATTAAATTACTGTAATCTCATATTTGCCAATTATTGTGGAACCGTCTAGTTGATCTCCCCCCGTTAAGTAGGTGCACTATCAAATCACGTAAATCCATTGTAATCAGGTTTTATTTCTTACTCAAATGGTTTCTTTTGTTCACGCTTCCACAATAGTCATGATACTCTGCTTTTTCTTAACTTGATATTGGATCGAGTGACTAAATGCATACCAAAATTGGATGACCAACATCGCTAATTGAATATAAACAGTCGTCACATTTCCTGGTGGATCCTTACACTAAATGATGAATAAATATCAATAACTACCACTTTTACCCCCTTTTTCACAGGCATGTTTAGTCTCGATGAATATTACAAATTAGGTGTGGTTGTCCGACATATGTGCAAATCAACATCAGCAAATGTCAAGAGATCTGTTCAGCATGTAAACCTAACTTCACCAAAAGAGGTCCCCAATTACACTTACCACCAGACTAAAAGCCTTCCACTTTATAAGACACAGATTAATGCCAGAGAATCGACATTAGAAAACCGGCCCACTAGCAGTTATTGCCACTATATCATGGATGATGTATAGTATCTACCAGTCTGTCTGGTTTACTTACTTTCTTGAAATTATAAATCTGGACACGTCCAGATGCAGAAACTTGGACATAAACATATTCTTAAAATGCTTCATCTCGATCCTTATACGAACTTCGAGATCACCGGCATGTAAAACAAGTAGACGGAATCCTCTCTTTGGGAAAGACAAAGATATAGTGAGCATTGGGGTGCGAAGCGTGCAGGTATTGACACGTTAAAATAATAAACGCATCTGTGAAACCCACCCCATTTGGGGATAGGCCATGGAGGCTCTCATAGGAGCAAAAGCTCCCTTTCATTAATGAGGTTGCCTCTTAACCGAACATTAAGAATTCAAAGGATGCATAATATCAGTCAGTCTGTCTCGTTTACTTACTTTCTTGAAATGGAAAATCTAGGCATGTCCAAATACGGAAACCAACGACGAAAAGAAGAATAGTTGTTTATTTTTTTTTTCTATTAAATTCATTCATTCTGTCCTGAATTTCTTTGCTTTTTCATTACGAGTCTTGTTGACCTTTTTTATCCACTGGATCGAACTGATCTATTCAGAGCAAGTTATGGTCATACGGACCTACTATTTTCAGATACATCCGTATCTTAGAGTTTTCAACTACTATAAAATAGTTTTCTCTTAGGCAATTATATATATTGAATGCTTGACTAATGATATATTATTCACTCTAGTTTTTTTTTTTAAATAATGGAATTATTATCCTTTCTAATGTCGGTATGCGGTCGGTGGATATGGATAAGTTTTCTAACTATAATATAGGATAATGCCAATTTTGAGCTGTATGTTATCCTCTTCCGTGGGATATATTGTTTTTGGTTTTCCCGAAATTCCAAAGGAAAAGTCAATGCACTTTAATGCAAAGAAAAGTCAAACTATGTACTCATCTCGAATCACTGTGTTATTGTCTCCACATGGTCAGCGACATTTGGGGTGAGTGGTTCATAAATCCTACGGAACATATCCGTTGGAACATGTTCCAATCTGAAACTTAATCTGCATACCCTACAACCTAGAACCTACTCAATGACAGGTTTTAGTGTCGGTTCTGGGATATATCCAAGTTTTATTTGTATTATTTATTGAACGATTGTTGTAAATCGTCACATTTAATGACCATTACTTGCTGTTACAATCCACTGATCATAGCTTATATTTAAACACATGAATAATATGAAACATTAACAAAGTAAATGTATTGGTCATAAATTGAAAGCTCAACTAGTGGTTTCAGATCATACATTCATCATAAAAAGCCATGGAATACCGTAGGATCTCATAAAGATATAGACCCAGAAAAACATAGAAACTTGTTACATGTTCTAGGTAGAACCTAAAATAAGACGATTTTGCAAAGATATAGATTAAGAAAAACACAAAAACTTATTACATGTTCCAGGTAGAACCTAGAACTAGAATTGTATGGTTCGAAGTTTTACCCTGGAACCATACTCACTCCTAAATGGCATCACATGATGGTGATCAAATCGAAATAGCCAATATAATGTAATATTTCGAGAGCACATAAAATTTCTTACTTTGGTCAGCCTCGTGAGCTAAATATAGCCACTGTGAATTGTATTTTCTTAATTACATTGTGTTTGGATATAGTCATTCACTATTTGATAATTTCTTGTGCAATATTTACCTAACGACAATTGATGGTAGGCTAGAAGTATATATGTTGCGTGCGACAATTTCAATTGCGCAGGACCCATGTTATGACCAGCCTACCTGAAAAAACCATACGAATCTTTCTCTTGAAAAAGAAGAGTGGAGTGCTTATGGAAAAAGACAAGAGCCTATCATTCGATCCACCCTTTTCTTCTTCGTTTCAAATATTCTCCAAAACCTACCAAGAGTTTCACATTTCTTTAATGTTTAGACTGTCTTGACGCGTATCGAATCGTTTTATGTATCACGAATTTCTTGCCCATGAAATTCGAGACGATTGCTTGAAATTTTGCAAGGCCTCTCTCTCTCTCTCTTACTAAAGAACATTCCATTCACATTGGAGTATACATCACAAATCGGGGTCTTTCCGAGTGATGATTACTGAATAGTTTACAGTGTCTTTCCTGGAAGCTGTCCGTTGTCATTGCTTTCAAATCATCGTATTCATGACTACCTTCCATTAATTAAGAAAAAATATGTCGCTTTTGGCGCATGACCATTAATTTATCTATATATTTGCAAATATCATTTACATAAATTAAGCAAAACTCCACATTGAAAATACCAAATTGTGTTTCCTTGCAAACTCAATTTAACATCTTAGCTTAAAGTTTGCGTGTTTTGGTTTGAGCTGGTTTTGAGTCTCTTGGATAGGTGCAAGAATTTAGAATTTGGGGATTGATATCTTTGGAAAGAATAGCATTCTCGTAAATAGCAACACAAGAAGAATTGATGTGAAGTATGCAAAGTGATTTCTAAAGGTAAAACTTGGGCATGTATTGAGTTTTTGAAAAGTAGAGATATATAAGTGGTTATTGAGTGAAAGATGAGGTTTTCTGGTTAAGTTACGGTTGGTAGAAATTTTGGCGCAACTTACAGAATGGAAATATAAAACTAAGCTCTCATGAATCAGTTAAGATGCTATCGTTATTTGAACAAGCTAAAAAAATTGACCAAAACACTTCGTGCTATAATGAATCTAATTTGAACTAAGCTGAAGTATTCAAGCCCATGCAGAGAAACATAAATTGACAAATCAAAAGTGGAAAAATAAATGAAGAGGAAATTTTTGATGAAGTAGATAAATGAGTTATGGGGAAAATGAGGACACGAATATACTTCAAATGCTTTTTTTCAAGAAATATCACCATTAAGTATTGAGCTTGGTTTGACCCAAAGTCTTATTTTATGTGATTTGAAACATAGTGGCACTCTCTTTTGGTGCATTAGACCTTGCCCTCTTTAAACTCATGCACTTCAATTTATTAATTTAATTTATTTGTTTATGTCTATGGCATTTACAAGTTCATGGCATCGCGTTGATCGCCTTTTTGGCGGTATGATTTAGACCGCAGAACATGAATGCAAGAATTCCAATCATAGAAAATCCTTGGAGCAGAGAGCAATTACCTAACTCATCATTATGTTTGATGGTCCTAGCTAGAATCAACCTTTCCTCTAACTACGAGGAACCGCCCATCTTGGGGAGGTACTAATTTACTAAACTTTGAAGTATAGATATAAATATAGTGACCTAAATATGAAATTGTATGCACTTGATTTCAATGGCTAGCGAGAAATTTAGTCACGAAGTTTTTGTGGTGTCCATCATCAGTGAAAAAATCATGCATGCAATGCAGCGCATTATCATGCACATGTAATGATAACGGAGAAGTTTAAGACGTCATGTTGGATAGGTTTTTTGAAATAAGAATGCGATATTTTTGTTGGTTTAATTGTATAGGTTGTATATTACTATAGAGACGAGCAAATTCTAATAAACTCATAAAAGGTTTCCTCCATGCAAAACTTACTTAATCTAAGTCTTAATCGTTTATTATAGTTCCGGTTATAAAGTTATCATCTTTCGTTCATCCATTTTCTCTCATTCCCAGCTCTCCCAACGTTAATGAAAACGCAATCATAGAGCAATTTTCATTCCAACATTTCATATTATTTGTTTTTCGTTCCAAATGAACAAAAAAATGTCATTATAAAGGGGAGTAAATTCCTAACAAATGTTTAAGTCATTAGCATTTAAATGAGTGGTAAAGAAATGTGGGATTAAAGAGATGCGTGGTTGGTGATATAGATGGAAAAGGACATGAATTCCACGAGTGACTAGTGATTTCGTCGAAAGAAGGCAAGTATATTTTCAGAAACAAAGGTACATTTAACAAAAGTAAATGTCCATCTCTTGTCCCCCATATAGTCTAAATCAATCATCTCTTTGAATAATACAAGATGGAACAGACATTTAAGGAAAATTGCCGGTGGTCCACGGAATTGCCCCCTCAGTTAGTTTCGTGGTAAACAAACACCGATCATCAATAATTAATCCTCGAATGACTTTTTTTTTGTCTTCACCCGCCATTTGCCATTTGTGTGGAACCACGTGTATGGGCAATCATACACGACGATCAATCATTAGGATCTTGAAATTTCTCAAATTCATAAAATGGGTCGACACATAATTTGGGAAGTTCATTCTGAACAAAAAAAATCTGTAAAGCTTCGATGGCCATCTAAAGATGTTTTTTTTTATAATTTCATTTTTAAGGTTGATTAGGCCATAACTTTCGTGCACCAAATATTTTGTGCAATAGCTAGTATGCCTATAGATGACTTTGGTCAAACCAACTAGAGTTAAGGAATTTCTCTCTAACTAGATGTGGTCAGATAATTTTGCATTTCCAATGTAGCTTTAACCGATATTATCTTGGACCCAAATTGATGGAAAATGATCTCGCCATCCTCTTATACCGATATTAGAAGTTCAAAGACTTAAAAAGTGACATTATACAATTTTTCATTTCAACACTTGCCATCAAAAAATGGAAGCCCCACGCTACGTTAGGTGAAGTGTATAAGGTGTGGATACAAAAGAAAAAACCCCCCACATTGATAATTTCACGTTGAGAGGACTCGAAGCAATTATTATATCTAGTGAGCTTAACTTAACAGTTTAAACTTTTGATTGAAAATGGATATAACTAGCAACGAGGTAGTCAATGGTTTATTGGTCTTCTACACAAGTCATGATTCTCACCAATCAAATCCGATGGTTCTTTGCTGATAGAAGCGGTTCCTCATATCACCTAAGAAGAACTTGCATGTTATATGATTATGCATTATGATTTGAAGACCCAGATGTTATGTTGACTATAAATCTAAGTCTCAAGGAATATTGATGGCAAGTCGAAGGCCTAGAACTCCAAAAATTGATACACAAAGGAGAATCCAATCAGTTGTCAATCAAATTGCTGGAAAGGATTATTTTCAAACACAGAAGACTCTATTCGTAGAAACGACACTATTGTTAGAAAGATTTGATTGTTTGGGCGACCAGATCGTCAATGATTGTGTCATTTATCTTTGACGTTTAAATTGATCCTCTTGAAGATTATCCAAACGACTAGCTTGGGTACTGAAGACTATATAAAAAGATCAATGCATGCTGAAGAATACACGAAATTCAAGAACAACTACAAAATGAGAAAGCTTTATTCTTTAATACACTTATACTGGGAAAATTATCAAAAAAGTCCTAAACCTTTTGCAATTTTTCCAATTCAGTCCTAAACCTTTTTTTTGCCAATTCAGTCCTAAACCTTTTATAAATCAGCCAATTCAGTCCTTTTGGCCGGCTGGCGTCTACGTGGCAATATTTTTATATTTTTTTATTATTTCGATTTTTTTATTGTTTATTTTTTTTCCTTCTCCCCCCTGGCCGAGGCTTGCCGGTGAGGGCCTAGCTCCGGCGAGTTGGGCCCTCACCGGAGCTCGCCTTGCCATGGCAAGCTGGGCCCTCACCGTCGCTGGGCAAGCTCCACCCTCGCTAGATCTAGGCCCGCCTAGCTCCGCCCTCACCGACGAACCTCCCCCCTAGTTGGACAGGCCAGGGGGGAGAAGGAAAAGAAGAAAAAAATAAAAAAGAAAAAAATTCAAAAATAATAAAAAAATTATTAAAATATTGTCACGTGGACGCCGGCCGGTGGCCACGTCAGCGCCGGCCGGCTAAAAGGACTGAATTGGCTGGTTTACAAAAGGTTTAGGACTGAATTGATAAAAAAAAAAGGTTTAGGACTAAATTGGCAAAATTACAAAAGGTTTAGGACTTTTTTGGTAATTTTCCCCACTTATACTCTTTTTATTAAGCTAGAAGTTTATTTACTAAAAGTGCTTCACTAATTGTAATCCCTTTTGAAAAGTGTATGAGTGTCGTAGTAGTGCTTGGGATTTGGTAGTGTGATCTACTTGCTTTGAGTAGATGCAGCACAGGTTAAGTTGTAACCTCAAAGAATTACTAGTGAATTGCAGCCAGTTGATGGCTATTATTCTAGGAGAATGGTAGTAGGCTTGATTTAAACCGAACAGATCAACGTACAACTCTTCTATCTCTTCCTATTTATTTCCAGATTTATTTGACGGAAGCATACTGCACTTGATATCATCGGCTTACTCTTGCAAATATTACTTTGGTCCTACATATATCATACTTGATTTTAATCATTCCACAAGATCTATCAAGTTTCGATTATCAACATATTCACCCCCTCCCTGTTACATATTTAGCCATAACAGGATCCACTTCATTTATAGCTAGGAAGATAAAATATGTTCATGAACATTCAAGTCTATTTAACAAAAGCTTAATAATCCAAAACGACTTCTAAATAAATTAACGAACGAAAAAGATGTGGAGCCGCTTCGACTCACAGCTTATTAAGCAAAGACAGAGCTACTACATGTCATTTCAGAATCACATATCATTCGTGACCACTAAAGTCAAATGCAAATCTAGGAGATAAATGAAATTGGAATCAAATGAAGACGTTGAAATTTCTCTTTCAGAGAGCCCACTGAAATTGGAATCAAATGAAATAAACAGAGCCCACAGAAAGGGAAAAACCCTACGAGTTAGGTCGTTTTGAAATGAAAATGTATTTGCGTGTAGCTTTGCATCCCCTTGGAGGGTCCACATTGTCCTAATATTCTGGAAAGTATGACTATGATTGGCGAGAGCAAAGGTCTTGGACCATCGGATCGACGTCGTTGTGAACGACATGTTCATGAATTTTCCTTGCGTGCCATAGATATAAAGAGAAAAGGCAATATGAAAAAGAAAAGCTCTTGCTTGTAAGCACACGGGCCCCAAAATGGCATAAGAACAATTGAGATTCCATTCATCCGCATGCTCATTAGCATATATGTGTATATAGGAAAGATTATCCAAAAAGTCATTGACTTATTATTGCAGGATGGTCAATTCAATTATAAACTTTTCAATATTCTTAATTTAATCCTAAACCTTTTGACGATTTGATAATGTAGTTCTTCCGGCCAATTTTTGCCAAAAATAACTAATGCGGCGGTCGTGCAACGCAAGATGGCCAACGTCCACATAAGCGATTTTCAGCCAAAATTGCGAGAATGACTACGTTGTCATATAGTCAAAAGATTTAGAATTAAATTGACAATATTGAAAAATTTAGGATTGAATTGGTTATCATACGATAGATTCAAGACTTTTTGGACAATTATCGCTATATATATACACACATTGTAAAGTTTTACGTAAGGCATGCGCTCCACGAAGTTTTCCTTTGAGAGAAAACCGGTGCCTTGTGTTATATTTACAGGGAAATTTGATGAATATGTATCTGTAACAATGCGTCAAAAAGAATTGGGTTCCTTTATATAAATTAGTAAACACATTGTTCAAAATTTCCTCGCATTCTCTTTTTTTTTTTATAACCTAGGGAACCCCCGCACGGCCGACAATCGAGGAGTAAACCCTGGGGGCAACACGTGCTAGCCACCACACACGTGCCACCGGTTAAGTCACCCTGCGGCACCCGGGATTCGAACACTCAACCTTTTGCGAATTTCCTCACATTCTCTCTTGCATGAAATTTGAACTTTACATGATGAACATCGGAGGTGAGCGTCATCACATTCAATAGGCCACTAATCTGAGTAGGAATGTTATGATCAGTAAGAAAAGAGCATGTTTAGAAAATCCCTGTAAGTTGTTTTGAAGATGATATAATAATCAAAGACTATTAATATGTATATTGATTGAGTCGAACCAAGCGATAGATGCATATTGGCAATATGTATATGGTGTCCTAAACATGTGAACTACAATGAGGGTGCTTTGCCTTTATAAAGGGTGAACAAGTTATTTGGCACCGAGGTGTCTACAAGCCCTATGGACCTAATAGAAGGTGAACAAGCCTTTAATGAGAAGTTCGATAAAGCTTGGATGGATTTGAGTAGAAAGTGAACAAGTATAAAACAGGAAGTTTAGTAAAGCTTGAAAGGATCATGAAAAGATGAACACCTAGGTAGAACCATGATCATCATTATGCTTGAAAAGACCGAAAGATAGAAGATCAGAAGTCAGTTTCCAACGAGTAGCGTGGATAGACTCACCCGATCACTGGCAAGAGCAATTCCTTCTATCGGACAAGGTGAAAGACGGGTAACGTGCTTCTGCCACTTGGATAAGAAGGCCTAGGCATTGTGATGTCAATAGAAGGAACATTTTGTCACCATCGGCATTCTGGAAGTGTACAGTGGAAAGACAACTAGAAACTAGATGGATTTTGATAAAGGGTGAGCAAGTCTGGAAGAACGGGATGTCCGTGAGGACATGGGGTTACCATGATAAGGTAAACAGCTGCGTGAAGTCTAAATCACTAATATACACAAGAGCCCAATGGATAGCAATTCGAAAGTCAATTATCATAGGGTAGCTTAGATAGACTCACTGGACTACCGATGAAGGTAGCTCCCTATGTCAACTGTGAAGGAAATGCTTACCACTTGGAGAAGAGGAGCCAAACCTCTTTCCGATTTGATTTGCATTCAAATTGGTGTCTATCGGCTAGTTGCAAGCTTTGGAATTTGCAATACAAGGACTGGAGTTGAGTCAGAGCAACGAAGAGACGTTCTAACGGGCTACCTGAGGTATTTGAATTATAAATGGTCATTTGAGGTCCGATGGCTATAAATTCAATTTAACGGAAGTACTAGAGTTGGAGGAAATAAAAACAAAATCAATATATTATTTTGAGTGTTCATCTTTGCTCTGTTCTTGTTGGTAGAAGCTGTGTATTTCTGATTATATTCTCCGTGAGGTTGGTTTTATCTTTAACGTATGATAAGAGAAGTGTGTAAAAGCAGTGCTTATGTATCAATAATTGGATCTGTTAGCTTCAGATTGAAATGGTACTTGCCACTTTGTACATTCTCTTGAGATTACCAGTGGATTCTAACCTTATTTTGTGGCTCTTAGTCTGGAAAAGTGGTTGTAGACTTGGTTAAAGGCTAAACCACAATATAACTGCTTTCAATATCTTCCAACTTTTCAGTATCATCATTATTTATTTGATAAAAACACTTACATGTGACTATATCAATTTGACTCTGCTTCTATCAAAGTATAACTTGTTATATTCCACAAAAAGTGGTTAAAGTTTTGAAATATCCTATTCAACCCTTTCTAGGTTGTTAACCTCAACAGAGAATGCGTGTTGAGATTTAAATTTTACTTGAAAAACTAAAAAGCTTAAATATTATGATATAAATGAAGAGGCCAATAAATGTTGAGGGTGACCACTAGGTCCTACTCAACTTGGGAACCAGACCAACTTAGATAGACTAGTTTGGCTAGTGGTTCCAAGGCTAGATTGTCGGTCCTACACGGAACCAGTTCAATTTGTCTAAGTGCCCAAGTTAAACCGGTTTTGAAGTCTCTTTTCAAAAAAGTACTTTTGCACGCATGAAATTGAACCGTGGTCTTCAACGTGAACAAACAACGACAAAATCACTTGACCAATTAATATTTTTCTAGTGAAATTGAAGCAACTTTTATATTTTATTGATCAAGTTTGAGTTTTACCAAAAATATAAATTGGACGGGAAAAGTGTCAGAAAACTCTTAAACCTTTTGCATTAGTGCTAATTCAGTCCTAAACCTTTTTTTGGTGTTAATTCGATCCTAAATCTTTTGTTTTTGTGTCAATTCAGTCCTTCCGGCTAATTTTGATATGATATTACTGAAGTGGATGTTGATTGGTTTACGTGGCACCGCTGATGCTGACGTAGATAATTTTAAATAATATTTTAATATTTTTTTTATTTTTAAAATATTTTTCTAATAGTTTTTTTCCTTTTTTTCCTTCTTTCCTTCCTTCTTTTCTCTTCCTTCTTCTTCTACCTTTGGCCGGTGCCCGAACACTAGCCACCTGGCCTTGCTTGAGTGAGACTGTCGTCGCCCACCACAAGCGAGGCCCAGCTAAACCTCGCCTGCGCCTAAGCAAGGGTGGGTTGGGCCGATGAGGCCAAGCGACTGGCCATGGCCAGTGGCCGATGTCCGGTGTCCTGTCACTTGCCAAAGATAGAAGAAGAAGGAAAAGAAAAGAAGGAAAGAAGGAAAAAAATATATTAGAAAATTATTTTAAAAAATCGAAAAAAATATTAAAGTATTATTAAAAATTATCCACATCAGCACCGGCGATGCTACATAGGCCGACCAGTGTCCAAGTCAGTAATATCCAACCAAAATTCACTGAAAGGACTGAATTGTCACAAAAAAATGATTTAGGACTGAATTGGCACCAAAAATAAATTTAAGACTAAATTAGCACCAATGCAAAAGGTTTACGACTTTTCTGACACTTTTCCCTAAATTGAACTTGTTCTTAAGATAGAAAACGACCTGTTCGTCCCAGTTTCAATCCTTTAGAACTGGAGGTCATAAGGGAACTCGATTCCCGACCCATTTTAGAACCGAGCAACTTTAATAAACGTTCCAAGGATTATTCGCTTATAAAGCTATATTTGGGAGCCGATCCATTTTAAAACCGAGCACCCTTAATAAATATACCTGGGAATAGTCGCTTACAAAGCTATATCAAAGCGACGGTCCCAAATATATGTCAAGAATTTTCTTTCCCCTCGGGAAAATGCACAAGCAAAGATTGTCGGGAGACCATGTGCAATTGCCTAGCACCCTCCTCATATCAAACTTTATTAGGCCTTTGAGTCCCATGTGTGATACCGAATTGGGCTATGAGATCTTGTCACGCCAGAGAAGCAAAAGGAGAAAAAAGAAAAAGCAATCCAAGCTCTCAATTCAAGCAAAATTACTTTCGTAGGAAAGTAATAGGAAGATTCCCAATAATTGTACATATCTAAAAACAAAATGACTTTTAACTATAGGGCCTACTCTTCGTGGGAAGGTGGCCCTCATATTTCTCGAAACGAAGAAACCTAAGGTTGGCCAAGATTATTACACTGACTGTGTAACAATTGGATTTCCTGGCCCCATGAGAGTACAATTTTTTTTCAGATATTTTTCAGAAAATTGATGGTAAAATATAAGTTATTTGATACGTGGGTACAATCATAATTATAATTGTAGGTAAGCATTTACTTGATATCTATGCATGTTCTCTTATTTCTAAAATGTACCAAAAATAGGTGTGAAAGCAAGAAACTAGCAACTTTCCCTCGAGAATCATGCATTGTAAATGGAAGACCATAACATGTGGAAGGAATACGAATCCAAGACTAAGTAATGGATTGGAGAAAACAATCTGTGTCTTTATATAAAATAAGAATCTCACATGAACATTGACAAGTACTGAACGCACATTGCTTAGAAACAGATTCCCCCAAATTATATCATGTTATTGTCATCGTTATCTTCGATGCAACTGAGCACAACGTGACCATGATTGTCCAAGAATTGGCAGATCGCTATATGTGAACGTAATGAAATACCATTTTCAATAGATTGCTGCTTAATCTTCATATTGCTTATCTAGTGTATAAATGCGTGCAGCTAAAAAAAGGGACCATTGTCGATGCAAGATCATGGGAAGGATCTAGATGCAAAAGTATAGTGTATCTATAGGTCATTGTCTAACACTCGAGATTCATGCTGTGTTTTGTCCACTAATTATTAAGCGTAGAGATGCACGTGTTGGGGATTATTATAAGAAGGTCCCACATAAGATAAATTGGTGTAGTATGGAATGGTTAATATCCTAGTTAGTTCATAACTCATTGACTTAGATTGTTGAGTGAAAGTAGGTCTAACAGGCTATATTAATGCGCTTGAATTTTGGCTCCCTCTTAACAATCTCTTTGGATAAAGGTATTGGGCTTTTGCTGTGCTCTCATGATTGGTTGGTGGGCTATTCCCAATGTGTATAGGTGTTTGGGTGAATATCTCAAGAAGGGCCTGACTAACACGGTTTGGTTCGGAGAAAGAAACCAGAGATGAAAGTGAGCATTGAGATTTGTTGGTGCAAAATGATGTATGAATTAAAAAGGAGCACAGACCTAATCTTGAGCTCACACATGAGGGGAGATTGTTAAGATATATGTGTGAGTTATGTTAAAAAAAAGTCGCAAATTGGAGAATTGATGTGGTGCAAAATAGTTAATATATCTATCTTAGTTGACTCCTAATTCATTGGTTTAACCTTTTGAGTAAAGGTAAATCTAACTGAATATATTGATAGATTCGGATTTAAAATCCGTTTTGGTGATCTTTCTTGATGAAGGTATCAGGCTATTGATGTAAGAGACAACAGGCGTGTCCATGGCTCAAGGAGTTAATTTGGACCGATGAATGCCCATGGGAAGCGGACGTGGTCACAAATTGGGTCAGTGGGGACCAGACATTGACCCGATATGAACCTCATAGCCATGCCACCTCAACGGTTGGCCATCGTCGATGTCAATTATCTAGACATCCAACTTGGGTATCCAGAAATCGAGGAGAAGCATAGCATCGCTTTCGGACGTACTTTAAAGAGATGTTAAAAGAGTGAATTTTTTTTTTGTCTATTTGTGCTCTTGGACGTCGCTATCCTCTCGAGAGAATTGCAGATTGTAGACGCGAGATGCGCTACTAGAGTTGCGGGGGCGGGCTTATTAAGATATTGTACTGAATATTCATGACCCGATTCAAAGATTCTATAATCATTTGTGTAGTTACCGTAGCAACATCCAATTAGGGCAATCAATATCAATTGAAAGGCCAAGCGAGTCCCCTGCCGCCGCCGGTCACCTCTCACAGAGTGAAGAGGGGACAGAAGTACAAATTTATGTACGTTTAATTCTGGAATTGGTTGCGTATACGGTGTCGAGCAAATTTCCCACTAAGTGGTTTCGGTGGAAGCCCAAAAGGGCTGCCCAACATAGAACGTTATTTTTTTATTATTTGGAGCCCTACACGGTCGTTTTCATCTCAGGTTACTATAATTCTCTAATAAAATTTAATTACTTGAAAAAAAATACATTGGCTTGTGCATTATGCAACCCTAACGTGTGCAAGTCCTGATCTCGAGAGACATCAAAAGTCAATCACTATGACATGTTAATATGTCCTAGTGTCGACTCTCAGCAGAGATAAGTGAAACTCTTATTTTTTCCACGGGGGTTATACATTGTTATTTTTATTTCTCGAAGCCATCAAAGTTGGTCATTTAATTTTTGAGGGCAAGTGCATTGAAAGTTTTAAAATTTATCACGAAAGTATAATGGAGTTCTAAAATTTTTAAAAAAGCAATCGAGTTATAAAACTAGTCACAAAAGTACAATCGAGTCATAAATTTTCAAAAAATATAATCAACAGAAGAACTTGACTTGACCAATTTGAGAAGTTTTACAATTTGTTTGCACTTTTTAAAAGTTTTAGGACTCAAATGCATTTTCATGACGAGTTTTAGGACTTCCAATGCATTTATCCTTATTTCTTTCATAGTCAATGACCTCAATTTGCTTGTACGATTTAACATGAACTTTTATTCCAATGCAATTGGAAAATTTATAGGTGGAGTTTATCTTGATAATAGATCAGAAATTGGATAAAAAGTAATTAGGGCTCAGGAAATTGGATGAATATGAAAATTATTAGATCGTCGTACCCTAAAATATACGGTCAGCACACAAAAACTTTGAAATCAATTGCATATAAAAGTTACGTTATTGAGTTTCGTCTCGTGTGCATTGGGAGTGCACTTGATATGTGTAAAAACTTGCAAGAGACAAAAGATATTAAGAGCTGTCATCCAAGAGGGTTAAGGTTATGAGAAAACTTATTTCTTGTGATTGATCCTCATTGGGTTCAGGTTTAATCTATGATTGAAAACACTTATTAGTGTGAGTGTGATTGAACATTTATAATATCATCTTTGTTGATCATAGTACAATCATCTCGTTGATCTCTCCTCGTGAAGTAGGTGCACCGCCGAATCACATAATTCTGATGTATTTGTTAGAGAAAATAAAGAACACATGCTGAAGTAAGCAAACATGTTCAGGATAAAATGAATCACGGAAGCTTAATGATTGTTCCATATAGACAGGAACAACGAGATTGCCGTGTAGGAAGTCGTTCTTGACATCCAATTAGAAAATCTCCCAATTCTATATAGCAGCAACATATAGGACTAAGTGCATTGTGGTTATTTGACTACTGGACTAAAAGTTTCTAGGAAGTCAATGCCCTCCTCCTAATGAAACCCCTTTGCAGCAAGCGAAGCTTTCAATTGCTCAAGAAAACCACATGCACATAGCTTTGCCTTGTACACCCAATTAGATCCAAACATGTTCATCGAGAAATGATGGGGAACAAGATCCCATGTTTTGTTGATTGCAAGAGCATTCAACTCCTCAAGCATAATGGTTGTCCAACCAAGGTGTTTTAAGGCTGAATGGTACAATGTGTAGCTTGGGAGGGATAGATGATGCTGCTATATTGTCATATTTGTGGTTTGGCATCAAGATTTGGCCTTTGAACGTGTAACCATGGGATGCACTAAGGATGTGGAAGCTTCAAATTGAGACTGCACTAAAGACTCATTCTCCACCGGTTGTGGCACATATTAGAGAGAGTAGCAGATGAAGATTTTGAGTTTGGTTTTATCTTAGCAAACAGACGTGCACGTTCGCTTGCAGAGTAAGATATGTTGGTGAATGACCATTTTGACCAACTTCTGAACTAGGGTGGGGCATAGTCCAACAATCACCAGACACTTTTATTTGTGATGGACTTAAAGTTGAATCCATTTGCAATAGCCACCCCTCAGTCATAATAGTCACCTGAGAAGAAGAGGCAAAAGAAAAATAATGCTCATAAAAAATAACATGTTGAGAGCCAAACATTCAGAGTAATGAATAATCAGGATCCTTCTTGAATAAATATGAGTGTGGACTTTGGTTGCCTAAAGCAATTGAAAGAAATCAATTTATCAAATAATTCATTGTTGTAAATGCTTCCACCCAATAGTTGAGTGGAGGTGACATGATTGTATAGATCAAAAGTGTATTACATACTCAGGGTTTTCACAATATGATCTACATGGAAATTAATAGGGTATGGGTTTCGAATTTACCATGATTAATGAAAACCCTGAGTATTGACAAGCTGCTCTAGGCATAATTTCAACAAGATGTGGAATTTATCACAAATAAGCATAACGAGAAAGATCAATTTTTTTTAACAAGAAAAGATTAGTTTGTCCTTGCGTGGCTCTGATACCATAAAAAAAACACAAAGAATTGATCGGATGGAGCCTTACTTTTCATTGATATGTTGTACAATATAAATAGAGATATTATCACCTATAATTATGGTAGAAGTTAAAGATAAAAGATAACAATTTGATCTACATGAAAATTGAATAAAAATAACAAATCAAAAAAGATCTCGTGGATAATATGCTTGATGTGTTATCTTCATGCTAATTTGTTGAAGATTCTGCACTGCAACCATTCTGATTTTTTGCCTTTTGATTTGTTACTTCAATATTTGTGGTTTATTTATGCCATTCATGTCTTACTCAAATCGTTTCGTGTGTTCATGCTTCCGCGTTAGTCATAACACTCAGGTTTCTCGACTGGATATTCAATCGGAGAGACTAAATGAGTACAATAATTGGATGACTAAAACCATTAACTGAATGTAACCAGTCGTCACATTTCTCAGTGGATCCTTCACCAAATTATGAATAAATATCAATACCTACCACTTCATACCCCCTTTTTCACAGGCATGTTTAGTCTCAATGACTCGGAGAAACGGTGGTACGGTGGTCCAACATAAGTGCAAATCAACATCAGCAAATATCAAGAGATCAGTTCCGCATGGAAACCTAACTTCACCAACACAAGTCCCTGATCATTCTCTCTTTAATAATTTTTTGTGTAGATTAGACACCACACACAGATATATACACACACACATAACAGTTTTATTTGCGCAGGACACATTATTTGACCACCGAACCTGAAAAACCATATAAATCATTCTTTTGTAAAAGAAAACGAGTGCTTATGAAAAGGAAAAGAGCCTATCATTTGATCCACCTTTTCTTTTGACTTTTGGTTTCATAGCTCCTCCAAAGCCTACCATGAGTTTCACATTTTTTTTTCAGTACTCTCTCTCTCTCTCTCGTTCACATATAAGTATAAATTAGAGAAAATGACACAAATAGTCCCTGAACTTTGGCCTGATATATAATTTGATTCTTAAACTTTTAATTTGTTCAATATAATCCATGAACTTTAACCTAATATTCAATGTGATCCCTGAACTTTTAATTTGTTCAATGTGATCCTTGAACTTTTTGTACATCTTGAATTTAGTCCCTGGACTTTTAGTACATTAAATATTTTCATATATTTCAGGGACTAAATTGAACATGTATTAAAAGTCCAAGGACCACATTGAATATTAGGTTAAAGTTCATGGACTATATTAAACAAATAAAAAGTTTAAGGACCAAATGGCCAAAATTCAGATATTGTTTATGTCATTTTCTCTATAAATTACAATTCTTGGATGATTGCGGAATAGTTGATAGTGGTCTCTCCTAGAAGCTCTCTATTGCCATTAGCTTTAAATTCGTGCAGTTTCTAATTAGGAAAAATACAAAAATCATACAATCACTTTTGACACAGGGACCAACTGTATGTCTACATTTTCATGCAAGTGCCGGACCACACATTGAAAATACCAAACCGCCTCTCCTTGCAAACTTATTTTAGCATCTTCCTTAGGATGTGGGTGATTTGTTTTCGGTTGGTTTTGAGAGTTTTGGGTGGATGTGAGAATTTAGGATTTGGGAATGGACATTTTTCTTGTATTTTCCCCTTATTCCGCAATTTGGTAAACCTGCCTGTTGTTGCAGGAAGCAAGTTAATGATTCGCACTGGCATTTTGATTGCTAAATATATAAAGCAATCATATATATAGCTTAGCAGTAATCTATAACTAATATTGTGAATGTCTTCATTTTTTTAGCTAAATTTTCTGTATAATGTTTTCTTGGTTAAGTTACATTTAGAAGAAATTTTTTGACACGACTTATGGAACGAAAATATAAAACTAATCTCTTACGAATTGATTAAGATGCCACCGTTATTTGTGTGAGCTAAAAAAAGATTGACCAAAACAGGTCGTGCTATAATGAATCTAATTACTAAGATTAAAGTAATCAAGTCCATGCGGAGTACAAACATTAATTGACAAATGAAAATTGAAAAGGAAAAGGAAAAGGAAATTTTGACGAAGTAAATAAATGAGCTATGGGAAAAATGAGGAACCGAACGTTCTCTAAATAAGTTATTCAAGAAATAAAATTCACATAATAATCACGTAAAATAATAATAAAAGAAATAGAGAAAATATCACAAAAATCCTAAGTAATGCTTATTATAACACAAATATCCCAAATATTTTTTTGTCACCAAAAATCCAAATTTGTACCGATGTGACATATATACCCTCCGTCACAATTTCGTCCAAAATCACATGTGGATTTGCATGGCATTATATATATTTTAAATAAGTGGCACTAATGTGACGCCACACGAGTGTCATATCAGAAAAAAATTAAAAAGAAAAGAAAAAATTGAAAAAGCTAGAGAAATAGAAATTTGAATCAAAGAGAGAGAGAGATTGCAAATGGTCAAGGGTGTTGAAAGGGTATCACCTCTGACTTCGCTGGCAGGCCGTCAACTCCCGTAGACCATTGGCAAGGGTCAATCGACAATCACGAGAATCTAGGCCTCTTCACACCCTTCAAGCTCGACATCAGGCGAAGATTGTGCCATTTGGAATTTTTTATGTTTGGTATTAATATTTAGGATATAAAGTTAAGGTATTATTTAACTTTGAATTTCAGATGGCATGTACTTGAAGGACGATTTTCCGCGATCGTAATTGCCCAACGCATTGGAATTAATTTGATATATGTTAATGTGTATGTTGATGCTGTAGCGTGACGATAATCAATTTATCTCCATATAAGTTGTAGATGGGGACTAATATACTTTGAATTTCATATTTGACGATTTTCAAGTTTAAATTTACAGAAATGAAATTTCCCTAGCATCCGGAATTTCTCACCAATAATATTAGTGGAGTTAAGATATTTTTTGGATTTATCAATGTTTACAACGGACACTGATTTTCTTATTTGCATATTAATTTAATAAATATTTCAGTAACTTGATGAAATATCTACTTTAAAAACCCTATAGTTGAGCCGTTGGTCATTCTTTAATTTGTGCACACATCTTTTCATTTTTCCCCTAGTGTTTTAAGCTCTCTTAATTTGAGACATTAAACTTCGCTTAATACTCAACAAAAAAAACTTAGTTTAATGATGATGTCATGTAGTACATCACTTATTTTAACCTTAGTCAATTAATACTATTGATGACTCATTCATTTACTCGGTTGAAGGAGAAGAAGCTCTCTCTCAAATATCTTCTTTAGCTACTCTTATTAGGCCACTTATAATGCCACGTGTATACTTTGATTTGGAGCAACATTCCCCTCTTTACACCTAAGGCTTTTAGCCGAAAGCCATAATTACTTTTAACCTTGGTGATCTACTTTTATCTCTTAGTTCATTACCCTTGGCCGTATATATGGATATAACCATGTGATCATGCCACTTGCCACTTTCTAATTGAACACAACTTTCCCCCTAGCCGTTTTAACTTCAAGTCATCATCTTTTTAACCTTGGTTAATTATTTATCTCTCTTGATAACTCTTGAGTATTCTTCTAAGTTCATTTGTCCTGGCTGTATAATTGGATCTTCGGAAGTCTTCAAGCTTTAAAGTGTGTGTCCCTACTTCACTAACTCCCAATTTCCAACTTTCCTCTTCGATCTTCGTTTTCAAATCTTGCGGAAAAAAAAAAAGGCAAGGGCCCCACCTCCGTGTTGTTAAAGCTTCTATCTTAATTTTTCAAGTGTCGACAAGAGAAATTTTTGGAATTGCATATCTTTCTACAATGTGTTTTGTCGTTTCAAAGACAAGCATTGTTGATTTTCTGTTTTGTTTATTTTGTTTTGTTTTGTTTGAAGGTAACTAGAGTTTTGAGTTGTCAATTCAAGGTAAATGAAAACTCTAGGGATTAAGTTGGATTGATCTGCTAGATACTTTTCACTTGTTGTTTATTGTTTGTTAATTTTAGTTTTAGTTGAATTGATGGTGTGTAGTGAGATATTATGGTAATGTGATTTATTTTGATGAGTTCTTATACGCCTAAAAGGTGTATGGTTGATTCCTGTAAGATGTGATAATATGTTGGAAGTAAAAAAAATGTGAAAATCACGATACCGGGCTTGAAAGTGTTATCTTCATAAATCGTGACCCATCAACCACTTATATTCACTTTATATATACCAACTGTTACTTATATTCACCTTATATTTACCGGCCGTTACTTATATTCACTTTATACTCACTGGTCGCTACCTATATTCACCTTGTATTCACCAATCGTTATTTATATTCTTATTATACTCACCAGTCGCTGCTCATATCCACTTGCTGAGTATACACACTTGTCGAGTATGCCCAATTGTCAATTTTCGGAATATGCTATTATTGCTTGCACGGGTAATGAAAAGAGGTAAGCTTGTCATTATTATTACTCACATATCCAACCATAAAAATGGGCAAGGTAATGATATGGATGTAAAGATGTGGTGTACTAGGCATCGATTATTGAAATGAGTGTTGATTTCCGTTGTTGATGCAAGGAAGATCTTATGATTACAATGCTAACATATGCACTATTGCTATGTGATTAAATAAGGGAAGTGACATATAAATATATATATTTCCGTCGCCCACAAATGAATGGTGATGATGCTCCGTGTGTCAAGATACCTCGGAAGTCGAGATGCCCCATGTGTCAAGATGCCCTAGGAGTTTTTAGGAGGAGGAGAAGTAAAGAATATAATACATGTATATGTGCATATATAAATACATATGGGCACAAATGTCCATTAATGGACTAATGGGTGTAAGCGTATCTCATAATCATTTGCATTTGACTGAATAATCGTATGCAACGCTATTATTGGTTTCTATCAATGTATCGTGATTAAAAAGATAATACATTTACTACTGCACTCATTATACATGGTTACTTTGTATTGCATTAAACTCACGCTGTTTTGTACTAGGTTGAGCAGTAAAGTGATCTCCTACCTTAGACTTAGAGATTTCATTTACTAGGTTACTGCTCACTCCTTTATTTTTTTCAGATATGTAAGATGGATCACCCACCGCCATTGCTCTTTGGAGCTCCTGTGCATTTTCATTGTGTATTTGAAAATGTGCTTATACTTGGGTTAGCAGTATTATATACTAAGTGTAGTTTCACTATATGGGTCGATGTGAGGTTTATAGAATAGACTCCCCATTGATTTGTTACTTGGTATATGAATATAGACGGTGAGTTGGTGGGACTATTGAGGTACTTCGATGGTAATGGCAACGAGTCGATGGGTGAGGATGTTGTAACCTGTAAGGGATAGCTTGACTTTTGTACAAGCAAACTTTTGGGTGTAGTTTATAGTGTTGGTGATAGGTGACCTTGACATTTCCCAAAACCAATGTACTTTATGTTTGCTTGGATGTTGTATAATAATAATATCCATTGACGCTTGTGTAAAGAGGCATATGTAAATTGGCATAATTCCCTAAAAAAACCCCAACTTTAGGTCAAGTCCCAAATCTACCTCGAACTTATTTTTATCTCAGAAAAACTCCAAACTTTAGGTCCAGTCCCAAATCTGCCCCGAACTTTTTTTTGTCTAAGAAAAAACCTTAAACTTTAAATCAAGTCTCAAATATGCCCTAAATTTTCTTTTGTGTAAAAAAAATCACCAAAATTCAATTTATTTTCAAAAAACACCCCCGTGATCCAGTCCTAACTTGACGTGACACTACCATGTCGATAACAAATTCATATCAACAGAGTAATAGGGCTTTTTTTAAACAAAGAAAAGTTTGAGGAAAATTTGGATTGAACCTAAAAATTGGGGTTTTTTAAAATTAAAAAATATTTTTTGGGGTGAATTTGTTATTGTCCCTAGCTTTCATATCCTAGAATTTTTATATTTTGGAGAATTTTCAACAATTTTTATTAGATTAAATTTGTTATCGAAGTGAAAATGCGATGTTGGTATGTACCTATCGCCCCATTACTTTGCTGATGTAAATTTGTTATCAACGAGGAAGTGTCACATCAAGTTGGAACCGGATCACGAGGGTATATTTTTTAAAATAAATTGAAATTTGCTGTTTTTTTTTACACAAAACATATTTCATGGCAGATTTAAGACTGAACTTAAAGTTTGAGATTTTTTCTGAGACAAAAAGAAGTCCGAGACAGATTAGGGACAGGACCTAAATTTTGGAATTTTTTCTAGACGAAAAAAAGTTTGGGGCAGATTTGGAACTTGACATAAAGTTGAGGGGTTTTTTAGGGAATTCACCCTATGTAAATTATTTTAACTTGTGCGATTTTTCGTAGGAGATGTTGCAAATGTTTATTGTGCTTCTGTGTGCTAATAACAAATATGAATTACAATCGGAAAAGATACGTGTTACGCTTGACGTTTTGGAGCGTCACAGCTTGATTGCAAGGGAGCTTAAGCCCAAATTTTGGGTCGAGGATTGAACTTGCAGTTCCCAAGCCAAAAACCAAAAAAATATTGAAGAACAAAATTAGTTGGCAAAATCCCAAAGTATGACAAATGAACAAAGGGAAAAACTCACGAATTGTGGATGAAGATCGAAAGCACGAGAGATTCACTGTCCTCGCTTCCTATGGAGGCCCTCGCAACTGTCACTAACAGTCGCAGGGCTAGCTTTGGCCAAATTGAGTTGTGGCGGCTATGGCCGCAATTGAGCTCTAATGGAGAGCTCATGCGGCCACCACAACCTTTGCGAGCTCGAGATGACCGCGTAGGGCCTTGGGGATCGCTCGCTAAGGCTCTCGTGACCACAATCTTCGAGCTCGCATTGCCAGGAGGTGCAACCGAGCTCGCCACTGATGGAGACCAAGGTGCAATGAGAGCATCTATGGGCTTTAGCAACCGGTTCGGGCTACAACTACAAATTGCTATGGGAGTGGCTTGGTCGACCCTGTTGAAATAGTTTGTTATCATGAAAGATGTGACTCTTGGTTATGAAAAGATATGACTTTTGGATATATAAAGAAGTAACTGTTGACATGAAAAATGGTGATGGTTCATCATGAAAAGTGGTGATGATGAGGATAAAGTACCTATTTTCAAGAGATGTGTTGATTGATTGTCTATAAATAGCACCAAATCATACATTGTTCAACACAACTGTTCAAAACAACTTCTTCTTCCCTTTTCATATACACAACTTTAACAACAAATTCAAGGTAAAATTACAATAGAGAAACTGAGTAATTGTTGAACTCATTTCTCTATGGCTTTGATTATATCCTAGAGGTGTATTTATTTTAGACTAGTTAGCAACAATAGTAGGGGCAAATAATATCTTAAGAAGAGTGGTTATTATCATGCATCAAAGCATCAAAGATTTATAATCACTGCTCTATCTTCATTAGCTAAAAATTTTTTCCAACAAAACCGTATGAGGAGAGAAAAAGGGCAGGCGGAGGATTTTGGGGTCGTCGGCGGTCGGTGTTGTCATGTCCTCCATAGCTCACTGCTAATCCTTGTCTTTGCTTTAGCCGTTTTCGTATTCAATGATGTTGTCAATCGTTGAGATAGTGTTCATGGAGGAAAAAGATGAACGAGGAGCTTGGCATAAGGAAAGAGAAAAAGTGAAAAAGAAAAATTAGGTGATTTTTCTATCACTTAAGCCATGTTAGCACCATGTCGAAGTTGAGTCGGATCCATTTGCCTCTGTTATCCACGTAGGATTTTTAATAGTGCTTTTGGATGGAATTGAGATAGAGGGTATAAATGTATCACAGATATAAATTTAGGCTTTTTGGTGTCAAAAAAATTGAGATATGCATGTTACAATTGACATAGTATTTTTTTCGAAAAGAAAGATAAAGAAAGAAACAAATTAAAGAGAGGGAAAATGCTCCACTAAAATGGTGATAACTGTCACGCCATGGAAACAACAAATTACGTTATTTTATGTATTTTAAAGCATAATGGCACTCTCTTTTGGTGCATTGGACTTCACTCTCTTTGATAAGTCTATGGCACTTCCACCTTTTTTTTCTTTTTTTGATAAGTCTATGGCACTTCCAAGTTCATGCACCACGATGATCGCCTCTTTGACGGTATAACTTAGACCTCAGAATGTGATTGTAAGATATTCACGCGACTAAGCAAAAAAGCTAAAAACAAAAGAAGAGCCCCGATCGGAAGATCCTTGGAGCAGAAAGCAATACCCTAAGTCATCATTATGTTCCATTGCCCCAGCTAGAATCGACCCTTTCTTGACTACGAGGGACCATGATACACCGGCGGGACCCGTTATGCGACTGGACGAATCGGCGGACTTGAAGTCAACTATGTCCGATTGAGCTCAAATTTAGTCGGCTGAAGCGAACCGGCGGGCTTGAAGTCAACCCGTTAGCGATTCGAGATCGTTTAAATGGATTTTTCTATTTTTTTAGTATTTTTTTGGGGGTTAATTTAATAATTGGCAGTTTCTTAATTTACGTTTTGATGATTACGTTTCCTAATAGGGTTAGGTTTGGGTCTATATAAGCTTGTTTTAGGATTTCCTTTCATCAGACTTTGAATATTTTTTGATTTGATAATCATATTTGGAGGACGAATTATTCTTCTATCGAACTTTCTTATTCAGTCAAATTTTCTATCGCGTTTCGGCATCAGACCACTCAAACTTGAGAGATACCTCATTGCTAAACTGGGTAGCAAAGATATAAATAATAATTATGATAAGTGATCACATTATGAAATCGTTGCATTTCAATTCATAAGAATTGAGCTTATATAGTGTGATTAGTTAAATGACACATATGTTTGTTCCTCAACGTGCCCTAAAACATAGGCTAACCAGAGTTTAGTCATGAAGTTGAAAGTGAAGGGCATGGTGATGAGTTGTTGTGCTAATTTTCGTTCAAACCGACTAACTACTATCGTACACTTAGATTATAAGTCATTAGCACATAATAAGATATAAATAAGTGGTAAAGATGCTTGGTTGGCGAGAAATTTGGGAAAACGACCTGATTTTCATGAGTGATTAGTGATTTCCTAAAAGGAAGGAAAGTATGTTTTCAGAAACAAGCATTATATATGGACCAAGCATTAGTTGGTTCAACTTTTTTTGAATTATATATGGAGCAAGTATTAGTTGGTTCAACTCTTTTTTTTTTTTTCCATCATTGGTAATTACCATTGGACACATAATTGGCTCTTCCAATCGATTAGTTTCGTAGTAATCAAGAATTTCTCACGAACAAAATTGATCCTCGAGTTGACTTTTCTTCTTCATACCCACCATTTGCTATTCGTGCGTACCCACGTTCATTGGCAGGCCACTGAAATATGTCGGAGCCGCTCGGGTGCTTGCACTTATTCTTATATTAATTAATGGAGGGGTTAATGATAAACATATTAATTCTCTTCATGATGAATAATCATTAACATCTTGAAATTTCTCAGGAAAAGCATAAAAAAAGTTCTAATCCTATTACACTTATACCAATTCAGCTCTAAATCCTTCAATTATACCAATTGAGTCATAAACATTTTTACGATTTGCCAATGTAGCAAGAAAAGTACCAAAAAAGTCATAAACATATTACATTTGTGCCAATTCAATCATAAATCTTTCAATTGGACCAATTTACTCATAAATATTTTCATATTTGTACTAATTCATTCTACCCAGCCAATTTAAGTCATAAATTGCTTACGTTAATGCTGTTCGTCCTACGTGGCACGGCCGGCACTAACGTGAATAATGTTTTATAATTTTTCAATAATTTTTATTACTTTTTAAAAAGATTTCCCTAATTTCTTTTTTTCTTCTTTTTTCCGTTTTTTGCATTTCTTTTCCTTTGGCCTGTGGACGATACTCGACCATGGCCAGCGACCGGCCATAGGTGAGGGCCGGTGAGGGTGTCGTGGCCCTCACCAAAGGCTACGAAGGTGACCCTCGCCTAGGCCTCAAAGGTCGAGCCCTCATCACCTATCGCCTATGGCTAGTCACTAGCCATGGCCGAGTACCAACCACAAGATAAAGGCAAAGAAAAGGAAAAAAAAGGTAAAGAAAAAAAATTATAAAAAATCTAAAAATTATAAAATAATTATTTACGTCAATGCAGGTCGTGCCACGTAGAACGGCCGACATCCAAGTTAGTAATTTCTGGCTTAAATTGGCCGGATGGACTCAATTATTACTAGTGTGAAAAGATTTGACACTAAATTGATCCGATTGAAAAGTTTAGGACTGAATTGATACTAATGTAATAGGTTTGGGACTTTTTTAGTACTTTTCCCCAATGTAGTCCATCTAACCAATTTTGGTTGAAAATTGCATACATGGATGCTATCCATCCTATGTAGCATAACTGGTGCTGATACAAATAAAATTTACAATTTTTCATATTTTTTAATGAATTATTTATTCTTTTCTCTTCTTTTTTCTTTCTTTTATTTGTTTTTTTACAACTCTAGACCTGCAAGGTCGCCAACCACATGCAAGGGGGTCAAAGCAATGGCATACGGCCCTCGACCCTTGCCAACCACAGGCAAGGGCCTCCACATCCTCGCCAAGATCCAGGCGAGGGTGTCAGGCCCTCTCCCAAATCCAAGCAAGGGCCATGACCATCAACTGTTGGCCAGTGAGGACGTCGCAACCCTTGCTTGGATTTAGTCGAGAGCTTGACGTCAGTGGCTGGCAATGGGCAAAGGCCTTCGTCTAGACCTCAATGGCCCACAGTTGGGGAAAAAAAAAGAAAGGAAAGAAAAGAAGAAAAAAAAGTAATAAAAATTGAGAAAATTTTCAAAATTTATTCATATTAGCGCTGGCCATGCCATGTAGGATGGTTGACATTCATGTCAACGATTTTCGGCCAATTTTGACTAGATGGATGGCAAATCGCCGAAAGATTGATGACTCAATTGATATAATTGAAATATTAAGGATTGAATTAGACAAGTATAATAGGGTTAAAACTTTTTTTGTACTTTTCTCCAATTTCTCAGAAGAGTTCCATATAGAATTGGCCTCTTATATTTCACAATATACCTTCCCATTCCATTATTCAGTGGAGGAGTTCATAAAATGGGTTGGATACAAAGTTTGTCATAATTCGAGAAGGTCATTATGGAGCCACTTCAACACGTAGCATATTAAGCAAAGACAAAGCTACTCCATTTCAGAATCGCACATCATTCGTGACCACTACAGTTAAATGCTAATCTAGAAACTAAATCAAGTTGGAATTTGATGTTGAAATTTCTCTTCCAAAACTGGAGGAATAAGGGTGCATTTTGATAATCATTCTGTTCCCGGAAATAATTTCTGCTCATAAATTATTTTTTTATTCTATTCTCAAAAATAATTTCTAAGCATTTGAAGACATTTGATAACAGCCAGCCCAAAATATCCATTCCCAGAATAGAAAAAGAATAGAAATATATTTAGTAACTACACAAAATTTCTTTTTATTAATAATATTTTAAAAATTTTTAACACTTCTTTCTTTTTTTTTCTTTTCTTTTTTTCTTCTTCTCCTTTTTGGCCGTGGCTAGGCCATCGGCTATGGCCGATTGGCCAGTGAGGGCATCGAGGCCCTTGCCGGCCACAAGCGAGGGTGAGGGCTGGACCCTCACGGCCTAGGTAAGGGCGGCCCTTGCCAACCTTTTCCAGCCCTTGCCGGGGAGGGCGAGGGCCGTCATCAAGGCTCGCGGCCTGGGTGAGGGACGCCCTCCCCGCTGCCCTTGCCAGATCCGGCAAGGGTGGCCCTTACCCAGGTTGCGAGGGTCCAGCCCTTGCCCTCGCTTGTGGCCGGTTGCCGGCCATAGGCCAAGAAAGAAGAAGAACCGGCCAAAGGTAGGAAGGAAAGAAGAAAAAGAAAACAAAATTTTCTATTTCTGATTCTTGTTTCCAAGAATAAAAAAGCAACTTTTTCTTTATTCTTAATTCTTTTCCAAAACTGATTTTAGGAACAGATTTCTGCCCGCCAATAAAAAAGTTTACCAAACTGATTTCTATTTTTTTTTTGTTCTTAAGAATAAAATAGTAGAATCAATCACTGTTTGGTAAGTTACCAAACGCATCCCAAACAACCAACCGAAGAGGAAAAACCCTGGGAGTTCGGTTGGTCCTGGAATTGATTTTGCAGGTCCAACATCTTTGAAAATGTGCTGGTGTCTAGTTGCGTCTTCCACTTGAGGGTCCAACATTGTCCTTATTGTCTTGCCTGTGAGGCTTTGATTGGCGAGAGCACGTGGCATTGGACCATTTTGATCGACTGAACTTTCGTCCTTGTGAACGATAAGTTCATGAATTTTCCTTGCTTGCGATAGACATAAAGAGGAAAGGCAATAGGGAAAAGAAACGCTCTTGCTCGTAAGCACACGGGTCACAAACTGGCATAAGATCCACCGAGATTCCATTCATCCCACATGCCCATGACACATCTTAGATTTCTGCAGAATGAATGCGTTCCATAATGTTTTCGTTCGAGAGAAAACCTGTGTGTAGTGTTATTTTTCGAGGGTCGTTTGATGTCTACGTTCTTGTGATTAATGTGTCAAAAAGAATCGTTAACCTTTTGTCCATGTCTAAACGTTCGTCCAAAGTATCTAACCTTAAGTAGGCCAGAAAACTCTGTGCGGTCGACATCTCAAACTATTAAGGGACAGGTTCGTTATAATATGATAGTAAACACGTACTTCAGTAGTTCCTCATTCATCTCTTGCATGTAATTTGAATTTTTACATGAGTATCATCACATTCAATAGGCCACTAACTGGTAGGAATGTCACAACGAGTAAGAACAAGAATGAGTGTTGAGATTTGAATTTTATTTGAAAAACTGAAAAGCTCCAACTTTTTCAAAATAAAGAGGCCAATAAAATGTTAGGAGCTAGTGAGCAATGGTTCCGATTCAACCCGGATATCAGACCGAGCTGGCCTCAACCGATCAGTTCAAGGCCTGCTCTTGGGTGAACCGGTTGGGTTCCCAGCTCAACAAAACCTAGGACGAACTTAGGACCGGTTCAGTTCTTGGTCCGGAGGTTGAAAACACCAGTTCAACCAGTCCTTTCCCGAGTTCAAGTAGTCCCATTCTGGGATTAAACCAGTTCTAAAGTGATTTTGAAGTCTCAAAATTTGAACCATGCTCTTCAACATGAAGGAAAAAAAACAAAACGACTTGACCAATGAATGCTCTGTAGTGAACTAGTGCAGCTTTTATGTTTTGTTATCAAAATTTGGGTTTGTACCAAAACACAAAATTGACTGGGTTGTCGGTAAAACCGGAATCAAAACCAGCCGATTCAGGAGACAACAGTTCCAGAGCTAACGGATTCAATTCCTGGTTTCAAAAAGACTAGAACCAGGTTCACAGAGTCAATCCTCAATTCTAAATTGGGAACCAACTCACTCTAGAATCGATAGCCCATTGTATTTGGGGAATATTCGCTTCCAAGGCTCAAACAAAGTAAGAGCCTCAAATCTATGTCAAGATTTTTCTTACCCCCTGTAGATTGCCCAAGCAATGATTGTCCTGAGACCATGTGCAGTTGCCCATTACCGAATTGATTTTTTCTATAGAGTCGGATCCCACCTGTGTTAAGATAACTCCTCTCTTGGTCTAGGAGATATAGGGAACGGAAGAGTAGTGTGAGAGAGAGGAGACAATGACGAGATAGTCAGCTTCTTTCTTCCTAACCCACGTGTGCGACTGAAAGGAGGCCATTCCTGCTATGATATTAAGCATCCAGGCCAAAATCCTATGGTCGAGAATCACCAAGCAGTTGCCCACTTCTACCTAACGGCAGATCCTCATCTTAAGGTGAAAATATAAAAAAGTTTGTGAGAGTTTTGAAAAGATAGTCTGTTCCCTTAACCCATTTTTGGCTTTTTTTGGAACATGGGAAGCACTCCAGCTATCTTGTCGCAAGGATTTCGAAGCAAAAAAGCATCCCCACTAAATCAAGATTTTAGTGCAGTTGCCTAGCACCCTCCGCACATCTGACTTTATTTGGTCTTTTAAGTCCCATGTGTAATGCCGACTGAGATCACGAGATTTCGACACTGTCAGAAAAGTAAAACAAAGACAAAAGCAAAGCAAGCTCTCAATTTCAAGCAAAAATTACCTTTCTGTAGAGGGAGAGACCAAATCGATTGGAGGATTCCCCCTAACCCACTAGCACGAGACCGACAAAGGGATTTCTCAACTTAGGTCCTATTTAATAATGTGCCAACGTAATTAGTGAACTAGAGATCCCCAATATTGGCACACATCTAAAGACAAGAGGACTCTAATTATAGGGTCTATTGTTCATGGGAAGGTGGGGGATTCGCATTTCTTTGAACAAAGAAACCTAAGATTAGCCATGATGGTCACAATGTCTGCCCAATGTTACCCTCTTTTGGGATGCTGTCGGGTCCATCCATGTGCTGTAAAACCAGCGAGAGCATTGGACTGAACTTGGGTGCAATCATTGGTGTAGTTGTAAATAGGGAAAATCACACAAATGATAATGTATTTTGACTAGATGTGATCCCTAAACTTTTAGTTAGTTTAATGTAGTCCCTGAACTTTTTGTACATTTTCAATTTAATCCATAGACTATATGAAAATTTTCAATATTATTTCTGATTTTGAAATAATGAAAAGATTACATTGAATATTCTTATATAGTTCAGGGACTATATTAAACATGTACCAAAAGTTCATATATTATATTGAATAAATTAAAAGTTTGGGGACCGTATTAAATATTAGACTAAAGTTTAGGAACTATATTGAACAAATTAAAAGTTAAGTAACCACATTGCACATTGGGCTTCAAGAACTATTTGTATCATTATTCCTCATAAATAAGCACTTGCTCAATTTTTGTACATGTTTTCTTATGGCTCAAATGCATCAAAGATGGGCGTGAAAGCAAGAAACTAGTAAAACTTACCCTCGAGAATCATGCAGTGTAAATGGAAGATCACAACACATTGAGGGAATACAGATCCAAACGTAAATAGGGATTGGAGCAATCAATCTCTATCTTTACATATAATGAGTCAATCTCTATCTTTACATATAATGAGCGTAGAACGCGAACATTAAATAGAGATTGGAATGCAGATCCAAACCTTTGGAATAGAGATCCAAATGTAAATAGGGATTGATTGTATGTAAAGGTAGAGATCCATATTTACGCTTGGAATACATATCCAAATGTAAATAGGGATTGGAGCAATCAATCTCTATCTTTACATATAATGAGGGTAGCACGCGAGCGTTGACAAGTACTAAACGAACCTGATCCAAAAATCGATTCCCAGATTATTTGTGGATGGCAATTCACTGGTTATAACACGTTATCGCCGCCGTCATTGTCGTCTTCGATGCAACTGAGCTCAACATGACCGCCATGGTCCAGTAATTGGCAGACCGATACGTGAACGTAATCAAATGCCATCTTTTTTTTCATACACTGCCGCTCAACCTTCCTATTCCTTATGTAGGGGACAAATGCATGCAGCTAAGAACAGGGACCATTGACGATGCGAGATCTTGTGATTAGTGGTGATGCGGAATCGTGGAGAATCCATGCATCCTAGAAAGATTAGTTCACATCCCTCAGCACCGGAGATTCATGGGGGTCTTTGGTCCACCAATTATTGAGTTGCCCCGAGAAACACATTGACAATTTAAGGTGAAAGAGACGATGTGCGAGTGCATGTGGATAGTGGACGTGGCCATCAATTGGGTCAGTGTGGACCAGACATCCACCCCATGCCAAAGTGACAACGATCGGCCGTCGTGGACGTGATTTCGAGCCAAACTAGGCTGACATCCAACTTGGGTTCATCAATCGAAACGACGAAAACAGGGTGGACATTACACATTTTTTTCTCCAAAACATCCAAGAATCAAGTAGGTGCACCTCTATGCATCGCTTTCGAACTAAACCCGATTTGGATATGCCCTGGAGAGATATTAAATGAAGGTGGTCACTTTATTATACACAACATCGGCGGTCGTTTCATATTATTTAGTCAAATGTTGGTACGATCATTGTGAAGCCAAAAAAAAAAAAATCAAGAGAATGTAAGCTTATTTGGTGTGCTAGGATTCCATGTATGGCCGGCCCAATCCACCAGAAGCGTCTACCGTCTACGTGACTACGAGTTGGACTGAAACGTGAAACCCCAATTTAATCAAGGGCCCAAGAGAAACAACAATCACAAGTCTTTCCTGAAACAACACTCACCTATAAAGTATGGAACGATTATCGAACGTCACGCCATCGTCTGGAAACCGAGAGAGCTAGCACAAGCACACCCGTGTCTGCAGACGGCGGGAGTCCCGACCGGAGTGGAGCGAAGGACAGTAAGAGGGGGCATTTGCCCTTATATCACGTGCTTTTCGGCCGCGATCGGATACCGACATCTCAATTTGATTTTCACGCGCCATATCAATTGTGAAATTGGGGCAAACAAGCTTGGGCCTCAGGAAGCACTTCAAAAGAGAGCCCCAGGGGGAGGAAATCACGGAGCCATCATTTCTCAGCTTGCTTGTCTCCTAAACTTGGGCCAAATTAGGTGCCCGGCCCTCTACAACGCCCCCCCTCCGTTCGTGAAGCTTGAGGCCATCTCCGGCCCAAACAAAAGGGCTTGGGCCATCTGACAAAACCTTTTCCTTTCCACCTTTTCGTTCTTTCTTTTTGCCATGTTCGAAGAACGGCCCAAGGCCCCAAAAGTGAGGAGGGGGAAGGGAAAAGCTTTACCCAGAATAATTCTTGACAGATGTGAACATCAACATCACCCATGCTTAACCTACCCAAAAAAAAAAAAAAATCACCCGTGCTTATATATTTACTTAAACCGGTCAATCGAAAGGTTGATTGGAGAATCGATCGGAGGAAGTTTCCTCGACCAGCGATGGAGGAATCGACGATTTCAAGCATCGTACAGAAGAGCCGATTATCACTAGAAGCTAACCGCTCGCTAGCTTATACCAAGCGATCGCCTTACTCTAATCCTTTAAGTTTGCAACTCTTTTTCTACGCGCTCGAAACAATCGGCGATTATATCCGTATTCAAATTGAACAGATGTGCAATTTGCTTGCGACGCACGCTTCGGACTCGGGTCCCCCGATATCGCTTCCTTCCCCTCGGGGATCCAGTGGGGCCCACTCGAACCCTATCGGAGCGCGCGTTTTTTATTTTTCAGAGTTTTTTATTTTTTTTTGGGGGGGACCCAAAGGGGGATGAGATATTTCCTCCAAGGGGAAAGCTCGTTGAAACTGTTCCCGAGACGATTAGCGTACAAAATAGGAGTCCCGCGCGGCACGTGACGTCGCCGACCACAGCGGCGAAGCCGCCCCTCCTCCTCCTTCCTTCGTAGAAAATGCTCACGTGCGTGTCGTGCGCGCTCCATCTCATGTGCCACGTCCATATCCCGTCGGCCAATCCATTTGACCAGTTGGGGACAAGCGGCCAGGCCGCCTAGGGAATATGCCCAGCTTGCCCAGGAGGAAAAATTATTTTCGAGAAATCGTTATTTTCCGACTTCCCGATATTTAAATGACGGGAAAATCAATCGATTCGCAGAAAAGCACTGTTTAATGAGCCGAAACACGACGAGCTCAGATTTGGGGAAAACGGCTTCTCATTTTTTATCAGGAGAAAATCGCTCTCTTGAACGATGGAACAAATGGAGAATGATTTCCATTCGGCGAAATAAACCCGCCCTAAATATGGCTTTGAATGAATCGACCGGCCAAGAGAAAACATGTACATAATTACTGTAGTAATCACCAATTCGTCGCTCCTCCTAATTTTTTGGAGTGCGCAAATTTGCTTGGTCAGTTGATTATTTACAAATTTCAATATCCCTTGAGGTTCGAAGGAAGATCGTGATTTTGGAAAAGCTACCTAGCTTCGGGCCGCTTATGGTTCTTTCTTTTTCCCTGCTTTTTTGAATGAATTTGAGTGCCTACAACCTTCGACATCACCGAGTTATGTCGGTGAGTCAACGTAGTTCTAACGTCCCATTACACCTAAATAATATAAATGATCACGATCACGTGTGATGTCAAGTCATATTTTATAGTCTTGGACTTTGTTTATTATTGTAAGTTAATCGCATAGTGGCTCTACTTCTATGTACTTAAAGTTGTATCATGTCCACACTTCGCGGCAAGATTCGGGGTAATTTCACGTACCGTATCACCATCACCATCGAGGAAAATCGTGGGAAAGCATCGCTCGATCTCCATAACATCAAATCAAAAGCGAAGGAACCCTAAGTTTAGCTCGGGAAAAATGAACGAAATTGAGAAGAAAATCACCTTTCGTCTCCCGCATATTTGAAAAATGATTAAACCACGGCCACTCACCTTAAACGTCCTTGACGGGGTGGTCAAGAGTTTGTTAGTCACATCATCACTACTAGATCAATCACTTATCGGTGCAAGAAAAAAGAAATTAACGACTCGTGTTGCATAATTAGTCATTCGTAAATACCATGAATAGATGAAGTCGAGATCAATATCGGTTCGAAATCTCGATACATTCGATTGAGATTAACGACGTATGTAGAGAGCGTCACTCCCGAGCCGTAACTCGAAATTCCTCGGCATGGCTGGTGCGTTTACCCTCGACGCGTCTTAACTTTTTAAAACTCAATTTCGCAACGAATTTGAATCCGGGGGAAAGAAATCGGAGAGAAAGAAACTATAGGAATTGGAGAAAATTTGAAATCGGACGTTAAATGCTTTTTCTTTTCTTCTTTCTTTTTTTTTCGTCAAAGCAAAATTTTTGCTCGATGCGGTCAACGCGGTGACCGGGACTAGCCGGTAACGAAGAGGCACCAAAGGGGCGAATGATCCCCTCGGAACGCGCGCCCCCTCCCCCGGTCACCTCCACGTGTCAGTCTTATCCCCCTTCGCCTCCCCTTCCCTCCCCTCTATAAAAGCCAGCCCCAACAGGAAGTGCAAAAGCAGAAGACACGCCGGTCAGGTTTACCGTTAAAACGACCAACCTCCTCTTCCTCCTCCTCTCTCCATCTCTTCCTTCCGCAGCCTCTCGCACGCTCCGCCGCCGCCGCAGCAATGGCCGCCGCCGGTCTCCTCCCCTGCAGGCCTCTCGCCGTCAAGGCCGTGGCCTCCTCCCCCGCCGAGCGCAAGCCGGGCCCCGCCGGCCGGCGAAGCCCCCCTCCCTCCTCCTCCTCTTCCAGCTCCAGCTCCAGCAGCAGCAGCAGCTGGTGGGCCCCGATCTTCGGCTTCTCCGCCGAGCCGGGCTACATTGGCCCCGCCGACGACAAGGTCGCCTACCCCAGGAAGGCCGACGCGAAGCCCGCGAGGTGCCGCCCGGACCCGGTCCGGTTCACGGAGGAGAAGGCGCGGCTCCTCAGGCTCATGACCTCCGACGCGGCGTCCCTCCACGACCCGATGTATCACTCCGCCGTCGCGTCCCGGCTGGCTTCGGACTTCGGGGACCGGACCAATCTTTAATTGTGCGGGCGGGCCAGGGCCGGACCGGACTGGACCGGACCGGACCGTGTTAACATCTTGGATGATGGTCCCTGTACAATAGCTTAGGACACACTCTTTCAAATTTCTTTTCTTCCTTTATATTCTCGAATTTGTTTTTCAGGTTAGTGGCCAGGTGTTGTTCTGAGCCATATAATAACGAATCATTCGGGGGATGTGGTGATGTAAGGACAGTGAAAGTTATGTGAAATGGGGTGGATCAGTCTTTGTAATCACTTCTTTACCAAAAAAAAAAAAAAAGTCTTTGTAATCACCGATTAGTCGATTTAAAATTTGAGGAAATGCACATAATTAATGCTCTGTATAGTTTAAATATTTGACCGCTCTTGGCATTCTCTTTATTGGCATTATGTGACTATTCATTAATTTGGGCATTCGTCGTTCTATTTTCAATCCAACAGCGACGCAACGGACCCGTAGATGACATAACGGGTTTTTTTGATCTCGAGTTTATGAATTATTTAAAGAGGTGATAAGATAGGTAGGTCGTACATGGCTGAGTATGATGATTTATCATGTTTGAGTTGATCGATTATCTTGATGCTTAGTGGAGTGGGTCACCTTTTGGTGTCATTATTTGTTTGGTCTTGTGATTGGATCTCACTTTCAAGTTAATTTTATAAACCACCCGTAGTTGATTAAGTCATGATGTTGATGTGTATTGAAATATGCGAGTCATGTTAACCATTGTCAGGCACTTATCAAGAAAAACTGTCCGAGAACTTGCGTGCTAACATCTGTCCATCGTAAAATTTTTAAGTAGTTCGTGCTAAAAAATATCTAAATTCGAAAGATTTTCTATTCTAACACGCCCCTTTGATTTATAAGGTAGTAATTACACATATCATAAGAAAAGTCAGCATACCGAGCATCTTAATATTTTCTAATTTGATCGTTTAACAAGTGCTCGAATATCAATCTTAAATGAATCCTTCATGTTAACACGGGTTATATAAGAGATGTACTGCAAACTTTGTATTCGATATTGTAGTAATACAATCCACGCATAATGCTGGTGAAGGATTGCACTCTATGATCTAATCCTACACGTACATGTATACGTGTACATGAATGTAGGTGCAAGTACAGCTATACTGTTTCTCATTCGAAGCGAGCTTTGCGGTCTCGGGTCAAAATGGACATGAGAGGGCCTGGGTTTCCATCTGTTGTGCAACTTGTGGAAAGAGACATGCAATTTGACGGAAGAGGAGGATTGAATTCGTGTTACGAGCTCTAGTTTGGCATCATTAAGAAGTGGAGATGAATGCAATGAACCTATCTCTGTCAGATTCATGAGCTGAACAGAGTCACATAGTGAGTTCAATTTGCCCTCCCAGAGAGCAAATTGCAGATGTCTCTTTCCACAGGAAACATTCTCTGACCTGCAAGCGCTTTCGACTGCTCGACCTATTGCATGGGGGGCTCCCATGTCTTCAAACTCTCTACTCTCATCACAAGTTACACTCGCCATTGTGAATGATGGTACATGTCCGAGACACTCAGATCTTTGCAGGCACCGTTTAACGGTTGCAGAGACCTTGGCATCAATGCTTGTGTAAGTAAGTTCTTTTCCTCGAAAGGTGCAAACTGAGGAGAAAAGTTAACTGGATGGTGAATTCATTTGCGGGTTCTTGCGTGTACCATGTACGACGCATGGGAGTCCCGTAATACAAGCAAGCAAGATGAGTAGGAACAGGTGATTTGCAGAAGGCGAGTAAAATGAATGCAGGCAAGTGGGCAGTGCCTCCAGCTCAATGGTTTTTCTATTAAGGAAACGCAAGAGTTCACATGCTGGCCTTTCAATTCTATGACCCAAAAACACAGCGCACGCATGTAGACATACAGGCAATGCATGTATCTGCATACAATTGAATAACAAGAGAGCCAGCAGAGACTATCTCATTCGCAAAACTAAAGTACTCACCTAAACCAAGAAATCAATCCTCAATCCTCTAGACTCCGTGACACTCTGCACAAAGTTTGTCTAAATAGTCAAGCCAGTGAAGGGAGGCTAGAGACCTAACCGAGGATGACAGAACTTATAATTAAACCTGATGAATCAGCAAGAGCTGGTCATTTATTCAAAACATCAGTAAGTCTCTATATCATGATTGGGCCCCAATTCCCAAGATCCCCTACCACAACCAAAAAATAGGAGTACAACATTACTTAAAATATGATCTTGCAAAAATTTTGAGTGCTAACACGCACCAGGGTGGGTAAGAATGGATTGACCAATATTAAAAACATGTGAGGACTATTTTGTACTCCGTCTTCAAGCTCCCCGCATCACTTGCTTTCAGCGTCATATATGTCCGTACTGCACATGTTTATTAAGGAAAAGCAACGATACTATTGAAAGAACCATATAAAACAATAGATTATAAAATCTTCAGTTGGTCTCAAAAGGTTATGACAGCACCCTAGTTCCATGAATTATAGTAATTTTACAAGCTATAGTGGAATGCAAAGGAAAACTTCTTCAAAATTGCAGGTGACTTTCTCATTGCTAAGCTACAAACACAATGAGGGACAACTGCAGGAAAGCAACATCCACATATAAGGCAAGGCAGAGAGATTGATTAAAAATATGAGAAGATGGGGATGGAAATGACAACCCAATCGAACAACAGAAGACAAGGCTCCTCATACCTACAGATTTCAGCCAAAAACTCCTTGCCATATATTGAAAGAAACTGTCTCTTAGGCTCCATTTGTTTCGCAGAAAACAAGTGATTTGGAAAATATTTTCATAAAAATAATTGCTTGTATCACTTGCAATAATTAATCGTTAGAAAATATTTTCATTCCAGACAGCAATTTATATCTAACTATCATTGAAGATGAGAATATTTTTCGTTCATCAATTTTTGTAAGCGATATGAGTAGTCATTTTTAGGAAAATGTTTTCCAAATCATTCATTTTTAGCGAAACAAATGGAGCCTCGATTCACATCTTTAAATCATCCACAGCAGAAGATTGAAGACCTTACATGCCAACATCCTGGGAAGACCTTGACATACATTTGAAGAAAAATACTTTTTTTTTAGAAAGAAAGAGCTCATCACTTAGGAAAACATTCTCTCATGGTTTGTGAGTAAAGACTTGATTTCACAGTGACAAGTATTCAAAACCTACTGGTTACTACCTAATTATCCAAAGGTGCTCTAAGGAACTCAATCACTAGTTCTTTGAAATGGTTTTCTAAACTCGCTTAGAGCATGTATACCAAAGTTTGTCAAGGGATCAACAGGGAGACAAGGCCATTAACATCGAAGGTTTTGTGCCTTATCAAGCAAATCCTCTGTTCACTAAGATCATCAGGTTGAATCTGCTCACTCAGAATCACTACAAGACATGCATCTAGTAGTAACCTCCTGTAATGAGACTCCTATTAAGCAAGGAATTAACATCTTGTGCGAACCAAGTCACCACCATTTTCCAGATCCTATGCAATTACAAACAGTTGATGGTTCAATCAGCAATAGACGGTAATAAATGGATACAATGGAAATTACTAATGCATTCATCCATAAAAGAAGAGTGGCAGAAAATCTCAACATATTTCAAAGACAAACGCTTTGAGATCACAATGAATCAATATCATGAACATTTAACAGCTGAAAGCGGGAGATCGTAACCAAAAAAGAATGAAAGGAAAAAGGATACACCAAGTAAAACCCATGAGCAAAAGCCCCAGCTAAGACGAGGGTAAACAAACGATCCCTCACCACCGGGTTCTTCCTCAACGAGAGCCGAACTGCGAAATCAGATTCCAAAACGAAGCAACACCAACCAAATAAGCCAAACCCAGATGGGATATGACACAAACGATCAAAAACCACGAAATTTATTCGACAAATCAAGCTCCAACAATTGTACGTACTGAGAGGAAGAACAGGGGCGTATATAAGAGGGACTAAGAACTTAAATGGGGCTCCTTTGCTTTGCTTCCTAACAACAGCCTCCCTTCAAATCACAAAAACAAAAAAATACCCACAAGTGAACACAATCGATCAATTGAGAATATACAAGAAAGATGCGGACTTTGAGCTTCGAAGAGACGCAAATTTGAGAACTTTACTGGTTGGAGGTGTCGGACGGCGAGGCCATTCGATGCTCGAGAGAGATTGATGAATGCACGCGGGTGCTTGATGAAGAGATTTGTAGAGGGAGGAATGGTGTTCTTGCGAACCAGAGAAGAGTCTTGCGGGTTTAGAATTCAGAGATCTGAATGATGTTTGGTTTTTTCTATTACTGCTGGCGCTAGCGAAGCGGTTTTTCTTGGATTTGGAGACGGTAACGAGCATTCAGAGATTAGGCGTGCGCAAAATAAACCGCTCAGATCGGACCGGATCAGCCGGTTTGGTTCGGTATCTAAAGTGTTGATCCGGTTTTTGATTTCTAAAAGTGAAATTGTTATTTGTGCAATCCGGTTTTCCTGGACCGATTATATATATTGTTTAGATTTTATTTAAAATGTGAATTGAATCCACATATAATACTTTTCCCTTATCGTCGCACCATAATAACTCTTCATTTATCGTCGCTTCCATCAATATATTGAGATTTGTTACCTTCTTTCATTGTGGTAAGAAAAAATATATAAGTGATTAGTTTTATTAGGTCGGACCAGGAACCGACCAACCCTATTCGAGACAGCAGGTCATTTTAGTCCGCGCCCTTTGATTTTGGAATTCTATTGGGGATGAGATTTATTTTTCACCTTTTTTGTTTTGCTAAAATTCTTAGCTGTTTTTCAGTTGATTTATCGAATTAACCTTCAGTTTCGGTAAACATATATTGATACTTAACCGCATATTTTTTTAGACAATTGGTGTTCAGGAATTTGCTACTTTCTTATCTCGGCTTAGGACTTTATTGTACCTTGTAGTCACTAGGGCCGGGTCTTAATTGGCCGAGGGAAATATTTATGGCTCGATTGTACTTTATGGCATGGTTTAGGGCTTGATCGAATCAATTCAAAGATTTAGAATTCAAATGTATTTCATACATAGGATCGAGAACTCAGTGGTATAATTTTCTCAAAGAAAACGTGACAAATCGTTACACATGGTATCAAGATTCATATCGTGAATGCACCGGCATAGTCGCATGGCATGAGGAAAGTTGCAAAGAACTTTGACGGAGAAAGCATGGATCATTGGAGGTCTTACGAACATTGAACAATGTCATGCTTCATGCCTTAAAATCAGTTTCTTGCTTTAGCGTCTTTTGGAGAATTTCAGCATAACTTTGTCCTTAAGCATTCGACAATTGATAACGAGTCATTTTTGGTTTGACGATAGACAATACTTTATTGTCCAACGTTTAGTAGATTGTCAAAAATGGGTCATAAATAAATTTAAAATGATAAAACCCAGAGTAACATGAGTCACTGAGATCCAACTCACCTTTATAGATTCGTCTTCACTTTTTCTTGCCTTGACTTGACCTTGCGCTTACTCACTCCTCACTCTCCCCTCAGTCTAAATTTGAGTTTTCCTAAATTTAATTGAATATGAAAGTGTTTTGACAATAAGAGTTATTATTGGGTATGGGTTTTATGGATCAATGAGGGTCCAACCATTTTCGACCCGGCTCCACTGATTTGATAGGCCTAATGTGTTAGAAGATGAAGCGAAATATTGTTATTAAGGGCTTTTTTTGTCTTTTCTATTAATTTTGCTTTTAGGTTAAAAGCTACGCTTTATACATCAACTATTGATAGAAGTTAACCGTCAAGCGCTAAGAAAAAAATAGAGAGAAAAGAAAAGAGAGAAGAAGAAAGTAAGTTTTTTCTTTGTGAATATTCTCAATCTCTTTGTGCCCCCATCTTGAGAGAAGATCATCATTGTGTTCCTACTTTCTTCGAAATCTAATGAATTCGCAAAGTGCCTCTGCGCGGAGACGCAGCCCAAGTTTGGGTGAACTTCCATAACAAATTTTCTAGTGTGTTCTTTTCGATTATGTTCTTTTATTATTATATTCTGCTAGTGAAGATCGTTTGCTTGGGTTATTTTTCTGGAATCGGTGCTCGATTCCCAACAACTAGTATTAAAGCTTGGTTGGTTAATTGAGAACATCGAGGGGTTTTTTGGTGATTTTTTATTGAAAGCAAACGATATGGCAGAAGATAAAATCAGGATCGAGAAGTTCGACGGGCAGGATTTCAGATGGTGAAAACTCCAAATTGAGGATTATCATCTCTATGCACCACTTGAGGGTTGGAAACTTGAAATCGTGGAAGTGGATCTGAAAGCAAAATCGGGATGGAAAATTCTTGATCGAAAGGCATTAGGTGCGATTCGTCTAGGGTTGACGAAAAAGACAGGGTACCACATCGCGAAAGCAAAAACTGCAAAAGAAGCCATAGATATTCTTACGAATATATATGAGAAGCCGTCCACATCAAATCAAGTGTTTTTACTGAAGAAGTTGGTTAATATGAAGTTATCTGATAAAGGTTCCGTAGCAGAGCATACTAATAGTTCACGCAAGTCATAGGTCAGTTGGAATCCGCAGACATAAATCTAGATATGAAGCTTCAAGCTTTATTATTTTTATGTTCTCTTTCGGAAAGCTACAACACCATAGTGTAGGGAATTTCAAGCACCATAAAGGATGATTTGACTCTGGATGATGCTGTGAGTAGTATTATGGATTAAGAGATGCGAAGAAAAGCTTCAGGTGGAAATTATTTTTCGCCATCTACATCTTTCACGGCACTAGCAATAAAGAACCGTGGGAGAAGTAAAAGCAGAGGAAAATTCAGTGGACGCGATAGATCACAGTCAGGGGGAAAGAGAGAGGTCACAAAAGATGAGTGTTGGTTTTGTCACCAGACTGGACATCGGAGGTTTCAGTGTGAGGCTTACAAAAAGAAGCAGCGAGATGAGAATCAAGGAGCTAATGTGGTTAGTGATGAACCTTCGCTAGAGAACTTGTGTTTATTTGTAGGTATGACTTGACGACAAACAAGTGGTTTATTGACTCCGATACTTCTTTCCATTGCACCTCACAAAGGGACATATTTGTTGATTATGCCAGTGGAGATTTTGGGCAAGTGGTTGTGGGAAACGGCTATATGTGTCCAATTGTTGAAAAGAACTGTGATTGTGAACATCTCAGGTGGAAGACGTCTAGTTTTGCATGAAACTAGACATATCCTAGAATTAAAGAAAAATCTAATCTTAACTAATAAACTTGATCAAAAAGGTTTGGTAACAGCCTTTGGATGCGGAGAGTGGAGGATAACTTTAGGGGCAAGAATAGTAGCAAAGGGAAAACGTACGAGTACGCTTTACCTTCTCCAGGAAGACAATATCAGTAATATGGTTGCAACTACAGTGGCTACAGGTAATTTGTCTACTCTTTGGCATTATCGTTTGGAACATCTTGGTGAAAAGGGTGTAAAGCAGTTACACTTAAGGAAGTTACTTCCAGGTTTGTAGAAAGTTGAATTAGATTTCTATGAGAGTTGCATTTATGGAAAACAAAAGGCAGTCGATTTTCAGTTGAATGGGCGATAGAATAAAGGTAAAAAATTAGAGTTGGTTCATACGGATGTGTGGAGACCGGCTCAGGAACTCTCTTATGGTGGTAAGAGATATTTGGTCACATTCATTGATGATGCAACAAGGAAGACTTGGGTCTATGCTCTCAGAGAAAAATCATAAGTATTCAGGATGTTCAAAATGTGGAAGGCCATGGTAGAAAAAGAGACAGGTTCACAGATTAAAGCTCTAAAGTTTGATAATGGTGGTGAATACACGAGCAAGGAATTTGCTGAATACTTGAGCCGGGAAGGCATACATGGGTTGAAAACTGTTCCTATAACTCCTCAAGAGAACGGTGCAACTGAAAGGATGAATAAAACCATTCTGGAACATGCAAGATGCATGAGGCTACACCCAGGTCTTCCGCTACACTTATGGGCTGCTACAATTGATGCAGCTATTTATCTTATGAATAGGAGTCCATCTAGTGCGCTTGATGGAGAAATACCGAAGCAGCAATGATCAGGTAAAAAGATTGATTATTCATATTTAAAAGTTTTTGATTGTATTGCATATGCTCTGATTGATAGGGAGGATAGGAAGAAGCTTGATGTTAAGTCCCAGAAATGCGTCTTCATCGGATATGGTGGTGATGAGTATGGCTATAGGCTTTGAAATTATGAAACTAACAAAGTCATCCTCAGTCGAAATGTGGTATTCCAAAAAGAAAAGATGTACAAGGATCATTAGATGGAGCATGAGAAGGTAGTAGAACCAGAATATATTGAGCTGGATACAATACCTGTAAAATAGTTCTGGCGAATCAAAATGTACATGAAGGGGAGGTTCAAGATGAACCTATTATTAATGAACAGGGAGTTCAAGAGGAATGCGGTGATCCAGAACATACTAACGACCATAAAGTACCTGTCTTGAGGAGGTCTACACGCGTGAGAAAGCCAAAGGTAATTTTTTATCCATCGGCTAATATTGTTATGAACCATGTCTTATATACAGATTTAGGAGAACCGGAGACTTATGATGAGGCAAAGAAAGACACATCTCACATGCAGTGGGAGCATGCTATGAAAGACGAGATGAGCTCGTTACTTCAGAACAAAATTTGGGAGTTGACCGAGTTGCCTGCAGGTAAAAAGTCTTTGTTAAATAAGTGGTTGTATAGGATAAAAAATGAAGCAGAAGGTAGTATTAGATACAAAGCGAGACTTGTGGTCAGGGCTTTTCTCAGAAAGAAGGAATCGACAACTCCAAAATATTTTCACTGGCAGTAAAGATGACATCGATCAGAGTTTTGCTAAGTATAGTTGCGGTTAAGGATCTTTATCTCGAGCAATTGGATGTGAAAATGGCGTTTTTGCATGCGAACCTAGATGAAGAGTTATACATGGCGTAACCTAAAGGTTTTGAGGTCAAAAGTAAAGAGCACATGGTATATCACTTGAAGAAAAGCTTGTATGGCTTGAAGCAAGCTCCACGGCAATAGTACTTAAAGTTTGATGGTTTCATGGAAGAAAAAGGTTTTGCACACAGTGAAGCTTATCATTGTGTTTGTTTTCGCAAGTATAGCGATGGTGATATCGTATATCTCTCTTTATGTGTGAATGACATGCTGGTGGCTAGTTCCAATATGAAGAGAATTGCAAAAGTGAAGAAGATGTTGGCATCGCAGTTTGCTATGAAAGGCTTGGGAGAGGCCAAGAATATCTTAGGCATGAAAATCATCAGAGATAGAAAAAATAAGAAATTGTGATTGTCGCGAGAAGACTATGTGAAGAAGGTGTTAAAGAGATTTAACATGGATAAGGCAAAACTGGTCACGACTCCTCTAGCGAGTCACTTCAAACTTTCTAAGGTCATGTGTCCAAGTACTCACGCTTTGAAAGATAAGATGGCGGTAGTCCCATATGCATCAGCAGTGGGAAGTTTAATGTATGCCATGGTGAGCACGAGCCCAGATATTGCACAGGTAGTGGGAGTTGTGAGTCGATATTTGCAAAACCCGGGCAAAGAGCATTGGAATTCAGTAAAATGGATATTGAGATGTCTAGCAAGTACATCAAATTACTCTCTTTATTATGGAGGGACATCTCTAGAATTGCAGGGTTATATGATGTAGATCACTTGGGTGATCGAGATAGTGGTAAGAGTACCACTGGATATGTCTTTACAACAGTGAGTTGGGTATCTCAACTACAAAAAGTAGTGGCTCTATCGACGACGAAAGCAGAGTACGTGGTGATCACAGAAGCCTCCAAGGAAATCATGTGGTTACAAGATTACATGGAGGAGCTACATTGAAAGTAGCCAGTGAGCACATTGTGGAGTGATAGTCAAAGTGCAGTACACTTAGCAAGGAATGCAGCTTATTACTCAAGAACTAGTCATATCAAGAAGCGTTGTCATTTCGTCAGGTTAGCATTAAAAGATAATGAGTTAAAGTTACAGAAGATTGATGGCTCGAAGAATCCAGTTGATATATTTACCAAGGTAGTAGACAGAGAGAAACTTATTTTCCCTACTACTACCATTGGTATTACTCCATGTTAATTGATGAGGAGTATAGCAGAGGCACAAGTTTAAGTTACTAGCTTTTGAAGTAGATGGATGCAAAGTTACTCGGTGCATCGGGTGTATTTGTCTTCAAGTGGGAGATTGTTGGAGGATGAAGCCAAATATTGTTATTAAGGGCTTTTTTGTCTTTTCTATTAATTTTGCTTTTAGGTTAAAAGCTACACTTTACATATTAGCTATTGATAGAAGTTAGCCGTCAAGCGCTGAGAAGAAAATAGAGAGAAAATAAAAGAGAAAAGAAAAAAGTGACCTTTTTCTTTATGAGTGTTCTCAACCTCTTTGTACCCCCATCTTGAGAGAAGATCATCATTGTATTCTTACTTTCTTCGAAATTTAGTGGATTCGCAGAATGCCTCTGCGCGGAGACGCAGCCTAAGTTTAGGTGAATTGCCACAACAAATTTTCTAGTGTGTTCTTTTCGATTATGTTCTTTTATTATTATATTCTGTTAGTGAGGATCGTTTGCTTGTGTTATTTTTCTGGAATTAGTGCTCGATTCCCAACATAATGTTTGGATATCTAATCTCTTCAATTCAACGATTTACATTTTGATGGCCTTGAAAATGTCGAACTTCATCAACAACCCTAAAAACACTTTTTAATTTCAGTTTTTATGAATTCCATCATTTCGGTGTGGACAGTCTTATCCCTGATAAGGAATCATTCGATTTAGCATGCCATAATTGATTAAGATATACGCTGCCACACAAGGCCTTGTTTGGCAAGCAATCTAAAGTAGAGAAACAAACAATTAATTCTCATTAAAATTTTAATCTTTTTTCTCGCTTTTTCATTCAAATTCCTGTTCCCCTCACTCTCTCTCTCGGAACGAGGGAAGGAACTCAATGAAAATTGATTTTGTTTTTTGTGATACGAAGGATTGGGGGATTTTGAATTCCTATTTAATTTTCCTTACAAATTTCCTCCTCAATCCCTTGAAATTTTAAGGAAAATTTACGCAAATAGTCCCTAAATTTTAGTTAAATGTGTAATGTGATCTCTGAACTTTTAATTTATTTAATAAGATTATTGAGCTTTTATCTAGTTTTCAAATTATATGAAAATATCATATATTATCCTTACATTAATTCAAGATTAATGATAATTCAAAAATTAAATTAAATATATATTAAAATTTTAGATATTTTATTAAATAAATTAAAAATTCATTAATCACGTAGGACATTGATCACAGTTCGGAAATCAATGTCCGGCAAAATTTAGGCATCCTTTGTACCATTTGTTTTCAAATTTTAAAACCATGGGAGGTGGGGGGCAGCGACAGGTGTCGCCACAGATCGTACGGTCAACAGATTCTAGAACGCCGCCGCCGAGAAAGTAAATCGAATCCAACGGAGGAGACAGCAGCGTCAGCTTAAAGCCACGTTCGACCAGCAAAGCACAGCAAAAGTAAAGAAAGAAAGAAAAAAAATCCCCGAAGTCTTTTCTTCTCTCGTTCCTCTTTGCCCACCGTCGCTTTCCCTCCCTTCTTAAAACCAACCCCATCGCCCATTAAAACCTACGCAGCTGTCTCTCCTCTCCCACTACGCTAAGTGCGGTCCGCTGCTCCGAACGCATTCGTCTCCGTCTCTCCGCCTCTGCAGCCCGCCGAAAGCCCGACCCTTTTGGCCATCGTCGATGGTGAGCTCGCTCGCTTGGTGTTCTTGCCTTCCCGTCGTCCCATTTGTCTGCGGGTTTCGTTGTTGTTGTTGTCGTCGATATCTTGGGCCTTTTGGGTTTCTGGGTCTTCTTGAATCTGGACCCTCTTTGTCGTTCCTGTCGAGGTTTTGGGTCCTGGTCGCGTGTTTTTTCTGGGGGGTTGTTCTTGGAGCTGAAGCGATCTGGTCACGTGATCGCAAAGTTTGGATTTTGATTTCGTTTGTGTTTTGTTTCCCTTGGCGTGTCTCCTCTTTCAGGCTTTGCCGAATCAGCAGACCGTTGATTACCCGAGCTTCAAGCTGGTCATTGTCGGCGATGGAGGCACAGGTAATTTGTCGCCCGTGTGCTCTGTTTTTTTTTTTAACTGGTTTTGATGCGATTGGTTCGAAGAAAATGGCGAGGATTGCTCGTTGCTCTGTATGCGTAGCAGGGTGCGTATGCTGTTGTGATGAATTAGGGTTTGCTGTAGTTATTTTACTGGTCGGGATCGGGAAAATGACACGTGCTCGTGGTTATGTCCTTAAAAATGGAGGATTTACCATTCGAAGTAGCGAACGGTATGTTTTTACACGGTTTCTGGGGATTTGTATGAAGTTGAAGGGTGTCAGAGGAAAAATGGTTTTGCGATCTTCTTCATTTGTCATGATGGTAGAAGCCATGAGGTGTATCTTTTCTTTCTAGTGTCAGGCTGAGCGTAGTCCATTCCTTTGTGCAGGTAAAACGACTTTCGTGAAGAGACATCTTACTGGGGAGTTTGAAAAGAAATATGAGCGTAAGTGATGTGGAAATGGCTGATTATGTTTTTTTTTTTGTGGTTGTTAGATTTATCATTTTGTTTTTTCTGTACTAATCTTCTGGTATTGTCCTTGCGCATAACAGCAACTATTGGTGTCGAAGTCCATCCGTTGGACTTCTTCACAAACTGCGGGAAAATCCGGTTTTATTGCTGGGATACTGCAGGGCAGGAGAAATTTGGTGGTCTAAGAGATGGATATTAGTGAGTAAAGAGAGCTCCCTCTTCAAAGTTCCTTGCTTTTGAATCAGTAGAAGGATTTTCGGATTCCAGTTTACGTTCTTGTGAATTGGGTGATGCTAGGAAGAAAATGTAGTGTTGAGCTTGTACTGGATCAATGCTTAAATTACGGGGTAGCTATATTTTGGTTGGTAGTTTATTTAACTATCTGGGTTTTACTAAGGATATCTATTATTACTTAATAGTGGTGCAGTCAATTTTTATTTGTAAAGTTGTGGATGAAGAAGCAAGTAGTTTTGCAAAAAAAAATTCCACAGTTGGTGAGGGGGTGTATATCTGTTTCATGGTCATCCTTATTCTTTAAATCTTATTTTGGAGAAGAGGGCCTTAAATGCTATCGGACTGCATGTTGTACTTAATGCTGGCAGTGGTAAAGTGGTCTGTTTTTTTTTTCTTGGTTGCTTGGTAAAGTGATCTTCTGAATGTGGTGATTTCTGTTATTCACTTTTTAACCTTGATTGTGGGAGGGGGAATCCCTCTCCCTCCTGTGTCTGCGTGTGTTGAAATTTCAAACTTTTATTTGTTGTTCTGCAGCATTCATGGCCAGTGTGCAATTATCATGTTTGATGTCACTGCTCGATTGACATACAAGAATGTTCCTACATGGCATCGCGATCTCTGCAGGTAGAGTAGAAACACCGGTACCTTATTATGTGTTTTCGCACTGCACTTTTTGACGGTGCTATATTTCGCTAATTACCCATAATTTTACAGGGTTTGTGAGAATATACCTATCGTTCTCTGCGGGAACAAGGTAGATGTGAAGAATAGGCAAGTTAAAGCAAAGCAGGTTACGTTCCATCGGAAGAAGAATTTGCAGTACTATGAAATTTCTGCAAAGAGCAACTACAACTTTGAGAAACCCTTCCTCTACCTCGCCAGAAAGCTTGCTGGGTACCTGAGCAAAACGTGCAATCCTGTTTCCAAGAGTTGTTATGGTCTAGTAGCTAATCATTTGTTTTGGTAAACGCAGGGATCCAAACCTCCACTTTGTTGAGTCTCCTGCCCTTGCTCCTCCGGAAGTGCACATTGACTTGGCCGCACAGCAACAGTAAGAATATTGGCCTCTACTCTATTATGTGCTTCGTCTTACATAACTTTCTACTATAGTAATATAGTTGTACATCCTGGCCTTCCTCTTCTAGAGGCACTTAATTGCATGGATAAATAATAATCATGCTTAAGAATGAGGCGGTGTGTATTATAAAGCAGAAATTGTAGCTGTGGATTGCCTCTCCGATCTATCTGCTCTTCTTTTGTTGGGTTACATAAATAATATTCTGTAGCTAGTTTGATAGTTCATAAACCTCTTCTCAACTGTCCATCGACCAATGGTGGTTTTTATTGTCTCCAACAGGCATGAGGCAGAACTTGCTCAAGCAGCTATTCAGCCACTTCCTGATGATGATGATGACGCCTTTGAGTAGAGGGTTGATGAACCGAAGGGTGTTTCAAGTTTTTGGTAGTGCGATTTATGCATCCTTGTGCTGTCTTGAATTGATCAGATGAACAGAAGAATAGGGTCATATCTCGGGACCATGGAATTCTGGTAGCAGGATACTCCTTTTATCTCGCTTCATCCCCCTCCCTTTCCTCCTGTTCTTTTCCTTCACTTGCTACTTTTCAAGTATGGTCTTGTTAATGAGAGTCCTATAATACCATTAGGAAGTCCTCTGCTTTCTCCTGCTTCTGGGATATTGTATGGGTGTTTGGAGATACTTCTTTATTAAATCTTAAATAACATTATTTTCTCCTTCTGGTACTATTCTGGTTTCATTGTCTAACGCAGTGGCTATGATGGAGTGACGCATGCACGTATCCAAAAACTTAAAGATTTTCTAGTCAAATATGAGTGACTAGTCGTATAGCAAAGTAACCTGGGGTAAATCGGACTTGATAGTGAAGCTTGTGCATGGGGACTATGAAAACATTCAGTTTATCTGCAGCTCTAGCATTATAAAGACGCAGTGAACATGAGATCTCTCAACTACATGATGTCAATACGCCACGTGTTAGACAAACTACTGTTTCTCCAATTGAGTTGCTTTTAGTGACGAGACTTAACATGAAACAAGCTGCGAAACTTTTACTTGTGAGAGGTTTTTCGATTAACTAGTTTTCTTGTCTCAGTTGAAATGCTTAGATCCACAAAGGGGTCTCTGCATTGAAGAACTTGTTATCTTGGGTTCAAATCTTGCTTGCTATTGGGGTTGAGCTATGAAACTGAATTTTGACATGATGAGATGCTTATGAATGGATCGGCGCGGTGGATTCAACTTGGTGTGCACAAGACAGTCCAAAATAGTTAAGTTGTGCATAAGATGGTCCAAAATAGTTAAGTCTGTGTTGTCAAGTAACAGTCATATCCGGTTGTGACTTATAGTTGTCCGAAGTGGACTCTTTTGTTTATAATGATCCATAGACCCGAGTTCCATTGATGCCTCATTCAGGACTCATATTTCATGCTGGCTTTTCGTACTGAAAAAGGTCACTCTGTTTTACCAGAACTCTCCTGCAAGGGTTGCAGTTGATCCTGCCGCAAGAACTTCTGTAACTACCAGGCTTAGTGTTGTTAGCGTTACTCATCAATCTAAATCCTAGAGTTGAGACTAAAAGCTGTGCTTCGTCTCTCAAGCAGTCGAAAGAGTTGATCTGTTGTTTCGTAGTTCTCTGGCAAAGGGGACATTCCGAAATGGCAAGTCAAAGGGTATTTCTACAGAATATGACTTCGCAAGTCTATATTCCAAGTTCTGCTTTGCCAAAATGAGCTTATGTACCATGATAGTTGATGCAAGGTCATCTCTTGGCGAATGAATGTGAGCTCCAGTTCCCTGCATATCAAGCTTAGTCATCAGAGGCGAAGATGTCTAAGCAAAGTTTTGCAATGTCTAAGCAAAGTTTTGCATTATAGTTCGTAGAGATTGATGGTTCTCCGACTCTAATGGGCATAAACGTTGAGCTCAAACCAGGTTAAGTTGGAGAAGCACCGGACATTGCTCATTACTGATCCATAGATAGTATTATCATGGAGAGAATTTGTTCCACTTTATTGTTCTTGTCATAAGGCTGAGTAGGAAACTATCAAGCGTGGCCTAAGTAGTGTAGGAAAACTATGATCGAACGCACATTCTTTTTCTGAATTAGAGGATGCCATGTCAAGAAGACAAAGCTGTGTCCATAAGGACATCCTTTTTCAATGTTCTCTGCTTTAGTGTGCTGAGGTCTGGTTTTGATTAGCAACTTAAAAGTATGGCAAGAAGAAAAATTAAGGAACCTAGTTCACCAAATAAATCACATTGAGTCACTCGGATTTAAAAGTTTTTCTTATTTTCCCCCACTTTACTTTAATCCGTTGTAGACCTCGTCGTCTCACCTAATAGTGAATCTCACGTGAGGATCTCAACATCAGATATGAGAAAATGTAGATATACATCAAGCGTACCCGAATAATGCTACAAGTACAATTGGACAACAAACTCTTATTCTAGCCGCTTATAATACATAAATCCTAGGTGATCTTAGAATGCCTTATTTTGTTTGTTTGACTTCCTAAAACTTGTGGTTGCAGGGAAAGCTAAATAAGGTACTCGGTGTAATCTAATCATGTCTTAAGAAATCACTAATTAGTTTGAATCGTGGGTTGGCATGTAGACATTGGACTGTGAGTATATACAGTTCTTGCTAAGGCCCAAATTTCGACCAAGTCATTTGAGCCCAGACCTGGTCTGTAACCCTAATTATATAGTGGTCCTCTTGTTTCTCTGAATACTTCCAAACTTTGCAGAATTTAAGGATCATGACATAACAAAAGGTGTTTACGACCGTTACCTGAACTTCTAATTGGGCTAAAACGCCTTGTCACCCTCCGAAAGGTTCGATGATTGAAGATTCAAGAGAACCTCCATTGGTACTTGCAAGGTAATGACAAGAAATAAAGTGGGTTTGCATTGTCATTTGTCTGTATGGCTCCCATAATGCACATATGGCCTTGTCCTTAATCGGAGCAGCAAAAGTTTGTTCACTTTACACACAAATCTCCAACCAAACTCTTACATGGATTGTACTACATCCAAAAGGATTGGCGACCATCCTCCTCCCTCTGATAAGGCCTCATCACCAACACATGTGAAACCACATGACTCCTGTGTACATGAGCCTCCCGGAGTATACACACCCACTTGCTTGTGTCCCCGATCGGGCGGTACTGCTCTGTGTTGGCCGACGGCGAGGCCCCGGGAGCTCCGACAAGGCCCTGAGTGCCCTATGGAGTCGTCACTGTTGGTGTCGGTTCGCCTATTCAGACTCGGGGCCACACCAGAATGAAAGTTCATTTCCCCACTAATAAATCATGTCCCCATCAATCCAACTCGGAGTGGGGGCATGAGAGCTATGGCCTCTTAGCCCGTCCCTCCTCTAACTGTCTCTTCTCTTTTGTATATGCCCACAACATGTCCATGAAATGTGGGGTTGGGCTTAATAAGGACAGTGTCCAAATTTTCAGGGGCTCATGAGGCCCCATCCACTCCATTGGGGGCAGTGGCAAGGAGCATTTCAATGCAAAAGAGTGACACTAAATTCATTGTCGGTGGGTGGTCGGATTAGAGTTTGAGAATGACAAGTGTATATTTGACAATTCAATTCGGAAAAACAAAGAGAGAGAGAGAGAGAGAGAGAGAGAGAGAGAGAGAGAGAGAGAGAGAGAGAGAGAGAGAGAGAGAGAGGAAAGAGACGAAATTGAATAGGTTAATTAATTTCTTTTTCACATGTTCATCTACTAATTCTATTATCCGGAATGGGGTCTCTCTTGGCAACATGGCCCCTTCTGTCCTCCATCTTTTCCGGTGAAATGGCCAGTCATTCCTTGAAAAGAACATGAACCTCCCATTTATTTTTTTGGCTTTCGATTGAAAATCATTAAAACCCTCAAAGCGCAAATCTTTTGAATATTAGGTGGCGTGGCAAATGCATTCTAGCCACGAGGTTGTTGAATTTGCATGAGCAGTAACAATAATTGTTACATATGTCTTTTGGACACTCCCCTTGTCACATCAAAGTAGATAAGATGCATGAAACACTTATGCGTATATAGACATTGATGATGAGTCTCGACACATCAACATGTATTCAATGCCAATACTCAAGTTCAGGGAATTTAATCAAAACCCTTTTCTTGCATGAAAATGGCAACTGCTCATCTGCCCTCGAATGCAAGTTATAAGTGGAATTGTTGGCGAAGAACGACATACTATCAAGCTGAGGGGTGTGGGTGTGTGTATGGCAACGGAGGTGATGGGGGGTGACGATGACATGAAAACTTAGCAAAACAGCGACAGAGGTCGCATCATCACATGGATTTGGTCATCAAGAGGAAGATGGTGGTGGGGAAAAAAAACCCTATTCGTGCCTGCATATAGACATGAAAGATGTGCATGTATATCGTGTCACTTCGTTATCTGAAATTCAATAGGGAAGAAAATTATTTGTTTGATGTACCGACTGGGAGATTTAAGATGGCGACCTCACATCACGTGGCCCATCATGTGAAGGGTACGAAATCCATGTAAGTGTTGTATGCAAGGGGGTCGTGTAATGGCAGCCAGATTCATGCAAACTTGGAACAGGACATGTTGTGGAAAGACAGCATGTGCTCGAGCGTAAAAGGGGAGGATAGGGGAAGCAGCTGTCGCTGTCTACTCCAGTATGTTCTGCTGCTGAGTTTTCTCTTTGCTATGATGATGATGATTATGTATCATGCCAATGTTTAAATGACACAGCCATTGGCGAACCCTGAATTAATTGCCAGACAACACTCATTCATAACTCTAGGTTTCAAGAATAAGTCTCTCCTTTACACTCGAGAGGTCAAGGGCCACACACAAGTCTATCTTTCTTTCTTGGAACTGGATGGCTTTGGCTTCGCCTCCTCTGATTGTGTCATTGTAGGTACAGTTGTGCATGCAGATGAGATGGTCATGACCGGAAAGAGTTCAAAGAAAAACTAAAGTAAAATGAACGAGATTGAAAGCCATGACATGGTGATTGTTTTATGGTAGGCAAGGCTGATATTGCGAATGTGTGTAATTTCTGTTAGCATGACGTTTAAAATTTTGTGAAATTTTGTTAGCTCATTGTCCATTATTTTACATCTAAGTCATAAGTGGAGTGAGATCGTGTGTATAAAAGGCCAATTGAAATCTCGTGTTCAAGTAACGTGGAATAAAACTTAGATACATAGGACTAGAATATAGTAGTTTTAATTATAGCACGGAGTGCTGGACAATCGAACATCAAAATGTGAGTAAATGAGTGCGGGTGAGATGGAAATGTCTCGTTGGATGAGTAGGCACATGGGAAAAGGACAGGATTATATATGAGTCTATTCTGGAGAAGGTAGGTGTTGTCCCATTGAGAATACGATGAGAGAAGGTCGCTCAAGATGGATTTGTGACGTTGAATGAAGACCTTCGGATGCGCCAACGAGGAGATGTGAACAAGGAATGGAAACACGCATTAAAAGGGGCAGGGAAAGATTTAGGAAGAAGTGAAAGACAACACGATAAGGAAAGGTATGAAGTATTTAAGGATCGTAATGGAGTAATGGGATTCATACAGCCGACCCCACTTAGTGGGATAAGAGTTAGATTTGTCCTTGTAGTTATTCTCTGGTTTTGGTTTGCGAGATGGAAGAGTTAGCTCAAGACTATTTTTGTTTGGTTTACCAAAATTACATGAGTGAATAATTTAAAAAAAAAAAAACAAAGTGCCATAAATAGCCTCAATAGTTTTCTTCATTATTATATTATGATTCGTATATTCATGAAATAATAATAACAATTACCCCAATGAGTTGCTATTTATTTAAGTTATAACAAATGATAAATAAAACATTGATTTTCTTATAAATAATCATCTTTGTCAACTTCAACTAGATATTTGATATTTATTCATTTGATCAGGTTGTAAAACTTTGAGAGAATTACAGCAGTCCCAAAATCTGCCACCATAATGCACTTGAGTCCTCAAGATTTCGTTTTAATGTATTTAAATCCCTAAAACTTATCACACTCGTCCATTACAAACCCTTCCATTAGTCCCATTAGGTTTTAGTGGAAGGAAAATGTCATGTACCGGCTAATCTTAAAAAAAACCACGAGGCATTTTCCGTCCACTTAAATCTAAAAATAAAAAAAAATAAAAAGATAGGAGGAGTTAAGTGCACAGAAGTTGTAATGTTTAGAACTCAAATGCATGAAATAAAAGTTCTAGGTTTCAAATGTATGATCATGACAAGTTTTAAAAGTAGGTCTCTAATTATCATAAAATGGCAGTGAGATCCACACCGATCTCACCAAAATATATAAGTTCCCTTATATACTCCATGAACTGCCATTGGTTCACTTTTGCCATAGACCGCACGAAGATATATATATATATATATCTCCCTCTCTCTCAATGAAGTATTCGACATATCCTACATTGCTATAGAATCAAAGCACTGTAATTTCTCTCTCCTTGAGTTTGTGGATCATGATATATGTTATAAAAATCAACCAAAAGAATAAATTAATAGGTGGAATGAGACTATATGAATATAAAAAAAACATATAGGACCCACTGTCAATAGATGCGGGATAATATTTCAACGCCCCCTCTCATGTGCAAGTCGGATTAAGAGCGGCACATGGTATTTGACTTATGGGAGCAGATGCCACTTATGTGGAAGGGATATCACGAGTTCCGATATCATGTTCGAAAGATCAGCCCAAAAGCTTAAGATTTTAAATTGGACTTTCTAAGTTAGAATATGTAAATATTAAATCTCACATCTTCATCTATTAGCTTAAACTTTTATAATAATTAGAAGTGATCTCACAAAATCTCATCTAATATTAGAACGAGAGATTCCGAGTTCAAATCTTTATAGACCCCTTTTTGCCTCCTTAATGTTTTCATTTATTAGCTTAAACTTTTAAAACGGTTCAAACTAAAGTCAAAGCTAATTTTAAACTCTGAGATAGTTGTTGCTCGAGAGTAGCATTGTACATCTTATGCAAGAAGTAAGACTTTTACAATTCAATCTTCATGCAATCTTATCCCTCAAGTTTGTGTTTGCTTCGAATCACTTTTATGTCTCAATTTTTCACAAAATTTGGTATAAACATGTCTGCATCTGGCAATGTCGAGATCCTGTCAACAATGTCCAATGTGTGAGCATGTCCAGCACTCATATGGGCCCGGACTAATTGTGCACCATGCAATCGGACGGTTGGAATCACATGGGCTTCGGATGGTGACTCCATGCCTAATTTTACATATTTATTCTCACTCAAGACATTGGTCTGATCAAATTCTGACACTCTAACATTAGTGACATGTCCCTTTTTCATCCCCTGTTACTATGATCTGGAGATTAAGATATCAACATCAAGTATGGTTGATAATGCATATATACATATATACTAGATATGATGAGATAAAAGAGGAAAATTCTTCCTGAGGAGGATGGTCGATACGTAACTCTTTCTTGTTCGATGTAATCCTATCGTCCAGTGCCACCTTAATTGCTCGAGTTCTAACTCATAAACGTCTCACCAAAGATTGCTCCTCGACACTCTTGAACCATACTTAGGATCTGTTTGTTTGAAGGGAAATTGTTTTCGAGAAATCGGTTTCTAACTTTTCGATGTTTGGATGATGAAAAACTAATCGGTCTATGAAAAACAATTTCCATGAATTGAAAACATCAAGTTTAGATATGAGGAAAACAACTTCTCTTATCAATAGGAAGGAGATCACTTCCCCTAAACCACCAAATGATTGAAAACTAACAATTTTTCTTGAAAATGATTTTCATGAATTTTTTTTTCCTTTATTATGAAATTTTCAGTGAAACAAACGCACCCTTGGCTCCGTTTGTAATGTGGAAAACGAATGATTTAGAAAATATTTTCCTAAAAACAATCGATTGCATTGTTTGAAATAAATAATCAATGAAAAAATGTTTCACTATCGACAACAATTTATGTCCAAATATTTTTGTGGACGATGAACATTTTTTTCATTTGCTCATTCCTATAAACAACACGAGCGATTATTTTTTGGAAAATGTTTTCAAAATCATTCATTTCTCGCAAAACAAACGCATCCAAGGGAATATTTTATTGGGGTTTGTAACAATGCCTAACTTTTTTTTATATATAAATCACATAAACTTCTGGAAGGGCACTTGGAAACGAGCATGGCAAAGTCAACTAAATAGCAAAAGAGACAGCTCTACCAGAATAGACTAAATTGCCAATAGTATAGTCACATAGTACTTTTCTCACAACTTTAAGTTGCAAATTGGGTCGATGTCGCTATAACGTACTCATCGACTTAATTATTCTTTGCTTACGTCTTTGGAATTTTTCTATATTACAAGAAACTGTTATTGTCAAATTTTCAACTCGAATGCTGTGGAAACTGTTGATGAGGGACAACCCAACAACTTGCTCGAATTGAAATTTTGTTTTTCCAATATCGTACTCGTTTAAGCAGAGCTATGTGGGGTAAGCACATCAGAAGTCTTTAAATAATTTGCGAAATGGAAATCTCATCTAGAAATTTTAGCTGGGTCGTCAGACCAATCTAAAGTCCCGACTTATTTTTATAAATTTTTTTTAATCAGGTTGTTAAGTTAAGATCTCTAGATATTAGGGTTTTGTTCTTGTCAGCATCACGGTTTCGCCCTCGGTTCCCTCTTATTCCTTTGGCTTTTGGGGAAACACTGGTTCAACCTTTGTACGTTAGAACTTATATGTCATCGCCGTCGCTGCCGCCGTCACCGTCTCCGCCTGTATTTTCACGAATTTGTGGAATTGATGTGCCGTTGAATAATGCAGGAACCCCCCAACTAACTCTTTTTTAAAAAATGAATACGCCAAAGCACGGCACCATATTATATATAGTTCATAATCATCTAGGTTAATTAGACAACAACAGTCTAAAATGCGTTGAATATTGATCACACGATGCATGTGGGAACTATAATGTTCGAGTGTCATCGTCAAGGAGTAAGGACATAAGGGAACACAAAAATGAGATCCTTAAGAATTAATCTGTTTGTAGAGTTTTCATGATATTATCACGATTATTTGATAATTACATTTTTTATATGGTTAATACCATGAAAAACTCCAAACTGATATATCTGTGACAAATTTACCTAAAACTAATTTTTTGACCAACAAAAACCCCAAACCGATACACCTGTGACAAATTTACCCTCAATTAGTTTCATGAAAAATCACAAATTGATATATATATGCGACAAATGGAGGGTAAAATCCGAAACTGATACACCCATCAACTGACACGTGTCATCCATTCAGAAATTTAACGGTAAAATTTAACGGAAACTAGCGAAAGGTAAATCTATAACAGGTGTACTAGTTTGGAGTTTTTTGTGATCCAGAAATTAGTTTGAAGTAAATTTGTCATATGTGTACTGATTTGGAGTTTTTCGTAATATTAACCATTTTGGAAATTGATAACTAATGAATATTTTTCATATTGCTTCTCAACAGTTGTGGTTAGGCTCATACCACATCAAATTGACTCGACTTGGTTCGATCGAAGCTAATTTCTATTAGCGTCATCCCCACAAGTTTGACCTAAAAAGCCCCGTCCGGTTTGCTCAGGCCGAGCGAAAAATGTTCCCCCTCTACCCATCTCTTTTACTCTCCCACCCATGATAAGAACGTTTTGTGACAATTAGCGCGGTCTAATTTTTTATGTGATGGTATCATCCTATTATTAAAACAAGCGTGAAAAAAACTAAGCCGAGGTAAAAAAAAAAAAGAAAGGAAAAAGAGATCTAACCACGACGGAAAGTCAACACGACATGAGAATCATAACAATCCCAATTCTCTTTCAAGCTTACGTGTAGACAACTTCTAAATTAAACTAAGGTCATAGCCTGATAAAACAACAGATTTTCCAATGGATTTTATTCTTGGGAAATTGAAAAATGAGCTCAAAATCAGTAGCTTGTGAACCCCAATCACTCCCATCACCCTAATCCAAACCCACCCCCCCCCCCCCCCAAAAAAAAATGAGACAAAAAAGAAGAAGATAAACATCACAAAGCTGGCAAGGGTAAGTGTGGAAAACCAAAAGGAGATCACATGCATCTGAAGTGAAAACAAAAGTATATAAAAAAAAAGGTTTATTGAATACAATAAAATAAAATAAAAAGGAGAGGAGGTGGGAGAGAATATTAGAAGGGCAGGTCTGTGGGGGCTAGTGATTTTGAGTACAAAGATAACAAACTCCTGGCAGTGGTGGTGAGATCACAAAACTCCGCCACTGCTGCTGCCCCTCGTAAATCGAGGGGCACTGTTTTCCACCTTTTCCCATTTTTTTAAAATTCCCATTTCCCTTAATTAATTTCGTCTTATTATATAATCCATTTCCCGAGATTTCCTTCGAAAATATCTACTCCCCCCGCCATGTTTTGGCCCCTCTTTTGGCTTTTTTCCCCCCTCAAATCCATCATTCGAAACGACGGTTTTTTTTCGTTGCTTTTAATAATGATGTTTCTTTTTGGGGCCGAATCATTAATTGATTAATAAATTTTCAGAGGAGGAGAACAGCAACGAGGAGGGGGGGTGTTCCCACATTTCATGGCGCGTGTTTTGTCTCTTTAAAACCGGCCTCGTCCCCATGTGTCGCCGCCCTACGACGGCCACTCCCCCGTTCTTGATTTCTTCTCCGTTGGAAGCATCGGAAAATCAAGAATCGAGCCCTACCCCCCCCCCCCTTCCCTCCTCTCTTTTTCATGCCTTTTTTTTTTTTTAATATTTCCCACCACCACTCCTGTTCTAATCTTTTTCTTGTTGTTTTCGCGACCCGGGATTTCATAATTAATTCCGACGATAACACGCCGTACGCGGAGAATTGATTTCTTCCAAAGCGAAAGTCCTCGGCGAGTGTTCTTTCTTTTCTGTTCATACGCATGTAACTCTTCCTTCATGTTATTGGTTTCATTTACGACGGCCGTCGAACATTATTTATAGTATACGATATGTACGAGGTGGAACCGGTCTTTCCACAAAGCGAAGGAAAAATTAGACAAAGAAAAGCAAGAAAAGAGAGAAAGGAAAGCAGAGGGGGGTTGCTATACCGTGCTGACACAGAAGAGGACAAGGGAGCAAACGAGAAGCGAAAATGATTGGCTGACACGTGGCGGGCCGCGATTGGACTTGGCGCGGGGTTAAGGGGGAGGAGGTGGGAATAGGACAAAAGCGCAGCTGTGCAAGGATCCGTCACACCGTTGATTGCGTGGACGAAAGCTCAGCATCCTCTCTCTCTCTCTCTCTCTCATCAGCATTGGCTATTGGCCACACCCGGGGGGGGGTTGTTTCCTGTTGAATTGCACTGTTGCAGATGATGATGCATTGCACGATGGTGATATTGGCCAAAGGAGAGCAGATGCATTTTTGAAAATCTCTTTCTTCCTGTCTCTTTTTTTTCTCTCTCTGTGCTTCTGTGATCAGCTCACCTTGCATTGATGTAACTACACGCCCCGGCCCCTCTTCCAATCCCCCCATTTGATGTGGACGCATTTCGCTTCCTTTGGGGTTTACGAATTTTTCTTACTTCCTGTCGAACCGGGGCGAGGGACGTCGCGCTTCGAAAGCATTTAAGGTATCGGTGGTGTGGGAGCAATCTTTAGAAAACGAGGAGGTGTCAATCGAATTGCGCCCGGAAACTATAGTGGGCGACGAAGAATGTGATGTAGATGTGATGTCAACTGAAGAAAGTGTGAAAGGGTGTGAAAAATAACGGAGTTGAAGACATAAGATAGATGGTGAAAGACGGTCGGAATGCCAAAACATATTGACAACCGATGTTCTCAAGAAAGCTAGGGAAAACGTAGGCACCTTGAATCCTAGGCGATAAAGTAAATTTCATATTAGATGAATATCGTGAGTCCTAGATGATATCGATTACCCGATTTAATATGATAAACAAATAAGATTTCGCGAGAATATCTTGATAGTCCCGTTCGGTATCTATAAAGTGATTTCGACATTCCTTTGTCTTGTTGCGGGTAGAAGGTGACATGAGTTGGGGAAGGGATCGATGGATAGCTGAAAGTATCATTCTTCTCCATTCACATGTATACACCAATCAAGAACCTACAGCATAGAGTCGTATGGCAATTTCTCAAGCTTTTAATTGCCAATCTCCAACGCAATTATATCTTAGAATACCATGCTGTAATCGTCATGATTAACGATAAGATCTTACGGAAGAAGATTCATGTGCTCAGCTAGATATGCTTGGAAATGTTAAATTGGTACACCCAGCGAGGAGTGATCTCAAATGATTTGAAGGTGAAAGAGAATGATCTCTCTCCTTTCTTTTGGGTTCATTGACTAAACCATTTCTTAAGTGGGCACGTCTCATTCATGTTAAGGAGATTTCAACTCCCTCCAAGAAGCAATTGATTGGCATCATTGCATCCGCGAAATGTTAGGAGGGGTCAAAATGGATTTGGTATTGAGTAGGCATGGATCATCTTAAGCTTTCACTTTCATTTATTAGGTCAAAAGGCTCAAGACATCTCTTCATTTATTAGGTCAAAAGGCTCAAGACATCTCTCTCTCTCTCTCTCTCTCTCTCTCTCTCTCTCTCTCTCTCTCTCTCTCTCTCTCTCTCTCTCTCTCTCTCTCTCTCTCTCTCTCTCTCTAAAGTAATGGGAAAGTCTAGGTCAAGCATGCCATAAACGGAAGGACAGGTAAGGATTCATATATTCAAAAAAGATTGACATAAAATATTGGGGGGTTGTGATTGAATCTCTAGTTGTAGGATGAAGGTAGGAGGAGAGTGCTAATCACTCTCGGAGAAGATATGATATTGCAGAGGCAGAAAGGGGATTTGCTAGGGAATCATGTGTGCATATCCCATCTTTTGCTCTCCGAACTTGGTCTTTGCTAATGATATCTTTTGATCACTTATGAAGCTTGTCCTATTTCCTCTTGCCATAAAAAAATAAGAGGTGGCTTTGGCCAAATTATGAGTCAATCATCTTTGCAACATATGGGGCCCCAAAAGTTGCAATTGATTATCGAGTCGTTATCGGCCTCCATGATCATGTGGTGTGCTAGCGATTCTACTCGTGCAAATTGTAATAGAATGTATTAATGTGGAAGCGAAATTTTCTCCCAAGGTCTAGTTTTTTTTTTTCTCCCAAGGTCTAGTTGTGGGTAGTATACTTTGATAAAATGTTTGCATGCTAGTAATTCAGCTTGACAATCCTTTTATATTTTGTATACATGAAGTAACTTATTTGAGGCCAGAGATAGGGAAAAAGAACTTGTTATTACTAGAAGTTAGGGATATCCAAATTCTTTGAAAAGGCCAATTTACCCCCACACGAATACGCAATTAATCACCATATTGTTTTTAAGGATAGATAAGATATGACAAATTGTTTTGGTGCCTAAAAATTGAAACTTCTAGTACTTGGGACAAAAAAATTGAAATCCTCTCAACCTTAGTAGTTTAAAATTTTACCCTACAAGACCATACAATCCTTCTTTTCATGAAAAATAATTGAATGGGGGAAAAAGAGAGGGAGAGGGGACCAAGTTACATAGGGATGATGTTTTTTTGCCTAGGGGTCACTAATCCAAACAATTTGAATGATTCAGCTTAATCATCAGAGAAAGGGTAGCAGTGCTACATCTATCGCTTAGGTGTAACATACGAGTCTCTCTTACTTCTAATTTACGAACCAGCCCTACCAATTATGCCTAATGTGTCGTGACGGGCCTTTGAGTTGATAAGGATTGGAAATCACATCACCGAACTCTAACGTTTAAGAAGTTCATATTTCTATATGATTCTTGAAATGCCGCTACCGAAATAGTGAGAGCCGTCAATGAGTTTGGCATCTCTAATAAAATTGTCAGCATTACTTGAGATAATGCCACTGTAACACCTTTTGATCCGAAGCCTGCTCAAACAGCTAAAGCTTGTTTGCAATAGGATCTTTTTCCATGTATGCTGTGTGTGCCAGTGCATTAATCTGTGCGTTCAAGATGGTCTTTGTCAATTTTACTATTTTGTAGCTATCATACATGGGTAGATTCAACATATTAGATCCACCCCCACTCAGGCATCAAGAGTTGGAGGTCCTCTACATGACACAAGGAATGAAAGTCGAGAATATATTTATGAATGTAAAGAAAAGGTGAAATTCGATTTATAAGATATTGAAGAAGGCATGCGAGGAGATGGCTATGTGGAAGCCGTACTCCACCACTCATATCGCAAATGCATATCTTCCACTGTTGACACAACAAAACTGGAGGGTTGCTGAATTTAATGCAGAAGATCTTGAAGAAGACATGCGAGGAGATGCCTATGTTGATGCTGTACTCCACCGCTCATATCGCAACCACCTATCTCCCGTAGTTGACACAACAAGATTGGTGGGTTACAGAAGTCTTTTGAGGAATTCTAGTAGGTTTTCGGAGATGCATTGAAAACTTTGTTGTCCAGCAATTGTCCGTCAAATAACAGTGCCATTCCATTTCTATACATGATGTCATTTAAATTAGTAAACAAGGATGGTAATCCTTCTTCAACGATGTGGTACTAGACATGAAGATGAAATTCCTCAATTATTACATGGACATTCTACTCTCTTTTTTTTGTGTCCACTGATTTGAAACCGAGGTTCAAGTTGGAGGGGCTCGGGACTCTACTTGTTCCATAATACGACAATTTGGAGCTAGGTGAGGGAGGTCCAAGTGGAACAGATATTAGGAATGGCTGAGGAATTGACTTCCAAAATATGTATGATACATATGTCAATCGATTCAATACAAAGAACTCCAACCCATCGACGAAGATGGCGCTCTCATTGAGCAGTTTCTGGTCATATTTATGGTCTTTGCTTTGTAAAAAGAAGAATACCCTATCAACTTCCGCTAGATCTTTGTCATCATCAATCAATGAAGTCAAGGCATGCTTCACAACAGCTACCCCAAATATATTGAAAGAGTTGCCGAAGATAGAATCGGCATTCTAAAGTGGTGGAAGAGTAGCGGTTCACATTTCATGATTCATTCCACCATGACTCGTGACTTACTATGCCCGCTGATGTCTATGGTACTATTGGATTCCATATTTAGTGCTAGCCAATGGATTATGGTAGACAATAAATGCAGGTTACTTGCGAAAATCTAGATTGGCCATTTGCGAACATGATTGGTTATTGAAAGAATTGAATATAATCGAACGTGCCCAACATAAAGAAGAGGACGATTGTGCTACTTTATCATCCGAGTCATGGTTAGGGACACATCAGCGAACACACTAGACTAATTAGACATTCTCTTAGGTGTAATGTATTTTTAATCATTATTAGAGAACTTGCAAGTGTAATTTGTTTTCCTCGAATTTGCAAATATACTTGTATTTCATTTGTGTAATCGGATAAATGTTTTTGGATGATTTTTCTTATTTGATTTTTCAATTATTTTTAGTGCTAAAACTTATATATATTGTTGTTAATGGAGACAACATAAAAAAAACACCCATCCAATCTGCCTATATAGAGAACAAGAAGTTTTGCACGAGACATTTAGAAATCACTACTCACATATCTGTCGTGAATCGACAAGTTCGGAAACCCTTACACTATTCATATTATGCAATCCAACTAGACAACATATGGCGAACTTGAACTTCAATATACCTGAGTTAGGTAACCGATCGAGAGAAAGTGGCATCGATATATGTGAATTGTTCGATATCAAAGAATCCTGGATCTGAGACGTTGTGCAATGGGTTGATAGTGTTGGCAAACTTTTGTGTATAATCCAAATAATAAGATGCGACTTTTGTGGCGGTACAAAGAGCGTAATTGTGATCAAGAGGGGCGTGTGGGTACGCTCGGACTGACCGGCGAAGCATAGCTATGGAATACCAAATTATAAATATTATTAGCATACTTGTACGTTGTGGTTTGAATGTATTATGTACTGTTTAAGTAATCCTAAACTATTATTATAGTTCCATATCTTCACTTTTCATTAAATCCCGCCATTTATAAATACAACTTTTTTTTTTACTTTTTTTGAATTTATCTTAAAAAAATTTAAGGCTTGAGCCAACCGTGCCCGGGATTGGCATGGCCCGGGATCCTGGGCCATCGCTAATCAAAATGGAATGTGTAAATATAAATAAAAAGTATTGCAATCTCTCGAAAATATATCAAGTCAAACAAATGAGCTCAAAACACTATACCATTTCCACTCTTTTTCATTATATTTATCTCCATCATTGGTATTTGTTTACATTATTTTGTACAGCATGGCTGTGAAAGTTACATGTCTATACCAAATACTTGACGTCCTAGTCAAGACCTGCCCACTCAAGTGCTTTCGGCGGAGTACCTCGCTGTTTGAATTTGGAAGTGGAAGTGACAAATTAAGCCCTAGTTACGCATTTAAAATTGAAATGATTGAGGATGGTACGAACTCTTGATGTTACCCCTTTTGATTTGATTGAGAAATTTTCTACAAATGGCAAAAAGGGCCTTTGGCATATGTAGGATCTTTCTTCTCGCTACAGCCTACATAGAATCTTTGTTCTTTTCCGTCTTATCATGCTAAGAAAAGATAGAAGTTGATCCTCATAATGATAATAGTGAAGAAGATCTTCTTCTTCTGTTTTTCTCTTCGTTAGGTTTGTTTTCGGCTCTTTACAAGGCCATAGATTCCAACTATTTGGGACATATATGTCACTAACATTCCAAAGGTTAAACAGTCCCTCCATATCTCGTGTGAAATTCTCGTTTGTTTTTTTTCTGTTTTTTTTTTCATAAAAAATTTGGATGAGCATAGTTTCTTTCAATTATAGAAATTTCAACGTAGGGATAAATTTTTTGCCAGATACAATGTGCCTATACATAGATTTTGGTTTCTCTATCTAATGGTCTCCTAGCCATTAGGGTTAGAATTTGGTTGGATGCGTTAGGTGGAGTTCTAGCTTAGGTTTTGGAGGCCGTCCGTTCAAATCCTGTCAGCTAAGTCCAACTACTAATTCCATTGACACCTGTGTAGGTCAAATGTCTACACTTAACCGTTTTATGAGATTTGTAGAGTGTTTTATGGATTTCTAGATAGATAGACCTCTACGTTAATGCCCCTAGATTGATGATAACTCAATAAATTTGCTTAACCAAAAATGGGTATTAACCCAAATAGTGAGAAATTTTTCACCAAAAGTTGATTTTTGGTAAGATGAATAGCAAATTTAAAGGCAAAAAGACCGTAAATGATGGAAATTTAAAAGACAATAATATCAAGAAACCGAGAAAAGTACATCAAGAATATGTGTTGTTGATGATCCTCTATGGTGACCCGCTACCATATACATAACCCCACTAATTACAACCTTTCACTAGCAGTTATAATTCTCAGTACAATTACTACGCGAGATTCCAGCCTCCTATTCGCACTCATCCGCAAACCATTACAACTTCCAAGGTCATTAGGTTACTCAACTCTCTTCAGTTGATATTCTTCTCCTCATGTCGTCCCCTTGCTTAAAACACTTAGCCAAATTTTGGAATGTCAAGCATTTGCTTGTTCAATTGATGAACTTTGTTGAACAACTCTCAGCTACTTGTCGATGCTGATTCAACATAGAGTCAATGTTTCTTCTTCGTAGATGTCGATATTCATGTCATACAATTGTTGATCATTTAATGGCTTGCACCACTTTCATCTATTAGTCTTCCTCAATCGTCTATACTTCGTTGCTCCTTGATATCTATATTGCATGTTTGTCAAGGGCTACGCATTATGGTCATCAATAGAGTAGTTTTGTAATTGCTAATAACCATGTCCTGTAGTTATCGATAACCATGCCAATCACATCAACCAAACTCAATTAACCAAGTAAACCCACTATATGTCGATTTAAAAGAGCTAGTTACTTTTTGGTGAAAAAAATGATTTCTTAGATAAAGCATGCCTTGGTGATACATACATACATATTAACAAGTCATAAGGGTCAAATGTTTGGTATATATTATGCAAATCCTTTGTTCAAATCACGACATCTCTTATTTATAATATCCTTGGAGTTCAATTTCACCATCATGTGGATGAAGCCTTAAATGACCTACATGGATGTGGACAAAATGACTCGCAAGCATTCATGAGGATCAATCGAATCCAAAATTCAGATACCACTTACTATAGAAAAAAGTCTCGATCTTAACATACCAATTTTTTAAGGCAAATGCATATTGATAGTGCGAAACATTGTGCGACCAAGAGTGGAAATAGATATGGGGAGGAACATAAGTCGACTGGAAAAATTTGATCTAATATTATCACCTGTTCAGATACAATGTGAGATTATTGTTAGACTATTATCAATTGTTTTTTTTTTGGTTAAGAACTATTATCAATTGTTCACGCTCAAGCTATTGAATAAAATCATTTTTTTATATGTTTAAGTATCCTCAATACATATAAAATCCACCATATATGGTAGACACACCTCGCTCTACCTAGCCCAAATAAAGGATCACACATTGTTTCTCCCGTCAACATTGCGTAGATGACCCCTCTTATTCAAATTTCAAACTCAAATGAAACGACTCATTAGTATTCCACGAGTGTTGCAGCACTTAATTTTATGGTTCCTGCCACGGAACTACATATACAGCGAGACCATCATTAATTAGTCCATCCAAAAAAAAGTTCGAATGACGAATTTATTTAAATGATCCAACACCTCTCTTCATAGAGTAGGTTGACAATTCACAAAAAAAATCAAATTTTAAAAGTTGGATAAAAATACAGGGTAAACTAAAAGATTTTGAGATGACAACTCTGCTTTGACATTAAAGTGGAACGTTTGTAAATCTATATTTTCTATGGGTCACGCTTTTTCCACACCTAAATTGGCTAAAACACATCCCAACAAAAGTGTTTCGATTATTTTACCCATTGTGGGTCCCACCTTTTAATATCTTAAGAGCCCATTTGGAAACTTGCCAAACAGTGAAAATTTCTATTTTTTTATTTCCAAAATCAGTTTGGGAACAGAAATCCGTTTGTTAAATTTCTTGTGCCCAAACACAAATTTGGAAAAAATTATTTTCAGAATTAGTTTTGGAACAAAATCAAGATGCAAAAAAAAAGTAGCTTCTTGATTCTGAAACAATTTTTCCATTTTTTTATTCTTTTTAGTTTTCTTCTTTTTTCTTGGTTTGTTGTTGTTCTTCTTCTCGGCCTGCCGTCGGCCACCGGTCAGGGCCAACAAGAGCGTTATGGCCCTTGCCACCTAGGCAAGGGCGGCTTATGGCCGCGACGGCGAGGCCTCGCCCAGCCATGGTGAGGCCGACCTCACCGTCGCCTGGGTGGCAATAGACCTAGATGGCGACGGCAAGGTTGGACTTGCCCTAGTTAGGTGAGGTGCGAGGGTGGCAACGAGGACAGTGACGCCCTCGCCGGCCTTGGCCTATGGCTGGTTGCTGGCACCGACGACTGGCCATGACCAAGGAAGGGAAGGAAAAAAAAGAAAAAAAAGAGAAAGAAATATTAAAAATTTCAAAAAATTATTAAAATATTGTTAATAAAAAGAAATTTTGTGTAGTTACCAAACGCATTTCTGTTTTTTTTTATATTCTAAGAATATGAACTTTGGTCAGTTATCAAATACCTTCGAATGCTTAGAAATTGTTTCCGGGCACGGAATAAAAAAGAATCATTTATGAGCAAAATCAGTTTTCAGATACAAAATCGTTGCCATGCGCACTCTAAACCTTCCCTCTATGTCTTGTTTTGATTTGTTTTTGCGGGTCCCATTTTCCCTCCTCTTCATCCCACCTTTCTTCTGTCTCTTTCTCTCTCTTGTAGAGAAAATGCCACAATAATCACTTCCATAAAAGCACGTAACTCAATCGAATGATATTTTCCTGGTATAATTGGTGGTTGTGCAACATATGGAAGCCTTCTCTATTCAAAACCAACCCAATATAGTATAGAGGAGGGATTCAACTAGATTTTGCACCGCCACCAATTGACTTTACTAGCTAATATGCGAAAATGCATTTGGCATGCCCACTTGTTATCAAGATCCGCAAACAAAATGGTAAAAAGTTTCAATAAACCTACTGAAATGAGAAGCAAATTGAAATTTACTGGATAAAAACCCTTCATCCTTTACTAAGTCTGAACCAAACTAGACCAATATGTGCATCTTGAAATCATTCTACCAAACAAATTGCAAAAAAGAAAGAGGCCAATGGAAACCAATCCAGAGAAATTTCAATGAAAAGAATACTCAAAATTCACTCAAAAAATCAAATGCATGCTCTAACCGCACAGGGTCAAAGAAATCACTAAGTTTAATCGCTAGAAGTTAATGGGATGATAAACCTTTTTTCACTCGGTGAAAGCAAAACTCTTTGGCTACATTTAGTCGTCTGGATTTTTAATTAAAATATGATTAGATAAGATAGAATATGAAATCCAAGGGATTTGATATATCCTATCTCTTATTTGGTGAATTGCAGTAATAACGCCATAGATTTTCACATCTTACAGTATCCATTATTTGCTATGAACATCATATTAGTGTAAATAAACCTAAAAATTGTACAAAACGAAGATGATAAAAATCTCTCACTACACTCTTACCTACTTCATTTTTATTTGCTTATTTTTTTATTATTTTTACCTCTCTTTTTTAATTAATTTTTTTATTTCTTTCTCGCCTTCCATCATTCTCTAATAAAATTTTATAAAATAGTAAACTATACTAATATACCTAAAATATTTAATAAATATAAATAATAAATTTATTTATTTATATATATGAAATTTATATCATAAGATAGGAAGAAATTTGAATATTTAAATAAAAGTAAAAATAAATAAAAACGAAATTATTTTTATGTTTTTGTTATTTTGAATTTTTATATTAAAATTTAAATATTATTTATATTCAAATATTATTTTAATTTTATTAATTTAACAAATTTGATATTCGAGAAAAATAACTTTTATAATATGGAGATTAGAAATTTTATCCACCCTTATCCCACCTCCCCCATGAGATAATTTTATCTGGGCTATATCCCTACTATATCCGATTTTATCTTGTCTTGGATAGACACTAAACACAGGATAGGATAAAATATATCATATCCTGAATTTTATCTCGACTACCAAACGTAGCATTTAGGCTAGAAAAGACCCGTTTTTCTCTTTCCACTCTTTCCCATTAAATTTCAAAGACTTCAACTAATAGAATCTCCTGAATGAGAGAAACTTAGCACTGCTAAAAGGCCTCACTAAAGATCATCCTTAAAAGCATAATATGTAATCATATTCAACAGTAAACGAGGAATGAATCAATAACTACTTTTCCGAGACATAAAAAAAACACAAATGAAAGAAGAAAAAGAAAAAAAGACACCTTCAGACTTTATTAATCTCAACCCATCACAAGGAAAATTATCACATTACTCAACATTAATCAACACTTCTAATTTAATCAATTTATCCAACACCCACCATGAAATACAACGCAAAACCATCTCAAACATCAAAGAGATGGAGAGAAGGGTAAAGATAAAGGAAAGTGGGGCCCACAAAAGAAATTCCAAGAAAAAAGACACTAAGAATGCATTTGGTGGCTTGCCAAATAATGATCGATCCTGTTCTTTTGTTCTCGAGAACCAAAAAAGAACGTAAATTTGTTTGGTAAATTTTTTATTTTTGGGCACAAATTTGCACAATTTTGTTTCTAGAATCAGTTTTGGAATATAATTAAAAAGCAAAAAAAAGTTACTTCTTAATTATGGGAACAAGAATTAGAAGTGGAAAAGAAATTTTTTTTATTCTTCTTCTTGGTTTTCTTCCTTACCTGTGGCCGATTGCTGGACGCCGACCACAAGCCAGGGCTGGCAAGGATTAGGGCAGCGGTGAGGGTCTAACCCTCACTAGATTCGGCAAGGGCAGCTCTCGCCCAAGTCGCGAACCGCCCTCTTTGGCCCTAGCCTGTGGCCAATCGCCGGCGCCGGCGACCTAGCCATGAACCAAGGAAGGGGAAAAAGAAAAATAAAAGAAAAATAAAAAGAAAGAAATATTAAAAAATTCAAAAAATTATTAATAAAAGGAAATTTTTTGCAGTTATCAATCGCATTTTTGTTCTTTTTCTATTCCAAGAATAGAAATTTTGGTTAGTTACCAAATGCCTTTAAAATGCTTAGAAATTATTTTCAGGAATGAAATAAAAAAGAATTATTTTTGAACATAAATTATTTTCGAGAACAAAATGGTTACCATACGCACCCTAAGAGGATGCTTAAAGATGAGATCCACAATGGATAAAATGATCACAATATTTTATTGGGGAGTGTTTTAGCCAAATTAGGAGTGAAAAAAGCGTGGCTCATTTCCTATATATATACTTCTTCTTCTTTCGATGTTCGGCATTTTTATAAATTTTTTAAAACTCAAATCAAATTTGTTTTTTCTAGTTCTAACGCAGGTTCCAAAATACTACTGTTTAACTGTATGTAGAATATTCTTGTGTACTTTTTATTTGATTTTCCTTACATTGACTTTCCAGTGAATCGAATAAGGATCTTTTTATTTTTCGAGGGGGCCACTGAAATAAAGGGGCTAGTATTGCCTTCACTCATTTGTCTATTAATGCCATGAACTACTTAATTAATGTCGCTAAAGAATTTCTAAAACACAATGCTGAATTTATTAATATTGGTTCACAAAATATCCAAATTGGAAATGACCCTCGATTTGTATTTGTGATTTATTTGCAGCCTCTCCTTTCCCTTTTAATTTCTGCAGAAATCACGTGGCACAAAAGTAACAACATGGGTTTAAAAAAAAACAATGAGGAAAAAACATATGAAAATTGGCAAAGGAAGGAAGGAAGGGGGGTGGGGGAGCTTCATCATCATCACCATCATTTGCAGGCTTTTCTGGTTGAATGATTTTGATCATTTTCGAAAACTCCACACAGCTCTGTTGTGTGATTGCACATACTTTGTCCTTTAGCTCTTTTCATTGAACTTTTCGTTAAGAAAAATTAAAGGGAAAAATCCATCTTTTCCTTTCTTTTATCGTTCTTTTATCCAGGTCCAGGTCTGGTCAGATTCTCTTATTGCCCTTCTTTTCTAAAAGTCTTCTCTTAGATGCATCAGCCTTATCCAACTGAAACAAAGAGACAGGGCGAACAGGCAGCGAAGGACAAAGTCAGATCTTCCCTTCAACTCATTGTGGTACAGAGCCGAGAATCCACCGCCAAACATTGATCACCCGAAGTGAATACCCAAAGAAAGAACCTAGGATGAATTAATTACGTCGCGCGCATCATCAATTGGATGAGTTGAGATTCTTGCGTTTCGGTAGAATGCAAAACCATACCTCGAGTGGATGTATGTTCCGAAAGACTTCATTTTAGATTTTTTGGTATGTTCATCAAAGAATGGCGGGATGCGATTGTACCGCCCTCGTGAACCACGACGGTAACAAAAACGGTGGCACCTCATCATTGCACAAGGCTGGATTTTGGACTTGGAACAACTCGATTGGCGATTCTATGGCCGAGCTACTTAGAGAGAACAAGAGAGGAACACATCCACATCCACATCCACATCATGAGTGTGACCTAAAAGGCTGAGCAATAGAAGAAGTAGGAATTGAGCTTGCATCCCATCATTCTCGTGAAAAACTTCCATTAGACCATGTAGTAGGAACATGAGTTAATTTGGCTACTACAAACAAACACATATAGTAGGACTAGACATTAAATTTACGTAGGACCCATGAAAGGGCACAAGGCCCCAACATGTCTTGGGTGCATTAGGACAAGATGAGGGAGAGAGTGTCCTTGGGTGGGGCACGGACGGTTGGGTCGACTGGAGGGCAATGTATGTCCCACCAAAGGGCCACAAGGAAAGTAACCCTAATTTCGACGGCCCTTTTGTTCCCATGTGACCAAAATTTAAGAGCAACATTCCAAGACAACAACCCCCTTTGTGCCCCTCCACTCCCAAATCTATCCCCTCTTTCATTTTCTTTCCGCAAAAAATCGGTCTAACATGAGTCGATGTGCGTTTTGCAATTGGACGCTCGACGCACCGACTCCTTCTTTTCCTCCCTTGTGTTCTCACTAGCGGTTAAAGGGAGGAAGACGAGTATGAACGGACAGAGAGAAAGTAACAATTGAAGGCGAAGGGGGGGGGGGGGGTGGGTTTGGTTTTGGGGGTGGTGGGGTTTGGTGGTGGTGATTAAGCATAAGTGTGTATGTGTTTTGTGGCATTTGGCTTTGGCGTCATGGGTAAGGAGTAAAAGAGTTGCGTTCGTGGGTCTTTGAGCTTCTTATCACATGTCATATAGTGTGTATGGTCAAGTCATATACATTCCATAAGTTCTCCAACAAAGGTGATATCATGCGCGGTTAACAATATCTTTGCAAACGCCTTTGAACAAGTCCGTGGAAATCGTTGATCATATATATATCGGTTATGAACAAGCCGACAGGCTTAAAGATAAGTTATGTCGATAATATTTGTTCATCAGTTGTTTAATTTAATATTGGACTGACAAGTCGGTCTGTTCTGTCAGAACGTATACCGGTGAGGTTAGTCAGATATAAATATAACAATTGTTACTGTTCAATCACCAACTTGCTTCTTCTTCTTCTTCTTCTTTTTTCATTTCTACGGAGCTCTCGGTCTGTTCTACCTTCTTCGAAAATCTCCCAAATCCATACGGCGACACCACACAATCAAAATCCTCCTAAGCTATAAGATGGCCATCTGAAGTAGCAGCGAAACCCTATGCTTTGGGAATTGTATTCACATTTTCATGTGGCCAAATGATAGACGAATCTACTTTACATTTGAAAAAACGAGAGACCAACAAGCCCTACACATTCCCGCGGTTCATTTTTCCTTTTGCCACTGACACATCGAATTTACATGATTAAAAATGTGGTCAAAGCTTGATTGCATCATTGGAAATTGGTTCACGACCTTACATTTATATTCGATGAAATCAAATTCCGATGAAAACTGTGATTTGACCAGGGGAATCGAGCAGGTCAACTTGTAGGAGAAAAATGGGAGGTCCGAATGTGTCCTCCCAACCAACAAGTTGTATCGGCATGACCATCGGACTACAGATCCTTGTCGAGACTGATATTGATCTGTAGATGATCTTGACGTTGATTTCACTATCTCAGTTTTATCCCATGGACGGAAATAATCCCAATTCGACCCATAAAAGATTAATGCATGACCTGATATGGAAGGATCTCTTTATCCCTTAAATTTAGTAAATACTGTGGAGTTTACACAATCTTCATACATGCTATATAAGACAAGCTCGAGAAGTAGCTCTTAACCTCAAATTTTTACCGAAAAAAAGAAAATTAGTAATACTCAAATACACAATAAGATGAATTGTAACCATATACTATTAAACAATAGTCAAAACGGTGATGATTCTCCGTGTGTAGATTCTAAAGTAACGTTAAACTATTCCACAAATTACAACAATATATATGGGATTCTTCTTCAATTAGTTCGTGTTTTCCTTTTTTGTGTACAATTCTTTCTTTGGTCAAATTTTGTATACAATTCACAATTATATATTTGATGTATGGAACAATAATCTAAATCATCTTGACTGAAATAGGCCAGGCTTCTCAACTTTTCGTCTCTTGGAAAGAGCAGCATAGAGGGACTGACTATTCAAAACTCCATGACCCGTCCCGTTTAGTGATCGCATGTTTAATTAATGAATGATTATCGTATAACATACCTCATTTGCTGTAACCAGCACAACACATGTACCCCCCAAAAAACAAATGGAATGTCCCACTTAATTATAAACTTATATGCCCGAGAAGTACATTCCATGTCGTTCTTTCAGGATAACCACATTCTTAATCATTAAATATGTACCTAGTACTTTTATATTTAGAGGGACAGAAAGGGGGGCGTTATTAATTGGAAGATTGCATCGTGACAATATTGAATCAAATCTCATGTTATTATGGATTTTGTTAAGAAGTGCTCTTAGGGAAAATGTTAAACATATTGTCATTTTCAAAACACTATTGATCTCGTGTTATGCAAAGTCATGCGTTGAAAATGAAATTGTTTTTTTGTTTGTTTGTTATGGTTTGAAAATGCCTCAGAGTACTCGTTATAAGACCCTATTGCACAATGGAAATATATGATTCCGGGATATCTCGACCTAAAAAAAGGAAGCAATAATATTTTTTCTGAATAATGATAATTGGAATATTACATCATGATACTATCGAATCGAGCTTTTCTTAGGGAAATTTGTTAAACACTTTGTGATTCTCATAATACTTTTGATCTCGTGTTATGCACAATCTTGTTTTGAAGGAAATTATATATCTATATATATATATATATATTTTGTCTGTTATGGTTTAAAAGTGCCTGAGATAACTTGTCATAAGGCCCTATGGCACAACGGCCCGACCCTAAAACAAGGACGCAATAATGTTTTTCCAGAACAAAGAAATGGCATATTTTTTTTCCAAGATAGAAAAGAGGGCAAGGGCAAAATCGTCCAGGACGGCCCAAGAAGAAAAGGAAAAATTTAAAGAAGCACCTAATTCGTTGACCCTAAGAATTCCAATGGCGGCCCCTACGCCGTTGCTCTTGCCACGAATAATACGAAAGGCCTCTCTCTCTCTCTCTCTCTCTCTCTCTCTCTCTCTCTCTCTCTCTCCGTCTCTCTCTCGCGTGGTATTAAAAAGCGGAGACACTAACAAGGAACCAAAGCTCTCAGTCATATAAGAGAACAAAAATCGCTCAACAGAGACACACACAGCAAGAGAAAGAAGAAGAAGAAGAAGAAGAAGAAAAGAGACCCCCACATCCCTTCTCTCTCTCTCCCTCTCTCCCTCCCTCTCTCTCTCTCTCTCTCTCTCTGTGTTTAAACATGGAGGACGAGGCGTTTGGGTGGCTGAAGCTGGCGCTGATATGCGCGGCCCTGGCGGCGGTTGCACTGAGGATCGCGGCGGTGCTGTGGTGGAGGCCGAGAAGGATCGAGGACCACTTCTCGAGGCAAGGCATAAGGGGGCCGCCGTATCGGTTCTTCATCGGGAACGTGAAGGAGCTGGTGGGGATGATGATGAAGGCATCGTCGCAGCCCATGGCGCCCCCCTTCTCCCACAACATCCTCCCCAGGGTGCTCTCCTTCTATCACCACTGGAAGAAGATTTATGGTACTGGCGAAGTTTTCTTTTATTCCAAGGTCTTTCTTGGTGCGTTTAATGTTTTGCATTAGCGAGAATGGTTCTTGGGTTTTCGTGGGTGGCTGAGTGTCTTTGTTTTGAACGGCACGACTTCTTGATAATTAAAGCGACTGCGAATGTACTTCAGTGTGATGATGTTCCTTTGGCCCTTTGAGTTTTTTCTTTTTAGTGGCTTACTGTTTTGTTCTTTTGGGTTCTCTCTAGGGTACTTCTTTTAACGGCTTTTCAGTCTCTCGCTCCTTTTTCCTTCCCTTTCTTACTCTTTATCTTTTGGGTTTTGTGTGTCTTTTGAGTTTTGGTGTTCTTGATGTTGAAGTTTAGATTTTGGACTGTTTTGGGTCCTTCTATTAATGCTTCTTGCACCTCCTTGCTTCCACCTCTCACCTTGGTGCTCGTCAAATTGCACTATTTTTCATTCTTTCCTTAAAATAATTAATGTGAGAGATTCTAGCTCCAGCAGTTCTTGTTTTCCCTATCCCCTTTCAATTTGCAGGCGTTGCGAAATTTGCAAATTCAATTTTCCTTTTTTCCCCATTTTCCCTTCTGTATTGCGTACAATGAATTGTTATTCTTCTTCTGAGGGGCTGAGCTACGTTTTCTCGCTGGCTTTCCCTTGTCCGCTTTCGTTTGTTTATCATGGAAGTTCGAATGTGACAATGAAGTTCCTTGTGTTTGTTAGCGACACTGTTCTTAGTTGTCTTTGCTCTCTCTCTCTCTCTCTCTCTCTCTGGGTGGTGGTAGGGTCTACACTATCCATGCCCTCCGAATTTAATGGTTGTCGTGTAATCCTGCTCATTCCTCTTTAAGCTAACTTACCACTTACTACTTGAGGCCTTGTGGTAGTTCCTTCTTGGTGCGAGAAACACTTTGCCTTTGGCAGCTGTTTCCATCTGTTCTATAGTTTTCCCCCATTAGCATGGAAATTTAATGCCACATTATCACCACCGTCGTCGTTGTCCTCATCTCGTTGCACTAATCGTCCTCTAGTTTTTATGACATCACGAGGCCTTTTCATGGCAGGGTCAACGTTTCTGGTGTGGTTCGGACCCACGGTCCGGCTCACGGTCTCGGACCCCGACCTGATCAGGGAGATTTTCACCTCCAAGCAGTCGGAATTCTACGAGAAGAGCGAGTCGCACCCCCTCGTAAAGCAGCTCGAAGGCGACGGCCTCCTCAGCCTCAAGGGCGAGAAATGGGCTCACCACCGCAAGATCATCCTCCCCACATTCTACATGGAAAATCTCAAAGTAAAGCATCCCTCCCAAGAATCCCACAAGAAAATTTCAATCACGTCAAGAAACAAACACTCGATCAGTCAATGCAGATCGATTGACTTGTTATCTTTCTTTGCCAATTTCTTTTTTTGTGTGCAGCTGCTGGTGCCGGTGGTGGCGAGTAGCGTGACAAGCATGTTGAAGAAATGGGAGGCATTGATGTCCAAATCCGGAGAGGTCGAGATCGAGGTGTCGGAGTGGCTCCAGAACCTGACCGAGGACATCATCACCAGAACAGCATTCGGCATTAGCTACGAAGATGGCAAGGCCATCTTCAGGCTCCAAGCTCAGCAGATGGTCCTCGCAGCCGACGTTTTCCAGAAAGTCTTCATTCCTGGCTATAGGTAAACCAGTAAAAACAAAAATCAATTAACCCTGCTCTATAACACTCATCGATCAAGCAATACCCATCATCGCCTACCCGTCGAATGCTTCGGAACTGGCGCGCTGGGATCGGTTAGCAAAAAATCCAAAATTTATTCGATGCATTAACTCACTCTCTTATGGTCTTTTGGCAGGTTCTTGCCAACGAAGAGGAACATAGTCTCCTGGAAGCTGGACAGGGAGATAAAGAAGTCGCTAGTTAAGCTCATCGATCACCGGAGAGAGGAGTCTGGCGGCGACGGCGATGGTGGCGGCGATGGCGATGCGACGCTAGAGGGACGAAGCCGGAGCCGGCCCAACGACCTGCTTGGGCTGATGATCCAGGCCTCGAACGCGTCGGACGCGGTCTCGGTGAACGACATCGTGGAGGAGTGCAAGGGGTTCTTCTTCGCCGGCAAGCACTCCACGTCGAACCTGCTGACGTGGACGACAGTCCTCCTGGCGATGCACCCGCAGTGGCAGGTCCGGGCACGTGACGAGGTCCTCAGGGTGTGCGGGTCACGTGACGTCCCCACCAAGGACGACCTTGTCAAGCTCAAGACGGTACCGCTCGCCTCTGTTTTTTTCGCCTTTCTTTTCATCTACCGAAAAGGACCCCCCAACACTACACGCACTTGAGATTTCAGTTCATCATAACATTCATTTTCGGTGCGGTTTTGTGTATCTGATATGATTGATCGTCTGTGCAGCTGACCATGATAGTGAACGAAGCCCTGCGGCTGTACCCGCCCGTCGTGGCGATGATCCGGCGGGCTAGGGCAGACGCGGAGCTCAACGGGTACCAGATCCCGCGCGGGACCGAGATCCTGATCCCAATCCTGGCCCTCCACCACGACCAGGCCATATGGGGGAGCGATGCCAACGAGTTCAACCCAGCCCGGTTCGCGGACGGCGTGGCCCGGGCGGCGAGGCACCCGGGGGCATTCATCCCCTTCGGCCTGGGGCCCCGGAACTGCATCGGCCAGAACCTGGCCCTCTTGCAAGCCAAGCTGGCCCTGGCGATCATAATCCAACGGTTCTCGTTCGTCCTCGCACCGAGCTACCGGCACGCCCCGACGGTGCTGATGCTCTTGTACCCGCAGCACGGGGCGCCCATCTTATTTAAACGGTTGACTGATCCTCCGGCCCCACAAGATCGACGGCTGTGAATTGAAGCTTGTCCTTAGTATATCTGATGAGGGAATTTTTTGCGTATGTGTTGGTGTGGGGGATTTGCCGGTGGGTGGAGTGGAGGGACCAATTTGTCCATGGTTAAGTTATCCATAGTGCCAGTGGGGAGTGAACAAAATGAGGGAAAAAAACGAAGGAAAAAAATGGGAAAGGCGTCTTGAAATTCTGACCCAATAGTCATGTTTTTATTTTTCTTTTTTTTTTATGAGAAGGAAACAAAAAAAAATGGAGAGGAAGAGCAAGGAGGGGGTGCCTAATGGCATGTGGGATTTTTAATTATTTTTTAGGTTTTAGGTAGGAATTTGCTAACGAATAGGAGTAGCCCATCTGATATCTGTATGCAATGTATATTTTCCACAAGTACCCAGCATTTTTGTAATACTATGCATTTATGAACATGATGAAGTAAGATGATTTACTCAAGCCCCTCTCTCTCTCTCTCTCTAGCTAGCACCACACTTGTTTTTTTTTTTGGTAACCCAGGGAACCCCCGCACGGCCGACAGCCGGGGAGTAAACCCTGGGGGCGACACGTGCTAGCCACCACACACGTGCCACCGGTTAAATCACCCTGCGGCGCCCGAAATTCGAACACTCAACCTTTTGCGAGAGAAAGAGTGCGCGTTCCAGCAGCGCCACCCAGGCGGGTGGTACCACACTTGTTTTTTAATGCAAAATTAGATGAAAAAACGGTTATAGCTTAATGTACTTGAAAATAACCCAAAGACTTATTAACATTATGTGGTGTGGTACTAATGGATACTTAGTGGCTCAAAGTGGAATTTACTTCAAGATACAATGATTTTATAAGGCACTACTAACAAGTAATGCCATTCGTTTTTTCAAGGTCTAGGCCTGAGACAGGAGAAGGGAGATTGTATTTGATTGTATACTTTGCATCGTCTAACTGCCATATAAGATAATTTTTGGCTTCTTTTCCTTACTTAAAGAAAGACTCACTTTCCAACTCATCGTTATCTTCAAAACTTATTTACTCAGCACTTTTTTTTAACATGGGTGCTATAGAGTTGAGAAATACGAAAACCCATGTAGATTTTATTCCTTCGAAGTATCTTCATATGAGCTTTGGGATGCTCTCTTTGGGAGATTGACCATAAAGTACATGCAAAAATCTTCTACCACGTTGGGTGCCTCTCAATCATTTTATGTGTTAGTTATAAATTTCATAAGTGCCACAATTAGTATGCATGAATAGTTTGGATGGATGAAACACCGAATGAAAAACAATCCATGCAAATTAGAATACCATCGATTTACTTTAGTACGGCGAATTATCATAGGGGGTTTCCTCTCTCATCATCGAAGCTCGTTCATTTAGAAGATAATTGATACATATAGTCAGTAGAAGAAATGATACTCACATATAAAGTCTTGTTATTAAGTGATATGTATAATTAGTGGTATAAGTGATACATCACTTGGGCGTACACAGGTGAGGCTGCATATATGTCCAGAAGGTAAGGCCGTCCAAGCCTCCCTTTTTGGCGCGCATTGGATTTCTATATGCACTTTGCCTCTGTCCTTCAATTCTGTTAGCCGGTTTTGCTGACTCTCTAGAACTGGTTCTTAACTTATCGCTGATAAAAAAAAATAAAGTCTCATTAATAAGTGCCCTTTTGGGACGGACTATATACAAAATAAATAAAAATCAAAAGGTCTATAGAGAACTAGTTAAGGTAATAAAACATAGCAAGAACACTTTGAATGGTACTTGGAAGATATGCCTACATCAAATGGAAAATATATACATTTCATGAAACAATTTCGACAAAGCTTAACGAGTACCTAATTACTCTTTGACATTTTCCTCGCATTGAATAGATCTAATATATATAGTTAGATAATGTTTCCGATTAGTAGGCATATGGAATGTGAGTGAAAAGTACAAATATCATGTACATAGACATTGCATTTGACTTTTCACTAGAGCTCAAAGTGAAGATACAAGAATTCATATATGATAGCTGCACCTAAATTGATTGAGATTGAGCATCGAGCAATGTTTCGATTTAATTGGCCCATGATAATTGGGACCATGTTCACAAAAATTTCTACTAGGTCCCGTGTCAAGATAGAGGCAATGATCTTCATAAATGAATTTCCAACGAAACAACATGCGTCTCTGCAAGTATTGGACCTTTTTATTCCATTCGGGCATGGACCATGTCACGAAAAAAGGTACTTATCTAGGGTTTTGCTCCTCAATCTATCTTTTAAGATATCAAAATGTTGTCTAACTCTTCAATCAGGGCAACAAGCCCCATTGGAAACTAATGAAGTTTATACACTTCCACCTTCTTTCCAACTATGCCAATCAAGAGCTTGGAGAGTCTTGTCTCCTGCTTAGTGTAATCATGCCTATAGAATCTACGAGTGCATGTGTACGACACATTTCAAATGTATACGTGTGAATCACGTATACGTTCCTCGGTACAAAGATAATTTCGAAAGGAGATACAGGACATCGATGAACATCTTGTGTTATACATAAGAGGTGAGTTTTGTTTGGTTACTTAGCTTTAAATTTGGCTAACCTAGATGCCCGTGTCAAGAGCTATCGGTATTCTCTCTGTAAAAGACTTTCAAGGGTCATCTCGACTCTCATGCCTGCTAGTACATAGTTGATATAGACCATATACATGTCAATACAAACATATATATCTTGATTTTTTCCCATTCTAAAACTAAAGAGTTTGCCATGTAGTTACTCTAGAGGGACTTGTCGTTACAAACCAGCAGGCCATTTTAGCATGACCACGACAGATGTGGGTAGCGACAGTGAAAGGAGGTGTTTACGTTTCCATGAAAACTGAAAAGTGAATTGTAGAAATGGTCCATCCCATGCCATATTCCTATTTTTAAGATAATTTGGACCAGTCCTTGGTCCCTCCCATACACTCCATTAAGAGTGGACTGTGTCAGTTGGCTAACTATAAATCAGATCCTGTGAGATTTCAATGTCACAGACATGTTGATATTCATTATAAAATGAAAAAAAGAAGGAAAAAAAACCACACTTGAGAGAGCAATTGAATTGGCTATATGTAGTTTCGAAATCTTACATAATTCTTTTCTTGTAATTTCTTCTTTTTCTTATCATAAATTTGAAGCATCATCTCTCCTCATTTATGCCAGTTTCCAATTCGCCATTTTGCATACAAAACAGCAATCTTTCTTGTTATACTAACCTATTTAACTCGGAAATATACGTTCGCAACTCGAAAATATTATGTGTATACAATGTAGTTGTCTTACATGTGATGCGGTTGATATAATCACAATGTAGAAATACTTTGAAAAGAAATGGTTGCTTTTATAGCATTCATTGTGGATATCATTGTTTCTCGAGATATTGTTTACCTTAATTTAATTTAACAAACAAAGGGATTAATCACTCTTCTAAACATTGTGTTAACTAGTTAACTTTATTGTCAATCGGAGCGTTCCAATCACTTTGTTGGGTGGATTTAGGAGGCAGTTGTTTCTTACTTTGCCTTTCTGCAATGGAAAAAAGCTTTTGTTTCTTCTTTGCCTTTTATAATGTAAACAAAAGCAGTAACGAGCTTCCTTTCTACGAGAATTGGGACCCCTAAATATATGGGATAACTACACACGGTGCAATTACCTCCTTAAGATATGAGTATATCATCACTATTAGAATAATTAAATATTAAATCATGCCATCATCTAATAACTTAACCTTTTAGAACAGTTGACAGTGGTTACACCAAAATCTCACGTGATATCAGAGCTGGAAGACCTGAATCCAAATCTTTCCAAGCCCCCTTTGTCTCTCCAATTATATATGTCCATGCTTAGTACTAGGCAAAAAAGACCATACTAAATGTGAGGGGAAGGGTTAGAATAATTAAACATTAAACCACACCTTCATCTAATAGCTTAACCTTTTAGAACAGTTGACAGTGGTTACACCAGAATCTCATAATCACTACCACTAGCTTATTGGAATGTCCATATCTATTTTCCACCTTTTCTTTTGCCACCGAGCCTCGTCCATGATCCCTCTACCCAATGTCATGGCCCAGATCCGATGCATGACATTTGGTATGACCCTGTATTCAGTGTTGCTGGAGATTGGGACGCCGTTTCGCGGCCTAATCTGTCCTAGATTGGCATGCAGTGGGCGGCACAACAACGGTGATAGAGGCTTAGAGTTCATGGCAAAGCAAAGACGACCCGGAGGGGGTAGAGGGAGGGGGAAAGTGTATGTAGAAATTTAGGCTTTTTAATGTACTTTTCTCTACAAGAGAGGGTAATTTGGCCATCTGTGGGTAATTGTGCATTTAAACCCTTAAGTTTAGAGGATCTAAATTCTTTCTCTAATTTTAACATACCTTTGTGCATTTCGAAAGTTGTCTTTGAAAGCAGAAATAAACTGAGATCAAATATTTTTGTGTTTGAAGTGCAAACATGGCATGCATATATGATAGCTAATGAGTGCAAATCAAACTTTTCTACATGCAACATAGATTAATATGAATCATAGACCACGAGAGGTCCTGGGTTCAAAACTCGTAGGTGCCGGTGATTTAAGTGGAGGGTCATGGCGGTGGGATGCTGCGCTAGCCCCCCCGAGGACTAGTCGGGCTTCACCGCTGGTTTGAGCGCAAGCTCGCTGGCCGCGCGGACACCTCGGTTATCAAAAAAAAAAATATGAATCATAGACAACCACATACTAAAAACACTAACATTTCCCAAGGCATGAAATGTTCTTTGAAGCAAAAGAAGGTGGCTGCAATCCACCATGCAACGCATCTTTTTTAAATAAATATGTCTCCCATCTTTTTATGGGATTTGGGGCCTTTGGTGTGTGTAGTTTATAGTAAGCAGTGTCATTGAGAGTAACCAACCTCTCCTTTATAGCACTAGCTTTTTGGGATCTTCTCATGCTCTTATTATTACTAGTGTTTATTGTTTCACTTATTTAATTATTTGTTTGCCTTGATGGTCCCCAGGAGGAAGCATGTGGCTAGGGTAATTCCCCCTTTTGATCTTGTGTGTTTAACTGTGTTCTCTTGCTTTTGTTAAAGGAATCAAAGCATGCCCACGAAGCCCATGTGATGGAAGATCTCATCTATAATTACAGTATGAACACATTGCTGATTTCTTGATTATCTTTCTTCACTTTTGAAGTCCCATGACATTGTTTTGGTTAGGGTTTTGAGGTGGATTTTTCTTTTCTCTCTCTTCATGCATGATCTCTTTGGAGGGGGGGACAAATCCTGATGCACTGATGGAGATGATTGTTCTGGGTGTGTTCATTCCCTTTTATTTTCTTGATGAACGTGCTGGGTGAACCCATGAACCAAAAAAGAAAGCCATAATTATTATGCTAATCTTGGAGTTCTGGCATTCCTGATTATTAATAATTGAATCAAGGGTTTGTCACATAATTAAGGGCATCAGAAGGGCCATAATTTACCTCTCAGGACCACCTCAAATCCCATATAACAAGGCAATATTTTTAAAGCCCTTTTGGTTATTAAACTATGATATAATGCACTTCTCCGTAATAAACAAGATCCATGTCCTCATCTTATAGTCCATAGTTTAATAATATATTTACTGTGCAAACAGAGGATTTCCTTCGTTTGTGCTTTGTCTTGAGCAAGCCTCCTCATTAACATCCATGCATTGTCCCCCCAAGGTCAGTAAACGACAAAAATCAACATTCCAATGTAGTCGAGATTTAAGAAGAGAAGGCACCTTTAAATAAAAGTAACAATGAGGAAGGAAGATGAGGCTATGTAAAGCAAAATATGCATACCATGTTCATTTTATTCATGCTTTCTCTATCTGCAAAGAGAAAGGGAGATGAAAACATGTGAGTATTGAAATAGATTCTGAAAAGTAACCTTTAAAATCCCACTCAAGAAACAAGCACCTATTTTGGGAAATTTAAAGATTCTGCCAATCATGTAGGGAGAGCTACAGACTTGCAATCTTAGTTGCAGAAATGAGATATAGAGGGTCTGCACTCATTTCTGCACACAATCAAGGAAAATTTTCTGAAATTTTAACAAAAAATAATTAGTTCTATTTTGCTTCATTCTTTTTAAATATAACATGAATTTCACATATTTTTTTGCAACTCAATCTAGAGCCCTACTTTGTAATTAGTTCCCAGTACTCGACACAAAGGTTCCGTCGAGTCAGGAAACTCGATAAGCCCGACTAGATCTTGGTGGTGGCCAGCTCACAAAATTTGGGTTAATTAATGTATGAAACAATATGGTTGGAAGGAGAGTCGCTTATATAGTAGAAATGCAGTCATATTTAATCACAAAATGTCCCCAAGAGTAGCACAAACGCCAAAGAGATTGAGCTGGCTAATTGTCTGTCCTTGATTAATGCTACCTTGTCGGGGTGTCATAGAACAATGTCCAAGGACTCGCCTTTTCTCTTTTTTTTTTCAAAAAAATTATTTTTTAAAAATTTTTGTATGATTGGCCATTTCATGCTCAAATGAGTGAGCCATCTTCATTGTTTGTATTGGCCAAATGGCACTTCTCTCTCTGTGCCTCTGTACACATCTCGGTGTTGTTCAGTCCTCTGATCTTTACCTGCCCATGTCATTTCTTTCAATGAGATCTAAGATTGATCATTCAACTTTTATGATGACAAACTATCAATTTTGACAGATGTGAGCTTCCTTGTTTCATCATCCTCTCAGTGCATCACAGATACCTGGAGTTAAACCTGCTTTTTCCCCTTTATTTTCTGCAAGTGACAAGACTGCAAATTCAACTCGCTGCATATTACATTTTTTGTGAAATTACATAAGTGTCCCCAGTGTTTCGAGGAAAGAGATGGTACTTACCTGCCTGTCCAAGCTGTTGTTTTTTTGGGTCAGAGCCTGTCCAAGCTGTTGACACATCAAATTTGTGTACTAACACATTCAAGCCAAAGCAGTAAGTAAAGCATCTATGTTGACAGAGTAGAACTTAAATGGGGAAGATTGATTGCAACTCCAACATGTATACAGTGACCAAATAGGAAGGAAAGGTGGGCAAACATTCTCTCATTGAAGAAGGGCTCTCTTTATCAATACAAGTAAAAGATATAAATGTTGAATGTTATCATCACAGAGTACACTACAAGTTACAAAATGCAGGATTTCTTCCCCACATGAAGACAACACTAGCATTAGTTACCCCTCAATTTCCTTTCCATGGGAATTGAAATTCTGGAGAAAAGTGGACCTAAATTGAGGATCATAAAGACTAGGAGCTAGCACAAGAACAAGTAACAACCCAACTCTCTCTCTCTCTCTCTCTCTCTCTCTCTCTCTCTATAAAAATAGGCATGATCACATGGCAGCATCAATCATGAAAAGATGCTAATGAGACAGGGGCTGGGGTGATTTGGTGGAGCCACATAAATGCACCAATTCATTCGTAGGCTTCCCATCCATCAGTCTCACTTCGGGTGATAAAATAAAGAGGCGCCGCTCCAAATCATCAACCTCCATTTATTATTTTATTAGATGAACAAAAACAAACAAACAAAGGGAAAATCTCAAATGAATTCACAGTTCAAGTTGTCTCAATACATTAAAAATTTCTGCTGTACAGTATACACTGTAACTAGGAATGACACCAAGGTGGGCTTTGTTGGTGATTCCAGAGACAGTGGCACCTGTGCAGTCCTCTCTTTATGGTCTCGCAAAAAGTTTTTGGAAAATTACCTTTTGAAAAGGATGGCAGAAAACCAAACCCAGATTGATGTTTAGCAAAATAGTTTATATGTATACGACAAGATGAAAATACAGAGAACAACACTTGAACACTATTTTGATAATCAGAGAGTATAAGTCTTCATGTGCTCCTATATCCCACTGGTCTTCTTATTTTTTCTGAACCAATCTTAGTTAGGCAAGTCCATGTCAGTACAGCAAGGTGACAACCTTACTAAGGACATATTAAATTGGCTTCTTGACATCACAAGGTTGAAAAACAACTCGATCGTTACTAGTTCTATTTGCATATGGTTGTGATTACCGGGGGTACAGGGATGCTTGTCGCAAGAAGTTATGCCATAGAACAGTTGAAAGAGACGACTTGTTAGTTTGCTTGGTCTGGCTCGCATTGACAGGAAGGAGTCCAAAATCTACACAATCTATACGGTAGATCTCAGATTACAACAGGTAAGCAATTGAAATTGAACTCCATCAGCAGCAAAAAGTCATCATCATATGTGGAATCAACTAAGGAGGTATCTTGACCAAAATAAACACGGTTGGTAATTTGCTGCTTTGTATTGCCAGAGATTTCCCACAAAACAGAAGGTAAGAAAGTCGTACTTTTTCTCGTGGTTAATCAAACTGATAAGCGAATTCCGAATTTGATCATAGGAGAATTTGAGCAAGAACGTTAGATCCTTCTTTGCACACTACTGTAATGAACTTCCAGAAGTAGGTGCTCATGCCCCTCATTTTCAGGGATTAGGATCCCCAAATGTAATAGATCGACCCTCTGCAATCATTGGGCCTGGACTCTAGGGCCCATTTAAAAAATATCAGCTAATTTCTCTTACCTTCTCTTTTGTTCTTTGGGCCAGTCTCTTTCCTTCTATTTAGTGACCGACTTTGGATGTTTTCCTTAATCAAGAACTTGTCTCAATCCTTCTTTGGCCTCTGACCACAGTGCTGTCCAATCAGTGGCTTCCGATGAGGACTGAATGTGCATCTCAGGAAGCCCAAATCTCATGTTGAAGTTTGCTTCATCATGGAATAGTCCGTCAGGCCAAGTCATTTAGAAATAATTTCTTATGAATTTTCGTAGATGGTCTACCTTTGAAAGATCGAGATGATTGACGGATTCACTTAGTCTGGTACGCAAAAACCAATTTGCGACAAGCTCCATTGCTGTGGAAAGATTTAAACTGGTAGATCACATGCCCAGTGAGCTTATTACAAGCTCCATAGGAATATGCGGTTATGCAATGAAAGCCTTACTCTCTTTAGCCTGAAGAAAGCTACAGTCAGTAGAAATGCATCTGATTACACTTTTAGCAACATGACATGCACTTGGTTGACTGATCGGCTTTGTAATGAACACGACTCAACAAGATTCAGAATGAGTCAATTATCTTGCTTGACGCTAACTCGAGGCTGGGATATCATCTTGATTTCTCATCTTCTTGTCTAGACTATAAAGAGATGCAGTTGCATTTCATCTAATAGGAATTATGTTGCTTTGGCAGCTTCTTCCTGTTTTACACCATAGTTCTGGATGATGCATTTAGGGATCGAAATCTGATTGCCAAGTGATTGCAAAGAGTTGGCTTCATAGTTACCATTTTCATATTCCTCACTATATCTGCATAGAAATTCAAGAGCACAATTAATCAGGTGTCACAAATTGCAGCTTTAGCTTATGCTAGACCAAAACAGAGTAGAATTGCTAGGTTTGATTTGAACAAGGGCACATCGATCAAGCTAAGATTTTGCTATGCAGTTCCTAAGCACGTCTGAAAGGTAATGACTTGGCACTTCACAAGTGTCTGCAGACTACAGTAGTCATATAAATAAGTTTCCAAGCAATAGAAAGAACAACCGATGATAAATACTGCAAAACACAAGCTTATCTTTGAAGACCAATCCTTTGAAGTCCTGATATGAACATTTGAAACTAGAGTTTGCAAAATAAAACTGAAAGCAATCAGGCAAAACCTCAGATCCTGTTTCTAAGCAACTGCTCAAAGGTAAATGACAAGGAATCGATCTATGAATCTAAGTTTAAATGAAGAAAGAAGACATATTCATGTGCTTTCTTCGACTAATCTAGATGCTTTGATCTGTAGAAACTAATTTTTTCAACTCCATCAAATGTTCATCATTTGATATGTGGAGTGAAAGACGAAGGTTAGTCACCAGCGCTTCCTGTTCCCAACTCAAAGGTCCCGAAGCATGCAATGCCTCCATTGTGCAACGGTAAGCTTGTAACTCCAATCTATGTATTTCAGCTTCCAGGTTTTCTTTTGACAAAAGGAGATTACTCTTTTCCTCATTCTCCCTGTGACAAGTGGATTGAGCATCACCAGTACAACTACCGACTGAGCATTCATCGCCATCGTCGTGACTGGATTCTGTGTGGGATGCAAAAGAACGACCATCCGCATCAGTTGATTTAATCCTCTTCGCATCCACTTCAGTAAAACCACTGATTCTTCTCCTTAAAAAAGACAGTGAGGTTTCTTGATCCAATGTGTCTCTTCGGATGGAAGCCGCATTAATCTGCTTCAATAATGTAGGCGTATTTGCAGCAGTTACATTTGGGAATCTTCCTTCTTTATCTGCAACTTTACAACTCATGAAAGCTCTAGAAGGTGCTTCTGCTACAGAAGAGCCGTTCAAGCATGGTCTTTTAATAGATATATGTCTATCAACACGATAATCCTGCAAATTTATGCCGTTTTCAGCAGTAAAAAGATTATTTTTCCGAGACCGCTTCCGCTTTAAACGTTCCTTTTTAACTGGGAGGTTGGGATTCTTGTCACACTTCAACAAAGGCATTTCCTTACATTTTCCTTCACAGAAAATTGCAGAATCCTGAACATAGAAACAATGTTGAAAGTGAGACAAAAACAAATTCAAAGCAAGTGTTCATATCTATAATTCAACTGGCTTGCATTGTCCCATTGGTCATCTGTAAACGAGTGTTCACACCTCTAATTCAACTGTTTTGCATTGTCCCATTGTAGTAAACACGCATCAGTATTCACATAATGACTAGCTTATGACAGGATTCTAGTTTACAGTTAACTCAGAGATTTGACTGCAGACAGTCCATATGACTTCGTTAATCTATACCAGAAGAAAGAAACATCAGGTATTCTATGTAGAGACCTTGCTGATAGTAATTGTTAACTACCAAAAACATGAACATGACAGGGGAAAACCGACTAAACCAAGTGCAGCACATGCAAGCAATTGAAAGTTTCACACAGATACCTTCGCAGATCAAATGAAGATATCATGTAATTAAACATAAGTGAACCTTCAATAGTTTACCTGTCTGATTAATGTCCATGAACCATCTTGCCAAGACTGTCTAGCCCGAATGTCAGAACTCGTAACTTTTAACTGCTGAAAGGCTCCCAGCAACCTAACCAGATAGTAGTTTTTTCCCAAAGCCCTTGAAACTGTAGCCACTTTCCAAGAGAAACTATCGAACACCTCAACAACATCACCGGGAACCCAATTGCCCGAAATATCCAGCAAAGGCGGGCAAGGCCTAATGGCCTTACTCGATACCCTCTCCAGGGTATTTTTTACTGTGGCACCCTTGTAATTATAATACCGGACCATGTAGTTACAGCCATTGCCAGATATTATCTCTGCACTTCGCCAGGAGCTAGTTGGAAGCTCCTTTATGTTCATTACCTCCACTCTAGTGCCTTTCTTATATCCCATCTTGACAACCATAACTGTAGTCTATAGCTCGTCAGATGCCACGCCTGAGAAGCTAGGGTTGACCAACATAAGAATCAAAATAGAAGAGGACAAACATCAGCCTCTTACACTTAAGGACGTGAATTCATAAGGAAGTAGAGCTTAGGAAAAGCATGCATCTTATAAAAGCAAAAGCATTAACAGTCACAAGATAATATAATGTTCCAGACTCCAAGACCAGAAGGCATCAGAAGAGGAACAAGATTAAAGAGCAGGACACATGACATTAAGAGGACCTATCCAGAGAGTCCTCTCACGCAAAGGATACACAAACGCTAAGATTGCAAGCATCAAGATGAGATCAAATCTGGCAAAAAACAAAAATTTGCAATGCATAAAACTGTACGGGGACAGAAAGACTGGATGTAACGTCAAACAATCGAGATTATGACAAATTCAAGGCAGTGTCTCGGCTTCACCCGTCTTTTATTTCCTTTGCCCGACAATCAAACAGAGCATCTAAATGGAAAAACTCACAAGAAGCATCTCCATGTAACCACGAAAAGGACAAGAAGCTTTTACATATCTAAGCAGAGAAATTTCCATTAGCAGTATATTTTCTCAGAGCCCCTGTTTGGTTGGAATTCAAGCAAAGAGAGAGAATCCCACTTTGAAAAGTCATGACTTTGCAGATGTTGGGAAAGAGAAACAACTCAATCGAGCAAAATATGACTGCGCCGCTTGATGGGCCTGTTTACCAATCCAAATGCCAACCAAAAATTTATTCAAGTCATGATCAGATACTTCATTGTTCCCCTCTGCTATCACAGCAGCAAAACCAGAGTCAAAGAAATTTGGGCAAATCCTCAAATCCTCAACTTTCACGTCAAAGGATCAAACTTTAAGCAATAATCCACCAAAACAAATAGAAAACACATTGATGAGAAGCCTTAGAAACACGAACAGGAGATCAAACGAAAGGCAATGAACCTTCAAGATGATATGTTTTAAAGGAGCTGCAAGATGGGTTGAATTTGACTGACTTCTTCCGCTGGATGCTGAAGGTTCAACTATGCAGGAAACTTCTTGATGCTGCTCTAATGGGGGGCTTGTATGAATGAATGTTTTGATGTGGTGATGAGAACGAGTTCCCACTGTTGATGGGATGTTTTGTTTTCTTTTTCACAGAAAACACATAAAGATTGCCCCCTCAAACAAGTTGCGCTTGGAGGTCATTTTGTCCCCACAAGTGAAAATATAGGATTCATGGGACATGGGTAATTTGTTTTAGGGAAGGGTTTGGTAGCATGAGATGTGTAAATAAAAGGATAAATGCATTGGAACTTGCTGATTTATTACATAATGTTGAATTGGGCTTTCGAATTTTCATTTTTCGCATATTGATAATTTGTCAAATATGATCTACACCGGCACCACCACGTAAGCACTGACTAGACTAGTCAAGATTACATTGGTAAATTTTTTTAACCAAGTGCTTCATATGGATAAGAAAAACAAGGAAAGTACGAAAAAATTCCAAAAACCCTAGCCGCCATCAACATTCATGCGCCGCCATTGCGAAGGAAGGGCTAGGGGTGGGCAAGGATAGCCTCATTGTTGCAACACCGAGGCATGGTGAGGACTATCGAATGCTTGTCGACCACTACCCTGCGACCACTACTACCTCCGCTTAAGCCCACACGGGGGTAAGGGCTAGCCAGGCATGACTCCGGCAAGGCGATATCAAGGGTCTTGTTGTTGATTGTGAGCCAAACCTGGCCTAGGTCGCCCGACCCAAGTCACATCTCCTTATTTTGTTTCGAGTTTCCTTTTTTCTAAAATTTTCAACAGTTATTTTGGTTTTGCAATATTCTTCATTTTTATTTTCTTTTTTCTTTTACTTTTTGCAATGCCACATAGGACAATATGTAAGATTTGAATGACAATTTGATGGCAACATCAATATTTCCGTTTATAATTTTAATAGAAGAACCAACTCAAATAAAAGAACATAAAATTTGAGGACTCAATTGCATGGAAAGAAGTTCGAGGACCTAATTCAACAATTTTAAAAATAGTTTAGGGACCTCTTGTACCTTTCTCCCAAAATGAAATTGTTACGTCTTTAGTAAGAACAATTTGAACTGAGAAATGGTGGATAGTTTCTCAACTTTTATTCAATATTCATTGTCGTCATTGATTTTTATTTTTATTTCATTTAGTCCCTAAACTTTTAGATTTTTGCTCAATTTTAATTCTTTGGTTAAGTGAAGCATCATATCATGTGTGTTTCGGTTGATCCGGTGGTGCGCCACCTGATAAAGGGAAAAATAAATAGTTCTAGGGTTTTTGGCAAAGATAAAAGGGGCAAAAGGAAGAAAAAGGAGTAAGAGGAAGCTCTTCCCACAATTAAAGGGTCACTGCCAACCTGCAAATGTGATCTTTCTGAGGTATTCCCCTCTCTCTCACCTTTTTCTCTTTCCCTTGTTGCCACGAAATTGATCGTTTTTTTAAGACAAATTAATGTTGTAAACTATGGCAAAGAATCCTTGTAGAAGTCAAAAAGTCTCTTGACTTGCCACTTTCCTTACTTGGCAGCCTACCATAGAGATGCCCCAAAATTGAAAGGAAAAAGAAATAGCTCATTGTAATATGTCAAACCCTTAAAGCATGAGTATTAGATGACTAATTTAGGTATCTCTTTTCCAATTAAGGTTAGGGACAAACATTAAGAGATAATTTTTTATTATTACTTATGCGATTGACGTGTATAAGCAATCAAATGCTTTTTATGATTAATATGCAGTTTTAACCAATTTTTGCATTTTGCAATATTCAAGCTCTCTTTAATATTAGTCAGCTTCTTCATGTATTCTTGTTGCTCGCCATGACTACTACACAAACTACCTTCTGGTTAGGGCTGAGATGGTGCAAAATTTAGTGAGGAAGGTAGAATAAGTGCAAGGCGACAAAAGGAGTAGTGTTGGTCCCATCACACTATTTAGGGATAATCTATATTAAGGTGGGTAAGTTCCTAACGTAAAATCAGAAAGCGATCTAATCACCCATTGTTCTAAAAAATTGAAATCAGAAATCAAATCGGTCAGTTCCAAAACCAAATTGATCCTAGCTGAGCTGGTGCTCACCTCCAGCTCTACTCCTTAGCATCCCCGAGTCTGCCATCGCCCTCACACATTAATAGCACATAAATAGTTTTTCCATGGAAAGTGTTTCCATTATTCAAAGTTCTGTATATTTTGTTACAAAATAGTAAAGAAAATAGCTTTTCGCACGCGAGGTAAAAAGATCTGTGCAATTGGGTTCACAAAATGGAGAAAAAAAAACTTGTAATTTCTATGAATTGATCACATAGGGCCACGTGTCATTTTCAGAGCAGTAGGGAACAATACTTTTCCATGAGAACTGGTCCCTTGAGCAAGTTTTTAATACTTTTTTTTGTCTTTTTTCTCGTTTGACCAAGAAGCATTCAACACGGGCACTATCAATTTATTGTCCATAAACATTGGAAGATTAGGATGAGTGATATGGTTATAACAAACTTCAATTTGGAACTACCTTTGGCACATAATTTAGATGTTTAGGTATCGAATTCATTAGGGATTGGTAAAGAATATTACTTGCGTATATGCTTGGGCGACTCTTCTGAATGTTGTTGCTTCGAGGGTTCTCTAAAGAGCAAGTTTTGGGAAAGAACTAATTTCAGCTGTTCATCCAAAGAAAAGAAAAGAAAAGAAAAGAGAAAAAAAGGGGGGGGGAGTGTTGTGCTTCCGAAATTATGGAGTTAATTTATGAAAAGAAAAGGGTATTTTTTGTGATAACTTTGAAAGATTGGGCTAAATTTGAAAATGGAAAAAAGATCATTCAAAGTTTTAGGATTTTTTATGAGACTCCTCTTTTTATCCATTTGAGGGACGGATCTACAATCCTCAATGAAAGTTAACTAGTCATGTGCCTCCACATGGTTGGCTATCAAACTCGAATTTGGCTAGAGTCGACGGTAGGAAGAATGCCATAAGAAATTCCGACATATCGGATAGGATATTACATATATTGAGTTATCAAGGGGTTAATTGGCCCCACTTATAGGAAAAAAAAAAACAGATTTGCCCAATCCAAAATCCAGGGGCAAAATGCAATTTGCCCAAATCAAGAGGAACATTTTTTCTCCTCTAAACTCGCTGCGAGCGAGTGACGGCCTTCGCCCCGAGCCCCCTCGAGGTCCATTGGTTTGTTAGCCTTATTAGGTAGAATTATTTTCAAAGAAAATTTATATATGCGGTATTCAACTATAGTTTCGTCTCACCTGCCCTCCCTTAACTTTAGTCGGTCATTGTGATCGGTCAGGGCGCGAGAATGCAGGATAGGAAAGAGGGCGAGAGAGAGAGGGGAGCGGGCGGGGCGAATTACTACTTGTGTGTGATAGATTAGTTAGTTCATTCTTATTGAGCAAATAGAAGAAAAGATTAATTCTTTCGAGAGTTTTTTCATTTTTGGTCGACCTTTCAAGAGTTCACCATCACGGGTAATCCGGCATTCTTTCTCTTTCCTTTTTTTACTATCAAAAGAATTCATCTAAATCCATAAATTCCCGACCGATGAAATATCCGCTAACTTCAGAGACCCGCAAAACAATGTCATCCCAAGAGCCTAGCTATATGGTTCATCATTGTGAGCCACTCATTTGTGTCGGCAGGACCCCCTGGGGACACTTTTAATCTCCAAAACCTTGGAGCCTCGAAATGAGACATGATGGGATTCGTGGGCAGAATTAGGTTTAAACGGGGCTCCTATCCTAGGAAGAATCAAAAAGGCATGAGACATGATGGATTTATACGTGGAGTGTTCGAGTTGTTCACAACGCATCTTTTGACGTATGGGGCGCGGCAAAAACCGAAGGCTCGAGCTCCGAGGTAAGAGTTCTACATCTCTCACGTCTCTCGTCCATTCTTCTTCGATGCTTCGCCCTCTTTATACAGAAACAGATCTGGCAGCTCTATCGTTTCCCGGAAGGGGGGTTTACTTCGGTGTCACGGCCACGTTTCCCACGTTTGTTAATGAGTAGAAGACTCATCAACAGGAGACCTAGCAAAACCATGTTTTATCAGAAAGAGACGGGGCAAAACCATGAGGTTATACACGATTGAGTACGAGTCGAATCCGTGTTCTAAGAATCAATCATATTAAAAACTTTTTATTCTAATTTCTATCTGTAGTTTAGTAGAGAATTCGATTTGAGAATGCCTTTTTTTCACTGACTTTGACCCCTAATCGCACGCCGAGAGGCAATGATATACGATGAGTTCAAGTTTTGTCCGCGTTTAAATTATTAACCGTATCGATTATCAATCTGGTGGACCCGTTACGCAGAGGGAGGGTTAATCTAAGATGGTATGAGCCATAGTGTTGCATTCGAACTTGAACACGACTAGGCTTTTCCAGTTCGCTCGGACCCAGTCTAGGCAAGTTTTTCCCTAATAATCTTCTTTAGTATCATCACTCACTCTTACGCAGAGGAAGGCTAAAAAGACCGGTTTTACTGATCGGTCGGACATTAGATCTATCCAGATTAAAGTTCCAATAGATTATTTTGGGTGTATTGAATCCAGTTATTTTCTGTTGAATTAAAACAAGATTCATAGCCGTGACCACGACACTTAATCCCGGGTTAGATGTCTGAAAATTCACTAACCCTAGCTTGCTAATTCTATTTACTCTTCTTTCTCTGTATCAGAAAAAAATAAGCTGCTTAACGGCTAAAAGGAAGTGATCCCAAATGAAAAAAATGGCAATTTGGCTGGGTGCATTGTGTCAGAATTAGAAGCCATTTATACTCTAATTCTTCCATCCAAGGTATATCACCCCCATATTCACTTTTTTTCTTTTCCAAGAAAGAGAAAAGAAGCAAACTGAATTGCCCATGGCCATATTTCTGTTTCCCTCATCAATGAGAGCAAAGCCAGAGAGTAAGAGCACAGAGAAAAAGAACAAGGGGGATGAGGTGAACAGCTTTCTCTCCTGGCGACTTGCGGTGAGCACCACTTTCCTTCTTGGCCGAATCGGATGAGGGATGATGAAACAGCGGCAAGTCATTGGCGGATGAATTCCTCAGCGACGAGAGGGCCGTCGACGCCGGCAACAAGTTGACCAAGAACTCATCAAAGTCCCTCGACCCGCTTGACAGTCTCTGCATCCTCCGGGAGATTTGAAGAACAAGGGAACCCCGGAGCTTAGTTTGAAACCCTACCAACTTTCTGAAAATCACCAGACTTTTATAGATAACAGAAGGCATAGGACTCGAGGCAATTTGGCAATGTTAAGCTTCGGGAAAGCCTGAAGTAGAGGAGACGGGTGATGTAGCTTTAACGTGAAAAAAGCATTTTGGAGGAGAAAATGTGAGGCTTGACATGTGAAAATGTTGTGGGCTAAGCTACCCATCGATTTACGGTGAGAGTAATGAGGGTGTCAGCGTATGTTGGAAGCTGCTTCCATAGTACTCAAGGCATGCATGTGCTTGTCATACATTAACTTCGACAGATAAAAAAAACCTCCATAGATTAAGCATAATTTATTTGGATCTAACCTTGGGATTGCAACTGAGCAGAAGATCCTTGTTCCAATTTTATCTGACCTCTCTCTCTCTAACAAGAGAGATCAGAACTAATACAGCGTGCTCGTTGAAAACTTGAACTGTCTCAGGCAAATATGTCTCACATTTTAAGCCATCTCCCATGAAGCTCCTCAGCAGTGACAAGGTTTAAAAGATGAATCAGTGCCATCTTTTTCCTGATCAGTTTTAACATCTAAGCTACGAAATGGTAAGTCAAACATTTCTCAAACGTTCATTAAGTACTATTTTTATCAAATGGTTTCACATTCACAACTGAACAATTAAGACATAAAATGCACACTTGAATAGAATCAACCATCTGCTCAAAACCCTCCTATATTTCAAGTTGATTGCTTGTGCAAATCTACCAGCTTCAGGGCGTAAGTCTAGCCCATGGATCATCTACCATACTTCTAGTCCTATCAGGTGAAGCTAACAATCACCTAAGTAACAGTGACACCAGCATGACACAACACAACACATTTTTTTTTTGGTAAGGACACAACACAACACATTAATATGTCATTTCTCAAAAAATTAATAATTCTAATACGTTAAGACACGTTATATATTAAATATATATTTTTATATATACATGATAAATTATCATTTTTATGATTATCTTTATCAAATTAATTTGATTCAAATCCACAAATAAATAAATAATTAGAAAAAAGCATAGAATGAAATTAAACTAGAAACATTTTATATGACAAAAGGATATATATTTTCGATAAATTCACTTTTTGACCCCTGATTTATTGAAAAAATTTTAAATTGACCCCATGCACGTCGGAAGGACATATTGGGATGCTAGACTCACATGTCGCTAGCGTATTCGGAGCATTGATCAAGTGTCGGAGCGTGTCCGACACCAACGCGGAAGCCCCCAAAGAGTGTCCGTGCTTCCTAGATAATCACACGCCTATAATATATTGACCTCCTATGGCATCCGTTTATTACAGAAGTCAATCTGCGCTTCACCACTCGCGACACCATCATATCAATTACCAATGTATCATGGCTGCAAATTTTGCCACAGAATTAAGATCAACTAGCTAAACTAGCACATGTAGTTGGCAGTAGACTCTACTTGGCAGTGAATGCATGCAGTTTAAAATATTGCTCAGCATGAAGATATTAGCTTGCAGAGGAATAAAAGATCTACAGCACATTTATAGTTGTTTCCTTGGAGCAACAACCCTATTTACAGATTCCAGAAGAAGAAAATCATTGGAATTCTAGTAGGAGCATCCTTTCTCCCAAAACAATCGTATATCATTTAATTAAAGAGTTACAACAGTATGACTTAGAATATTGAGTGTCAAAAAAACAGCAAAACCCTCCAAAGAGAGCTTGTCAACCCAGAACCTGAGGACCTGTGCTCCAAAACACAGTAGGTTGCGTGATCCCAAAACTCAGGCTCTGGAGAACCATAAGCAAACAAATATTTTAGGGATGGCAGAGTTCATAGTAGATCAGAATAAGATCAGGCACCAACAGCCTTCTCGAATGAATGGAAGTGCTCAGAGTACATACCTGCAGTTAAAGCTGAACCCAAATAATCGTTTTGTAACTTTCATTGTCTCATTCAACATAAAACAATTTTCTGAAAGGCTGAAGCAGATCGCCAGTGGGTTGCTTGATTCTGCCATCCAGCTCAACCTCCATTAATCGATGATTGTCCTTTGAACGGGTCATAGCAAACGAAACATCAACATCATCCCCTTCAGAAACTACAATGGCAGGCCCTAATAGGAAGACCTGCGCATGCAAAAGTACATGAGAAAGGGATGGTATGATCCAAGAATTAAGTAATCAAGACAAAGTTGAAAATGGTCATGTGGCAATTCTCATATATCATCTAACAGAGGCAAAACCTTGGGAAAACCATATTCAAGCATCTACCCAATGGATGCCAAAGCTCTCATAAAATGGCAAAAAGTTTGGCGAGGTGAACCGTTATGGCTTAATTTAATACTTTGCCTATGCACATTCAAGATGTTAAATTTGCCATTTACTGAGACATTAGCAGCCGACCCACTGAGTGGGATAAGGCTTAGTTTGTTGTTATTCTGCACATATTTGCCAGAGGAATACAACCTGCTGTCCCCAATGAGTGCCATTGTCCACACTAGGTGCTGTAGTCAACTCAATCTCTTTCTGAGCTGGATCTTCCATTCTTCCCTGGGAGGCAACCAAAACAGGGAAGTTAGTCTTAGCTCATTCATAAATGTCAGGGATGCACAAGTACCATCTTACCCGGAAATGGACATCAAACCATCCACTAAAACCACAAAGCCTCGTATGACATTTGATTATTGATGAGAAATTTGATCTAACTTCTGCAATATCATTTACAGTGGCAGTCAAACAGTCTATCTCCTTTACAGTGGCCATTGTCCCTATAACTTGATTCGGATGAAGGTTGTTCCACAAGGAAGTCTGCATAATTTAAATTTCTTTTCAATAGGCAAGACCAATATTATTTTAAATAAGTGTGCACAAGGACAGAAACATGTTGACATTCTTTATGCAACAATAACAGAACAGTAAAATAAAGAATTTGGCATCAGGATACACTTTAACCACTGAGTTCCAGGCAACAACAAATGCCAGCAAACAAGGCAATCAGTTTTAATAACAATCACGATCCATTTCTCTATGAAAGTGGCTCATCTAGTGACATAAGTATGCGAGATTTGTATTCAGTCATCTAGTGACATAAGTATGCGAGATTTGTATTCAGTATATGTCAGAAGAATGACTATCATTAGAACAATGTTCTATTATCAATACTGATCAGCGTTCACCTGATGTGGAAGCATCACATTCTATGGAACAACTTTCAAGCCCAACTCAGTTTTCATTGATTGATCCAACCCAATCATCACTCATGCAAGAAAAATTTGACCACAACTTGATTTGATGGGTCCAAGGTTGGAGATGTCAAATCTCGGGTAGATGTCAAATCACAAGACTAGCTGTTGATTTCGAGGCTGCTGATCCACTACCAAGTGACTGCTGGTCAATTCCTATGGTTGTTTGTCAATCATCCAAGGTGGTTGTTCGACTTCCCAAACTGGTGGACAAATTGGGAGAGTCAAGTCCTAGTTACTATGCATCTTTATAGCGTGGTCAGTTTCCATGAATCATAATGTGTCTATATAACTGTCCCAGAGTTATTATTGTCTGCTAGATCCCAAGAGTCATTTACGCTTGTTTAGTCCCTAAACAAAGTTTCTCTATAAATAGAGAAGTCATTTCACATGTAGAGGCAGACTTGAATTTGACATATACATGAGATTTTCCTCAAATGAGCGACTTTCTATTTTCGGTTCTTTATCCAATCCCTTTGGTGGTGGTGAACTAAAAGTTATTTATCGTTGATCGATGGCATGTTCCTTTATGCCTAGGTGGTGAAATTCATCTATCTCAACCTTATTTCCACACATACATGCTCCATTAAACCCTTCTATTAACCATTTCCAGTAAACACTCTTCCATATAAGTAGCACGGAAAACACGTTTAATAATCTCTCATTCCCATCACGCATCATCACCAAGCTGGAAAAGTGGTGAATTACTCAAAATGCTATACAAAGCAGAGTGAATAAAAGGGAGGAGAGGGTTGAGTTTTATGCACAATAGATGTCCTTGGAAATACAAAGTACTAGTCATGCTCACATGGAGGCAGTCAGAATATGCATGTGATTGCATGTATACATGAAACAAACACATTGGATGATGTATTTAACGCATGCATAGTATTGCATGCTGTAGCACATGACCTACCTATTGAATTCATTTATGAGTGGATCTCCTTAGTGTACATCCTAGTCTATAGCGCATGAATAAACTATGGGGGTATAGCTATGATTGGACTGAGAACATGCTAGAGAGGAAAGATGCGACATCCAAAGGTACAAGATTACTAGAACACACCTGGAGATACCATTTTTTCTGCTCTTCAGCAAATGGTTTGGTCAAGATACTCATATCAACACCATAACAAGTCCTAGTATCATCCAGAAAACAGTGCCAGTCATCCATGGATCCTTCGTAGTCATTCAATTTTTGATCCACCAACCCAGACCTGATAGGAGCCATCCACATTCGAGCATGACTAGGATACCTGCCAAAAGGGGAATATTTGCTCAGACAAAGCAACATCTGTAGTCATCTTTGCAAAAAGACTATACTAAAGCCCAAGGTTGTTAAATATTCACCAAATGCAGAACCCCTATCTGACCATGCATGACGAATGACAAGGACAGTGCTACTACAGTTTATCACCCAGTTTTAATCCTTTTCTTTTCTCAAAGAAATCTAGTATCGAGTACTTAATATTGCGCCCATCTTTTATTTTCTGCCTATTCTTTCTGGTGCACGTTACTACAATCAATAATTATGAGAGAGAGTGGTGGTAGCGCCCTGGCTCTGCCACTGCAGGAGGATGGAAGGATACAAAGCACTCTTCTTTAATGATTCCTAGCACATGCAGCAAAGAACTGCACATACACAACATGAACATACAGCAGGTGCACGAAACAATGTGCGGAAGTGGACAGCAAAATGCAGTGTGTGGCAGCAGAAAGCACCGTGAATTTTTCCAAAACCAGTTGGACAAAGCCCTCAAATACAACCATACATTTTGGGTTGAGTTCTTTTGTACTTGTAAGAACTCAAACCAATAACAGATAGGTACAGACGTAAATGTAACATCCCAAAATCAAAAGAAGACCTAAAGCAAGTAAAGCAAAGGCATCTGACAAGATGCATTTCAGTTTATATGAGGCTAGTTCTCTGAAATGAAGGTCATAAACCAGACAAAACTAGGAATGCCAGACTGTTGGTTACATATGTGGTTTCTGCAATTCCAACCAGGGCAAAAGTGTAAAAAACTCAGATGATGAAAGGGCAGAGAGTACAACAGCCTAGCCCTGACTAGTATTACTACCGAACAAGGGAAATACACTTTGAACGCAAGTCAAGCAATTTAACTACAAACCATTGGGATTTACCTAAATAACTTACATGACTCCAGTTGGCTTCAGCCAGCGGTCACGTGCACAAATCACTGAATCAAACATAGATTCACGCAAAAGGAAGTATCCCATCCATTCTGATATGATCACATCAACTGCCATCAAAGGGTTTTCATACTGTTATTAGGGATGACTAGGCATAACATATATTTAATTCAGGCTTAAGATACAAGGTGTGAAAAACCAAGTATGAAGTCATGTGATGCAAAGTTCTAACCTTTCTCAGGGAGACTAACATCCTCCATTGAACCCTCAATCACTTCGACGACATCTTGAAGGTTATTTGCTTTTACAAGAGCTCGGGCATGCTCTGACATCTTTGTCGCCTCAACTGCATAAACCTTCCTTGCACCAGCTTGTGCTGACCATATTGCAAGAATACCACTTCCTGTTCCTACATCCAGCACAGCCTTCTCGACAAATTCATCAAGTCAGTGCTTATTCCAACATTAAAAAACAAAAAAAAAGGAACTTCATATGTTTTCCAGTGCTGTTGCAGCTCATGATGAGAAGTAAGAACTTCAACACTCCTAAACTCTGCCCCCAAGGAAAAGAAGAAACCCAAACAATCAAAATGTCATTAATTCATCTCAACAGTGTGAACAAATTCTTTCTTGCATATGCTTAATTGTACTCTCAGACACATCAGAACTTGAAAGCACCACCAAAAGCTTCACTTGACAGCAAACTATCAACTCACTTCTCTCTTAACTAAGCAAACAATACCGCAGCAAAAGAAAACTAAAGCTTTAAGCTTTCATCCACTAGTCATCCACCGGATTCAAAAACATACAAAAAAAAAAAAGAAGACTCGACTTGACCCGACCCACAACACAACTCAACCCAAACAGCCAAAAACCCAAACAAGAAGGGAGCTAAAGCGGAGACATTTCCACGACAGAAGCCGGAAAGGCCGCACCTTTCCGAGGAAATGGTGCCTGTTCTGGAAGATGGCGCTGTAGTAAGCGTCCATGCGGACGCGATCGGAGAGCATCTCCTTCTGGTGGTAGAGGAAGGCGTAGGTGCAGAAGTAGTTGGCGAAGTCGACGCCCTTGTCCACCACCACGGGGCCGCCGCCGTGGGGGAGGCCCGCACGGTCGCCGGCGGTCGGGCCATTCCCGAAGCTGCCCATGGCGCTCGGAGGTGCAGAGGTCGAGCTGAGGCTTTTCCGGAGGGTTTTAGGGCAACGTCGCTGCGATTGCGGTGGCGGTGCGACGCTGTCTGCCCGCCACTCGTGCAGTTAATGTTCCACTTTCCTTTCCTTTTCTTTTTTTTCGTTTGGACGGTATTTTTTTTTTTGTCGGGTCTTTGGACGATATATTTAAAACTTTTTTTACCACTAGTTATCTATTTATATTTGGGAAAATAACATTAGTAATCCCTGAACTTTGGCCTAACGTATAATGTAGTCTTTAAAATATTAATTTGTTTAATACGGTCCGTGAACTTTAACCCAATTTGTAACGTAGTCCATGAATTTTTAATTTGTTCAATATAATCCATGAACTTTTTGTACGGATTTAATGTACTCCCCGAACTATATGAATATATTTAATGTAGATAACTCTTGGCCTATAATGAACATGTATAAAAAGTCTAAGGACCACATCCAATATTAGGCTGAAGTTCAGGGACCACATTGAATAAATTAATAATTCATAGATTGCATTGTATATTGAGTCAAAGTTAAGGGATCATTTGTGTTATTATCTCTTTATTTTTCCAAAAAAATTATTAAAAAGCGCCCACAAAAGAATATACTGAGTAACTAATTAAGAAAAAGGGTTTCTAAAAATATTTAAGTTGTTTTGTGCTATACATAATCAATGCCAAAGAATCATTTTTCGTGGGCTTATCCCGAGGTAACAATTAAAATTAGCATTTTTGAAAGAGGCAAATCAATTGGTTTATTCAAAGGACATTAGAGAAGCATATAATCAAAGGGAAAATTACCAAAATAGTCATAAACTTATTGTAATTAAACAAATTTAGTCCTAAACCATTTTTTTGTACCAATTCAGTCCATCCAACCAATGTTGGTCGGCTGGCACTGATGTGGACGTCGAGCGGCCGGCGAACATTGATGTGACAATTTTCAAAATATGTTTTTTCGAATTTTTTTATATTTTTTATTTTATCTTCTTCAACCTCTAGCTAGTCGCCGGACCGACTAGCCAGAGGCTAGGCCGGTAGGGTCAACTTCGCCATTCGCTGGCAAGGCCGACCTCACCTAGCAACAACAAGGTCGGCCTAGCCAGCCGGTCGCTTCAAGCAAGGTCAACCTTGCTAGCGATAGCAAGGTCAGGCAACCGTCCTTACTCGGGCAAGGGCTCGACCTCCCTGGCAACTGTTGAGATCAACCTCACTCGAAGCGACCGACGAGGAAGAGACCTCATCAGATCCGGCGTGGCTCATCCTCGCCGATCGTTGGCGAGGTCAACTTTGCCATTGCTGGGCGAGGCCGACCTCATTGGCCCTAGACTTTGGCCAATCATCAATCCGGCAACTGGCTAAAGATTGAAGAAGATGAAGGGAAAAAAAAATTAATAAACAAATTCGAAAAAAATAAAAATATATTTTTAAAATTGCCATGTCAGCGTTGACTGCCCGGCCGGCGTCTACGTCAACGCCGGATGGACTAAATTAGCACAAATACAAAAGGTTTAGGACTGAATTGGCACAAAAAAAAAGATTTAAGACTGTTTTGGTAATTTTCCCTATAATCAAACATAGATGTGACTTTTGTCGAGTAACAAATTCATTCTAGTTTTCAATTTATTCAGTCTTATTTTTGTACTTTTGATGTGCCAATAAAAAGTATATACTTCTCCTATCGAAATGACTATCCCATTAAAAAAAATAACAAAATATGCCAAGGGAGCACTAGTCCGGTTCCAACCCAAACTGAACCAACTGGTTCTAGGCGATTCCCACCAGAACCAATCTAATTCCAACTTTTAAAAACCAATAATATTGGATCCAGTTTCCGATTTTGAATCGATTGTGTCATCCTACTTGATTCTAAAATTTTTTAAAATAAAATATAAATATATTATCTTCGAAAAATTGTTCAAAAAGTCATGAATTTATTGTACAACGGCCAATTCAGTCCTAAACCTTTTAATTATGCCATTTAAGTTTTAAAAATTTTGATGATTTTCCAATTTAATTCTAAACCTTTAATGATTTGCCAATTTTTGCCGGAACTCGTTGATGTGGTAGTTTAATTAATGTCGACCATCCTACATGGCACAACGAAAGCTAACGTGGACAATCTTTGCAATTTGTTTTTAAATTTATGATTTCTTTTCTTTTATCTTTCTTTTTTCCTTTTTCCCTTTTTCCTTTCGCTGGCCTCAGGCCAAGGGCAACCCTTTCCTGAGGCACGCAAGTGGGCCCTTGCCTTCCTAGGCGCTGGTGTCCCTTGCCCATGGATGGTGAGGACAGCCCTCGCATGAGGCTGGCAAAGGGAAAAAGGAAAAAAGAAAAAGAAAAAAAAGGAAAGGAAAAAATTCATAAAATTAAAAAAAAATTGCAAAATGTCTACGTCAACGTTAGCCATGCCACATAGGATAGCCGACGCTAACTAGACCGCCACGTTAGGGATTTCGAATTTAAATTGGTTGAAAGAACTAAATTAGCAAATTGTTAAAAGTTTAGGACAAAATTGACAAATTATCAAAATGTTTATGACTATAAAGTTTAGGACTTAATCGGCAAGTTGTCAAAAGGTTTATAACTAAATTAGTACAATTAAAAAGTTTAGGATTGAATTAGCCACCGTACAATAGATTTATGACTTTTTAGACAATAGATTTATGACTTTCGGTACAATTCATGGTTGATAGTAGCAATCATGTATAGGCAAACTTGTAGGAGATGAAGAGAATATGTTTGAACTTCCTTCCTAGAGTTTACGAGGAATGCTCCACTAAAAGGTTTTGTTTTTGTTTTGCCAAAAATGAATGATTTGACAATATTTTTTTTAAAAATGATAGGTTGTATTAATTGAAATAATTAATTAATGAAAAAAATTTGTATTATCTACAATAATTTATCTCTAACCGTTTTGTGGACAATGGAAATATTTTTCTTTCATTCATTTTTGTAATCCATAAACTTTTAGTACATATTCAATATAATCCTCAAATTATATGAATATATTCAATGTAAATAATTCATGGACTACATTGAATATGAATAAAAAGTTTAAGGACCATGTCCAATATTAGTCTAAAGTTCTTGACCACATTGAATAGATTAATAATTCAGGGACTATATTGCATATTGGGCCAAAATTAAAGAATCATTTGTGTTATTATCCCTTTATTTTTCCAAAAAAATTATTTAAAAGCACCCACAAAAGAATATGCTGAGTAACTAATTAAGAAAAAGGGTTTCTAAAAATATTTATGTTGCTTTGTGCTATACATAATCAATGCTTTAAAAAATTAGTTCGAATTAATTACTTAATCAATGCCAAAAGAATCATTTTTCGTGCGCTTATCCCGAGGTAACAATTAAAATTAGCATTTTGGAAAAAGGCAAATCAATTGGTTTATTCAAAGGACATTGAAGAAGCATATAATCAAACATAGATGTAACTTTCGTCGAAGAACAAGTTCATTCTAGTTTTCAATTTATTCAGTCTTATTTTTGTACTTTTGATTTGCCAATAAAAAATATATACTTCTCCTATCGAAATGACCATCCCATTAAAAAAAATAACAAAATCTGCAGGAGGAGCACTAGTCTGAATCCAACCTAGCCGAACCAACCGGTTTTAGGCGGTTCTTGGAACCAATCTAATTCCATTTTTTTGGAACTGATAATGTTCGGTCCATTTCCCAATTCTAGATCGAGGACCAATCCATCCGGGAACCGATCTTCCCTAATTATTTCTTACTATTGTGTTATCCTACTTGGTTCTAAAAATTTTGAAAATAAAATATAAATATATTATCTCGGGAAAATTATCCAAAAAGTCATGAACTTGTTGTACTATGGCCAATTAAATCATAAACCTTTCAATTATACCAATTAAATTTTAAACATTTTGATGATTTTTCAGTTGACTCTTAAACCTTTAACAATTTGCCAATTTTGGCCAGAACTAATTGACGTGGTGGTCTAGTTAGTGTCGGTCGCCTTACATGGCACAGTTGAAGCTGATGTGAACAATGTTTGCAATTTTTTAATTTTATGAATTTTTTTCTTCTCTTTTTCTTTTTTCCGTTTTCCCTTTTTCCCTCCGCTAGCCTCAAGCAAGGGTTCCGCTGGCCTCGAGGCAAGGGCGACCCTCGCTTGAGGCCTGCAAGGGGGGCCCTTGCTTCCCTAGGTGTAGGTGTCCCTTGCCTAAAGCTAGTGAGGATGGCCCTCGCATGAGACCGGCGGAGGGAAAAAGGAAAAAAGAAAAAAAGGAAAAGAAAAAAATCAAAAAAATTCCAAATTGTTCACGTCTGCATCAGCTTGCCACATAAGATGGCTGGCGCTAACTAGATCACCACATAAGATGGCCGGTGCTGACTAAACCACCACGTCTGCCATTTCTGATCTGAATTGGCCAAAAGAACTAAATTAGCAAATTGTTAAAGGTTTAGGATTAAATTGACAAATTATCAAAAGGATTAAGATTAAATTGACATAATTGAAAAGTTTATAATTAAATTGGCAAGTTGTTAAAAGGTTTAAGACTAAATTGGCACAATTGAAATAGTTAGGACTAACGTAACTATTGCACAATAGGTTTATGACTTTTTAGATACTTTTTCAATATTATTTCCCATTCATGGTTGATAGTAAAATCATGCATAGGGGAACTTGTAGGAGATGCAGAGAATATGTTTGAACTTCCTTCCTAGAGTTTACAAGAAATGCTTTATTGAAAGGCTTCATTTTGTTTCGCCGTGATTTAAAAATATTTTTCTAAAAATGATCTTTTGTATTAATTGGAATAATTAGTCAATGAAAAATATTTTTATTATCTACAATAATTTATATCTAAATGTTTTTTTGGACAATTAATTTTTTTTTCTTTCATTCATTTTTGTAATAATATAAGCAATCGTTTTTAGAAAAATATTTTTCCAAATCATTCATTTTTCGCTAAATAAATGAAACTTAAGTTTTAAGAATTTTCTTTTAGAGAAAATCGAAATTAGCTTGTGCATCTCATAATTTTTTTACTGTACTAAGTGGAGATTTTTTCTAAGATTCTTTATACTATTGTGAGTAAATTAACATCTTCGAGTTGCTCTCTATAAATAGATGACACATTCATCAATCTCTATTTGTTTCACATAAAATAAATGATTTGGAATATATTTTCCTAAAAACGATTACTTGTTACGTTTACAAAAATGAATGAACGAAAAATATTTTTATGGTCTACAAAAATATTTAAAAATAAATTATTATCGATAATAGAAACTTTTTTCAATGACTGATTAATTCAATAAGTACAAGTGATCATTTTTAGGAAAATATTTTTCTAAATTATTTATTTTTCGTGAAACAAACAAAACTTTAGAGTGCATTTGTTTGACTGAAAACTTCATGATAAAGAAAAATATTTTCCATGAAAATCATTTTCAAGAAATATTTGTTAATTTTCATTGTTTGATGGCTTATGGAAAGCGGTGTTTTTCTTGCAAGAAGGGGAAATCGTTTTTTTACAATCTAAACTTGTTGTTTTCAGTTCATGAAAAACGATTTCCACTCAATCGCCATTGGTACAAGCCCAGCGATCTCTCTTTCTCATTTGACTTTTTCGACCCTTGAGACCTCTCTTGTTTAACCTTGCAGTTGACCACAGGAATGAGGACAAGAAAAAGGAAATGACATTTTGACTTTCATTGTTTTTTTTACAAAAAAAATTGTGACATTTCTAAGAAATATTTTATGAAAAGTCATTTTTCCAAAGATGTCAAACTGAAAATGACAATATTTTTCAATATTTGACTGAGAGTTGAAAATGAAATAGAAAATATTTTTCGTTGTTTAGTAAGGAGTGCTTGTCATAAATATATATTACATTATTTGAACGCTAGTGACTTACGCATGGGTAGCCAAGGAGCTTGACATGCAAAACCCAGTCCCCTGCGCTTAGAGCCTGCTCCTCCAAGGCCAGGCCTCGCTTCTCAACATCGAAGCCCGAGCACCGCGTTATTGAACTAAGATGCAGGCGTAGGGGATTTGGGCATAGGCATGAGTACGGGAGTCCCGTGCCTGGCCTCAATGGACCTAGGCTCAGAAGTCGAGGACCCGAGCGTGGTTGCATGGGTCTGGGACCAGTGATTGATGGGACCTGGGCGCGAGTGTCGAGTGCCCTAGGTCTTTGGGTGCGACCTAGATGGATCTAGGTCAGGGTGCTACAATCCTGGGTCTAAGCACGAGGGACTCGACCTCGCTGCCAAGGGCCTAAGAATGAGCATTCGGGTTCCTGTGTCCAATTGTAGAGTTTTGGTCCGAGTTGATACTTAGTCATATTTTGGAAAATGATTTCCGATTTTTTGAAATGAAATCTTTTTTTTTAAATTTAAGCTTTGTTAGGAAAACCTTTTCCGTTGGCTCATTTTTTCAGTGATCCAAACATTGAAAACTGAGGAAAATGTTATTCGGGAAATAAATTGAGCCATTGACTCTATTTGTTTCGCGAAAAATAAATGTTTATAAAAATGATCGATTATATCGCTTGTACAAATCAATTAATGAGAAACATTTTCGTTGTCCAGGAAAATATGCAACATAAATTGTTATCAATAATGAGAATATTTTTTATTGATTGATTATTTCAATCAACGTAAATAATCATTTTTAGGAAAACTTTTTTCAAATCATTCATTTTCCGGAAAACAAATAGAATCTTCACAACGAATCAAGAAAGAAACACAAGAAACAAGAAAATATGTACGCAAAAGCTTCATAAACCTCATAAAAAAGACTTAGAAGCCATTAGACACAGAAGACCGGGGGTGAAGAAGGAGGGCAAGGCGGGGCGGGGCCATAGCACCAGGTCGGCCATATGCATCCTCGTCCCGCCCCACGAAGCTCGGGAAAGTTTTTCCCGTTGCCCCTCCAAAATTTAATGATAGCGAGTAAAGGCAAGTGGGTAGGGCGGGGCGCGGTGCAAGGTCGGGCATATCCATCCCCGTTCCGACCCCACTCGAGGCCCAAGAAAGCTTTTTCCATTCAAGGGATTGGTGGGGGGGGGGGGTTGAGGCCGGATAGTATTAGGTCCGGAATTCGATTCTTGTGAGTACCGTACAGACATGTACATAGAAGAGATGAGTCATGTTAAAAAAAGGAAACTCGGATGAATTTGCCTCTCTACTAACAAAACTTCTCGAGTCTACGTAATATGAATGAGGTACGGTACTCTCATGTCCCTACTTATACCAGTTTTCAATTTCGTGACTGCCTACTGACTGGTTTTTTTTTTTTCTTTTTATACTATTCTCACGTCATTTGTGAGTACTTGGTGGTTGCGAATTCGGCACGGATCTCATGACCCAAGTGATTGTTTGTTCATCTCAGTAGTATTAGTTGGCCTAATTCCAAAATACAAAGCGCCAAAACCCCAACAACGCTTGTTTTTATGTACAAAAACATGATTAAAAACTAATCACGCAAGTTAATCTCGGCGACTGAGTAAACGGACCAAGGTGTCGGTTTGGAATCAAGCGATAAAATTTCCAGATCAAGAACTCACGGATCCGCTTAACTTAATTGGTGGATATTATCATAAACTGATAATTAGTGTCGATGGTAACCTGCGACTAATAGCAAAATTGCAAGAAAGCATAAGCAGAGAAGTTAATGAAGAGGTCAAACCCCAGGATTCGCGGTGGGTAATCAGTCCCTTTCAAAAGACTGAATCACTTAATATAGATATTGAATGTGCTTTTCAGAAAAGTTGACTAGTGTATATAAGCAGCGCGCCTTGGCTCGGTCAAGATTTTGAGGACAGAAACCTCAGTTAATACCCGTTGCTAACCATGATTAACTTCGAAGAAACGAGGAATAATTCAACCGAAAATCAGAGACTGAATTAACTAGGCAGGTGGCCATAAAGAAAGGAACAACCCCACAGAAGTTACTGTCTATGAAACAATGGGCAACTCTACAAGTAGTCACTGTCTAATATAAAGAAAGAAAGAGTAAAGCTTGTGACCTTTCTTGGTGTTGTCTTCTGTCCATACACCGGTCAAACCTGAACATTTGGCAAAACATGGAGATAAAAAGGGGTTTTCATCTGAGTTCAATGTTGGCAATTGTCAATCCGCCATTTCCAGGAGAACGTTTCACTAACCTGTGGATTCACAGTCCTGAAGCAGAGATGAAGTCTTGATGGAGGACAAGAAAGCAAACTGGATTGCTTGCTCATCGGTTCTTGCTCTGATCGTCGTGATCGTCGTCGCCCGTGCGACTCTCCGACTTTCCAAGGCCTTTTACCTCATCCTCGGCGTGGATGTCGCGTTGATCCTGTCGGTCTTCTTCTGGCTCGCGGTAAGGAGGCACTACAACCGCCGGCGGATACTGCTCGAGTCACGCCTGGCCGAGGGCCATGAGCTGAGGATCGAGTACAGTTTCCTCCGCAAAGTCGCCGGCGTCCCGACCAAGTTCCGGTACAAGGAGATCGAGGAAGCGACCGACGGCTTCCAGGCCCTGCTGGGCCAGGGCGCTTCTGCGGCGGTCTTCAAAGGGATCTTGAGCGATGGCACGGCTGTGGCGGTCAAACGCATTGACGGCCAGGAGCATGGCGAGAGGGAGTTCCGGTCGGAAGTCTCTGCGATTGCGAGCGTGCAGCATGTAAACCTCGTGCGCCTGATCGGCTATTGCTGTGTCCCTGCTGGGCCGCGCTTCTTGATCTATGAGTTCGTCCAGAACGGCTCGCTGGATTGCTGGATTTTCCCCAAGTCGGGGCGGCGGAGCCGGCTTGGGGGCTGCTTGTCGTGGAACCAGAGGTGTCGGGTGGCTCTCGACGTGGCCAAGGCGCTTTCGTACCTCCACCATGATTGCCGATCTCGCATCCTACACCTCGATGTCAAGCCTGAGAACATACTCATCGATGAGAATTACCGGGCTGTTGTCACTGACTTCGGCCTATCAAAACTGATGGGGAAAGACGAAAGCCGGGTCGTCACTACAATTAGAGGAACAAGAGGGTACTTGGCCCCGGAGTGGCTATTGGAGCACGGAATCTCCGAGAAGTCGGACATCTATAGCTACGGGATGGTCCTCCTCGAGATGATCGGAGGGCAAAGGAACGTCTGCTTGATTGGGAACGGGAACGCCCAGTCAGGGAGGAAGTGGCGGTACTTCCCCAAGATCGTGGCCGAGAAATTGAGGGAAGGGAGGCTTGTGGAGGTGGTCGATCACCGGCTATTGGAAGACAGGGGCATCAACGAGCAGGAAGTGAGGAGGCTGGTTTTCGTGGCCTTGTGGTGCATCCAGGAGAGGGCGAGACTCAGGCCGAGCATGGCCCGGGTGGTCGAGATGCTCGAGGGCCGCGTGGCGGTCGACGAGCCCCCCGACACAGCAATGATCGTGGTCGACCTCTTATCGGTCGATGAGGAGGACCGAGACGATCCGAATTGCCCTAAAGTTGCTACAGCACATACCGTGGGGTCTAATGTTCCTAGTCGCTCATATTCATTTGCATTGTCTGTTCTTTCTCCCAGATAGCTCCCACAAAACGTACCATCATCAAAGCAGGATGGGTTGGCTTTGGTTAGTACTCTTATTCTTTTGCCTCTTTCTGTCAATTATTATCAATCATTCAACCGCTAATCTCTTTCTCTGAAAAGATGAATCGAGGTTTCGATCTGAGCAATCGCCATTATCTGTATGCTTTCTGCAAAAGTTCTTGACAGCAAGAAAGCAAAAGCTTATGCAAACAAAAGAACAAGGGAAAGATAATGTCGCTTCTTAGCAATTTGACAATTCCTGGTAAATTTTCTAGATGAATTGACCAGGACCAGGAGAGTGGCTTTTCCAGGGAAGATATTTTTGGTTAAGTCATTTTCCAAGTTGCCTTCGCACTGGTCCTACATAATTTGCGGTTCACGGCCAAGGGCGTCTACAATGTACTCTCTGCTGTCAAAATTTAATACGGAGTGCTGGATCTGCGCAACTGTCTCGGCCTCTCGAAGCTCGTCCCCGAAACCGCGTTGCCGGTTCGACTCGGAAATACAGCCACTTTGGTCAGCGAATTGACGAGACGGTAAACATCCGATCGAATTTCCTATGAAACTACTCTCGAGAATTCCTGAGACCGCAGCTGTCGTTTTTCGTGGATCTTAGGACGCGGTATTTGAGTTGACTTCGACGGCCCGTCTTCCGATCCTAGACCGTATAGCCAGAAACTTGTAAAAATGTATTTCGAGTTTTTCTTATACAGTACTGATACCAAAAAAAAGGTGCTGCAATAGAGCAAGTATAGAACAAACTACGAAGGTACGCTCCTAAGCGATCACTCCGCGAACAGATTAAAAGTAACATTCTTCCGGGCTTTCATAACTTCGCCGTAGAAGTGTTGCACTCGATGTGAGCATTCGGTTTAGGACATAACTATTGTCCGGACCATCTCGGCCCTAGAGAGATACCTAGAGAATCGCTGCTTCGAGAAAGGTAACATCGTTACCGTAACCTCACCGACATCTTAGCACGAGAAATGCTCTTTCGCGCGAGGATTGGCTTACGAGTCTTCTATACTTAAAACTCATGATGAGAGGCCATTTTCGCCATTCTCGATTAAGTTTTATGGAAATGTAGTTCAGGAAGCTTGTTTCCCATATTTTCTCTTAGGATTAATACTGCGAAAAATCAAAACCGGTACGCTTGTGATAATTTTACTTCAAACTAATTTTTTGACTATTAAAAACCCCAAACCAGTACATCTGTGATAAATTTACCCTCGATTTATTTCCGTTAAGCTTTACTATCAAATTGCTTTATTAAATGACACGTAGTAATTGGCGGATGTACCAATTTTATATTTTACCCTTCGTTTGTCATAGACATACTAGTTTATGATTTTTTATGGTATTAATTCAATTTAATGGAAATTAATGGAGGATAAATTTATAATAAATGTATCAATTCGGGATTTTTGGCGATCAAAAAATTAGTTTGGGGTAAATTTATCACAGGTGGACCGGTTTAGATATTTTTGTACTAAAAAATTAATTTAAAATAAAATTATCATAAATATACCGATTTAAAATTTTGGATGATATTAATAATTTCTCTTATCCTGCGTGGCTTGGAAAGCTCTGCGTCGTCCACTTTATCAACTGAGAGTTCACTTTACCAAGTTCACAATAATTGGAAAAAAACTGTGTTGGACCCGCACTAATGAATCTTGACTAAACTATTTTTACTTTCCGTTTTATTTTGTCGTGCATTTCACTGTTCCTGATGTAACTAAATAGCACAGTGCACGCCTATAGGAAGGTAGATTAAATCTCGAAGAATAGTTTACGTCTTAACTCCCACATTACCTGAAAGGCGGGAACTATCTTTTAAAACAATGTTTCTATTGCTCGACTCGAGCATTCATAATTTTTTCGACAATTCTCGAAAATTTTCACGACACATAGAGGTTAAAGAAGAACAAAAACCATTTTTAATACGAATTTTATTTAAATAAAACAAAAAAAAAGCTAATTTTTTTTTTATAAAAAGGAGGGTGAGAGCTCGGCAGGGCCTCCCCACCATCACCGGGAAGGGCTGGCGATGGTGGGCCAATAGCCCTCCTCTCGCGCTTGGTTCTCACCCTCCTTTTTATTTATTTATTTTAAATTTAGCTTATATTTTTATTTTAATTAAATAAAATTTGCATTAGAAATTGGATTTGGATTAAAACGACGTTGTTTAAGTCATGTCATTCCTCGTAGGATAGAGAAAATATTTTAAAAAAAGAAGTCAAGTCAGTATTTTCCGTTAATCAAATTGGATGGAATTAACAGAATGACTCGATTGTATCAATTTAACAAGTTTTGAGAAACGAGCCATTATCCAATCATGGCTAACAATATAAATGATCCATGAATTTTGACCAAATGTGTAATCTCGTCTTCGGACTTTTAATTTGTTCAATATGATATCTAAACTATAGGCTAATGTGCAATGTCGTTCCTGAACTTTAAATTTGTTCAAAGTATTTCCTGAAATTTTTGTACATGTTCAATTTAGTCCCTAAACTATATGAAAATGTTCAATACATCAGGAACGACATTACACATTGGCTTCAAAGTTCTGGGATTGCATTAAATAAATTAAAAAGTTTGAGAGTGTCATTACACATCAGATTAAAGTTCAGAGGACCATTGTGTATTTATCTATTTTTTATTTCCTTTTTCATCAAAAATATTTAATACTAACAAAAATCATTTCAATAATTTTTTACTCATAACGAAACAGCCTATTGAGAATGATTTATTACATGATAATAGGAGTGATCGGTCCCGGGCGATCCAGTGGAATCGATCATTTGAAGCTCTTCATTTTAATCGACGTCATCAATAGTACCTTTGATTCCAGTCGTCAAGTGGAAAGATTTCATACATATTAGTTGGTCTCCGGAGCTTCACCACCCAAAAAAAGAAAAGGCAAGAATGTATTAGGATGGAAAGACCAATAGATATGAAATATCTATATTGTTGCTTTTGTTTTACATAATTTAGAATTGATGATAGAAACAGTCAAGCTAATGGGAAGCTCCTCTTCTACCAAGATGGGCACCCATTTGAGGCAATTGAGCTAAACTCAAAAGTTCAAGATTGACAACCCTTCAAAAAAAAATTGAATAGAAAAAATCCAATTGATTATGTATTCAGTAAGAGTAAATTAAGCAAAGAACATCGAGTTTCACCTGAAATAGGCCGATTAGAGAAGAGAGGAGGCATGAGCGTTGTAGGCAAATTTGAAAAGACCGAAATAGGAGAGCAAGAGGAGGCGTGCATGAGCCATTTTATATTATTACGTTTACATTTAAAAAATAAAAAAATAATCCGTTTAGGCGGTCTGATTTGCTTCCCTCCTTGAAATCGAGAATCGGATTGCCCAAACATCGATTTCACTTTTGGGGACCTAGAACTAGACCAAACTTGCTAGTTTAATCCGATCGGATGTTTCCGGTTTAATCAGTTCATTTTGCTCACCCTTACACAACGGTCTTAATTGTTTTAGATTTTTTTATTAAAAATGGGGAGATCTACCGTGAACAATTAAAGTTCACTATAGACAAATAATTTTCACAAATAGACTCATTTCACTCTTGGCGAACATGATACACCACAAAATAAATGAAGTTACATATGATAACTCCACTTTACTTTGTAAAGAAATTTATTTTCCTTTCCTAAGGGTGCTTTCGTTTTACGAAAAATAAGTGATTCGAAAAATTTTTTCTAAAAAATAATTGATTGTATTGCTTATAATAATTGCTTATAAAAATTTATTTTTCTAAAAAATTTTTACCACCGCCCGCAGCGGCTGCGTTGGCTTGCGCTCTGGTCCCCCCACGAAGGGATCAGAGTTTGAACCCCAGCCTAGTCGTTAGGGATTCTTAAGTGTGACGCCGTGGTGGTGGGTCCCCAGCCTAGTCGTTAGGGATTCTTAAGTGTGACGCCGTGGTGGTGGGTCCTGCGCTAGACTCACTCGAGGACTAGTCGTGCATCACCACCGGTTTATAGCTGAGTCATCGCTTGCCGGTCGCGCGGACACCTCGATTATAAAAAAAAATAATAATAATAATAGATGAATGGAAAATTTTTTTATCACCCCCGAAAATAGCCGGATATAAATTATTATTGATAATAAAAAAACTTTTCGATGATAAATTTTTCATTTAAATCATTCATTTTTCGTAAAACAAAAATATCCTAAAATTTACGAAAGCTGTTTTTTAAGTTTTGATAAATGCAAATAAAATTAAATTTCACGAACCCGATTCACCCCCATCATCTCCCTCGGTAAAAGTTCTGAACGGGCCACTTGCTGGCTGCACGAAACGACAAGAAAAGGCATGAGCTCACATAAAATTAGGTGAAGAGCTGAGGCGCAGATGAGAGAGAAAGTGCTGTGGCTCGCCCCTCGCAATCTCCCACTGATCCATCATCATCCGCCATCGAGGTACGCACCGCCCGTGGCTTGACTCCAACCCTAGAATCTTGCTCGGTTCCTCCCCCTTTCGGTGACGGGCGCCGCCGTGTTCTTCGCGGCGAGCTCGGGTTTTCGTCTCGGGCCTCGCGGGGGCGTTCGGGTTTGAATCGCCCGTTTGTTGTTCCCTCGTGCTCGGGTTTTCGGTCGTGATGGTTCTGCGCATTGTGCTGTTTTTGATGTGCTGAGGCAATGGGGGGGCGTTTTTTCTCTTTTTCTGGGTTCTGCGGAACGATGCGTGTGGCCTTTCCCCGGCTCTTGATTTCGTGGGAATTTGAGTAATTTGCGAGTTCTCCGCTCTGCCCATTTTAGGGGGACCCCGAAATTTGTGAAAAGACCGAAACTTTTGATGACCCATTTACGCTGCTCCCTTTCTTGACGGGTGTTTGTGGGATTGCCGTGTGTAGATTGCATTTGGGGTGTCCGAGTTTTGGTACTTTCGAAGGTGCTGTAGTAAATGGAACGTTGTTTTATGCAGTGTCGTCCCGAGTCGGTTTCTTGTGAGCATTTGTTCTCTCCTTGTTGAAGGATGACTTGTGCGTTCGACGCTCGCATTCTTTACGTTGCGAATTCGATGTGCTGGACTTGCATCGTGTGTCGATGCAATAGTGTTAGCTAGCAATTTAGGATGAACTGCTTGAGATGTGGACAAAAGTTTGTACATGTTAACTTTGGCGACTGCTTTGACACCAAGTTGTCTCTTTCATTTAAGCCTTACCTAGAGCAGGAATCAGCCGGTGTAGGATTTGAGCCTGCAATGTCTGTTGTCGGAGCTGGGTTCTGATGGAATATATAACTTCGATGTTTGTTTCTGTCAGGGTATCTGCTCTTACACCTGGTGCAGAAAATCTCGTTTGGTTTTTATCTCCAAGGAGCCAAATGAGCTTTTCAGGGTCTTCGATGGGTTCTGGTTTGTTTGGTCTTCCTTTTCCTTTTTCTCCTTGTTGTAAGTAGAGCAATTTCCTAGTGCACTTGATGCTGAAATCTATCAAAAGGTCCTTTATGATTTGGCTAAATTCTTTTAATGTTATATGTTGACATCAATATGCTATCTGTGGTTGTCGCTTTATTACAGGTGGGCAAACAGCTAGAAAAGCAGTTAACTTTGGAAGGACATACGTGGTCAGGCCCAAAGGTAAACACCAAGCAACTGTTGTTTGGCTGCATGGCCTTGGTGATAATGGTTCAAGGTAATATTTGACATCAACATTGGCCTACCAAATGTAACTTATGAATCTGTTTGACAGCAAGTTTCTCTAATGACGACATTTTCAGTCTAGAAGGGTTTATCTGATATGCAATTATCGCTCACCTCCACTTCCTGTCACAAGAAAATAGTTGTGTTGGTTCTTCATGTCAAGCACCGAGCTCGAGTTGTCTATTTCAAGTTCTTATCTGCACATATAACATGTAGCTTCTTAGTGGGTTGTCAAATACCTCTTACATTTGGATTATTGTAGATTTCTTGTTTACACTCTGATATTTTTTGGCAGCTGGTCGCAGCTGTTGGAGACCCTACCTCTTCCAAATGTAAGAAATATACTTTATAGTGAAGACACACTTTATCGCATGCTGTGTGGTTGCTTTCTTCTCCTTAGATGATTTCATAACTTTTCACTCTTGATATCTCAGATAAAATGGATATGCCCAACTTCCCCTACACGACCAGTCAGCATTTTTGGGGGCTTCCCTTCTACTGCTTGTACGTCCATTGCTTTGCAAGAAGGAGCCATACCATCAGGAAGTAGAATTGTTTTATAAATAAAAACAGTTTATCTTTAATATAAACATGTATCTTAGGAGGAGGCAATAAACACCTTATCGTATAAAAACAATTAAGATGTCCTTGCTAAGGATTGTGAAAAAACTATAATTGTTATTCCTGGTTAGGATTTATATGCTTGTTTCAGGGTTTGATGTTGAAGACCTTTCCGAGAATGCTGCTGATGATTTAGAGGGTTTGGATGCTTCAGCTGCACATGTTGCAAATTTGTTGTCAACGGAACCAGCTGATAGTAAGTTTCGTAATGCTGATGTGATGGCAAAGCCTTTTCTGATGCCAATTTATATTGAAGAAGTCTTGGAAGGGGAAGCAATGACTCCTTGATGGAAGAAGCTTTCCTTGAAGGATAAAAGAGTTTCCCTATCCCTTCTATTAGTTATTAGCTCTTATTTTCTCGGTTCGTTAATTCAATAAGTGGTTTATACATTTTGAAAAATGAAAGAGAAATCCAGTAATTGTTACTTTCTTCACCTTTGGCAGTCAAACTTGGTGTTGGAGGCTTCAGCATGGGAGCAGCAACTGCGCTATACTGTGCATCATGCTGTGCTTTGGGAAAATACGGGAGTGGCAATCCTTACCCAGCCAAAATAAGTACAGTCGTTGGGCTCAGTGGCTGGCTCCCATGTTCAAAGTTTGGCTACTTTCATTATGTTTTGTCTTATCTGAATTGGTGGGGCCTTGGTGCTGAGATAACTAGTTCTTTTCTTCAACAGGACCTTGAAAAGCAAGTTAGAAGGGGAAAGTGAAGCTGTGACACGTGCTGCTTCATTGCCCATACTTCTCTGCCATGGCACGAGTATGGAAACTACCTTTGCGTGAGAATGCACTATTTAGTGTTTCCTTAATATATCTCTTCTGTGTTCAGCTGTATGATTAATCAATACTAAGCCACGGGAGCTCTCTTGTATGCCTGTTGTGTGGTGCTATGGAGTAGAATGACTTTTATAAACGGTTAGATGGCTCACTTAGTTTGATCAGTTCTCGGTATGTGGAAAAATGAATGAGAGAAATGTAGATTTACAGTTATTATATCTTGTTTACACACTTCCCATTTTCCTTTCTACATGTAGATCGAAGATTAATCCCTTCTGACCTGATGAGACGCTGATGCTTAGCTGTTAACTAGCTAGTTAATTGGTAACTCACATCGTTTTTACTCACCACGGCCACCTCATTCGATAAAAGCTTGCCAACCTTTCTTGTCATCTCAACCAATTTTCAAGTGATGGTTGCAGAAAAGCAGAGTTTAGTTTCCCAGGGTCTTAGTTTAGCTGCATGAATGATTTACAAACTTTACCATAACTTATAAAACTCAATTCTTTGTTTGACCATCTTTATTGTTCACTTTTTCACCTTGTGGCATCTGATCTGAGCAGTCGCTCTGTGGCTTTTGTTTCCTGTTATTGCTATTCTTATTGTTACAAGGCTGACCATGCTAGTCATATTTGTGACTTTACTGCTGGTCAAGATGAATTTTGTTAGCTATTAGAGAAAAAAAATGATAAAACAGCTTTTTTCTGAAGCATGTCTTGCTTGACAAATCAGCACCGATCACTATCTGACCTGCGGATATAATTTATCAAATAATGTTGATATGCTGTGATAGGTGACGATGTGGTGCCTTACAAGTTTGGTGAGAAATCCTCAGGGACCTTGAAAGCTGCTGGGTTCCAAAATGCGACATTCAAATCCTACAGTGGGTATGTTGGGGCAACCCCTTAAGATCGCTACTTAGGAGGAACTAGTTATGATATGGAATGTGTGACTCTCTCATTATAATTTCCTTATCTGTGCAGGCTCGGGCACTTCACAATTCCCGAAGAGATGGATCAGGTGTGCGCGTGGCTCTCTTCAAATTTGGTGCTCGATGGCTCATCATAAGGTGACAAGACAAGTATCGAGAAACAACAACCAAGGAAGAGCTGGTGTCGAAGGAGATTTGTTAATGATTGGGATGATTTAATTGGGTGACCCATAGTTTGTGCTGGTCGCTTCAATGGTATACGTATGTTAGCTATGAGTTTGGTTCTCCTGCTGTCTTTTTCGTATTATTTGGCACATTGGAACCTCATGAACTCACGGTGGTGATTCATGGTGTCTCATGTAAACATACAGTTTGGGGTGGCAATACCGGGATTCTGGAAATCTTAATTTCATGTTTGCTTAAGTGCACATTTGACATGGTCTTTTAAGCTGATTGGTTCCTATTCCTAGGGCAATCCTTGATTAAACTTTTGCTAGCAGTTAATTGTCGAATGTGCGAGTATGAAAGCCGGGACAACTAGGATAAAGATGGAACACAGAAGGTAAGAGCCAGATTTGACGATGAAGTGCCAGTGATCCGATCTGATCTCAGAGTCCAAGTGTACTTGGACACTACTAATCAGCGTGTAAAGAACGTGTTTGGTCGTCTGCCATGGAATCCAGATTTTGCATATGAACGAATAGGGTGGTAAAACCAAGTCCCTATACTGCTTATTTGCTCCCGCTGCTAAGCCAAGGGTGGTCACGATTGATTCAAGTTGCTGCACGCAGATGATGTTATACAAAGATCACATAGAGTTAGGCGTGGGAAAGCTCATGAAAGCCATACCCATAGGGAAGATGGAAAAGTAAAGCCTTTATTAGGAAATCTCTCAAAGACCCAAGTCACCTGATGTATGAAAGGAAGTTTAGTAAAGCTGCTCGTCTTTCAAAAAAATTTATCCTTAGTGCGTGCCTTTTACAGTTCAACACATGCTCGACTTAAAATTTGCGATGTACAAAATTTCACAATCCTAATATAAACAGGTGCATTTATTTCACTAAAAAATTTCATGACAAAAAAAAAATTTATGAAAATTATTTTAAAGAAAATTAGTTATTTTTCATTTTCTACCGTTCAAACATCATAATATCGAATTTTTTTTTTCCAAAAACAGTTTAGCCTAAGATATCGAATCAAACACCCGCAATCTTTTGAAGTGGCCAAGAGTATAGTCACGTTCAAACTGCGCTGTCCGCTGTGTCCATTTCATTGTTTCTACCAGACATTTGCCAGTTGTGTTCTCATGTATGCTTGGTCACTGTCGACTTTACAATCCAGAATCCACAGAGAGAAAGAGAGAGAGAGAGAGAGAGAGAGAGAGAGCTGAAGCTAAAGCTTGTCTGGGATCTGACACCTCCCCCCCCCAAAAAAAAGCATGTCTGGGAGCAGGCACATCAACAGCCCCCTGCCTCCAACAAAGCAATCATTAATCACACAATTGCTGGCAAGATGGACAAAAAAACAGAAAAATTCCGAAAAATTAAAGTCAAACATACAGGTTGGAAGGTGAACAAATTAAGGACAATTCCAATTGCAAGTGCAAAACAAAAGTTGCAAGTTGCAAACCAATGGAAAATAACAAATGATGAATTGGCCATATCATTTCTCTTTGAAATAGCACAGTTAACAATGTTACAACCCCTGTTGCAGGGAAGCATCTTGTCCTCCCTTAATTGAGAAGGCAATCGAGTATCACTTCTGCATCTCTTTAACGAAAACCACTTCTCCGCTTCCCGTCACAGGTGACAACAAGTGCTTTTCTTGTTCACTTTCGTCTATTTCAGTCGACTCGTAGGGAGTGGCATTTGATAAAGATTCCGTTACTTCATCCTCTGGAGATTAAAAAGAATGAACAGCAATTACATCCAGGTCTTAATGGCCGGTGTGCAAAATGATATTCATTAACGAGAGAGAGAAAAATGCAGAGAGTCATTACCGGAACATTCATGGTACTCTGGCGACTGTTTGACTGTAGTTACTTGTAAGCTTTCTGGAAGCAGACAACTGCATAGAGCGCCTACAGATATAATGCAAGGTGGTGATCGTCAACACTTAACAGTGGTTCCGTTTAAGAAATACAACAGTTTTTAGAGTGGTTCTATATAAAAATAATGGTAGTCAAAGGAAATTTCAAATATTTAAGGCTATACTGATTAATACATCTAGGTTTTTTCATACATGTCATTTCATAGATTGGATATGCCACCAAAATACACGGCAAGATGCACAAAATGCTAACAACAATAAATCATGTCAGTTCTTTGTCCCGAATAGTTGTAGAGAAAGCTAGAAGAATTAGCATGCGATGAGTATATGTCCACCCCTGTGCAATTGATACAGCTAGTTTGTTTACCCAGACGTCAAGATAACCATATATTTGTAAATTTCAGTTCACTTAACATGGAGATTCACTTCATTTTTCTGACTTGCCCATCTTATAAAAGGTCAAGTAAACCTATTTTTCAATCTTGCATGGAGGTGATTACAACAGAAACAAAAATGAACAAGCTGAAAAGATCGAGAAGATGTAAACAACAGAAATTTAATGAACGTACCTAACCGAGCAAGCCTATTTACCCAACCAGGGATCCGTCTGCCCGTCAATCTCAATGAGACATCGTCTGTAAAATGATTACAGTTCTTGGAGATGAGGTGATACGTATCTCCATGGTATTCACCTGCCATATTCTCAATAAATGTTCGAAATTCTGAGGGAGACATGTTGATGCGTCCCAACGATATGGTAGTCCTATATAAGAAACCCGGGCAGCTCCTTGGTTCCACTTCAAAAACCCCACTAACTGGGAAGTCGTGGGCACCAAATCCATACTCTTTGCCATGAACTGTTCACGCAATTAGTTGGGTGTTTCAAGTTATCACGACAAATGAAGAAATAAGAACTCAGGAACAGAAAAGGGAAATTGAAGAGAACTTCTATGAGCAACTTCTTGAATCGGCCTAACAGAGGATTTGAGGCATAACTACATGTTAATAAGTACGTCTGCAGTGATTTAAGCATTCAATTCATTCGAGCAATTTGGCTCATTAAACAACGAAAGTTGAAGCATAGTGACACCCCCTGACCAACTATTGCTATCTATTTGCTTATGTCTCATTACCAGAGAGTAAAATCCTATAGGATCATCTTCAAGAAATTGCAAAAGAAGCCGAACCACTCAATGACAAACAGACCAGAGACAATAAGGTCATAACTCTCGACGGCGTCTCCTCCCTCCCACCATGCCTTTGACCCTTGGACCTTGAGGTTAATTTATCTGATGTCCAACCAAAAAGTCACAAGGAACGAATTCTAAGTAAACATTCAATAAGCATTCCTCAAGCAACAAAATTCAGTTGCATTCAGTAGTTCACAAGGTACACAAGTCTAGGAACTACGGAACATCCGACTTCATCACGAGTATCCTACGCACTGCATTATCAGTCAGCATCAGATCATATCGGCGAACATCATACAAATCTCTTCCCAAATCCGAAACTCATATCAAATAGAGAGTACGAAATGCAACCTCCGTGGCACTTTCATCATCAACAAAAACCCCACCTTTCAACACCACAGAGCCGATCCCCGCAAAATCACAAACACCCAGATCGCAAAAACACCGGAACAAATCCAAAACAACTCGAACGACAGGGCAAGACGCAAGAAGCCATCAGCCATCGGCTCAAGCAAACGCACCTTCGATGCCCGAGTGGAAGATGCCGAAGCCGAACCAGCAGGTGTAATTATTAATGGGCGTGAGGTCGTAGACGTTCAGCACCACCTGCGTCTCGCATTCCGAGCCCGATCCGGAGGTGGTCTCCGCACCCATTTCGTTCTCTCCTTCTTTTGGTGCTCCTCCTTCGAGAATTCAAGAGACACCCACCGAAAACCAAGAACCCTAGGTTCGTTTTCCTATGATCCGTGAACCGAAAAGGGAAAGAAACAAAAAAGATTTCGCGGCCTCCAAGATCTCTCTTCCGGGGCTCAGAAGGAGGGGGAACCAAAAGAGGAGGAGAATCTTGGATGGACAGGGAACAAAAACCGAATATGATGAGAGAGAGAGAGAGAGAGAGAGAGAGAGGTGTCAAATGAAGAGCACGGGTGGCTCTGTCTCTGTCTCTCTCTGTCTTCCTCCCTGACGGTTTGACCTTCCGGTTGAAGGCATGAAACATGGAAAGGCCGGTAATGATCGGGCAGCCTAGGAGGAGGGATTTAGCTTATTGTGATCAAGACATGATTTGTTGCTAGCTCTTGTCTGCAATGCAAAAGATTGCTTTCAGCAGCTCATTATTTGCTTGAAAATTTTGCTTAGTCCTCTTACTTTTGGACTTGCTCAAATTTTGGACACTGTGATTTCGTGGGACTAGTTTGATTCGTGTCGTGTCGCATTCCTATCTAGTTCCGGCGAAATTTGTCGTGTACATGCGTTTTGGCGGAATCCATTCCACATTTTCGTTCATTTCATCGAGGGAGTTTGTTCTTTCGGCACGGAAAGAAAATTCTAACAATCAACTGAATTGACCGGTTTTATAGAAGGAGGAAGTACATTGGAGGTTCTAAAATTTATCACGAAAGTGCAATTGAATCCTAACTAAAACTTTAAAAAAAGTGTAATCAGGTCCTAAAACTCGTCAAATCGGTTCGATGATGTCTTTTTTGTTACTTTTTGAAAGTCTTAGGACTTGATTACACTTTCTCGACTGTTTTAGGACTGAATTGTACTTTTTGAAAATTTTAAGACTCGATTGCACTCTTATGACAAGTTTTGGGGCTTATAATGCACTCACCCCTTTATAGAATAAAACTATATTTATTGTATGGAGTTAAACCCGATCAATCAGGTCTGTAATTAAACTTTAAAATCGTCATTCAAATGTGCTCATGATTAGAACGATTTTAAATTTTCTATATGGAATTAACCTGGGCTGAACAGCTTGGAAGGTTCAAGGCGGACGAGCCGCGTCCAAGAATCAAGTCATTTTGCCCTTTTTGCGAATGGACTCTAGTCGGCCCCACGGGTGCCCGCCCATTGATGAGGTCTAAGTAGAACTATGTTTTGTCAAATTATGTCTTAGACATTGAGCATATGGATACTAGTTAGCACACGTAGACACCCAATTTTGCATCTTTCTCGTTTGCAAAATCAGAAATTACTATTCAAATAAACCAATGACCTAAACGGAACCTTGTCATCATGGCATATCCAAATTTTAAAAGTTATTAAAAGGTCAATAGGAATTCAACTTGTCGATATTTGTCTATTGTGAAAGTTTCAAGGAGCCTAGATTATGAAAAAGTCAAATTGAATCCATTGCAAGATTTGGATCAAACAGAAAGTACAAAATAAAAGTCTATCTAGACAGCCCACAATATTATTAACTTCAATAACAAAGATTATACATAACAATTATTTCGAGTCGTCGGTCTTTCGAACCGATCACAAAATAAGAAAATCTTTAATACTTGGCACAATAATTAGTAAATAGGGTGGCTGAGGGTACAGTGCTCAGAAAGACACAGACAAAAAGATTTTACACTAATCTAAGACTAACTAACATTTGGTTTTCAACACAATTTCTAAGAATTTTCGACTGACATATAATTTATTATTAAATTTATTCCTTTTTTATATAATTTTTTTAAATATCTAATTTCTCTATTCTCGGATCTAGTTTTATTATTAATCTCGTTTAGTGCTCATCCGTATTCATTTGATTTGTCAACATTCAACCATTTCATTTGTCACATACGCACTCCCACATCTTTTGAGCAAAAACTGATCTTTGAATAAGCCATAATTCTAATTCGCACAGGTAGATTTTTATTGTTGGTAAATATCAAAAAAATGTTCTTAAAAAGAATGACTGGCGATATATATTGTTTTTCCAGGTAATTTGTCGGTGCCATATTAACATTATTAAGAATTACTAATTTTTTATAAATTGTAAATAAGCAATTTTCATCCAACTTACCAACTTTTATCTTGCAAGACATATTGAACACTTCAGATTTACTAACTTAGCAACTTTTTGAATTGGGTTAATACCACGAAAAACCCTAAACTGGTACACTTATGACAGATTTACCTCAAACTATTTTTTTTACCATAAAAAACTCAAAACTGGTACATCTGTGATAATTTTATCCCGAACTATTTTTTTGACAACCAAAAACTCCAAACTGGTATACCTGTGACAATTTTACCCCGAACTAATTTTTTAATATTATTTTTTTATTTTTTCAATTTTTTTTAGTTTTTCTTTTCTTTTCTTTTTTTTTGGGTAAAGTAAATTTCTTTTCTTTTCTTTTTTCTTTCCTTTTCTTTTTTTTTTCCTTCACCTTCAACCTCTGGCAAGCGAGGCCGACCTCGCCAGCAATTGGTAAGGTCGGCCTTGCCCCACCCTCGGCGAGGGGTCATCCTCGCCGTCGCTGGCAAGGTTCGACCTTGCCGTTTCTAGGTGAGGCTGACCTCGCTAGTTACGGTGGGGCCGAGGCTCGCCAATGACAGCGAGGACAACCCCTCACTAGGGGTGGGCAAGGCCAACCTCGCCGGCCATAGGTTAAAAATGAAGGAAAAAAAAAAGAATAAGAAAGGAAAAAGAAAAGATAAGAAAAACTAAAACAATTCAAAAAAATTCAAAAAAATAATATTAAAAAATTAGTTCGGGGTAAAATTGTCACAGGTGTACCATTTTGGGGTTTTTGGTGGTTAAAAAAATAGTTCGGGGTAAACTTGTCACAGATGTATTAGTTTGAGGTTTTTTATGGTAAAAAAATAGTTTGGGGTAAATCTGTCACAAGTATACCAATTTAGGATTTTTTATGGTCAAAAAAATGGTTTGGGGTAAATCTGTCACAAGTGTACCTGTTTAGGGTTTTTCGTGGTATTAATCCTTTTGAATTTAAGACACTAATAAAAAGGACAAAAGGAGTTGGTAATTTGCAAACCAACAACAACAGTTGGTAATTGAATAAGCAACATCAATAAGTTACTAACACATTATCGAAAAATTTTTGCCAACAGTTTCTTGAGACTTTGCGACTCTTTCTGAAATTGTTCGGCAAGAAAATATAATCCGTTATTTTGGATCCATGGCATAGAATCAAGACCCACAACTTTCTTTCAATTGCTCCATCCATCTACAACATTCAACAACGTACCTTTATTAAAAAGTCAAAGTAGAAAACTTTTGAATCAGTTGAATGAAGAATGAGAGTTCTTTCCTCAGAAACTGACATGAATTGAGTCAATACTCGATATGGTTATCAGAGCACGAATCGGGCTAACTCTGTACCGGTAGCTAAGAATAGGTAAAAGGAGAGAGAGAGAGAGGGAGAGATCCCAAGAATGCATTATCAAATTGCAATCTCAGCAAGAAAATGACAGTTTGACTCTTGTTCCTGCATCATGTTCATCTCACAGCACGTGGCTCCCAAAGCATGGATCGTCGCATCACAGCGGTGACTGCAAAAATAAATTCACCGTTGTCGACGGATCCTAAAAAGGGTCTCTATTTTCAAAACAGTCCCTCTAAGACAGTGGACGGCAAAAACTATACAACGTCCCAACATGCCTTGTACTCGGTGTTCCTAAAGTTAGTTACAACAAAAGAAACTGGAAGACCTATATATATCATCATTTTATGTTCATTGCAGCTGACATGGCTCGTAGCGCTTTTGCAACGTCTGAGAAGGATGGCCTTGAATTCACATCGGTGGACCAACATCTCTCCATCAGTGATCTCCACGCCGGGTCACACCAACTCGGGATTTCAGGTCGTAGAGTTCCTTTGAGAATACCGGCTGAAACATCATCAGGAGAGAAATAAAGTCAGAACAGGCTTTCCTTTGACAATGCTTACTCTGATCAATACCCTTACAAAATATGCAAGAACGGTATATAGAAAAACCAAGGTACGAAAAATAAAGTGAAATTCACAGAGCATTCGGTCGCCAATTCTGAAAAAGCATAGAAGACCAAACAGAAAAAATGGCATTCTAGAACTAATGTTTAGGTGGCCCTTTTGAAGTTGTAAAACCCCTTACTATAACAGATCAGAATTCTCAGTCTGGGATCATACCTATTATATCCTCCGAACGTAAGTTTGCATAGGGTTCTTCCCCAGTCAAAAGTTCCCACATGACTATTCCGAATGAGTATACATCAACCTACATTGTCAGCACATTCCCAAATTACAATGTTAAGATTGGGGCAAGGAAAATGTTGGCATCGAAAGTTGGAAATTGTATTATAGTCCAACTATTAAAATACCTTCTCTGTCACCATGTTATTCTTATTGTTGAAAAGTTCAGGAGCCATCCATGGTATTGTCCCTCGTACTCCACCAGAGACCAACGTTTTCTTCTTGATTTTTGATAAGCCAAGATCACCAATCTGAGGAAGGTTTACACTCACAGTTACACCATACTCAAGAACAATGAAGGATTTGCAAATAAAGGCTCAGGCACTTAATAAAGAGGGAATCTACAATGCGATTACATTATGAGTGGCAGGACATCTAAGGTAATTGATTAATCACCTTACAAACTGGTCTCTGTGGGTCCCTCATATTCACAAGGAAATTATGAGATTTCAAATCGAAGTGAACAATGTTCTTCTCGTGTAAGTATTCCATCCCAAAGGCTGCATCCATTGCTATAATCAGCCTCTTCCGGCGATCAATTGTCCTGTCATCCAGTAGAAACATAAGCAAGCATAAAATTTGGCCTTAATTAATTAAATTCCAAAACTGGTGAACTAGGACTTTGTCCCCGCAAGAAAGATGAAACGGTCATGTGAACTCTGATATTTCACAAATAGTTTTAAGTTGACGAGATTTCTGAGGCACAACTAGCCACAGCTCATATCAGTATACAGAATATGCTACTACTTAAGTTTCTGAATTTCAGACCTTGCAGGGAAGGGGGTTGCTTTTTCCTTTCATGCCGACGTTCTCAACCTCATATTTTATTTCATCCCTCTTAACGAGCGTAGAGTTGGATCAACTTCTTTATTTGAGTCAGTATTCAGTAGGCATATGCTGCCTGCTTCAATTCAGGAGTAACTTGGTTCTGGGGACTTTAGATAGAACAGTGTTAGACAATGGTCATTATAACTTCATAAAGAATGTCAACAACTCCATAATCAACTGAAAAAGCCAAGTCAATGCCAGAATAGATGGTAACAGGATAATAAACTTGCGAGAATACAAAGTGACAGGCTAATGCAAGGTTACTCTCTACAACAATACTTAAAAGCCTTATGATCTTGGTAAATATTCACAAAGTTCAGAATTCCAGGATGTCAAGGCAATTTAACCAAACCAACTGGTTTTAACACTGATCACATTAGGAATCCACAAAAAGCAAAATGCAGCAGCAGTATTAGGTCAGGTAATTAGATTTCCAACTTCAAATGATTGACATTAAACTTAATTGTTTATTTACTTATGATATTAAGTTCCATGTATATAATTCAGATGGATTTATACCTATCTTTCTTTCGCAAGACTTGTTTGAGGGAGCCATTGACCATATACTCTGTCACAGTTGCCAAACTTGTCACTGGCCCATCTGAAACTACTCCATAAAACGCCACTATATTTGGATGGTGAAGCTGGCCCAGCAAGTGAGCCTCCTTCCAAAAGTCAGCAACCTGGACGATATGATAACGAGATCGACAGATTAGAAAATATCTTTTCATTCAATAGCCTTTTGTTTTTCAAGTATAAGTTCATCTATCATGTCAGACCATGACGCTGAATCAGCATGTTTATAAATAGTAATAATACGAGTTGACTAATCCGTCTAGTAAATAGGTCGCCCCAGTGGCGAGGGGGGAATGGGGTAGGGAAAAAGCTTTCGGACTAGAAGATTGGATCGCTCAACCAGAACAACACGCATATAACACCAAGTAACTTTTTGAGACAGTTAAATCTAAATATCCTCCATGAAGAATATGCACTCAATGTGAAGGGAAGGCTTAAAGTAGGCTGGTGATAAAGGAGGATGAGCATTGGTGCAAGCAGATGCCCAGAATGCAAACGAGTATATTCTGTAGGGCTTAGGCCCCCACTTATACAAAAAGAAGGGCATATTTTGACAAGACATCAGTTAGGAAATCTTATTATGACAGAGCAGGCAGTTCAAATCAAAAGGAAACCAATATATGGAATTCTCTAGCAGTTAGGTTCGCATAAAAATGTTTGGTGGATGATAAAAAGTTTGAAAATCTATGATCCTACAAACAGAGTTTCTCATAAAAAAAGCTAGTGAGTACAAGTGATTGGTAATTACAATAAATCTGCAAATCTACCAAGTAACCAAACATTTAAGACATGACATTTAAATGTCACAACTGGGAGAAATTACCAGACGATCTTCCCGAGCAGCACCGTCTGTGAAGCAACAAGACTTTAGCCTCTTAATCGCAACATCAGATCCCCTCCACTTCCCATAGTAGACAGTTCCATATGTACCTGATCCCAGTTCCTTTATACATTCTACATCTGTAGTTTTAATAGTCTGCAGAGAAAATGGAAACCTTTAATCCTTCTAACATTGGAAGGGAAGGCACCAAAGCAAATTGAAATATTACCTGCAGCCCTTGAGAAGCGAGATGTGCATTAAATGCAGTCAAGTCCATTGAGATGCCGCCAATTACCTTAGAGCACTTGGGACTTCCTTTAAACTTGTCCTGTCAAAGGAAAGGCTCATGCTGAGTGAAGTCAATGGATAGTATCATATGCTCAAGAAACTTTACTCGCTAATTCCTTGAGCAAATGGGAAAGTATCCTCGAGCATTACCTTGCCGTCAATGCTTAAACCTGATGAAAGTTCCTCCAGATTATCTTTATAAACATGATTTTTTTCCACCATAGGGACAGCCTCTGGAGACGAATCAGATTGAACTCCATTTGATTCATCAAGTTGTGGGCCCGTGCTAAACTCCATCAGATCTATAGACTTGGATTGTGGCTTGACCAAAGCATTGTTGCTAGTTGCATGAGAAGACTGTGCAGATAGTTCCACTTCTTTGGATGACGATAGTGAGAGGTTATGTAACGACAGATCAACTGATGATGAAATGTTATTATTATAGCTTGACAAGTTAATCCCCGTTGATCTACTGGGAAACTTGCTGTAGCATCTCATGCCTGTGGTGTCACTGCATTTGCTGTCACTTGGCAAGAGACATAAGTTGGAACTTTCCAAAGGATCCACAGGAAGTCGTTTCTTGTCTGCATTAGAACTACATGTTGACCCATTATGGAAATTTTCAGGGGAGGTTTGATGTATTGCAGTGTTCTTATACTCATTTAATGCGGATTGGACATCATCTTGAGCATTCATCACCTCTAGGCATGTCGGTGGACACATGGAATCATGATGCACAGCTGGCTTCCCATCCACACCTGCAGAGACGCCTCAATAAGTTGGATTGCATTCCTTAAACATTGCATTTGCATATAGTAGGGTTGGATAATCACCTTTAGCATAAATGCAAGGATTTTCACGATTCGAATAGGAATTCATCAAACTCACACTTCCATTCGACAAACAGTTATAAAATCCGGTCCATGCCTTGTGCTCTGCCTGATGTGTCGTTAACTGCTCCTGCTTTGACATATTAGAAATAGGCTTGAGACCAGGATAACCTTTTCCAAGCGATAGCCTCTGTTCAGCTTTAACGGCTAGGTAGCTCTCCATCTCAGCTGGATCATAGCGATGATTTCGGACATGATATGGATGAACCCTCTGATCTCTTGCATTGGATGCACCTGATCTGTGGCTGCGGTTACTGCTCTGCATCGCTCCCCATGCCCTGCCAGCCACAGCTGAAGGCTCTTGAGCATAACTTCTTCCGGCAAGTGGATTGATGCAAGGTAATGGTACAATGTTTTCCCTGTTCAAATGACTCTGCAACCCCACGTCGATCCTTCTCAAGTTTTTCGAAGCATCAACACTATCACCCTTCAAAACCACTGAGGGATTGCCCCGTTGCATTGGATCCTGAGGTACGGTAATATAATGACTTGAGCATCCTTTGCAGATCCCCGACTTGTGGCCACATTTCCGCGACACAATCTGTGAAGGTAGATGCGTTTGCACAGGAAGATTCCCGTTTCTTGGAGTTAGAGGGCGCGGGCGTGCTACCCGAAATTGAACGAGATTATAACGGCTCTCACTGCCCGGACAATGCGTGCCCACTTCTCTACGGTCCAACATGCCCATTGCAGCTTGGGGTCCAGAAGCCAAATCAGGATGTGACTGATTGTACTTTGCGTGCACCCCGCGAGCAGAAAATTCCATCTTTGTATTCGAAACATCTTGAACATTATTGTAAACAGCCAATTGTCTCACGAGAATTGGCTCGTTCCACCCCATATTCCTGACAGGATCATCACGAAGTCCCGTCCCGGCAACACCAGTCGCCGGATTCTTAACAACCGCGCAACCAACCAAACTGCCGCGAAACCGGGCCTCCTGATCTTTTCGGCCCTCGAATCCACAACCATTGAAACCCCCCAACACTCTCCTATCCGAAAACTCATTCTCCCCACACACGCCAACCCCCCGCGCACCGCCATCCTTCCCTGGCCCACCACCGTCTTCGCGACCCGTACCATCACTACCGTCGCTAAAAACAAAGACCCAGAGCCTCGCGTGCTTACCGCGCGCCTCGATCTTGTCGTGCTCCTCGATCATGCACCTGACGTCGTCGTCGGAGGCGACCGAGACCAGGGGCGCGTCGCCGCCGCCGCCGCCGCCGCCGCCGGCGCGGCCGGCGCCGGCGAGGAGCCGGTACTTGACGGAGAAGCCGCCGGAGCGGGGAATGCTGGGGCAGAGATCGGCGATCTTGGACGCGAGGCGGGAGAAGGAGACGCCGCCGCGGTCGACGGAGACGATGCGGGTCTCGCCCCCGACGTAGCGGAGGTCGCCGGAGGGCGGGCGGGGCTGGAGGGCGCCGTTGAAGCTGCAGACGAGCTTGAGCTTTCTTGATGGGTTGACGCCGCCGGTGGCGGCGGAGGCGGCGGCGGGTTTCTTCCGGACGCGAGAGAGGGACGGAGGTTCTTTCATGGCGAGAAGAGAGGGAGTGCGTTGGGTGGCAGAGAGAGAGAGAGAACTCAGAGAGAGTTTATACTTTATAGTTGCGAGTGGGAGGGGGGGGAGAGTGACGTCATGCGAAGGGGGGTTTTGTGAGTGGATTGACCGAATTGCCCTCGATCTAAAATTGGAAACTTCCTGGTTTCATTAGGCATTTTTCCCTATAATTTTAGTAACAATTAGAGTAAACACCAAGAAGAACGCCAAACTGGTATACTCAACATAAATTTATTTCAAATTAATTTTTTGATCACGAAAAACCCTCGAGCCGGTGCATCTGTGACAATTTTACAGTTAAATTTCTGAGTTGGATGGCACTTAGTAGTTGGCAGGTATACCGATTTGGGATTTCGTATGTACCATTTTGTGATTTTTCGTGATATTAATATAATTTAACGGAGGGTAAATTTGTTATAAATGTAATAGTTTGGGGTTTTTGACTGTTGTAAAATTAGTTTAGGGTAAATCTGTTACAAGTGTAATAATTTTCCTACTTTGAATCTATTTAGGTAACTTTTCTGTGAATTACACCATGAAATAATTCGAGTTTATAAAATCGAATAATTATTTGGTGTAGAATTATGAGTCTAAACACCTTGCGAGTTATCGGGTGTTGCTCGAGTGTGATTATAATCTCTCGTTCTATTGCTCGATCCATAATAAAATCTCGTGCTACTCGGCTACCTTAATTGAATCACGTAAATTTGGAGTTGGATTTATAAATCGATTTTTATGCTTTCATCGTTCGTTGCGTGTAGCGCTTTAAACTCGTCAAAGCAAAACTCATATTTGTCCTTTAGTCCATTACGTGGGCCAACATCTAATTCGTGCAAATATTATTATAATATATCATGGAGTGGGGTCATTAATCAATTAATTAAAAGCATATGCTAACTTGCGCGCCTAAGTTCCATGCATCAACATCAAACCCGGGAGAAGGAAAAAATGGGACTGATTTTTATTAACAGGCGTCTCCGAAATATTTGATAAATTATAAAATAAAAAATTTACGCAATTTTTTATACGTCTCCTTTAATGTGTATTACACGTTACATATTCTGGGAATTTAAGCAGCTTTATCAAAATATGCTTGATAAATATTTCGACATTTTTATTAGTAGGTGCTTATTTGGTGGAGCGGTAGAATTATTGGCATTTTTTTATCGAAGAATTATCGTTGCAAAACCAATAAAAGTGCCTTTTACATATCACTTTGTTAAAATTCAAATAATTTTTTATGTACTTAAATCCAAGGAAAATCTCTGCATAATTTGTCATCGAGGAGATTTCAAATATCCGGCAAATGAAAGAATACCATGCACGTCAGAAAGGTTTCTAAATCGGCTAAAATCAAAATGGACTACTCAAATAATAGCCATTTAATTAAATAAACCGTCTCATGTGAATACCATTACAAACCCTCCAAATCCAATTCAAGATCTGAATAGTATGAATTGCATTGTATGTTGATCTCCTCATTGTTGTCGGTTCATATAACCTAATAACATCTCTATTTTTGACAGATGCTTCAGTTTATTCCTGCCCGCTTTCTCATCCCAAGGCCTGTTGAGAGCCGCATGTATGCATCGTCTTCTCGTCAAATCATTAGGGTCCACACATCTGCATCGTCATTCTCAGTAGGATCTAAAAAATGCTGCCGGTCAAACTCCACCGCATCAAATCATTAAAGCCCGTTAAGCAAAAAATTAGTCTGGAATACCGTTCCTTAATCGTCAGGCATAATCAATTCCGTGGCTATCGAATTATAACGCGGTTTTTATTATAGTTAATTATTTTATTGGAATATTTCAATACGAGGGAAATATAAAAAGGAAGAAGGAGGAGGTGCACTTTTGAGGTTGGCAAGCGGGCCGCACATCGGCATACGATTCCATAAAAAAGAGAACAGCAGATAACTTCACGATCAAGTTTGGCATCCCCGTGCTGACGTGGACCACTGAGATACCACCTGGAAACCACAAAAGCCGTTACAAAAGTGCGCCTCTTCGGTTGGGGGCCCCCCTCTGGCCACAAACACGGCGACACGTGGCGGTGATGAGCCGGTAACCCATATCGCTGACGCCGTCGCCGCCGCCGCCGCCGCCCACGGGGGGTCAAGCCGTGAGTCCCGAATCAAAAGCCAGCATGTGGAGCCCCAGTGGCCAGTTTCGGGCGGTCACGGGTCGGGCGCTGACGTGGACAAATGGGACGGTGGTTTGGTTTGTACATCAATCGGGAAGTGGCTCTGGCATTTTGGCATATAGGGGACAAAGCATCCACGTTTGATTTGGCTTTTCTCTTTTGCTTTTGAGGCTGTGAATTGGGATTGAGACTTTTGTCCCTTCTTCTTGTGGACAAAAGAGCGCATGCTGTTCTTGTATTATTATTATTATTATCAAAGTAACATTCCATTTATTTTCATGAAAATATAAAAAGAAAATTACGTTGTCCAACTGCAAATCCAGATCTCGGACAACTTCAAAACAAAATAACTCCAGATAACATGACGAATCACCGAGATAATATCTAGTGTTATATGCTTAAAGAGTAGATCCGTAACTTCTTTGAACCAAAATCGGCGGCCAATCACCGAATTTGTCTTCAATAATGAGCACATATCGATATCTCCATTTGTTGCTACAGCTTTGCCTTATGGCAATGCGAGCTTGGGTTCGGCGTCCCCAATACCATCACCATTAGGAGTAACAAGATTAAACGAGCATAGGCCTGACATTTGTTAGAGCAAATCCTTCACGAAGATCTTCCGATCTCTTTCAAAACTTGACTTGTACATCAACGAGACATGAGGAAAGCGAAACCCTGAAAACATACGGAAAATCCCCAAATCTAGACTAGATTTTGATAGTACTAACAACGTTGTTCTTGTATTGAATGAGAAAAATTATTATAGTATAGTGGATATTGGATGAAATCAAGGCTAGATGGTAAATATTTCAAAAAGGGTCGGGTCCATATTTATCTCAAAAGTATCTGATCTCGCTTTGATAATTCATCATATTGCTTATTCATCTCGGATCTCAATTATCGTTTAATCTTCGGGACACACATTCAATAATTAGACGAGCATTAAAGTCGTTCGTCCAAAATGGTGTTGTTAATTACTCGACCGAGATACGAAAAGTTCGTCTTTCTTCTCGAGTAAAATCTTAGGACTTTGATCACTAAACTGGCCCCATCGACATAGGTTATGAAGGAATAAGAATTCGTACTTTATATATTCTAGGTTATGTTTGATAGACCTAATCACACCATTCCTAGTCGCAATTATTAGACCACAATGACTTAGCTCGCTAATTGTAAGCGATGACTTATCCGATCGTGCCAATTTTTTCTTTTTCTTTTTCTTTTTCTTTTGTCCGAATGAACGGCCTAGCCATTACTGGGCCATATCATGAAAGTATAGCAATTTACCGACGACACATTCACTCATGTTTAATGAAAATCACTAGCATTTGCATAACAACATGAACAATAAGGCTAGTCGGCACGAACACGATTCCGCAAAGCACGAAGTCCCCAGTCCTATCCTATGCTCATGGGCCGGCCTTCTCGATGAGCCGCCGTCATGTGAACGAGCTCTTGACCGCGGGGCTAGCTTCCAAAGTCAAAGAAAGCAAATCATCTGTCGAGTCAATGACATGACCCTTTCGGAGTTCGGCTACAGCGCATAATGTTGCAGCAATTCTAAACTGACGGTAGCAGAACGCATCTTTTCAATTTCGAAATGAAATTTCTCCGGAAAGTTTAATTTTCATTAATATAATGAAGACGGTGGAAATTACAATTATGATGCTTGAACCTCACGGTCAATGCACGCTGTTGGAAAAAACGTGTTCGTAGGAAATGGAATCGGAATGTAATCGGGCTTTGGAGAGTGTAAGCACTCTCTTTTAGGATCAATTTGCACCACAAAGTTGCTGTAGGTTACTGATAAATTTCCTTCAAGATACAATAAAGTCATGGTGAGAATACTTAATAGCAATTCCAGTATTTCTCCTAAAACTCTTTGCGAAACAATTGAGAAAATCGCTGTCTCGTTTTTCTCTTAAAGAAGACGAAAATGAAGGGAGTTATGTTCTTCTGTCAATTGAACAAAATTGTCAAATATATATAGAACACATCTCTTGATGTCTAATTGCCAATACAGACACACCCACTCATGTCCGAAACATTGCAATTTGGACATAACCCTTCATGTCTGAAAACGGCCATTTGAACACAATAATTCATGTTCGAAAAGTTGTAATTCGAACACAGCTCTTCAAGCATGAAAACTGTCAATTTTGAACATACCTTTTCATGTCCAAAAAATAGACAGTTTTGTTCGAACAGTCATAAGTTATATAAATAAATAAATTGTTGATTAAAGCCTAAGTGCGCATAATATGTGCGTTAAAATCGTGCACCCGCATGCGAATATTGTGGGGTCAAGCCCACTCGCCCATTTTTCTCCATTTACAATAAAAGATAATATTTTAACTTATAAATAGATCAAAACTTTCATTTTTTTCCTATGTAGGACAAGGAAATAGCCTTATTTATTTGTTTACAAACAAAGGTCAACACACGCTAGATCAAAATTCTAGTCATAAATGCCATCCACTAATGTCTTTGTGTTACAAGGCGCTACTTGACAGCACCAGTCTAGCTCCGCTTGGTGCGATATCTCCAATTTTGTACATGAACATCAAAGTTCTTAGCAGGTCTTACAGTGGACGGATGTAATGGCCCCGATACCCAAGGCTACGGTAAAGCCGCACCCTCGAGAGATTTTGATTCTTTAACTCGTAGGTATTCATTGATTATCCAAAGGCGGGCATTGGGAAACATGACTCGAGCATGTCTCACGCCAAATCGAGAAATCGGGCCAAATTCAGATGGTCGAATTCCATGACCCGGGTGAGATCGAAGTTTCGAATTAGTCTCTTCATCGATCGCCATCAACTGTCGTCCCCATTTTATTCTCAAATTCGTGCAAGAAGCGACTAAGTTTGTGGGATATAGAGGCATTACTCCGATACAATCCGCTCAGGTCGGCTCTCATTTTCCAAGCTGTAAAGTGGTCAAGAAAGGAATGAGTTTCAAACGAACCATTTTCCCACTAACTTTTGCATTTTTTTTTATTTAGATTTCCCCATTATGATTAGGCAAGTCAAACACAACTTGATCAATGGATTAGTATTTTTATTTAGAAGGGGATAATAATACAAACAGTCCCTGAACTTTGACCAAATATATAATGTGATCCCTAAACTTTTAATTTCTTTAATGCAGTCTCTGAATTTTAACCCAATGTGTAATATGATTTCCGAACTTTTAATTTGTTTAATATCGAGCTAATTTGGTCACTAAAGTTTAGGAAAAGTCAACCATGAAGAATGGCTAAAGCGGCGACGTTCAATGATCATCGGTTCGACATGTCAATGCCTTTGCTTTGAGGTACCTAGGTCATTTTAGTATATCCACGACATTGCTATGAAATGAAAATGGCATGATGCGAGAGCGAAGGTTCGACGTAATAACAATGCGAGACAAGTATGGGAGGGATTTTGAGAAATGGGCGGTGCTTTATGGGTTTCGTTAAGTCAAAGTGGTCAAGCTCGTGGTAGGGGTGTGTAAAATGGATTGGTTGGACTGTGTCGAATCGGCCGGTTCCGTCCAGTCCTGGGAAGTGTTTGTTCGATTCCCGGTTCCTAAAGTGTCTAGGCAATTCGATTCTCGATTCCAAGGGGAAATTGGATTGATCGGACAGAACTGAACCGACTACATATACTTATTTTTTATTTTTTATTTCTTCAAAAAAATTAGTAAAATGTAAACTAAACCCATATATAATGATTTCCCCCTATCGTCGTGCCACAATGATTCTTTACTTATCGTTGCATCGTCAATATATGGAAATTTGTCACCCACTCTCGTTGTGGTGGGAAAAAAATAAAAAAGTGATCGGTTCCCAGTTCTATGATCAACCGGTCCGGTCCCTAGTTCTCAAGATTGAAAATCGGGAACCGATCATCCCTAGTTCGTGGGTATATTTTAGAACAAAGTTGAATCTCGACAGAAATTTGGGAAAAAGATGGTACTTTATGGGGATTTTTGAAATTTTTCTTAATTTTTATTTTCCATATCTTTAGAGTGTAATATGGAAATGTTCTTGTCAACTAGCAATTCGCCCATCTGGCCAAAAAACAAGCAATTCACCTATTTCCTCGTGATCCCAAGCGATCTAATATTTTTCATAAAAAGGATGAAATTTCCGTGAAAGGTAGCATCCTTAAGAGATGTTCGAACGCAACTTCTACATTTTACTTTGGAAAAATTTCAAGAAAGCATGAAATGGAACCCTTCTCCCAAAAGAGAATTAAAGTTTTCAGGTCTGCGGTGGCTAAATTGGCGCAAAATAAGAGCACGAATTCACCATGTGGGTTTTATTTGGCGAACTAGAACATGGGTAATTTTTTTTTGGGATAATGATATAAATAGTCCTTAAACTTCAACCTAATATGCAATGTTGTCTCTGAACTTTTTGTATATATTCAATGTGATTTCTATACTTTTGGTACATATTTAAATTAGTCCCTATACTATATGAAAATGTTCAATATTATCCTTCAATTAATTCAAGTTCGGGGACATTATCGAACATTTTCATATAATCCGGAGACGAGACTGAACATGTATCAAAAGTTCATGGATCATATTGAACAAATCAAAAGTTTATGGACGGCATTGCACATTCGACTAAAGTTCATGGACCATATTGAATAAATTAAAAAGTTTATGAATCACTTTCATATTGGGCTAAAGTTCAGGAACTATCCATGTCATTTTCCTTATTTTTTTTCCCAAAATTTGCAGCCAGGTAAAAAATGAATAAAATCCTGAAAATGAGGAAAAAAAACCCCCAAAAAATTCTAATTAGTTTTTTTTTGGTTTGGTCGGATTTCTCCTCCTCGTCACTTGATGCAACCATTTGTGCTACTTCTCTCAGGCGGTGGCAAGGCAGCTTGGCGTGCAAATGGACCCTGAAACATCCATTCACCGTCCCTGCTGACGAACGTTGGGAGAATGCGGCCGAGATCCCTCCCTCTCCCGGAGGTGATGATCCGGTGGACCCTCAAGGTCAAGCTGCGATGTTTCCTTTTCTTCTGCAACGCAAAGTTGTATCGAGAACGGACGAAATGAGAAAACAGGGATACAGGGTCATTCATTGCTGTCAGGAGCAAGTGCTCTGTTCTTTGCTCTCATCCACGGTGATGCTACAATCGCGAATGTCAATGACCGATGGGGGATGTCGAGGAGTTTGCTTGGCAGTGCTTGTGGAAAGAATGCAGAGGCTTCGACCTTCGACAAAGTTCCAGCTTATACAGAGGACCTCAAGTAGGACACAGCGGCGGCCGGGCAATGAGTTGGTCCTTGGAGGAGGCCACAATGGTCCGCCCCTTTTGGGAGGGAAAAGTTTAAAAAAAACAGAAACTTCTCTTCTAGGAATTCTTCTTGTTTGTCCTGTTACGTTGAATTGCTGTACCCAGTTGACTCTCCTCGCCCATCCAGACATTACTTTTCGCCACCTCGTCCCCCTCTCTCTCTCTCTCTCTCTCTCTCTCTCTCTCTTTCTAATGTGTCATCTTTCTCAAGGACTGAAACTTTTTCAGCAATGGCCACGGCCTCGCTTTCTCTCCCAAGGAACTTGGAGAAGCTCCGTTCTTTTCTCTTCTTCGTCGTGTTTTGTTCCCTGTCGCTCTGTTTGTCTGCAACAGCAACCGACACGCTCTTGCCCGGTCAGGACATCAGAGGCAACAGGACCCGATTCTGGATTCATTGGGCGTGCTCGCCATCAGGCACGATGGGAATTTGGTGATCACTGATAAGAGGCAGATTCCGATGTTGGTCAATTCTGGGATGCTTGCCACTAGGAATGGCACGCACGCCTCGCTTCTTGATTCTGGCGATTTGGTTCTTGTGGAGGGAGACAGCGAGAGCCTTGTCTGGGAAAGCTTCTTTTATCCATGTGACAAGTTGTTGCCTGGGACGAGAATTGGGTGGTTCAATTTAGGGACAGACAAGTTGAGGGAACACTTCCTGATCTCCTGGCAGACCCATCTGTTCCTTCCACCGGTTCATTCGCCCTCGGCATTGATAAGAATAACGACACCGTGATCCGGGTTTGGCACTCCGAGGTCTCGTGGGAGATCGGGTATTGGGACGGCCGCAGATTCAGGTTCCTCTACAACAGCTCGCTGGATGACTACAATTGCAGTTATGTGACCAGCAGGGACGAGATATGTTTCACTTTCGCTATTAGGAGGAATGCTAGCATCTCCTGGTTTGTGTTGACCCCTTCGGGGGAAATTCAAGCTTGCACTATGATCGGGAAGGAGATATCAATGATGTATAGTCCGATTTGCGAGAATACTTCCTCTTCCAGCAATACTGACCGCTTCCTCAAGCAGCCGTTGTCTTGCGGCGACGGGAATAGCTTTTCTAAGATACAAGGGATCATGACGAATCCTACCGTGTTCAATGACTCAGATAGTTTGGGCATTAGCGACTGCGAGATCATGTGCAGAACCAATTGCTCTTGCACTGGTTTTGCTTCTTATCGTGACAACGCTACTGGATGCACGTTTTATTATGAGGATACTAGCTCTATTTTATACAAAATTGGTCAAGGGAATGCCACTATGTTCGTCCGTGGGAATGCTACCGGAACTGCTGACCAAAATCCAAGGAGATCGGGTGGGCCTCATCTCAGTTTTTGAAGTAGTGTCGAATCTCAAAATGATGTCAAGAAAACAACAAATAATTCTGACGCCACAATGTTGCACTTACCTGGCCGAAGTAGATTTTTCTGTTGACTTACATCATATATCGCTCCCGGTGCAGAAAAATGAGACGGTTCTATTTTCAGGTTCTCGGAACAAGAGGCTGCTCTGGTTGATTGGAATCATTCCTGCGGTTATATTGGTAATTTCTGTGGCAATTTCCATCTCAAGAGGGAAATGTTCCACCTGTCTAGGTACTGACTATGCCTGAACAAATTCATAAGATGGTTGTCTTCTTAGCCTAAATAGTTTGTTTGATTCTCGAGTAGCAGCGTGGAAAGCGAATCGGACCAGCACAAGTCGAAGTTTGGAGCTGTTTCTACGACAACTGGGTCCTGCGCGAGGTCACAGCAACAGCATTGGTAGACTTGAATCTGTGAGAAAGAGGGATCACGCGCTCCCAATTCTCAGTTTCTCTTGCGTGGCAACATCTACAGATAATTTCTCCCCGCCAAATGAACTAGGGGTGAGCGGTTCCCGATCCGATCTGGTCCTACCCAAGAACCGGGAACCTGACCGGGAGAACCGGTTCCTAGCTAGTTTCTAGGACCGAGGACTGGACCGGTTAGTCCTGGAACCGTGGACTGGACCGATAGTCCGGTTCAATCCGGTCCGGTTCCAATGGAACCAACCACTTATTCATTTATTAACCAAGAATATGAAATAATAACCTTCTGCAATATGACAAAAGCATTAATTATAGTGCTGCAGAAAAATCCAAACTTATTTCTTAATAAAATGTCTTAGGCAGAGCCTCAAAGGTGAGGGTGAGAGTGAATCGGGGAGAGCCTAAGTGATTAGGGTTTCTATTTTTTAAACTCAGAGCATTGGACTGTCTTTTCTTTATGGGAAACAATAGGAACATTTGCCATAGAGGAAAATTGGTAAAATGCTTTCTATTTTTTTCATAAATTTTTAAAAAGTAAATAAATATATATTTTCTGAGCAAAATAAATAAATAAATACATTTATTTGTCTAGTCCGGTCCGGTTCCCACGCTAGAACCGGGAATTGAACCGCCCGAAAACCGGTTTCACTTTTAGGAATTGGGAACCGGATCGATACTCTTAGGAACCGGACCAAACCAGCTAATTCTGTCCGATTTGATCCGGTCTGGTCTGGTCCCGTCTCGGTTCGGGCGGTCCATCATGCTCACCCCTAAAATGAACTTGGAGAGGGTGCTTTTGGGCCTGTTTACAAGGTTGTTTGCCCACCGAAGATCATTCTAAGACTAGCACTTGGTTTCTTGCGGTTTATCTTTTAGTTTTGGTCGATTTGGTCTCTCTACATTAGAATCAGTGTTGCGAAGTCCTGCCTCTCATTATGAGTGTTGTTTAATCAGCAATGCGACGGAAGCGGATAGTAACTTTGCAATTAAGTCGGGGAGCCGTAGAAATTTGATAGAGAAATAAAACGAGGAACAATAAAAGGACACGAGAAATTTACGTAGTTCGGTCCGAATGTCAGAACTTACGTCCATGTGGAGAACTGACAAATAATTCATTAATAAATCGGATAATTACATGGTTATAATTACCCAAATACTCCAGTGTTTCCCAGTCTTAGTATATGTTCAATATCCACAATGTTGAATATTTCAATTCGATGGACTCTCTCTCTCTACGCATAAATATCTCCGAGCTCACGCCTCTCTTCTGGAGCCCTCTTCTCTCTTCTTAGCTCGTCTCTGTCCTCTGCGGTGCTCCTCTCGTAGGAGGATGCATGTAGAAACGAGACAAATGACCCATCTTCATAAGTCCATGTAACTAATGATGGCATGTGCATATGACGGTCGTGCACCGCCATACGAAAAATTGAACGTGACTTCTGCCTTCTTGCTTTCTTCATTTATTAACAAAAGAGAAATGAAGCCCACAAAAGATGACCAGAAGGAAGGAAGAGACATCCGGTGCCCAAGAATCTTGTATGAACATATGCGCATGCATTTAATGGAGGAGAAATTGGACGTCCAACTCCATTGACACGCATAAAAGTAGGAGAGAAAGGTCAAGACTTGCTCCCATGGGCACATTTAATTAATAAAGGGACACGTGCATTAAAAGTCTTAAAATTTATCATAAAAAAATATAATTGAGTCTTAAATTTTTTAAAAAATATAAATAAAATCTAAAACTTATCACGAAAGTATACTTTTTTTTTTGATAATCCAGGGAACCCCCGCATGGCCGACAGCCGGGGAGTAAATCCTGGGGACGACACGTGCTAGCCACCACACACGTGCCACCGGTTAAGTCACTCTGCGGCGCCAGGGATTCGAACACTCAACCTTTTACGAAAGTATACTTGAGTCCTAAAACTTTCAAAAAGTGCAAATAAAACCTAAAACTTATCACGAAAGTGTAAATAAGTCCTAAAACTTATTACAAAAGTATAAATAAGTCCTAAAATTTTCAAAAAATATAATCAATGGAAGAACTTTATTGAACTAATTTGATAAGTTTTAAGACTTGTTTGCACTTTTTGAAAGTTTTAGGACTCAAGTGCACTTTCGTGATAAGTTTTAGGACTTGTTTATATTTTTTGAAAGTTTTAGAACTCAATTACACTTTCGTGATAAGTTTTGGGATTTTGAATGCACTTATCCCAATAATAAAAGACAATTATGGCCAACACTTCTGCCATGCGTAGAAAACGCTCAAGCATTGCTTCTTTCTCTTTGTCCGCTCTACATTGCATTTTTTTATTTCATTTTTGCGTGTGATTTTGAGCAATAAACTGTTTTTTCAAACATTTCTGTCAAACTTGCTTGGTCAGTTTTCAGAGATTATATTTATAGATGGTTTTTCGATGCATCGCATCTTATATACGGGCTCAAACTCGAGACACAATTTAACATCGATGGTGAGTTTGGTTCTTCAACAATCCTCTAAAAAATTTTGCAGGGCATGTTGCTGGGGCATGGATTTGCGGTAAAAAGACTTTCTAGGAAGTCCGGACAAGGAATAGAGGAGTTCAAAAACGAGGTTCAATTAATATTCTAGCTACAGCACAGGAATCACGTTAAGTTGTTGGGCTGTTGCATAGAAAGGGAGGAAAAGACTTTGATCTACGAGTACTTGGCAAACAAAAGCTTGGATTCCTTTCTTTTCGGTATGTAATCGGATCATCACAATGCCTTTATCGATTTACAGACCCACGTTCATTTTTTCGGTCACTCATGAGATAAATTACAGATCCTAACAAGAAGCAACTGCTGGACCGGAGGAAACGAGTTTCTATAATTGAAGGGATAGCTCGAGGGCTTCTTTACTTACTCAAGTATTCTAGATTAAGGATCATACATCGAGATTTAAAAACAAGCAACATATTGGTAGATGAAGACATGAACCCAAATATATCAGATTTCGGGATGGCAAGAATTTTTGGGGACAATGAAGCAAGGGCAAGGACAAATAAAGTTGTGGGAACCTAGTTAGTCTCTTGCATACACGTGTAAACTTTGATGCCCCATGTCTTCTGATATGCTTTTTAACTGTTTTCCTTTTCTTGAGCAGCGGTTATATGTCTCCAGAGTATGCCGTACATGAGCTTTTCTCTACAAAGTCAGATGTATTCAGCTTTGGAGTCATCATGCTCGAAATCGTTAGTGGCCAAAGAAACACAACTTTCTCCAATCTAGATCACTCTCTAAACCTGCTTGGATACGCAAGCGATCGCATTCTTCTTATGAGTCTCGTATCCAAATCTCCTATTACTTAGCATTCCGATTGAAATACTGAACTAGTCCTTAAAAACTGTCTGCATTTAGGCTTGGGAGCTCTGGAATAGCAACCAAGGCAAAGAGTTAATGGATCCGTTGGTGGCCGACATATCGTTGAGTGGCCAACTGTTGCTATGCCTCCGCATTGCTTTGCTGTGCGTGCACGAACGCCCAGAAGATAGGCCCTCGGTGTCAGATATTGTTGCTGCATTAAGCAACGAAAATGCGGATCTGCCCCCGCCAAAGAAGCCAGCGTTCTCAGCCCATATTGGTTACTGCAATTTACTTCATCAGGATGATCGCTCGCCTAATGATATAAGCCATAATGTCATAGAAGCTAGATATCAACTGTAGATACCATGTCAATAGCTCCCGTAGCTATGATATTCTATTAATTTGTGAAGACCAATAGTTCTGATGTAGACCACCGCCTGGGTGGCGTTGCTGGAGCGCGTACTCTTCCTTTCGCAAAAGGTTGAGTGTTCGAATCCCGGACGCCGCAAGGTGACTTAACCGGTGGTACGTGTGTGGTAGCTAGCACGTGTCGCTCCCAGGATTTATTCCCCGGCTGTCGGCCGTGCAGGGTTCTCTGGATTATAAAAAAAAAAAAACAGTTCTGAAGTAGTAGTTGCTTGAGGAAGACCAACCAGTTCTAAAGAATCCTAGCTCGACCACTTCATTGGATGAGACCAAAGTCCTGTTGTCTCTCGAGTCCTGACCACGCACAAGAATGTTCGTTGCCTCGGAAAGCCGCAACAAACAGCCAAAGAAGTTCGCGAGAAGAACATAGGCCTTGATTAACTTCTTGAAGAAGGAATATGGTGGCTGTGGCCATCAAAGTGGTTGTGGCCATAGAAACTCTCGTTCTCTGAAAAGTTGGGTGATGCCTGAATTTTGAGAACTGGAATGTATCATCAATCATTAGGCTTTGAAAGTGTGTGAGAGAGTGAGAGAGAGAGAGAGGGGGAAAGGAATCGAGTAGAGCAAAAGAAAATTATTAAAATATGTCTCGAGTTTGAACTTATGAACGATTTTGATCTAAAAGTACACATGAATATCCAAATCATATTTTCGTGATTACGGTTTCCTTAATCTGGAAAGCCTATTGGACTTGGAAGACGCTGAATATTGGAGTTTGAATTTTGGTCAATAATTAAGGAAGGGAAATTAATTCCCACTTCAAGTCGGTCCACAAAAAGCAAAAGAGGAAAGGTTATTATCTCCTTTGTTGCTGAGTGGAAAGCAAAAATAAAAAGAAATGAAAAGTTAAATATTTGCTGGATGGAGGAAACAAATATTCTTTCCTAATTGACGTTGGAGTCTTACGGCTTGAGCAAGAAAGTCCAACGTGGCTTTTAATTCAGACCATGACTCGGTCAACTCTTGGACACATGTAATATATTCTACTGTGGGCACCCTTGGTCGGTAGAAGTTGGAAAGTGAGGAGTGTGGTCCTCATGCCGTCCATGTCCAGAGAAAACTTGAAGCACCCCGTCGAGTGCTTGACGGGGGTCTTCATGGAATTACATCTTGGCATTTTCTTCGTGTGTGATATTGAAGAAAAAAAGTACGAGTGATTTAGCAGGTTAAATCTTGTGATAAAATTTGCGTATAATTCTTTTGTGAGATCGAGAGATTATTTCGTGAGGAATCATTGGGGCTAAACATTGCGTGAGTTATTAGGTATAATCGAGGCTTGGGAAACACCTAGAGTGTTTGAGTGACTCGAGTATGGTTGTAATCTCCGTTATATCGCTTGACCTATATTGGAATTTCGTATTGCTCTTCCCGTTGACGTAGGTCACTACGACCGAACCACGTAAATCTGGTATCCAATTTATTTTCTTGTTCCGTCAAATTTATCGTTCGATCGCTTGACTTCCACAACAATAATAGTTCTATAGAATTAGCATTTCCGATTGGACAAATTGACGGTCGAACACAAAAAGGATCACTATCAAGCTGAATCAAAGGCGTCGTCTATAAAAAGGAGGACCAAAACTCATCTTCATGCCTACCGGCATATTCTTTCTAGATGAGTTTCTTATCTTGATTTTTGTGGACCGAGGCGTGGTAAACAAGGGTGTTCCATGCATATTCCATACATGTCATGTAGATGCACGCCTTCAATTTGTTTAGTCACAATCACAGACTTGCGGTCGCTGAATCGCCATCTCGAGCTCCGGGAGTGGCTATGCCGGAGGAGAAGCAAATCAAAGGGGTAGCTGTTGCACTCGATCCTACCGTCGGAGCAAGTTCGCTCGATGGTGGACTAGTTGTTAAGCGTGCTCCAAGAAAAGGCAAGCAGGTCGACCACCTCTCCAAGATGCTTCCCCTCGTCCTCTTCACAACCCGTGCTCAGTTACTTTACGAGCACACATCCATCGATATAGGTGTCAGAACTGAACCAAACCGAAATTTTATGCATTTTTAGTTCTGTTCGCGTTTCGCTTAGGATAATGAAAAAAATCATTTTTTTTTAATTTCGGTTCGGACAGTTATGGTTATATTTGATTAATCGAACTGAACTGAAAATGGCCCATCTTCTTAACATTACAGTTTACACGATCTCTCTTCTTTTTCACTAAATCTCTTCTTAATATTACGAAAAAGAAAACTGAAAAACTGAACCAAACCCGATATTCGGTTCGGATCGCGGTTCGGTTCAAAGCTAATGCACACCCAAACGGTTCGGTTCGGGTTTTCAGGAAATTCGAACCGAACAATACTGTTGACACCCCTGTCCACCATGTCGCCGATGAGGTCACCAAGCAAATGGAGCGCCCTGGCTCGCAAGTGCAAGCACCAAAATCTCCTTCGCCATGTTGTCACCATCACCAACGACGTTGATCGATTTAAAGAAAAGCGCGAACCTCCTCGACGCTTCCATTTTTTTTTTTTTTGGGTCTGTTTTGACGCTTCCATTAGAGACCCGAAGTTGACTCAGTTTTGGGTAGAATCTGAAAACAAACTGGAACTGACTAGCTCAGTTTTCGGTTCCAAAAAAATTGAACCTAGGAGTCACAGGGCCGATTCCTTGTTTTAGGCTGGAAACTAGGACAGGAACCGGCTCACCTCGAAACCTATCACCCATAATTTTAGCATATCCATGACATTGCTGTGAAATGAAAATGGGATGATGCAAGAGCAAAACTCGAACTTGATAATAACAACGTGAGATACGTCAAGGAGGAGTTTCGAGAAACAGAGGCTATTTAACGGGTTTATTGAGTTAAAGTGATTAAGTTCTGGATACTCTAGAACAAATTCAAATTTGGAGGGAAATTTGATTAACCGGCCGCACATTAGGGACTAGCCAAAAACTATTAGCAATTCACCTGTTTCCTCGTGAAGTTAAGTGAAAGGTAGCATTCTCTAGAGATGTTTGATCCCAAGTTCTTGGCTGGGTGAAGCAACTAAAACATTTTTCTTGTCTTTTTACTGGGCAATCAACTCCCACATTCAAGATGTTTGATCCCTTAAGTTGCCAGAACTCGAGACCTCGTTGTTCATCAATCATTGCCGACTTCTAAGTGAAAAGAATGCAGAGGCTTCAACGGTGGACGTGATCCCAGCTTGGAAAACCTCAAGCAGGGACATCCATCCCTTCGGGCCGGAAAGGGAAGATGGAAGCTTCTCTTCTGTCAACTCTACTTGTACGTCTCCTAACGTTGGACTGCTGTACCGAGTTGACTTTCATCGCCAATTCGGAAATTTCTTTTCACCACTCCCGTCAATTCAGATATGTCTTCCCTTCTGGCAACTGTCTCTTTCTCTCTCTCTCTCTCTCTCTCTCTCTCTCTCTAATGTAAATTGTCTAGAACTGTGCCATCTTTCTCAAAGACTGAACAACTTCTTTCGGCAATGGCCTCTCTCTCAAGAAACTTGGGGAAGCTCCATTCTTTCCTCTTCTTTTGTTCCTTCTCGCTCTGTTTGTCTGTGACAGCAACCGACCAACTCTTGCCTGGTCAGGACATCAGTGGCAACAAGACCTTAGTATCGCCCAGCCGAGTGTTCGAGCTCGGATTCTTCAAGACAGGGGGGTCTTTCTCCGCCAACTACTACCTGGGCATTTGGTTCCGGGACGACCCGTACCAGAAACCCATCTGGGTCGCCAACAGAGAGTATCCGCTTGTGGATTCCTCGGGTGTTCTCACCATCAGGTACGATGGGAATTTGGTGATGACCGACAGGAGGCAGATTCCGGTGTTGGTCAATTTAGGGATGCTTGCCACTAGTAACAGCACGCACGCCACGCTTCTTGATTCTGGCAATTTCGTTCTTGTGGAGGGAGAGAGCGAGATCGTTGTATGGGAAAGCTTCTTTTATCCATGCGACACGTTGTTGCCTGGGATGAGACTTGGGTGGTTCAATTTAGGGACGGACAAGTTGAGGGAACAGTTCCTGGTCTCGTGGCAGACCCCATCTGTTCCTTCCACCGGTTCATTCGCCCTCGGCATTGATAAGAATAACGACACCGTGATCCGGGTGTGGCACTTCGCCTTCTCGCGGGAGATCGGGTATTGGGACGGACGCAGATTGACGTTCCTCTTCGGCAGCTCGCTGGATGACTACGATTTCAGTTATGTGACTGGCAGTGAAGAAATATATTTCACTTTCGCAAATAGGAGGAATGGTAGCATTTCCTGGTTTGTGATGGCGCCTTCGGGGGAAATTCAAGCTTTCACTATGATCGGGAAGGAGATATCGATTGTGTACAGTCCAATTTGCAAGAATACTTCCTCTTCCAGTGCGACTGACTGCTTCATCGAGCAGCCTTTGCCTTGCAGCGACGGGAATAACTTTTCTAAGATAGAAGGGGTGATTCCAAATCCTACTTTGCTCAATGAATCAGATCGTCTGGGTATTAGCGACTGCGACGTCATGTGCAGAACCAATTGCTCTTGCACCGGTTTTGCTTCTTATCGTGATGATGGGACTGGATGCGTGTTTTATTATAAGGACATTAGCTCTACTGTAGACCACATTGGCCAAGGGAATGCCACTATATTCATCCGCGGAAATGCTACTGAAACAGCCGATCAAGATCCGAGGAGATCGGGTAGGTCTCATTTCAGTTCTTGAAAGATTGTTGACTCAAAATCTATGTCAAGAAAACAACAAAAATTCTGACCCATAATTTTCCCCCTACCTGGCTGAAGTAGATTTTACGTTTGCATATTGGCGTTAATTTTGTTCGTAGGCACATCATTAAGCGTTCATCTTTCTGTTTAAAAGTTATAATAGCACATCCCTTCATTCGCTCATATCACTCCCGGGGCAGAAAAATGAGATGGATCTATTTTCAGGTTCTCGGAACAAGAGACTGCTCTGGGTGATTGGAGCCATTCCTGCGGTTATATTGGCAATTTCTGTGGCAATTTTCATCTTGAGAGGAAAATGTTCCACCTGTCTAGGTACTGATTAAGCCTGAACAAATTCATAAGATAGTTGTCTTCTTAGCCTGAATAGTTTGTTTGATTCTCAAGTAGCAGCGTGGAAGGAGAATCGGACCAGCACAAATCGAAGTTTGGAGCTGTTTCTACGACAACTGAGTTCACCACGAGGTCACAGCAACAGCACCAGTAGACTTGATTCTGTCAGAAAGAGGAATCACGAGCTACCGATTCTCAGTTTCTCCTGTGTCGCAACATCTACAAATAATTTCTCCCCCGCAAATGAACTTGGAGAGGGTGGTTTTGGGCCCGTTTACAAGGTAGTTTGCCCACCAAAGAACACCTGGTTACTTGTGGGTTTGTCTTTTATTTTCGGTTCATTTTGTCTCTCTTCATTAGAAGCAGTGTTACGAAGTCCCGACTCTTATTATGATGGTAAGCTCGATTCTTCAACATACCTCTAAAATCTTTTGCAGGGCATGTTGCTGGGGCATGAATTCGCAGTAAAAAGACTTTCTAGGAAATCCACACAAGGAATAGAGGAGTTCAAAAACGAGGTTCAATTAATATCCAAGCTTCAACACCGGAATCTCGTTAAGTTGTTGGGCTGTTGCATAGAAAGGGAGGAAAAGATTTTGATCTATGAGTACATGGCAAACAGAAGCTTGGATTCCTTTCTTTTCGGTATGTAACCGGAGCGTGGGATTGCCTTCATTGATTTATAGTCCCACATTCATTTTTTTGGTCACTCATGAGAAAAATTACAGATCGTAACAAGAAGCAACTGCTGGACTGGAGGAAACGAGTTTTTATAATTGAAGGGATAGCTCAAGGGCTTCTTTACTTACACAAGTATTCTAGGTTAAGGATCATACATCGAGATTTGAAAACCAGCAACATATTGCTAGATGAAGACATGAACCCAAAAATATCAGATTTCGGGATGGCAAGAATTTTTGGGGAGAACGAAGCAAGGGCAAGGACGAATAAAGTTGTGGGAACCTAGTAAGTCTCTCCCATGCACATGTAAACTTCGATACCACATGTTTTCTGATATGTTTTAACTGCTTTCTGTTTTTTTTTGGGAGCAGTGGCTATATGTCTCCAGAGTACGCCGTACAGGGACATTTCTCAACGAAGTCTGATGTATTCAGCTTTGGAGTCATTATGCTCGAAATCATTAGTGGCCGAAGAAACACAACTTTCGTTAATCTAGATCGCTCTCTAAACCTGCTTGGATATGTAAGCCATTGCATTCTTCTTACAATCTCATATCCAAATCTCTTAACACTTAGCTTTCCAATGGAAGTACTGAACTAGTCCTCAAAAACTGTCTGCATTTAGGCTTGGGAGCTCTGGAATAACAACCAAGGCATAGAGCTAATTGATCCGGTGGTGGCCGACACATCGTTGAGTGGCCAACTGTTGCTATGCCTCCACATTGCTTTGCTGTGCGTGCAAGAACGCCCAGAAGATAGGCCCTCAGTGTCAGATATTGTTACTACATTAAGCAATGAAAATGCAGATCTGCCCCCACCAAAGAAGCCAGCGTTCTCAGCCCATATTGATTATTGTAGTTCACTTCATCAGCAAGATCGTTCGACTAATGATTTAAGCTATTCTGTCATAGAAGCTAGATAGCAACTGTATATACCATGTCAACTGCAACCGCAGCTATGATATTCTATTAATTCATGAATATTCAGTCAAGAATTTGCATGTAAAGTGACAATAGATCATTCTATTAAATAATCTCAGCTAAAATTTTCTGAAGATTCTTTTATCTGTCAAATAGACAGTTGATTATTGTGCACCGTAATCTTGAATTTCATTAGCTTCTTCTCAGCCCCATAGTGGATGGGTTTTTCCTTTTTTTTTTTTTGGTAAAGAGATGGGTTTTTCCTTTAATATTCAGAGATCATGAATTTGAATGAATAATCCATGTCCACACCTTAGAATCAAGTTAAATGGAGAATTAGTTCCTGTTGTTTCCGCATTCAATGCCACTTACAAATTTAGCTGCTAAGATTCTAACATAATTGGCTTCTTCTCCTTTGATTCTTTCCCTTTTCTTTTGGCCTCAATATGCTAGTGATATACATTTTGCATAAACAGCAAACTGGATTTTCAAACTTTAACGAGCGAACCATAACGTCGTCAAATTAAAGAGAGTCTGCAGTCTTGCACCAGCACGTACTATGCTTGGTGTAAATGATTGTGGAATTTTTCCAGTCCAATCACTTGGAGGTAAATCTCGACCAAAAAAAAATCACTTGGAGGTAAATCTAAACAGTTCCTGAAGCAATAAATTCTCCTACATGGTTGCTTTCCCTATTGAGGGAATAAAATCAAATTCTTGAGTTGTCGATAATATCTCAGATGACATTTTATTATTTTCACTATGTAGTGATCTTGTTCTACTGACGCTGGAGCCTGATTTGGGAATCCATTTTTACTGTAAAAGTGAGTTTCTGTTTGATGAGCATCAGAGCTTCTCTCAATGCAAAAAGCCCCGTATCACTAATACAGAGTTTGTTATTCAAGATTAGTATCTATTCAGAAATACTGGAGCTAATCTGCTTTGGACTTTCTGGTTCCTTACCGTCATTGATCATTTCTCAAGTATCTGCTGCTCATCCCCGAGTTCTGATGACTAAGTAATATATACTCTCACTAAATTTATTACTTCTTCGACAACTCATTTATCAGAATTAGAAGCTTTCATCTCAAAAGGCGTGACTCCTGTTTTTCGAAAAGATTCCGGCATTTGGCCACTATCCGTTTAATTGATCATACTGAGCATCTTATCTTGAAAAGCCATAGGATGTTCATCTGAGATGTGATCTGAAATAGAAAGAGCTGTTATAGGGTGAGCATATTAGCTGATTCCCATGTTGTTTGAATTGACAGGGAACTTGTACTAGTTGAGAACGGTTAGTTTGTGGAACATCAGCGTTAGGCAAGTCTGCCAACTGGTGCAAGTTGAGACAGTCCTAAAACTGCACTGAACTTGGATTGAGGACGCCCAGGGACAAGGGAGTAGTGGGCAAGTGGCAAGATGTCAAGGAACCGCGCAATGTAAGAGTGACTAAGAATGCAGCTGGAGAAAAAGATTTCTTGTGGAGACGCACAGACTGGCAAAACAAAAAACAACAGTCGAATTATTCTTCTTTTACCTTTTACTTTAACTACAAGGTGCAATTCGAACCTTTGCAATGCGATGCAGTGTTAACTTATGACATTTCAGTCTTCGTCAATCTATTTGCATCTATGTGGGCAGTTTGGTTTTCATTACATTGAGGGAAGAGGCAAGCCCTGCCTCTTTTGGCATGTAGTCAAATTGCTTTACAGTTCAGAATTATCTTAGTATTGACTTGGCCATTCCAACAGATGACACCGAGTTTGAAAAGATAAATGATCATCATGATATTACCTGCACATAGCACCTCTTAGTATGTTAGTTTTATGAGGTGCTACTTGAAATTTTAAATCTAGCACCGTTTGGTTTGTAATCTCAAATTTTTGCATGGACATGAAAATTTTACGTTAAGTCTTATAGTGGATTGATGTAATGGCTTCTACGTGAGGCTATGATGAAGCGAAAATCTCATGAGCTCTTGATTCTTAACACACATGTACTATATATTATTCGAGCTTGACGTAGGCTGCGTTTAAATTAACTTTGGGGGAACATAAAGTTATTTCCCCAAAGATCTTTGAATGAAGGCATATTTGCAGAAAGTAGATAGCGTTAGGATCATTAATTTTGGTGAATACTTTGTAAAGAAGCTTTGAAGTTAAAATAAAAAAAGAAAAAGAAAAAGGAGAGGGAGCCAACTCAGCGACCGGAGGCAAAGAGGGCAGGTGAGGGTTGACGGGCAACCACTGACTGTCGGCCCGATGAGTGTCGACCGGTGACCCTCGTGCAACAGGGCACCGATTGTTGTAGCAGAGCTTGACACAGCTCAACGAAGCCCGATTGTCATAGGAAAGCTTGGCAAAGCCCAACATTGGGGTCGCGACCCCAAGCAAGGGCTGCCAAGGTTGAATGACCCTAGGCAACGAGCTGCCAGGATCTCGTGACCTTAGGCGAAGCAACGCCAAGGTCGCTTGACTTTGAGCTTCCCAGATATGTCCTTTTGATGGTCAGGCTTCCTAGATTTGACCCTTCGATGACCTATGTGACCTTAGGCGGGAGCTGCTGAGGTCGCGTGATCTCAAGCGAGCCAGATCTCAACTCTAGCGTTGCGTAAGCGAGGCAATGGCTTGTTGAGGTCGTGCAACACCGGTGTTGCGCCACCCCAGGATACCCCTCACCGACATCCGTCCAGCTCCTTCGAGCTACACCTGCATCCATCTAGCTCATGATTTGTAGGTTAAAGACTAGATGGCAAGACTAGAATAGTTTAATATAAGTGGGGAAAATTTTGGGAAAAAAAATTATTTACCTTAGATTTAGCCTTCCAAAAATACTGAAAGTATAAGGTGGTTAAAAAAAAATTATTTACCTTAAATTTTGGGGACTTGCCTCGGTTTTTCAGCTTCACCAATGTGCATTTTCCCAAGGTGGTTAAAAAAAAAAAATTCACAGCCTCTACTTTCTCATGAGGGACTTATGAGTTTAACCCAACTCACTTGTAATACTCATCAAAGTTTGACCCGACCTTGACATGAAACGTGATTCGAGCATTTCCCACTCTTAATAGAGAAATTGAGTCGAATTCAGCTATTCCAATTCTAAGACTTTGCTAAGATCAAAGTTTTGAATGAGTCTCCTCATTGATGACATCAAATGTCATTCTTATTTTATTCTCATGTTCTTCCTAGAAGTTACTAGGATAGAGGAATTATTTCGTCATTTAGCTATTTGAATGTTTGATCAGTCAAATACCAAACTCGATCAGGAGTCCATAGAGGCCAGTCTCTGTCAACACAACTTGGTCAGGTCAGCCCTCATTTTCCAAGCTATAAAATGGTCAAGAAAGGCATAAGTTTTAAATAATCATTTCCCACTAACTTTCCTTCTTAGGTATCTCCTTCTGACTAAGCAGGTCAAACACAACTTACTTATTGGATTAATCAAACTGGCAATACTCATTTTCATCATCTAAGGCATAAAAAACTACCCATCACTACTTTTCTTTTATGATAACTTCAGATTAGTTGTACAGCGGACTGGCTTATCAAAGCACTTCAGTGCATTTGGATGTTTACTAGCCTACAAAGCAGGTGAAATCATTGGCCCAAATTACTAATATAGTTGGTACCTAGTACGAGATAGAGGTGGCAAAATGAGTCATGAACTCACATTCGCGGTTGCCACAAATTTAAAATGAGTTAACATGGGTCTAATAAAACAAAGCCCGATTAAGGATGAGTTCTAAGGGGTTTACAAAAAAACCACCTTCAACCCATGCTTGTGGTTGGGACTTCAGCGGCCATGTACGACTACTTGGCAACCGCACCCAAGTCACTAACATCCTACTCGAGTCCATCGATTGTGCCTCGCTCCTTGATGGCTTGGTCCAGGTGCACAAAGACTAGGCTCAGTCCCTCGAGGCCAAGCCCGAGACCTGGTGCCCGTGCCTAGGTCCACGCAGGGCGGTCCCAGGTCCCTGGTGGTCATGCCGGGGCACATTAGGGATTGGCCGAAAAAAATAGCCATTCACCTATGTCCTCATGATCTGACACGTCTTCAGCATGCATCACCTAATGATCTGTATAATAAGAACGACAGTTCAGTAAAAGGTAATATTTAGTAGAGATGTTTGATCCCAAGTTCTTAACAGGGTAACGCAACTAAAACATCTTTCTTTTGTCTTTTAACTGGGCAACGCAACTCCCACATTCAAGATGTTTGGTCCCTTAAGTTGTGAGAACTAGAGACCTCGGTGTTTATCAATCACTGCGACTTCTTCATGAAAAAGAATGCAGATATCAGCTCGGTAAACCTCAAGTAGGACATCCATCCCTTTTGGGAGGGAAAAGACAAGACGGAAACTTCTCTTCTGGCAACTCTTCTTGTTTGTATTCTAACGTTGGACTGCTGTACCCAGTTGACTTTCATCGCCAATCAGATATTACTTTTCGACTCGCGTCAGTCTCTCTCTCTCTCTCTCTCTCTCTGTCTAATGTGAATAGTCTAGAACCGTGCCATCTTTCTGAAAGACTGAAAACTTTTTCAGCAATGGCCACGGCCTCGTTCTCTCTCCCAAGAAACTTGGGGAAGCTCCATTCTTTCCTCTTCTTTTGTTCCTTCTCGCTCTGTTTGTCTGTGACAGCAACCGACCAACTCTTGCCTGGTCAGGACATCAGTGGCAACAAGACCTTAGTATCGCCTAGCCGAGTGTTCGAGCTCGGATTCTTCAAGACAGGGGGGTCTTTCTCCGCCAACTACTACCTGGGCATTTGGTTCCGGGACGACCCGTACCAGAAACCCATCTGGGTCGCCAACAGAGAGTACCCGCTTGTGGATTCCTCGGGCGTTCTCGCCATCAGTTACGATGGGAATTTGGTGATGACCGACAGGAGGCAGATTCCGGTGTTGGTCAATTCTGTGATGCTTGCCACTAGTAACGGCACGCACGCCACGCTTCTTGATTCTGGCAATTTCGTTCTTGTGGAGGGAGAGAGCGAGAGCGTTGTCTGGGAAAGCTTCTTTTATCCATGTGATACGTTGTTACCTGGGATGAGACTCGGGTGGTTCAATTTAGGGACGGACAAGTCGAGGGAACAGTTCCTGGTCTCCTGGCAGACCCCATCTGTTCCTTCCACGGGTTCGTTTGTTCTCGGCCTGATTAAGAATAACCAGACCGAGCTCCGGGTGTGGCACTTCGCCTTCTCGCGGGAGATCGGGTATTGGGACGGCCGCAGATTCAGGTTCCTCTACAACAGCTCCCTGGATGACTACAATTTCAGTTATGTGACCGGCAGGGATGAGATATATTTTACTTTTGCTAATAGGAGGAATGACAGCATTTCCTGGTTTGTGTTGACACCTTTGGGGGAAATTCAAGCTTTCACTATGATCGGGAAGGAGATATCGATGGTGTATAGCCCGATTTGCGAGAATACTTCCTCCTCCAGTGCGACTGACTGCTTCATCGAGCAGCCATTGTCTTGCGGCGACGGGAATAACTTTTCTAAGATAGAAGGGGCGATGCCGAATCCTACTGTGTTCAATATATCCGATCGTCTGGGTATTAGCGACTGCGAGATCATGTGCAGAACCAATTGCTCTTGCACTGGTTTTGCTTCTTATCGTGATGACGGAACTGGATGCGTGTTTTATTATGTGGACATTAGCTCTATTGTAGACCACATTGGCCAAGGGAATGCCACTATATTTATCCGCAGGAACGCTACCGAAGCAGCCGATCAAGATCCAAGGAGATCGGGTAGGCCTCATCTTAGTACTTGAAAGAGTGTTGGCTCTCAAAATCATGTCAAGAAAACAACAAATAATTTCTGACCCATAATTTTCCACTTACCTGGCTGAAGTATATTTTATGTTTGCATATTGGCATTAATTTTCATCGTCTATACATCATTAAGCGTTCGTCTTTCTGTTTAAAAGTTGTTATAGCACACCCCCTTATTTTTTCATATCACTCCCGGTGCAGAAAAATGAGATGGTTCTATTTTCAGGTTCTGGGAACAAGAGGCTGCTCTGGGTGATTGTAATCATTCCTGCGGTTATATTGGTAATTTCTGTGGCACTGTTCATCTCAAGAGGGAAGTGTTCCACTTGTCTAGGTACTGATTAAGATCTTAGCCTGAACAAATTCATAAGATATTTGTCTTCTTAGCCTAAATAGTTTGTTTGATTCTCAAGTAGCAGCGTGGAAGGAGAATCGGACCAGTGCCAATCGAAGTTTGGATCTGTTTCTACGACAACTGAGTTCACCACGAGGTTACAGCAACAGCACTAGTAGACTTGATTCTGTCAGAAAGAGGGATCACGAGCTACCGATTCTCAGTTTCTCATGTGTCGCAACATCTACAAATAATTTCTCCCCCGCAAATGAACTTGGAGAGGGTGGTTTTGGGCCTGTTTACAAGGTAGTTTGCCCACCAAAGAACACTTGGTTACTTGTGGGTTTATCTTTTATTTTCGGTTCATTTTGTCCTCTTCATTAGAAGCAGTGTCACGAAGTCCCGACTCTCATTATGATGGGAAGCTTGATTCTTCAACATTCCTCTAAAAACTTTTTGCAGGGCATGTTGCTGGGGCATGAATTCGCAGTAAAAAGACTTTCTAGGAAGTCCGGACAAGGAATAGAGGAATTCAAAAACGAGGTTCAATTAATATCCAAGCTTCAACACCGGAATCTCGTTAAGTTGTTGGGCTGTTGCATAGAAAGGGAGGAAAAGATTTTGATCTATGAGTACATGGCAAACAAAAGCTTGGATTCCTTTCTTTTCGGTATGTAACTGGATCGTGAAATTGTCTTTATTGATTTATAGTCGCACATTCATTTTTTTGGTCACTCATGAGATAAATTACAGATCGTAACACCTTACCAAAAAAAAAAAAATTACAGATCGTAACAATTATTATTACTGTACCAAAAAAAAAAATTACAGATCGTAACAAGAAGCAACTGCTGGACTGGAGGAGACGAGTTTCTATAATTGAAGGAATATCTCAGGGGCTTCTTTACTTACACAAGTATTCTAGGTTAAGGATCATACATCGAGATTTGAAAACCAGCAACATATTGCTAGATGAAGACATGAACCCAAAAATATCAGATTTCGGGATGGCAAGAATTTTTGGGGAGAACGAAGCAGGGGCAAGGACGAATAAAGTTGTAGGAACCTAGTAAGTCTCTCCCATGCATATGTAAACTTCGATACCACATGTTTTCTGATATGTTTTAACTGTTTTCTGTCTTTTTTGTGAGCAGTGGCTATATGTCTCCAGAGTACGCCCTACATGGGCTTTTCTCTACAAAGTCTGATGTATTCAGCTTTGGAGTCATTATGCTCGAAATCATTAGTGGCCAAAGAAACACAACTTTCGCCAATCTAGATCACTCTCTAAACCTGCTTGGACATGTAAGTGATCACATTCTTCTTATGAGTCTCGTATCCAAATCTCCTATTTGCTCAGCTTCCCAAATTGAAGTACTGACTAGTCCTTAAAAACTGTCTGCATGTAGGCTTGGGAGCTCTGGAGTAGTGACCGAGGAATAGAGTTAATTGATCCAGTGGTGGCCAACACATCGTCGATTGGCAAACTGTTGCTATGCCTCCACATTGCTTTGCTGTGCGTGCAAGAACGCCCAGAAGATAGACCCTCGATGTCAGATATTGTTACTATATTAAGCAACGAAAGTGCAGATCTGCCCCCACCAAAGAAGCCAGCTTTCTCAGTCCATATTGATTATTGTAATTTACTTCATCAGCAAGATCGTTCAACTAATGATATAAGCTATTCTGTCATAGAAGCTAGATAGCAACTGTAGATACCACGGCAACAGGTCCCGCAGCTATGATATTCTATTAATTTGTGAATATTCAGTCAAGATTTCACATGTAAAGTGAGAGTAGATCATTCTTTTAAATATCTCAGCTAAAATTTTCCGAAGATTATTTTATCTGTCAGATAGACCGGGTCCAGATTATTTTGCATACTGATTCTGAATTTCATTAGCTTATTTTTGGCCTCATATAGTGGCTGAGTTTTTCCTTTAATCTTCAGAGATCATGAATTTGATTGAATAATCCATGTCGACTTCCTAGGATCAAACTAAATGGAGAATTAGTTCCTCTTGTTGTTGCATTCGATGCCAGTTACAAATTTTAGCTGCTAAAATTGTAAACAGATTCCCTTCTCCTTTGGGCTTAATATGCTATTACATTTGGCATAGACAGCAAACTGGATCTTTAATCTTTAAGGAGTGACTCTTGATATAGCCAGATCAAAGAGAGTCGAGCCTCTAACCAGCACGTACTTTGCTTTAATGATTGTGGAATTTCTTCAGTTAATCACTTGGAGGTAAATCTAAACATTTCTGGAAACAATAAGTTCTCCTAGACAGTTGGTTTCCCTAATGCGGAAAGAAAGTTAATTCTCGAGAGAAAAGTCTCCCCGTCGTTGATATTATCTCAGGCGATATTTTCTAATTTCCACTAGGTAGCGGTCGACTGATGCTGGTGCTTTTTGGAATCCATTTCTACTGTAAAACTGAGTTTCTGTTTGATGTGCAATAGAGCTTCTTTCAGTGCAAAAGCCTTGTATCACTAATACAGATTTTGTTATTCAAATTTAGTACCTTTTCAGAAATACTGCAGCTGCTCTGCTTTGGACTTTCTGGTTCCTCAGTTGCGGCTTTCATCCATTGATCATTTCTAAAGTATCTGCTGCACATCCCCGAGTTCTCATGACCGAATAATTTATACTCTTACGAAATTTGATTGCTTCTTCCACTGCTTATTTATCAAAATTAGAAGCTTTCCTCTTAAAAGGTGTACTTGTTTTTCCAAAAGAATCCAGCATTTTGCCACTATTGGGTCAATTAATCATACTGAGCATCAAATCTTGAAAAGCCATAGAATGAACATCAGAAATACGAGCTGGAATAGAAAGAGCTGTGTTAGGGTGAGCATTTTTTGTTGATACCCATGTCGATTGAATGAGAGGGAACTTGTGCTAGGCAAACTGTCAATTCTCAAACAACAGTGTTATGCAAGTCTGCCAATTGATGCAAGTTGCAACAGTCCTAAGACTGCATTGAACTTGCATTGAACTTGGATTGAGTACACTCACAGACAAGGGAGAAGTGGGCAAGTGGCATGATCTCAAGGAACCTAGCAATGGAAGTTTTACTGAGAACGCAGCAGGAGAAAAAGAGGAGGCTTTGTGGACACACAGAGACTGGCAAAATTAAAAACAACATTTGATTTATTCTCCCTTTACCTAGTAGTTGCTAGGATGTCACTACACTTAGGCTGACGGTTGTCAGTTTGGAGTTCTGGTATTTTAACTACTAGTTGCAATTTAAACCGTTTCAATGCAATCTTAGTTTGGGATACTTCAGTCTTCGTCAATCTATTTGCACCGATTCGGGTAGTTTGGTCTTGAAAAGTACTTTTCATTTAGGGAAGAGGCGAAGTCAGATTGCTTCAAAATTTGGAATTATCTTAGGATTGACTTGGCCATTCCCACAGAAAACACCACATTTGGAAAAAGCTAAATGATCCTCCTCATGGTATTACCTGCTTACTTTTGCTGCTTTGGCTGTCGACCTCGTTGGATATCACTTTTACGTTGTATATCAATCCAGTATCTTTAAATCATGTTGAGGATCGGCATAATCCCCTGCATAAGTTTTTAGAAACTAATCTCGTTTGAAGGATGATTTCCTGGCAATAAGCATGCTCTGTATGATAAGTTCGAAGAAGCCCCGACTGTCATTTTACTTCTTTTGCCCGCATTTTGTGTGCATGCATACATTGAGCTTTATGATCCTCTTCCAAAGACTCCCTTTCATTTCTAGTCGAAGATAGTTACTTAAGCAGAGGCATGCTAATCAAGTTTCCTTCTTGGAGAATTGTAAAGGTCACGAAAGTCCTGCCACCAAGTTCAGCAAACCGTGAAGGTGACGCTGAAAATGAAAGGGGAGATTGCATTACCGTGACTGTTGTGACTTAGAAACCAAGTCATTTTCAATCCTGATTGGCTCTATAATACACCACGAAGGTCTTTGTCCAACAACAATGCTTTGAAAAACCCACACCAGAATTAACAGCAAGAACTCAATCAGGAGTTTGTTCCTTGCATGATTAACCACAGTGACAAAAATTCAAATGGAACAATTAGCTTAAAGAAGGTGCTATCTAATCAAAAATAGAAAAAAAGAGCTGTGCTCCCGTTCTTCCTCCCTTTTCTGTGAATAATGTAATGAAATTTTGTGATCTAGAAACAGTTGGATTATGGACAAATCCTCCGTACAAAAAGAATTGCCTCGCTACCTCGCTTCCGTAACGGAATATGTTATATCATTCAATGAGCAACCTTGCTGCTCTTGCCCGCTGCAATTCCTTTCACGTGAAGAAAACGCTGCCTGTTTTGGTGAAGGCAGATTGGCACTCTCATTAGTTAGCATTGAAACAACATATGACATGTTTGGTCTGTCTTCTGGTAGCTCTTGTATGCACAATAGCGCAATGTGTAGGGACAGAGAGAATTCTCTTGCAGAAGACGGATCAACTGATACAGGGTCCATCAACTCAATGCCTCGACCAGAGGACCACAATTCCCAAGCCTAAACAATCGACTTTTCTTGGTCAGCTCTCAGATAATGTAAGAAAGATACTAGGCTATTTGTACATGTAATTTGTAATTCTGGGCAAAAACCTTACATATCCTAGCAGGTTTAGAGAACGATCCAAATGAGTGAACGTTGTATTATTTCTGCCGCTAATGATCTCCAGCATGATCACTCCAAAGCTGAATACATCAGATTTAGTAGAGAAATGGCCGTGAACAACATACTCCGGAGACATGTAACCACTGCATTAGAACAATTAATTAGCCATTCGGGGGAAATACATTAGGAATCCATGTTTATTCGTATCTTAAGAGACTTACTATGTCCCGACTACCCTAGTGGTCTTTGCTTGCACTTCATTCTCCCCGAAAATTCTCGCCAACCCAAAGTCTGATATTTTCGGGTTCATGTCTTTATCCAACAAAAAGTTACTGCTTTTCAGATCACGGTGGATGATCTTTAATCTGGAATGTTGGTGCAGATAAAGAAGTCCTTGAGCTAGTCCTTGGATTATAAACACACGTGTCTTCCACTCCAGCAGTGGCTTCTTGTTAGCATCTGTATAATTGTTCTTAAATCACAAAGGGCACTTGATATATTGCATCAACTAATTAAAAGAGGTTAGATCATCACGTACTGAAAAGAAAGGAATCCAAGCTTCTGTTAGCCATGTACTCATAGATCAAGATGCTTTCTTCTCTTTCAATGCAACAACCGAGCACCCTGACAAGGTTTCGGTGCTGGAGCTTGGAAACTAACTGAACCTCATTTTTGAACTCCTCTAGCCCTTGTCTGGACTTCCTAGAAAGTCGCTTCACTGCAATTTCATGCCCCAACAGCATACCCTGCATCAATCACTTGTGCCATTTAGTATAATATATTGCACGTTGGATACTGCAACCGCATCATCTTAAATTCAAGGTTTTTATTCGAGAAGAAGGACAAAAACAATGAGAAGAAAAAGCATTGGCATTGATCCATGATTGATGAAGAACCTTATAAACAGGCCCAAAACCACCCTCGCCTAGTTCATTCGCAGGAGAAAAATTATCCGTGGCCTCTGACACACAAGAAAAGCTGAGAATTGGCAGCTCATGATCTCTCTTTCTGACAGATTTGAGTTTACTAGAGAGGCTGTCTCGAGTTTTCTCCGAGACATCAGTACCCATTTGGTTCAGGAACAACTCCAGGCTTCTTTTTGCATTTGTTTCTTTCACATGCCATGCTGCTATCAGGAATCAAGCAATACAGTGAGAAATGAGTCCAAAAGATAAAAAAAGAGCTAATTTGTTTTTGTTTATGAGTAGATTCAGTACCTATGCAGGTGTGACTTTTCCTTCTTGAGATAACGCCAAATGCTGAAACAATAAATACAACTACGGGAATGGTTATTATCAGCCAAAGCAGCCTCTTTTTCCAATGACCTGAAAATGAAACTGAATCATCACATGCTCAAAGTGATGCCCATATACATCATAGTATGTTGAAGTCATTTCTTTTCAGAGTTCTGGTTCTATTAAATTGGTGGATCAAGCTAGTCAGAGATTTTAATGTTTGATAGATATGTGTAACTAATGGAGGCAAAAAATATGGGGATGTCAGCATCAATATTCCATAAGTCATTTACTAATTTAGGCCAGCCTATCAACAAAAATGCAAGTAATGAGCTTATAATTCTTTTCTAAGAGGTTAATATGGGAACTTGAAGTACGGGATAAATCAGAAGAATCGTCCAGGTTAACATCATGGAATAAGTTATGAATCCTACCGCTATTCCTTGGAAACCGATGAGCGGGTTTGGTGATACTCCTGCGAACAAATATGTTGGTATTCCCTTGGCCAGTTTCATCCACAGTGAACTGTACATCTCCATGGTAAAATCGACATCCACTACCGTCATCATGATAAGAAGCAAAAGCAGTACAAGAGCAATTACTCCTGCATATTATTTCGCAGTCACTAATGCCCAGAGTATCAGATTTATCGAAAGTGCTAGGATTTGGCATGGACCCTTCTATCCTTGAAAAGTTATTCCCAACTGCGCAAAATGGTGGCTTCTCAATATAACAGTTGGCCGCACTGTTAGAGGAAGTATTTTCACAAATCGGACTATATGCTAACGAAATTTCCTTCCCAATCATCGTGAAAACCTGAATTTCTCCTGACGGGGTTATTACGAACCAGGACCAACTATTATTTCCCTTAGTAGCAAAAGTTAAGTAAAGATCAGTACTGCTAGACACGAAAGTGAAATTGTAATTATTGAGCGAGCTGTTAAAGAGGAACCTGAATCTCTGACCATCGTAATACCCGATTAGTCTCGAGATGTCATCGCGGTGCCACACTTTGAGTTGGGTCTTGTTGTGTCTGAACAGAGCAAGAGAGAAAGAACCAGTGGCTGGAACAGATGGACTCTGCCACGAAATAAGATATTGGTCCCTCGACTTATCAGTGCCTATATCGAGAAACCCTAGTTTCATGCCGGGCAGGAATGTGTCTGATGGATGATAAAAGCTTTCCCAGACAGTGCTCACTCCTTCCACAAGGACAAAATTGCCAGAATCAAGTAATGTGGCATTTGTGTTATTACTAGTAGCCAACATCTCAGCATTGACCAAGTATTGTATGTTCCTCCTATCAGAAATCACCAAGTTCCCATCAAACCTGATATAGAGAACACAGGAAGAATCAAGAAGCGGGTAATCTCGATTCGCGACCCAGACGGGTTTCTTGTAAGGATCATCCTTGAACCAGATGGCCAAGTAGTAGTTTCTTGAGGAAGGCCCACCAGTCCTAAAGAATCCTAGTTCAAACACCTCATTAGATGACACTAAAGTCTTGTTGTCTGTCAAGTCCTGACCAGGCATAAGACTCTTTGTTGCCTCAGACAGCCAAAACGGGCAGCTAATGAAGATGAGAAGGGTACAGGACTTGCTCAATTTCTTTGAATGGGAAGACGAAGTTGTGGTAGCCATTGAAGAGAACTCTGTTTCTCTGAAAAGTTAGGTCATGGTTGAGTTTTGTAAATTGGAATGTATCAGTTATCATTAGTCCTTGGAACTGTGTGTAAGAGAGAGAGAGAGAGAGAGAGAGAGAGAGAGAGAGAGAGAGAGAGAGAGAGAGAGAGAGACGGAGCGGAAGAGTCAAATTATAATAGCATTCCCATTGCCCAAGTGGAAAAACAATGGTCAACATGAATGGCAAGAAAGAATTTAAGATCAGCTCAATCAAAGTTATCGTCTTCAAAGAAACAAAACTTCATTACAATTCCAATTGGTATAATCTTATCTTCACTTTTGTGGACCGAAGCGTGGTCAAGAAGAGTGTCACATGCTTCGTTTCAGCCGGAAAGTAAGCGAAACTGGACAGCAAAAGAACCAAGTTTCTTTTACGGTGAATATACATACATTCTTTTTTGGGGAATTATGCATCCTATGAGTTACGAAAAATTAACTTGCACTTCTCAGCAAACTTTAAATTTCGCATCGGCCAGGTATCCTGCAGACAGCCTCCTCAGAACCCCCAATAAGCTTGTAGAGGAGTACTTGTCTAATTTTGCTTTCTCAAAAGAGCACACGCAGAACATGATTGTCTAGTCTTAATTTCGTTCTGGCGGAAGGAGAGAGCACTGTTCTCATGATATTCACTATTTCCTCGTGTATCAAATCCAGTAAGTTTGAGTCAAGAGTCATGACAATGCTTTTCACATTGCCTTGTTCAGTTGTTTGAGATTTAAGATGGTTGCCAAAGTCTTGCCACGAAGTTCAACAAACCATGAAGGTGACGCTGAAGAAGAAAGGTGTGCTCGCATTAGCCTGACTCTTGTGCCTTAGAAACCAAGTCAGTTTCAACATCCATGTTGTCTTCATAAGAGAGGTCTCTGTCAGATGAACAATGCCTCAAAGAACCCACGTTTCGTTTCACAGCATAAAATGAATCGGGAGTTTGTTCTATCTACTGACTCACCACACTGATGAAAATTGGAACAGAAAAAATATTGGAACAGTTAGCTGAATGATGGTGCTCTATAAACAATTCCATGACAATGAATTTTCTGTACAACAAGAATTTATCTTTGAATCTGAATGCTACCTCGCTTCCACCGTGGAATAGGTTATCTCGATCGACAAGCAACCATGGTGCTCTTGTGAACCATGATACCCTACATGTGAAGAAAATGCTGCCTGTTTCGGTGAAGGCAGATTGGAACTCTCGTTACTTAGCATGGAAACAACATCTGACATGTTTGGTCTATCTTCTGGACACTCTTGTACGCACACAACAGCGCAATGTGTAGGCACAGAGAAAATTCTCTTATGGCAGACGGATCAACTAATACAAGGTCCATTACCTCAACACCGTGCCCAGATTTCCACAATTCCCAAGCCTAAATACATACAACATTTCGTAGTCAGCTCATGGATTGTGTAAAAAAGAGATTTAGGCTATTTTGTGTATGTACTTCATAATGCCGGGCTAAACACTGCAACTTACATATCCTAGCAGGCTTAGAGAGCGATCCAAATGAGTGAAGGCTGTGTTCTTTCTACCACTAATGATCTCCAGCATAATCACTCCGAAGCTGAATACATCAGACTTCGTAGAGAAAAGGCCATGCACAGCACACTCTGGAGACATATAACCGCTGCATCAAAACATTTAATTAGCCATTCGGAGCATTACATGAGGAACACCTGTTTATTTGTGTCTTAAGAGACTTACTATGTCCCGACAACCCTAGTGGTCTTCTCCCGCACTTGATTCTCTCCGAAAATTCTCGCCATCCCAAAGTCAGATATTTTAGGGTGCATGTCTTTATCCAACAAAATGTTGCTAGTCTTCAGATCGCGATGGATGATCCTTAATCTAGAATACTGGTGCAGATAAAGAAATCCTTGAGCTATTCCTTCGATGATTAACACACGTCTCTTCCATTCCAGAAGCGGCTTCTTGTGAGGATCTGTACCAGTATTATTCAGTCTAAATCACAAAGGACACATGATTGATAGCATTGATTAATCAGAAAAGTTATATCACGTACTGAAAAGAAAGGAATCCAAGCTTTTGTTAGCCATGTACTCATAGATCAAGATTGTTTCTTCTCTCTCGATGCAACAACCCAGCAACCTGAAAAGATTCCTGTGCTGGAGCTTCGAGACTAACTGAACCTCATTCTTGAACTCCTCTATCCCTCGCCTGGACTTCCTAGAAAGTCGCTTCACAGCAATTTCATGCCCCAATAACAGACCCTGCAATAAAAACTAGGGCCATTTATGCTAAGATATTGCATCTTGGGAGCTGCACATGGATTGGGAAATTTCATGTTTCTACTTGAGATCAAAAAGGATCAAAACAATGATTAGAAAAAGTTTTCATATTCAATTACTGATTGACAAATAACCTTATAAACAGGCCCAAAACCACCCTTGCCTAGTTCATTTGCTGGAGAAAAATTATTCGTGGCCACTGACACACAAGAAAAGCTGAGAATCGGTAGCTCATGATCTCTCTTTCTGAGAGATTTGAGTTTACTAGTGCGGCTGTTTCAATTTTCCACCAAGACATCAGACCCCAGTATGATCAGGAACAACTCCAAGCTCCTTTTCGTGTTTGTTCCTCTCTCATTCCATGCTGCATCAAGAATCAAGCAATTCGGTGAAAAATGAGTCAAATAAAGAAAAGAACCAATATTTTTGCTTATGAGTAGATTCAGTACCTATGCAAGTGTGACTTTTCCATCTTAAGATAACAACAGAAGCCGAAATGGCGAGTACAACTAGGGAAATAATTGTTATCAGCCAGAGAAGCCTCTTTTTCCAATGACCTGAAGATGAAACTGAATCATCACTTCTTACCAAAAAAAAACTGAATCATCACACATTCAAGGCAAAACCCATATGACATACAATAATCAAATCAAACCTTTTTTTCTAAGGTTTCATTTCATTATAATTGGCAGATCAATCTAGTCGTGGATTTCGATAGATATATGTGACTAATGGAGGCCAAAAGTACGGGATATAAGCATCACCATTTTATGAGTCATTTACTTATTTAGGCCGAGCTATCCAATGAAATTGCAAATAATGATCTTGTATTTCTTGTTTTAGAAGTTCACATGGTTACTTGATGTTTAGGATAAAATCTGAAGATCCAGGCAGATTAATATTATGCAACAAGTTGCCGAACCTACCGGAATTCCTTGGAAGTCAGTAAGCTGTTTCAGTGAAATTCCCACGAACAAACATGGTGGTGTTCCGTTGGCCGGTTTCACCTGCAGTGAACTCTATATTTTCATAGTAAAACTGACATCCACTGCCGTCATCATGATACGAATTGAAAGCAGTGCAGGAGCAATTACTCCAGCACATTATTTCGCAGTCACTAATGCCCAGACCATCGGATTCATTGAAAGCACTAGGATTTGGCATCGGCCCTTCTATCCTCGAGAAGTTATTACCATCTGCACATGAGGGCAGCTTCTTGATATAACAGTCGGCTGCATTGTTAGACGAAGTATTTGTACATATCGTACTATACACTACCGATATTTCCTTCCCAATCTTTGAGAAAGCCTGAATTTCCCCCGTTGGGGATATAACGAACCAGGAAAAACTATCATTTCCCTTAGTAGCAAAAGTCAAGCAAGTCTCAGTAATGCTAGACACAAAAGTGAAATTGTAGTCATTGAGTGAGCTGTTGAACAAGAACCTGAATCTCTGACCATCATAGTACCCGATCAGTCGAAAAACCTCGTCGTGGTGCCACACTCCAAGTTGGGTCTTATCCTTTTCTAGTAGAGCAAGAACAAAGGAACCGATGGAGAGAACAGATGGACTCTGCCACGAAACAAGGAACTGGTTCCTCATTTTACCAGTGCCTGCAAAAACCCAAGTTTCATCCCGGGTAGGAACGTGTCAGATGGATAGTAAAAGCCTTCCCAAACCGTGCTATCGCCTTCCATCAGAATAAAATTGCCAGAATCAAGCAATATGGCGCTTGTGCTATTACTAGTATATGACATCTCTTCATTGACCATATGCTGAATCAGCCTTTTATCAGAAATCACCAAGTTCCCATCATTCCTGATGGAGAGAACACCAGAAGAATCCATAAGCGGGTATCCTCGATTCGCAACGCAGACCGGTTTCTTGTAAGGATCATCCTTGAACCAAATGCCCAAGTAGTAGTTGCTTGAGGAAGACCCACCAGTCTGGAAGAATCCTAGCTCAAATACTTCATTGGATGAGACCAACGTCTTGTTGTCCCTGAAGTCCTAACCAGGCAGGAGAATGTTGGTTGCCTCAGATAGCCGCAACAAACAGCTAAAGAAGATCATGAGAAAAACATAGGACTTGCTTAACTTCTTTGAGAGGGAACACAAAGTTGTTGCAGCCATTGAAGAGAAGAATCTCATTTTCTGGAAAGTTTTTTGGTCAGACGTTCTCTGAAAAGTTGGGTGATGCTTGAGTTTGGAAAACTGGAATGTATCATTTATCACTAGGTTCCTGTGCTGAAGCTTTGAAACTAACTGAACCTCATTCTTGAACTCCTCTGGCCCTTGTCCAGACTTCCTAGAAAGTCGCTTCACAGCAATTTCATGCCCCAACAACATACCCTGCGCCTGAAACTGGGGCAATTTAGTCTAAGATATTGCATGTCAAACACCACAACAACATGAATTAGGACATTTCATGTTTCTACTTGAGAAGAAAAGGATCAAAACAATGAAGACAAATAACCTTGTAAACAGGCCCAAAACCACCCTCGCCTAATTCATTTGCTGGAGAAAAATTATTCGTAGCCACTGACACACAAGAAAAGCTGAGAATTGGTAGCTCATGATCTCTCTTTCTGACAAATTTGAGTTTACTAGTGTGGCTGTCTCGATTTTCCACTGACACATCAGACCCCAGTTGGATCGGGAACAACTCCAGGTTCCTTTCCGTGTTTGTTTCATTCTCATTCCATGCTGCTTCAAGAATCAAGCAATTCAGTGAGAAATGAGTCAAAAAAGAAGAAGAAAAGAACCTTTATGCTATGAGTAGATCAGTACCAATGCAGGTGTGACTTTTCCATCTTGAGATAACAACGAAAGCTGAAACAACTAATACAACTAGGGAAATGGTTATTATCAGCCAGAGCAGCTTCTTTTTCCAATGACCTGAAAATGAAACTGAATTGTCACATGTTCAAGGCAAAACCCATACGACATACTATAATTTGAATCCGTTTTTTAAGGTTTGATTCCTTTGCAAATGGCCGATCAGTCTAGTTGTGGACTTCCTTAGATATGTGTGACTAATGAAGGCTAAAAGTATGGGTTGTAAGCATTAATATTATCAGTCATTTACTTATTTAGGCCAAGCTATTCAACAAAATTGTAAACAATAATCTCATAATCCTTGTTTTAGTAGTTAACATGGTTACTTGATGTTTATTATAAAATCTGACAATCCAAGCTGATTAACATGATAAAATTAGTTACCAAACCTACCAGAATTTCTTGGAAGCTGGCAAGCTGTTTCAGTGAAATGCGCACGGACAAACATGGTGGTGTTCCCTTGGCCAGTTTCACCCGCAGTGAACTGTATATCTCCATAGTAAAACTGACATCCGGTGCCATCATCACGATACAAAGTGAAAGCAGCGCACGAGCAATTACTCCGGCACATTATTTCACAGTCAATAATGCCCAGACCATCAGATTCATTGAAAGCACTAGGATTTGGCATTGACCCTTCTATCCTTGAGAAGTTTTTACCATCTGCACATAAGGCCGGCTTCTCGATATAACAGTCGGCCGCATTGTTAGATGAAGTATTCGCACATATGGTACTATACACTACCGAAATTTCCCTCCCAATCTTTGAGAAAGCCTGAATTTCGCCTGATGAGGCCATAACGAACCAGGAAAAACTATCATTTCCCTTAGTAGCAAAAGTGAAGTAAATCTCAGTGATGCTAGACACAAAAGTGAAATTGTAGTCATCGAGCGATATGTTGAACAAGAACCTGAATCTCTGACCATCATAGTACCCAATCTGTCGAAAAACCTCGTCACGGTGCCACTCCAAATTGGGTCTTATTCTTTTCAAGTACAGCTAGAATGAAGTAACCGTTGGACGGAAGAGATGGACTCTGCCAAGAAAAAAGGAACTGGTCCCTCACCTTATCAGTGCCTAAATCGAAAAACGCAAGTTTCATGCCAGGTAGGAATGTGTCTGATGGATAGTAAAAGCTTTCCCAAACCGTGCTATTGCCTTTCATCAAAACAAAATTGCCAGAATCAAGCAATATGGCGCTTGTGCTATTACTAGTAGAAAACGTCTCAGCATTTATTAAATACTGAGTCTGCCGTCTATCATAAATCACCAAGTTCCCATCATACCTGAGGGAGAGAACACTGGAAGGATCAAGAAGCGGATATTCTCGATTCGCGACCCAGACCGGTTTCTTGTAAGGATCATCCCTGAACCAAATGCCCAAGTAGTAGCTGCTTGAGGAAGGCCCACCAGTCCTGAAGAATCCTAGCTCAAACACTTCATTAGATGAGACCAAAGTCCTGTTGTCCCTCAAGTCCTAACCAGGCACAAGAACGTTTGTTGCCTACGAGAGCTGCAACAAACAGCTAAAGAAGATCATGAGGAGAACATAGGGCTTGATTAACTTCTTGGAGAGGGAAGACAAAGTTGCTGTGGCCATCGAAGAGAAAATTCTCATTCTCTGAAAAGTTGGGTGATGCTTGAATTTTGAAAACTGGAATGTATCATTTATCATTAGGCTTTGAAAGTGTCTGTGAAAGAGAGAGAGAGAGAGAGAGAGAGAGAGGGAGTAGGCAAAAGAATGGTTCTATAGAATTAGCAATTCCGATTAGACAAATTGATGGTCAACAAAAAAAGAATCACACTCAAGCTAAATCATAGGCATCGTCTATGAAAAAAAAAAAAGAACCAAAACTCATTCTCATTCCTATTGTTGGCATATACTTTCTAAATATATATCGTTATCTTGACTTTTGTGGAGAGCGGCGTGGTCAACAAGGGAGTCACATGCATCTGTTTCGGCCAGAAAGTAAACCCCTGTAACAATGTTTTCCCCTATTTTCTTGTGTGGCAAAGTAAGCAGAATTGGTCAGCTAGAACTACTTTCTTTTCTGCTGAATAATTTTTTTTATGAGATTGCATCATATCCTTGTGGGCCATAATGCCTACTTTGAATTGCGAAATATAACTTGAGCTTCTGGGTAAACTTTACCCCTTTGCATTGGCCACCATCATTTGGCGGACTGTGACCACCTACGTGTTGTCATGTAATAGTGCTAGTATATGCAAAACAGAGTTTGACAAATTTGAAGTCACGTTCTGACGACAAACAGAGTTGATGAACTTTGAGTATAATATGGTCCGTGTATTTTTTTTAAGCTCTCACTGTTTCTCCATGTTGCATCGTTTTGCATATAAGAGCATCTCGAAATCGGACCGAGCGCGTCCGGCGTGGTTCAGACGCTAGGCAACAAGAGCACCAATCTGCCTTCGCCAAAACCCCTCCACATGTAGGTTACCGCAGCTCCCAAAAGCTGCAAGAACGCGCGACTAACGATCTAACATGTTGCACTACCGGGAGCGAGGTAGCATCCGATTGGACGATACCTCTGTTTTTTTTTTCCAATTGTTCAATGGCATTTAAAACTACGTTCTTGTCGAAATTATGCAGTTTCATGCTTTCCATTCTTCCCCGGAACTTGTTCCAGAAAATCCGGATTCATCTCTATGCGGGAAGTGTAAAACGTGATTTTACTTCTAGAATCGCTTGCTGATCTGACAGAGAAACTCAAAATGGAAAGGGGGAACGGAGGCGCACATGGGTTGACCTTTTGACATGGTTTCACATGGACAAAAAAGTCGCAGCAAATGACCTGAATTTGGGTAGAGTCGCACCGAGCGACCTTCATCGCAAGCATCAAAGAAAGCGACTTTGATTTAGCAGCCAAGTCACTTATGTAAATCTCACGTTGCTATCAATGGCTGCTATTGATCGGTTCAACACAAATAGAATTTTAACGATCATCCTAAATATGTAATGGGTGTTTAGCTCGAACAGCAAATAATATTTTTTATTGAAAGTTGATTTTTAGTTTTTTTTTTTATGAAATGGATTTCGTGGTGATTTTGGATAGAAATTCATTCGGGCACCGTAACGATAACGAGTTACGAATCTAAAGATAAAAGACTACAAACGATGATGGAAACTAAAAAGGCAACACTAGTAACAAATTGAAAAAGCACATTTGGAATATGCGTTTGACAGTGATTTTTTTAATGATTAAATGCCGTCATTTATATAATTCGCTAATTACATCCGTTCACTAGCAGTAATTACTCTAAGTACAATTTACAACTGCACTGTTGAGATTGCGGGCCTCCTATTCACACGCTAATCTCATCCACAAATGGTTATGACCTCCAAAGTCACAGGGTTTCTCAACTGTGGCTCAGTATCCTTACCTTCGATTGATATCCTTATTCCCATGTTCTCCCCTCGCTTTCGACACTATGCCATATTTAACATGGCCAAGCCTTTGCTTGCTTTAAGCTTTTATCGAACAGCTCTCAACTACCTATCGATGTTGATTCTACGTAGCCGCTAACGATTCTTCTTCACAGATGTTGACATTCATGCCATATAGTTGTCGATTGTCCAATGGCTTGAACCACTTTCGTTGACCAGTCCTCCTTGATCGATTGCACTCCACTCACTGATGACTGTTTTGTATGGCTGTGGAGAGCTATGTGTCATGGTCACCGATTGTCGATAACCATGTCGATCACATCAACCAAACTCAATTAACTGATCCAATCTACAACTTGTTGAATAAAAGAGTTGGTTATTTTTTTGGTGCAATCAATAGTGCATGAAGGGCTATAATATGCCCATGGTTTTAGGACAGCATTGTCCTAAACCAGTGGTCGCCGGCCCCCCTCTCGATCTCTCTAGCTCCACAGAACACTGGTCATATAAAAGCAACATAGGAAAAAGGCCAATTCCTTTAAGGATCACTGTGTTAGAATGAAACTTAAAAGTACTTGAACGGATAAAGTGTACGTAACCCAACACCCATCATCTGTCGTCTTCTTCGTGCTACAGTTGCTCTCTTGCAGGTTCAGAGCCCATTTCACCCCATGAAAGATTGGTGTCAGTTCGCTTACGCATAATGTAGCTAAATATTTGTGAAATACTCCGCAGCAAGCTGTGATCCCAAGCTTAGTTACAACGAGGTTTCAGTTTTCCAGATTATTTCTGATGCACCTAGGGGACCGACGGACCCGTTATGCGACTAGACGAACCGGCGGGCTTGAAGTCAACGATGTTCTATTGAGCTCAAATTTGGTCGGAAACGGCGTGCTGATCAATACTCACCGCCTTTGGTCGTGACTAACGATGGATTTTCGCGATTTGAGATTGTTTAGATGGATCTTCTATTTTTTTAGTATTTTTGGATTAATTTAATAAAGCGCAGTTTCGTAATTTTACGTTTTGATGTTTATTAATCCTAGTAGGGTTAGGTTTGGGGATATATAAGCTTGTTTTAGGGTTTTCTTTAATCAGACTTTGAATATTTTGATTTGGTAATCATATTTGGAGAACAAATTGTTCTTCTGTCGAATTTTCTTGTTCAGTTAATTTTTCTATTGCGCTTCGGCATCAATTGGTATCAGAGCATAGGTTGTTCGAATTAATGGTTGAACAGAATCGCGGTTGTGGACGGCGGGCTCGTGGTTGCCGGGGGTGTGGAGGCGTTCTTGAAGCAGATGACCAACCGCGTCTAAGAGATCTGCGAGACGTAGAAATTGAAGAACAGAAAAGACGAATCCAGGATTTGGAGTGACAACCTATGGAGGCGAGGTTGGGCGTTTAATCCGAAGAAGGAACGGATTTTGAGGATTCATCCGATGAAGAAGAAGAAGATGTAAACCCTTTTGGGGTTCTGAACAAGGGGCAGAATCGAGGAGTACGACCTAGAAATCAGCATTCTTCTCAAAATTTCGGAATGAAGATCGAGATTCCCGAATTTAATTGTAAGGCTCATCCTGATGAGTTTATTGATTAGTTGCATACGGTAGAACGGATTTTTGATCTTAAAGACCTAACTGAGGGGCAAAAAGTGAAGTTAGTGGCTATTAGGCTGCGAAAACATGCTTCGATTTGGTGGGAACACGTGAAAAAATAACGCGCTAGAGAGGAGAAGCCAAAGGTGGATCGCTGGGAGAAGATGAAAAAGTTATTGCAAAAAATTTTTTTGCCTACTCATCATAGGCAAGAGGCATTTATCGAATATCATAACGTCAAGCAAGATGATAAAACAGTCGAAGAATTTACTAAAGAATTTGATCGTTTGTGGATGCGTTGTGATGTGATAGAGGAAGACAAGTAGACGATTGCACGATATATGGCAGGGCTGCGATATAAGATCTCTGATGTTATCCAATTGCAACAGTATTGGACGTATGAGGATGTGTGCAAACTAGTCCTAAAGGTGGATGGGCAGTTTAAAAGAAAGAGCAGTAAGTCCAAGTGGTTTAGCAACGGTTCTAAGTGGACAAGCAACAGTTCCAAGTGGACAGATAAAGAGTCTTGGGGGAAAGTAGGGAGTTCTTCAGCCCCGGCAGCAGTTAAGGGCGCTGGTTCAAAATCTGCAACAAAAGGAGAGCAGGGTAGTGCAGAATCTAGCAGGGGAGGAGCTGCAGGCAAGCGATGTTTTAAGTGTCAAGGATTCGGACATTTTGCTACTGATTGTTCGAATCGACAGTTTGTGACACTCGTAGATAATCTAACTTTTGATGAAGACCCAACTTATGATGAATCTGATGGAAAGCAAGTAGATGCGAATCCAGATCCGGACGACATTATCTATGCCGATTCTAGTGAGTCTTTAGTTGTGCGTCGAGTTTTAAATATTGTTGAGGTAGATGATGAATCGTGGCTTAGGCATAATATATTTCATACTAAGTGCACTAATGGGGGAAAGGTGTGCAGCATGATCATTGACGGGGGAAGTTGTGAGAATGTAATATCTACCACAATGGTAGAAAAGTTGGGGTTGAAAACTATGGAGCATCCTCAGCCATATAAGTTGTCATGGCTTAGGAAGAGGAATGAGGTAAAAGTGAGCAAGAGGTGTCTAGTGTAGTTTCGATTGGGAAGAAATATACTGATGAAGTGTGAGGTGATGTCGTTCCAATGGATGCTTGTCATATTCTGTTGGGGAGGCCTTGGCAGTTTGACAGGAAAACACAGCATGATGGATTCAAAAATACATACACCTTCAAGAAGGATGCCCGGACTATTACTTTGGGTCCTTCAGATTTGAGAAAAGAAGGGAAAAGTAATCTGCTTTCCAAATCAAAGTTCCAGGAGAAGGCAGTGAATGTCCCATAGCTTTTTGCTGTCGTAGTCGTAGAGCAGAATCTTGATAGTTCATAAATTTCAACTCAAGTTTTGCCTATACTTGAGGAGTTTGCTGATGTCGTACCAGAGGAATTAGCACCTGGATTGCCACCCATGAGGGACATTCAGCATTGTATAGATCTCGTTCCAGGAGCTGCTATTCCTAATAAGGCAGCTTATAGAATGAATCCTAAGGAGCATGAGGAGATGCAGAGGCAAGTGCAGGAATTATTAGAAAAATGTGCAATTCGAGAGAGCATGAGCCCTTGTGTAGTGCCAGCTTTATTGGTTCCTAAGAAAGACGGGTCATGAAGAATGTGCGTGGATAGCAGAGCTGTTAACAAGATCACAATCAGGTATCGCTTTCCTATCCCGAGATTTGATGATTTAATTGATTAACTACATGAAGCGACTATCTTTTCGAAGATAGACTTGAGGAGTGGGTATCATCAAATTAGGGTACGTCCTGGAGATGAATGGAAGACCGCTTTTAAAACTCGAGATGGTCTGTATGAGTGGATGGTGATGCCTTTTGGGTTATCTAACGCACCGAGCACCTTTATGAGACTGATGAATCAGGTGTTTCGTCCTTTTATTGGCCAGTTTGTCGTCGTATATTTCGATGATATATTGGTTTATAGTGCATCGACTGATCAACACTTGCAGCATTTGAGAAGGGTGTTCGAAACATTGAGGGCGCAGAAATTATATGCTAATACCAGGAAGTGTCACTTCTTGACTGATCGTGTGACCTTTTTAGGATATATAGTAACTAAGGAGGGCATTCATATGGACTTAGCTAAGGTTGAGGCTATTACAAATTGGGAGATTCCAAAAAATATTCATGAGGTACGTAGCTTTCATGGGCTTGTGTCTTTTATCGGAGATTTATTCGGGATTTCAGTACTATTATTGCACCTCTGACGGATTGTCTGAAAGGAAGTAAATTTGTGTGGACTAAGGAGACAGAAGCTGCCTTTCAATTATTAAAGAATAAGGTGACTGAAGCCCCTGTTCTCGTGCTTCTTGATTTTAATGAGATTTTCGAGGTGCATTGTGATGCTTCAAGTGTTTGTATTGGGGGTGTCTTAAGTCAAAAATGTAAATCTGTGGCATTCTTGAGTGAGAAGTTGAATGAGGTGAAAAGAAAATATTCAACTTATGATAAAGAATTTTATGCTATTGTGAGGAGTTTGGAGCATTGGAGGCACTATCTTATTTCAAAAGAGTTTATCGTATTTTCTGATCATGAAGCCTTGAAATACATCAATGGACAGCACAAATTGAATGCAAGGCATGCAAAGTGGATGGAGTTCCTTCAAGTTTTCAATTTTTCCATCAAGCATAAAGCAGGAGTGCTAAATAGTGTGGCAGATGCATTGAGCAGAAAACACTCTTTGCTGTCTACGATGCAGATAAAGGTTCTAGGCTTTGATACTTTTAAAGAATTGTACGTTGATGATCCTTATTTTGGGGATATCTGGAGGAAGAGCAAAATGGAGCCTTTTCAGCAATTTCAGATCGTGAAGGGTTACCTATTTAAAGGTAACGGATTGTGCATTCCTCAATGTTCTTTGAGGGAATCTATTATTATTAAGGGACATGCAGGTGGTTTAGCTGAGCACTTTGGCGTGGATAAGACGAAGGCCTTATTGAGTGAACATTTTTATTGGCCTCGGATGGAGCGTGATGTGACACGTTTTATAGAGAGGTGTAGGGTATGTCATGTGGCAAAGACCAAGAGTACTAATGCAGGATTGTATATGCCTCTACCTGTTCCCGTTGCACCGTGGGAGGATGTCAGTCTTGACTTTGTCTTGGGTTTGCCAAGAACGTAGCGGAGTAAGGATTTAATAATAGTGGTTGTCGATAGATTCTCGAAGATGGCCCACTTTGTCCTGTGTAGCAAGTCATATGATGCTTCACAGGTTGCTCGATTGTTTTTGCAGGAGATTGTTAAGCTGCATGGAATTCTTAAGTCCATAACCTCAGATCGTGATGTGAAGTTTGTGAGTCATTTCTGTCGCACTCTTTAGAAGTACATGGGTACAAGTTTGAAGTTTAGTTCATCTCATCATCCTCAGACTGATGGTCAAACCGAAGTTGTCAATCGAAGCTTAGGGAATTTGTTGCGGAGTTTGATTGGAGATAATCCGCGACAATGGGACTTGACATTGCCTCAGGCAGAATTTACATATAACAGATTAGAGAACAGAACTATAGGCAAGACTCCTTTTGAGGTGGTTTATGGGCGTAATCCAATTACTCCATTAGATCTCACACCGATATCAGTTCTTAAGCAATTTAGTTCGGAAGCTGAAGAACATGCAAAACATATCAAAGAGCTGCATTCCTAGGTCCATAATCACATCAACAGGCAGAATATGAAGTATAAGCAACGCGTGGATATGCGCAAGAAAAGAGTCGTCTTCAAGGAAGGTGATCTAGTTTGGATTCACCTTAGGAAGAAACGATTTCCAGCGGGTAGGTTTGGCAAGCTTCAACCTAGAGCTGATGGACCCTTTAGAGTTTTGGAGCGAATTAATGACAATACTTACAAGATCGAATTGCCGGGTAAGTATAATGTATACGGAACTTTTAATGTAGTGGATTTGTCACCTTACTATCCTGAAGAGGAAGAAGGTCATGAGGAGATTGATGACGATAATGAAGGCGAAGCAGATTCGAGGATGAATCTTTCTCTAGCAGGGGAGGATGATGCACCTAGGGGACTGGTGGACTCGTTATGCGACTAGACGAACTGGTGGGCTTGAAGTCAACGATGTCCGATTGAGCTCAAATTTGGTCGGCTGAAGCGAAACGGCATGCTGATCAATACTCACCGCCTTTGGCCATGACTAACAATGGATTTTCGCGATTCGAGATTGTTTAGATGGATTTTCTATTTTTTTCAGTATTTTTGGGTTAATTTAATAAAGCGCAGTTTCGTAATTTTATGTTTTGATGTTTATTAATCCTAGTAGGGTTAGGTTTAGGGATATATAAGCTTGTTTTAGGGTTTTCTTTAATCAGACTTTGAATATTTTGATTTGGTAATCATATTTGGAGAACAAATTGTTCTTTCGTCGAATTTTCTTGTTCAGTTCATTTTTCTATCGCGCTTCGGCATCAATTTCTTTCATAAATCATTGAGTTTTACTAGCCTTTCATCGAGAAATGTCGTTTCGATCGCTCTGGTGGTGTTGATAATATTTGTCCAGATTAATAAGTAATTACCGGATAAAAATACTCCAATAAAGAATTTGGAAACCTAGTACCTTCATGCGTATCATGTATGTTTTTATTTAAGGAGATATCCTCTCTCTCTATATATAAAATCCTCTAAAGTGGGCTTTGCCATTCAGATAATGTTTCAGGATGATTTCCAAGGTGGGTTCCATTTTTTTATGGCCCAACATTCTAAGATCTCATGCTTTTTTCTGGATTATTTTTTCAGATATTTATATATTGGTTTTGATTGTCTATTTTTAAACACTGAATTAGAAAAATAATAATATCTGAGGACAATCATTAGAGGTATCTATGTGCCTTAGATTCGACCATAATCCACTCGTTTAGTCCCCTTGTTTTTTCCTCTAATTTAAAATATAATGTGATTTTTTGACCTCAACACATAAATTTTATATCGGGCAGGACGTGAAAAATTCACGTAAATGCAATGCATTGAATTCGCATGAATGTAACTCATCCTTTTCCCTCTTGCTTTATTTCGCTTTTTTAATTTTCCTTTTAATTTCATTTCTCTTAGTTTCTATACATTTCCCATTTTTCACGATCCAAAATCAAGCGGAAAAATAAAAGAAAGGACAGTCGTTTCTGTTACCTGTGCACTTGTGTGCACAACCAAAGAACCAACCGACCGAAACAAAAAACGAAACCGCAGGAAAACAGGTGACTCTGACGACGTTGGAATTTGAATACCATCAACACCGCTAGAGGCAGTCTCTCTCTGTCGTCCTCCTGCCATGTGACCCCTATAGATATCACTGCACTAATCTCACTTCCTCTTCAGGCAAAGCTTCCTAAAGCCTTTAACAAGTCCTCTTTGCAAATTGACTCCCTCTCTTATTGTTTTTCACTAGGATCCCATCCCAATACAGCAATGGCCAACAATTATGTCACTGGGTCTCCCCTTGAGAAAACCAGCTTGGCTTCGCTTGACCAGGGGCAGGCCATGGCAAAACGGTGCTATCGCGGTATGCAACATTCCGTACATTGGCGTTCCGTGAATTCAGTTTGCCTTGTTTTTGCAAATTTACTGTTCTCTTTCTTGTTTTCTGCAAACTGGATTAACTTTAAATTTCTGGTGCGCATCAAAAAGAGGGTGTAAAAGCCGGAGGTAAGGCGGGAGTTCTGGCGGGGATAGCAACGGCCATCGCGACTGTGAATCTTTGCTTTGTCCGTTTTGTTGGGATTCTTTCTTCTTCGGATATTGGATTTAAATTTTGTTCAATTTCTTTGGCTGAAACTTTTGTTCAATTCAAGGGCTGTATCTTTATCGTACTTCTTTTTTCTCAGTATGTTCGTGCTTAACTATGCAGTTGGCTAGTGCAAGGATGCTGCCCTGGGCAAGAGCAAACCTCAACCACAGAGCTCAAGCACTCATTATCTCAACAGGTCATTAGACACGTTAGATATTCGATCAGACCGATGGTGATCAATGACTCTACTCATAAATGTTCATGTAATAGACCATATATTGCGATTCTCTGATGGGAATACTGCTGGCGTTAAACAGAAAAGGCTATTTTCTTCTCCCAAGTACGAAAGAAAGGAAAGTTTTGGTCTATTTATAAGTTAAGGTATTGTCCTTTACTGTAAATGGAGAAAAATGGGTGAGTGGGCTAGACCCTATAATACCCGCGTGCGTGTGCGTGCCGCAAACCGAAATAAGCCTTAATCAGCAATTTATTTATTTATTTAATTTTTTTTAACTTATGATTGTTCGGACAAAACTGTCCGTTTTAGGACATGAAAAGATATGTCCAAAATTGACAGTTTCATGCTCAAAGAGTTGTGTCCGAATTGCGACTTTTCAGACATGAACGGTTGTGTTTGAATGGTTTTTCAGACATGAAAGGTTACGTCTGAATTGCAATTTTTCGGACATGAATGTGTGTGTCCGTATTGGCAATTGAACACCAAGAGGCGTGTTCTCTTTGCTTAAATATATTGGACAATTCTGTTTAATTAATAAGAGATTTGGAACTCCCTTCATTTTCGCAGAGAGTTTTTGGAGAAATACTGAAATTGCTATCCAGTATTCTCACCATGACTTTGTTGTATCCTGAAGAGAATTTGTTAGTAACCTATAGCAACCTTGTGGGACAAATTGATTCTAAAAGAGGGTGATTACACGCCTCAAAGTCCAACTATATTCTGATTCCATTTCCTATGTACAAACACATTCTGTCCGAACAAATACTTTCGCTCTTATGGCAGTTGATGGAGCAGCTTATTTCATAGTTGCTGACAAGACTGTCTTGGCCACGGCCAGGTGGAACTCGTTCAAGCAAGTCTCCAACATTGAAGCATAAACTCCAAAAACTAGACAGGAAGCTAATATGGCTTCCGTTTCAACCCACTTTGTATCCGAGTGAACTAGAAAACATAGCACCATCTTCTGTCACATAAAAAATAAAGATGTGTTCTTCTGCTTCACCCTGAAGATGGATCTACTTCACATTTTGTATAAGAATGAAGAGTATGAGTATGTACTCAGTAATTTAGGGCAATTTACAGTATACCAAATGTCATCCCCTATATCATGACGTGTTTATTACCAGCAATCCTTACACGAGCAATTACCACCTTTAAAATGGTGGAAGCGGTTACGGTCCCTGGCAATTATGTCCCTATTGAAATTTTTTGAAATGAGCTTTGTTGCCGAATGGAAGTTTCTGCATACTCGAAGGTTCTTGGCGATCCTGATAGTTGACCTGGGCTTAGTACTGATCAGCCCGAACACAATTGCGAGCGCCGAGAGCGAGTTGTGAGTGCGAGAGAGCAAGCTCCGAGTGTGTGAGAGTATTTAGGGTTTTTATTTGAGAGAGAGGGTGAGGACTGACGAAGGAGCGTGAGAGGCTGAGTGCATGGCAGTGGAAAGTAATTAGACTTTTGAAACTTCATAATTAATATATACGGTCCGGTCCGGTCCGGATGGGCGGTTTCACTCTTGGTACCATACCAGTATTAACCGATTCGGGAACAAGACCAGTTCTTGTGGGAACCACTCAAAACCATATTAATATATACCAGTCTAGTCTGAATGGGCGGTTTCACACTTGGTACCATACCAGTATTCACCGGTGCGGGAACTAGACCAGTTCTTGTGGGAACTGCCCAGAACTAGACCAAACAACCGGCTGGTTTGGGCGGTTTTCAGTCTGTCTAGTTCTTTTGCTCACTCCTAATTCTGACGGTCTCGGCAAAGGCAGATTGGTGCTTTTGTTGCCTAGCATTTGAACGACATCGGACGTGCTCGGTCTGTCCTCAAGAGACCCTTGTATGCACAACAATGCTATATGGAGGCACAGAGAAAACTCTCTAAACATTGATAGTTTGGCCGAAGCGGGATCCATTAGCTCAATGCCTCGATGGAATTTTCACAATTCCCAAGCCTAGAGGAACAATTTTTCTTAATCAAGTTCTAACTAGAGAGTGATGGGATAATCAGTAATCAACAAAAGTAATTTGGAATTCAAGACAAGAACATTGTCTCTTCCGTATCCGACCAGATTCTGAGAGCAATCCCAGAGAGTAAAAGTTATGTTCTTTGTGCCAGTAATGATCTCGAGCACAATCACTCTGAAGTTATACATTTGTCACGTTTAACTGCTTGTTACGTTCTTTTTTAGTGCTGATTATACTTTCGCTCATCTGACAGCGATAATGTAATTGAATTATATGGAAATTCTTAGATTTTCATGATTTATTCACTACAAGAGGGAGGGAAGATATACAGTTATCCATAGCAATAACTTTGAGAAAATGATTGTTGCAAAAACAAAAGAAATGAAGAAATCCAATTTCTCTCCCTTAAATCACTTTTGTGTAAAAGTATTTTATCCGATGGAGGATAGAATACAACATTTGGTTATCTCGGGTGGAGGGAGGATCACACTCTTTTTTTTTATAGGGTGTCACTAGGTACTTTCAATAAGTGCTTTCCATCAAAACACATTATATTTTCATAAGAGTAGCAACTTTTCATAGACAATACATTTTTAGTACTTAAATAGTTATTAAACCATTGATTAATAAGATAATAAGTGCCTTCCATCAAAGCTTATTCCATCTTCATAAGAGTTGCAACTTTTCATAGCCAATACGTTTTTACCATTTAAATAGTTATTAAATCATTCAAAAATAATATTATGTGGGCCACAATTATTCTTATATTCTCTTACTTGGCCCATATGACATTTCTTTCATGGTTTAATAAAGACCATAGTATGCACAATAATATTATGCTAAAACCTTTCTTAAATTGGTTATCACATAATAATCACAACTAAGTAGAGAAAACAAATGTTGTATGTCATTAATCGAGACAATCCCTTTCACGTACTACAACTATCATATTAAACATTCATTTATTTCCATCATATATGCTAAATAGAAAATAGGAAAATTCATAGACACAAATGAGCTCGAAGTGTCAAATAAGCTTAATGAAATCATGATACAATACCATTAATGACGTCCAGTAATGCCTATCCTTTCAACATGTTCATTAAATATTCTGAGCGTCAATTCTTTTGTTAAGAGATCTCTATGTTAAGGGATCTCTAATTATAAGGTTGGTGCTGATGTGCTCAATTGACACTCTCTACTTCCAAAATTCTTCTTTAATGGACAAGTATTTAATTTCCATAAGTTTAGCACCATTATAATACTTGTTGTTCTTAAAGAAGAAAACCGCTGCAGAGTTATCACAATATTTAGCGCTTGAGAATACTGTCGATAACCACAAGCCTTGAAATAAAGTTTCGTAGACATAACCCATGAATAGTGGCCTCAAAGCATGTCACAAACTCAGCTTTTATAGTGGATGTAACAATGACTGACTATTTCGCACTTTTCCATGAAATTGCCCCTCTAGCAAAAAGGAACAAGTAGTCAAATGTTGATTTTCTTGTATTGGCACATCTATTCTGAATCTAAATATCCAATCATCTTAAGATGATCAGATCTTTTATAAGTGAGCATATGGTTCTTAGTTCCTTGCAGGTATTTGAGAATTTTTTGTAGCTTTCCAAATCCAATTTTGGGTTACTTTGATACTTGCCCAATATTTTGACAGCAAAACTAATGTTTAAACTGGTGCAAGTTTGAGCATACATTAAGCTCCCAACAATAGATGCATAATGAATACTTTGTTCCAATTCATTTTTCGGACATTGCATAAGGCTAAATTTATACAATAGATACATAATGAATACTTTGTTCCAATTCATTTTTCGGACATTGCATAAGGCTAAATTTGTCCCCTTTCTGAATTGAAACTACTCTTGCTGAACATTTATCCATATTGAATTTGTCTAAAATTTTACTAATGTAGGCTTCTTAAGAAAACTCTAACAATTCTTGTGACTTCTCACAGAATATTTCTATTCCTATCACATATGTTGTGTTGCTCATATCTTTCATTCCAAAATTCTTATAGGAAAATTTCTTGGTTTTATGTAACAAATCAAGATCATTAGTAGAAAGAAAAAATATCAACATACAGAACTAGAAAAATAAACTTACTCATGTGTGAGAGCGGTGGTGAAAGTGGAGGCAATATTTAAAGGAGAGAGGAGAGATAGTGGGAAGGTGATGGTGATATGAAATAGAAAAATAATTAAATGCATAAATTTAAACAACGAAAAACAAAATTTCTTCCGAAAATAAAATCGAGTGGGTTCCATGAAATTCAGGATTCACCGAGATCCGATTTTGAAGTGGGAGTGACTAGCATGACCGTCCACTGCCAAATGATAGTGTAATTCGGAGGGTAGCCTCAAATTCATTTTGAGGAAACTGGTAGACTTCTTAGGGACTGTTTGGTAATGTGCCAAATAGTGACAATTTCTCTTCTTTTGTTCCCAGAATCAGTTTAGGAACAGAAATCCGCTTGTTAAAATTTTTGTACCTAGGCACAATTTTGCAAAAAATTGGTCACAAAATCAGTTTTGAAACAGAATCAATAAGCAAAAAAAAGTAGCTTCTTAATTCTGGAACAATTTTTTCATTTCTGGTTCTTTTTGGTTTTCTTTTTTATTTGTTCATCATCTTCTTCCGGGCCCACTGTTGGCCACCGGCCACTGGCTAGGGTCGGCGAGGGTGGCCCTCGCCACCCCCAGCGACGGCGAGGTCGACCCTCGTCGCTCCGGCGATGGCGAGGTCGGCCTTACCCAGATCTAACGAGGTCAAGCCTCGCTCGACCAAGGCGAGGCTGACCTCGCCGTCGCGAGAGGTGGCGACGGCGAGATCTGGGCAACCGACCTCGCTGTCGCGGGGGGTGGCAACAGCAAGGTCAGCCTCACCTTGGCCGGGCAAGGCTAGACCTCGTCGTCGCCAAGTATGGCGATGACGAGGTTGGCCTTGCCAGATCTAGGCGAGATCGAGCCTCGCCTGACCATGGCGAGGCCGACCTCATCGTTGCGAAGGGTGGCGATGGCGAGGTCGGCCTCGCCTTGGCCGGGCGAGGCTCGACCTCGTCGTCGCCAAGGGTGGTGACAGTAAGGTCAGCCTCGCGTTGGCTGGGATCCGACGAGGTCGGCCTCGCTAGATTTGGGCAAGGTTGAGCCTCGGTTGGCCATGGCGAGGCCAACCTCGTCGTCGCGACTGACGAGGCCAGCAGCGAGGCCTGCGGCTCCCTCGCCGGCCCTGGCCTATTGCCGATCGCAAGCACCGGCATCGACGATCAGCCATGGCCAAGGAAAAAAAGGAAAAACAGAAAGAAATATTAAAAAATTCAACATATTATTAATAAAAAGAAATTTTGCATAGTTACCAAACGTATTTTTTTTTTTTTTTGGTAAGGTAAATTGTATAACTAATCATAAAGCCAATTACAACCTAAGCTCAATCCAGCACCTGACCATATTAGGACACAGAGATGTCCAGACAGGGTCAATAGCGGACCAGCAGGAACAGGAAAACCAACAACCAACTAGGTACAAGCAAACGTATTTTTGTTCTTTTTCTATTCTAAGAATAGAAATTTTGGGCAGTTACAAAACGCCTTCAAATGTTTAGATATTGTTCTCGGGTACAAAATAAAAAAGAATCATTTCTAATTAGAATCTATTCCCAGGCACAGAATGGTTGCCATGCACAGCCTTAAACCAGTTTTAATTTTTGACTTTGGTTCTTTTTCTTTTACTTATATATTTCCTTATTGCAAGCTTAAATTTAGAGATAAAAATCAAAAAAGGGCCCACAAAATCAATCTTTTTGAATACGAAGAAAGGGAAAATAAATTAAATGCCAAAATATACATAAATACAAGTAGAAAAATATTATCACTTACTAAAAAAATTGTTAATGTCATTATAAAGATCTATTAAATTTAAAAGATAAAAAAACACTTGAAACGTTAGCCCTGCAACTAATAATGTGACCATTGTACAATGAAATGACTCTTCATTCCTTTCGTTCAAATTAAATTGCTTTACAAGAACTATCTGGTGACCTAAAATTAAGATCAATGACACCGATTATGCATAAAGCAAGGACGATTTTCTTGACTTATTTAAAGAAACAAATCAAAGTAACAATATTCAAGAAAATTGATTCTGTGGGCCCTCTTCTGATTTTTGTCTCTAAATTTAAGCTTGCAATAAGGAAATATAGAATTAAAAAAAACAAGGAAAGAGAGCGAAAAATTAAAACCGGTTTTAAGAAGTCTGTTTCCTCAAAATGAATTTTTGGCTTCCCTCTACTGTTACACTGCCATTTGGCAGTGGACGGTCAAGCAAGCATTTCCCTTTTGAATTTTCCCCTCTTATGCCTCCCTTTCTATCTCTCTCTCACGCCCTGTATGGGAAAACCATATTTTTTTTTAATGTTTCTGCCAATTCCCAAATTGCAAACCTCCTCTTTTTGGAGCTGAAACTGGCCGTAATATGAAAGAATAAAATGGGAAATCCATAAATTCGGAGAGAAAATATGTTTCTACTAATTTATATAGGTGTAGGGCTGACATACTATTCTCTATTTTCCCTTCTCTTTCTTTTTTTTTTACTTTATTCGGCTCGTGTATTTATTATCAGTATCACGTCCATAGACTTTCTTCCTATATTTCCATTTCCTTTTCTGCTCTGTGTATTCAGGAGGGGACGATATTGCTGGGTCGCACTTCCTCGTTAGTCATTACCATTGGGCCAACACGCTCGGTAGTAAATATGTATGGGCAAAGAGTGCGAAATTCTCGCACTATATTGAACAAGCGTAGCAGACTGCTAGAGGGCCTTACATTACTCTTCTTTTTGTCACCATGAAACTGAACGTGGAACAACTTGTGCTGTTGCTGCTCCTGTTCTTCGGTCTTTCTCTATGTGAGATGGTAAATATTTCTGACGAGGATGATTTAGACTTGGAAAGCCAGGTTAGAACAATGAACAAGCCATCCATCAAGACTTTTACGGTAATTTTCCTCCAAACCCTTTTCTTCTGTTTTTTTTTTGCAATAGTCCCATTTAAATTTCGCAGAGATACTGCAAATTATCCGGTTAATCTTCGAAATATGATTGTTACTTGGCGAGTGATTAACTCTGTTTGATTTTATCAAGATTGAAGGAGTCACAATTGATTGTGTTGATATTAACAAACAACTGTCACTCGATCATCCTCTACTGAAGAATCATAAGGTTCAGGTAAAAAATTTATCATTTTCTCCTAATTCAATTGATAACTATGTAGACCAATATTGGATAATTTAGGTGAAGTAGTCTACTTGATACTTCTATAATCAATTTTTTTCTTCTTGTAGACAGAGCCAAATCTACATGTCATCAGTCCGCGCAAAACTTCTCCAAAAGCAAAATCGGTAAGATCTGGGTTGAGAGAGCTTTGCCCCATTGGTACAGTACCCATTCGTCGAGTGACAAAAGAAGATCTGGTGAGCGCAAGATCCTTGCCCAAGATACCATCTGTCATGGCAATGGGGCTAAGTCCTCATTCTCCAAATCAACATGTACTATCCCTCTCTCCCATGCTCATAGGCATATCTACACACATACAATAACATGGTGATTTTTCTTTTCGAATCTACTAATGAGATGTATCTATGAATTTCATGAGACCACATATCAAATGTTCACTTAGTACAATCTCAAAATCTATTCTTTCCATGATTTGTGTAGAAAAAGAAAATCAATACATCTTTTAAAGTAAGATCAGTAGGCATAGGTGAATATGAGATTATTTATCATTTCTAGGTGGTTTAAGTTACAAATTATCATTTGTAGGTGGTTTCTCTGACAGACCTCATGGTAGAAAATACTAAATACGGAGGAGGTGGACGTGTGACGGTCTACAATCTAACTACTGCTCCTGACCAATTTACTTCACATAATGTGTGGATTGTATCCGGTCCCTCGGAGAATGTTAGCATGATCATAGCTGGTTGGATGGTAAGTGATTTTTTTAAGTAAGTTAATGCCATAATTTTTTTGGACATAATAAGTTTAATATATGGTAAAATGATTTGAGAGAAAAATCTCTTATTTTTCTAGGTTGCTCCACGGTTATTTGGCGATACCATTTCTCGGTTGTTCACATATTGAACAGGTGAGTTGTGAATGATCGTTAATTCTTAATTAAAGCATTTTTCCCTTATTTTCAAAATCCAAACTAGAAATTGAAGATTATCTGAATCTTATTGACTAAAGCATTGTCCTCATAAGGTGATGGCTATCGCAATGGGTGCTATAATGCACTATGTCCGGGTTTCGTCCAATTGAGTAGGGAAGTAACCTCCGGTTTTATATTAAAACCTACTTCTACTTATGGTGGAGATCTATATGAGCTTGCAATTGATATCGAACAGGTATGTTTGATCTTTTTCACGGTGCTTAAGATAATGATTTTTTGCTAAAATATATTAGCTATTAATAGTTTTGTTCCTAAAATTAAAATTTTCGCTATCATTCTACCCTATTGAAAGTTATCCATATAAGCATATAATCAATCATTGCATCCATGTTAGATAATTTTTGCAATTTTTTTTTCCATTAGCACTTATTATCAATAACTCTTTATAATCAGGATCGAAATACTGGGAATTGGTGGTTGGTTGTGCTTGGGGCAAAGATTAAAGTAGGCTACTGGCCAAAGGAACTATTTTCATATTTGCGCGATGGCTCACAGTACATAGCTTGGGGAGGAATTGGCTCAGCTGGAAGCGATGGGATCTGTCCCCCAATGGGAAATGGTCACATGCCTGATGGTAACTTGAAGCATTCTGGCATCTTTCGATGACTCCATTGGCTTCGATCGGATGGCAAATCCTTACCGCCTTCGGAAAAGACGTGGGAGTACAAGGATAGATCCAATGTTTATGGTTTGGTGAACCATTATCATGTTAAAGAAGATAGAAGTGGCTACGCCATTGCTTTTGGGGGTCCAGGAGGTTATTGCAGGGGATAGAAAATTAAGATGACAAAGCTATCTCAAGCGATTCAAATAACAAAGCTGTCAATTTTCTATTTTACAACTTTTTATTTGTAATTTAGTGATTTTTATTTTCGTTTCCTTTGTCTTGTGGTTGTGGTGATGATCACTCGTGATGATGATAATGTAACACCACATTCTTTCGATGGTCTCACAGAATTTCCGAATATGGTAAATGCTTGCCAGCTTTTCCAACCAAGTCGAACATCTATGGCTTGAGGATCACTGAGGCAAACAATGACAAATGAACTACCTAAATTCAATGTATAGACCTGGCAATTCGTTGCAGGGGATTGGAATGCAACGGAAAAGTGCTTACCTTACAAAATTTGATAAGCAAAACCGTCTATTTTAATTTTTATCTACTCCCTTTTACAATTCGTATTTCACATTTTATTTTCCTTTCTTGAGATTGAGAGTGAGACCGCAATTACCAGCGGTTAAGATTTTGTACAAATAGACTTCAATATAAAAATAGGCATGATGGTATAGATAACATCATCTATTGTGCATAAATGACTTACTACAGCAAACTATATGATTAGTGGGAACAATTGCCGTGTTGCGGCTATTATTAAAGATGTTGCTACTAATGGTTGTACTAGTGAATTTCGAGTCATCACTACCTGCGAATAATAAAGTAATTATAGGTACCCTGGTTTATTTTTTATCCAAACAGAATTTGACCCAATATCTCACTGGTCAGAAAATGCGTCCGAATAATAGAGCTGGCAAACATTTATCAAGTGATTTTTAACAATACCTATTTTCTCAAAATCTATAGGCACAAGAAGTTTCTCAATCTTTTCAAAAATAGAATCGGGTTAATATCACTAAAAACCCCAAACTGGTAGGCTTGTAACAATTTTACCCCGAACTTTTTTTTTACCACAAAAAACTCTAAACTGGTACACTCGTGACAAATATAGAAAAACTAGCGCCAGATTGGCCTTTCTCCACGTGGTGGCAGAAATTTTTTTTCAATGTTTGGCTCCATAATAATATGAAAAACATTTTCAAAAAAAAATGATCACTTGAAATAATTATTTAATGAAAAATAATTTCATTACCGATAACAATTTATGTGACATCCCGGATTTTGACCCAATTTGGGATTTAATAAACGTGTAATTTATCAGTGTGCTTGTAGTAAAATCTCGCCCGGGAACTGATCACTCACGGTTATTATTTTTAAATTTTGAGGTTTCACTAGAATCGCACTCGATCGAATTTGGCCGTTATTTAGAGCCCAAACTTTGGTGTCGATTTTCTCGGGTTTCGGGAAAAAATAAATTGGACGGTGTCGATAGCATCGTGGCCAATGTTGAGATTGTCAAGATTAGTGGAAAAGTGAAATTTCGACATGGTGCGAATTTGGACTAGTAGACTTCTCTCGGGGTAATTTGACTTAATTGATTTGGCCTTTGTCCCTTATTATATTCGAGGTTTAATTTGGACCGGTAGATCATTTTCGATTTTGAATATGGGCCATTGGATCACAATAATTATTTGATTGAACATTTAATTTCTTTATTTTTTTTCTCTTCTCTCTCTCTCCTCTCTCCTTTGGCTGCGCGCACGTCTGCCCCATGCAGGCATCCCCTCATCCCATACCCCCTGCAGACCTACTCCCCCTAACACTCTCTCTCTTCTCTTCCCTTCTCTTCCTTTTCCTTTTTCTTCTTCTTCTTCTTCTTCTTCTCTTTCCTTCGCCAACTGGTTTTGTTCCGCTTCCGCTCGAGCTCGCTCAATCGCCGTCGACCCCCTCTGCCTCTGCCTAACGTAGTCCCACCAACCACCGTCGCCTGACCGAGCTGCGCTGCCTCTCGTCGCTCGCAACCGCCGCTCGCCAGCCCTGCCTATGCTGCACGCGAGCAGCAGCTCACCGTGGCATCCGCTGCGGTCTGGCGTCGCCTAGCCGTCTGCCGACCTGCCCCCCCGTCGTCCGGCCAGTCGAGACGCTGCCGTGCCACCCCTGGCTGCCGTGCGACCTTCTCCCCCCTGTTTCTCTCTTCCCTAGAGCCTTCCCCTGTTTTGGGCTTTCGGCTTCACCGCCACCGCGAGCCGCCATTCCGGCCACTGCCGCCCCACCTCTAGCTCCCCGGCCTCTCCACTTAACCACTCCCGCCGCCCTACTGCCCCTTTGGCCGCCACCACCTCCCCCTCCCCTGTTTTTCTTCCTCCCTGATGCTTCCCCTGTTTTGGGTTTCCCTCGGTGCAGCCTTGCCCAGCCACGCACGCCGCCGCACCAGCCGCCGCCGCCGTTCCGTCTACCACCACCTAGCCCCGGCGATCTTGCCCAGCCAGCTCGAGCATGCCCCGGGACATGGCCGAGCCAGCGCCCTTGCCCGTTATTGTTCATTTCCGAGCACTGTTCACCCGGGCCCGTTACTGTTCACTCCGAGCACTGTTCATCCGGCCCGTCTTGAGCCCGTGCGGATTTTTCTCCGGGCTAAAACCTTGTAAGCGACTTCCTAATCCCGACTTAAGACGATGGGTAATGCTAGACTTGTTTAGGGGTTCGTGTGTTCGTGTGTGGGCTGAATATAGTGAATATAGTGGTTGTCATGGGCTGTTCGGCGCGGTTTTGGTGGCCGTTTAGCACGATTGGGTGGCTGAGTTATGGGCTGGTTTAGGGCGAGTGGAGGGCAGAAGTATGGGCTGAATCGCAATAGTTTATGGCTGAATTTTGTGGTGGGATTAGAGGTCGTTAGTGCTGGAATTTATGCCGAGATCGTCGGTCTTTCGTGCGGGATTTAATGATCGTTTGACGGTAGATTGTGTTGACGATTTGTGATGGGGACAATGCGCCTATTGTGAGTTGAGGCTTAGTGTGATTGTATGAAGGGCCATTGAGACTAGAATATTAATTTAGTGTGTGATTGTTCCGTGCGGTTCAAATGCTTGAATTGTGTTCATATGTGGTGAATTAATGATTGGTTGTGATCGCTCTATAGTGAATGTAGGTGTTTGTTGAAATGCAACGTGAATTGGTAGAACCGTGGCCTTTTTGGCTTGAGCATGGCAAATTGTGTTGTGGTCGCTTGGAATGGTTGTGTGATATTTGATTCCGTAAAAGACGTGAAATTGATTGAATTAAGTGGCGTGTGTGTTTGCTTTAAAAGCCCGAATTGATCGGAGGGCTGCCAACCTGAGGCGTGGTTACGCGGGTGTGGCGAGAAAAGCAAGAAAAGACCTGAGGCGTGTTTACGCGGGTCATTGGAAAGAAAGTTGGGCCTGAGGCGTGCTTACGTGGGCAGTGAGAATAAGTCTGAGGCGTGTTTACGCGGGCTATGAGATTAGACTTGAGGCGTGTTTACGTGAGTCGTGTGAGAATGAGCCTGAGGCGTGTTTACGCGGGCTGTGAGAACGGGCCTGACGCATGTTGACGCGGGCAGTGAGAAAGGACCTGAGGGGTGTTGACCCGGGTTGTAAGAAAGTTAGATGGATGCGCATGTGAAATGTGTTTGGGTTGAATCGGGTAAACGCACGTGTGTATAGAGCTCGAATGATTGTGATATGTGCTTGGGGCTATTTTTGCGTGATAGTGACATAATTAATGTGCAGAGTTGGCATGGGAATTGAGGCGAGGTAAGTACGTTACGTGATTTCTAATATGTCATTGCATGTTGATACTCGTCTGGGTACGCATTGGCCTTTGTAGGGTTTAGGGTGTTGCTTATTGAGACTCGTTCTCACGGTTATTATATAACCACTTTCAGATCCACGACCATGATTGATTCGGAGATGCCGCCAGAGTACTACAGGGATTGAAGGATAGATCAAGATTTACTTTGTCTTTTGAATACCTTTTTTTAGAGGAGATAAGCTTGTCAACCACCGCCCCTTTTTGAAAAGCGTGATTTGAAATTGGTAGCCCAGGTTATCGTTATGTAATTATTGTCTTGTGCTATCCTTTTGTCATATTTTATTGCCTGGGTTGTTTTAAATTTGCTTCCGCTTGTCTTTATTGTTGGGTGTTTCGCATGGGGTCAGCAACGCGTCCTGGGACGTCGCGTTCCATTCGACCATGGACGGGATATCGCGGGCTCGGTGGGGTCCGGGGCGTGACAATTTATGTCTAAATATTTTAATGAACAATGAAAATAATTATCACCTATTCATTTTTGTAAGTGATATAAATTATCATTTTTTGAAAAATATTTTCTAAATTATTTGTTTTCCACAAAACAAATAGAGCCTATTGGTATGTTTGTTTGAGACTAAATAGTTTCCGTGAATTATTTTTTTAAGATTTTCACATATTTGGTTTGCTAAAAATGATCAGTTAATGGAAAATCATTTACGGTAAAAAAAAATATATGCATGCATAAAGTTAGAAAAATGAATCCCTCTCTTGAAAGAGGAAAAACATTTTACTAAAAAATAATTTCATGGAAAGTATTATCTTTTATCATGAAATTTTTTTTGAAAACAAACACAGCCAACTGTGAGGATAAATCATGATTTCAATTGTAAAAAAAGATAATCTCATCAAATTAGGAAAATTAATTCCCTAACTTGAAAGGGGAAGAACATCTTCCTAAAAAATGATATGTTTAAAAATATTTTTCTTTATCATCAAGTGTACTGATTTTGAATTTGGTGAAGTTCATTGAAAGCTACCAAAGCACCGATACGGTTTTATCTACAAGAGAAAAAAAAGAAATATAAAACTATAAAACAAAACATTCTAATGGAAATTGTTTGGCGTTGTCAGACGTGTTCTTAAGCAGGACTTTATGATTCTTTAGTAGAGGATGATCAAATGTCAATATCGGCACCGGCAATGATATCTCCTTCCTCAGTCTTCATAGAATTTCCACATGGTCAATTGTTTGCCAAACATAAGCCACTTTATAAATTGCAACATCTATGATGTCATTTTGCAAAACGAAAAATAAGGACATGATCAAGTATTACCATAAATGTCTTGACTGGTGGCTTGTTCATCATATGAACTTGTCTTTCCAACTCCACATGATCGTCTTCTCCACTGTGTGCCATTGTGCTTAAGGATACGGAATAGTTTGCGTGGTGAAAAAAAAAACCAACAGTGCCGACTAGGTTTTTGGGTAACGATAACTATTTTTTGGAAAACTATAGTGTAGCTGTTATCCAGTGTGTTGCCACTCATTCTCTGATTGTGCCAATATCATAATTTCTTGAAACTTTGTAGCGTATCCATTGTCCAATGTCTTCTCGAGTGGCTTAACGAAGATATCAGCTAATTGATGCTTATAATCAATAAAATAAACACAAAAATCACCATTTATATGATTTCTGATAAAATGACGATGTATCTCAATTTGCTTTGCCCTAGAATGCACTACTGGATTTCTAGTTAGATTAATTGCGCTGGTATAATCACACATAATAGGTATGCTTGATTTTTCTTCACCAAAATCACTTTGTTGCTATTTCATCCACATGAGTTGACCACATTAGTTACCTTAATCTACATACTTAGCCTCAACAATTGAGAGCAACTTAGTTTAATTTTTTGAAAACCACGAAATGAGTATACACCTCATTAATTGATAAGTGTTAGGAAAATTAATATGTTGTTTTAACGATGACAAAGACTATCAAAGTCTACTAATGTGTGTTTTGGTTGAGTATTACCAGGTGATATATACACAAGCCATAATGCATATGTTGTCATAATCAATATCAAGTGTGATATTGAGTGCTATACAACAATCGGGAATACTCTATCAATATGGAAGGGTCATTGCTCATATTAAGGTGAACAAGGTATTGGGCATGGAGATATCTACAAGTTGGAAGGATCTCTACAAAGGTGAATAAGCTGGAAGGACCTTGATTGGGAGACAGCAAACAGAGAAGAACATAGATATTCGTGATGGCTTGGAAAGACCAAAATAAGGTGAACAGTTGGGAGGATCTTGGTGACGGTGAACAAGCCTAGAATGGTAATGTTCATTGAAGCTTGGAAGGACCACACTTGTTAAGGTGAATAGCTTGGTAGAATCATGATCGCCAATATGCTTGGAAGGACTAGAAGATAGAAGAGTGGATTGCCGTCGGGACAACGCATTGTTCGCTGGAGCAATTCATTCTAAATGAGGTGTGAAGACAGTGACAATGTCGATGATCCAATGAGTTCAATGAAGACGAGGAATGAACGGTGATGCTAATATTCTTGGAGGTCTTTGGATGCTAACTTGGTCAATCAGTGAAGATGAGGAATCAATGGGAATGCTGATGTCCTTGGAAGTCTTTGGAAACTGATGAAGCCAACACGATGGTTGGAAGATTGATTTCATGTCATTCCACACGGTTTCGTTAGTGTGTCAACATTAACAAACTATTGATAATCTACAGTCTTGATTATAGGTAAGGTACAATGCAAATATCGAGTCATAGAAAGTGTGTTAGCCATTTGCTTAGCTTATTTGAACATTGATAAAGATGAAACTAGCCATTACAAAGGCTTAGAGTTCGCATTAGGAGCATTGGAGATGTATCAGAGTAGTTATGATAATTTTGACAGAAGATAGACTCTGACAGGAGCAGTGTGACTGGTTCATGAAATCTGCCACTATTAGAGAGAGCAGTTAGAGAGCTGATATGATGTTGGCAACGGTAGAACCAACATCTACTTCATCGAGTTGAGTGGGAAACGGTCATCTAAGGATTGAAAAACTATATATACTCAATCCAAGATAAGTAATGAGGTTAGGAGAGTGAAATGAACAAACCAAGCATATAGCTTTTGAGTCTTCTTCTTTGTTATATTATTAGTAGCTGTGATGCTGATTATATCTTTGTGAGGTGTGACTGAGTTATAATAACAAGTAGTCAAGTGTACAAATGTAAGAGTAGTGCGTGTATCCTAATAGTGTGAACACTTGTCGATTGTAACTTGCAATGCTTATTACTAGTGGATCCATGCTTGATTGTGGTTGTTAGTCTTGAGAGTTGATGTAGGCTTGCGGATAAAGCTGAACCACTATAAAACTTAGTGTGCTATGTTCTATCTCACTCTGTTTACATACTAGCATTACACACACTATCTTGCATCTAACACCATCAGGTGTGCTAATGGTTTGGTATTCCGTGAAAGTTTATTATTATCTTCTACAACCTATCCAACCCCTATTCTAAGTTGTATTGTTAGCCCCGACAACAAATACTGGAGGTGCTCTTTCTATCAATTTTGCATGCAACAAAGTTTTTTTTTTTTGGTAAGAAGCATGCAACAAAGTTAGTGTTTAAGTATCGCAACAATATGAAATATGAATTCTTGGGTGCCACAAGCCTAACTTTTGATAAGATCCAACATATTTAATGATACGCTTTACAGTCGTCACGTTTGATTCTTCAGGATTCAACTGAAAACGCATACACGAGCATACACTAAATAGGATTACATGTTTAGATGCTGTTAGATAGAGCAGTGATCTTATTATGCTTTTATAGAGCTTAGAATCAATAGACTTATGTTTCTCATCCTTATCAAGCTTTGTTGATGGTGACATTGGCGTGTCGAACTTTTTGCATTTGTCCATTTGTAATTTCTTCACAATTTCATTTTCATACTTTTCTTGGAATATGAATATGTCTACTTCCGTTTGCTTAACTTGTAATCCGAGAAAGAAGTTCGGCTCCACATCATGCTCATCTCAAATTCGCTCTTTATAATATTTTAAAATTCCTTGTATAGAGAATTATTAGTAAATCCAAAATGATATCATCAATGTATATTTAAATCAACCTAAAGTCATTACCTTTCTTTGTAATGAACAACGTTGTATCACCTTTACCTTTCTCAAACCCTTTTTTAACAAGAAAAAGTACATAACCTTTCATACCAATTTTTGATGCTTGTTTGAGTCCGTAAAGTGCATTTTTGAGTTGATAAACGTAGTTGGTCCTGCCAGGGTCGTCAAATCCTAGTAGTTGCTCAACAAATACTTCCTATTTAATTTAACCATTAATGAATACACTTTTCACATCCATTTGATATGACTTGAAATCATAATAGCATGCATCCACTAGTAACAATCTAATTGCTTCCAATCTATCAACAAGAGCATAAGTTTCATTATAATCAATACCTTTTTCTTGTAAATATCCTTTTGTGACTAACCTGGTTTTGTTTCGCACTACATTATCTTTGTCATCTAACTTGTTTTTGAATATAATGAAACAAAAAAAAATAATTAATAAAAAATATCCGCGCCAGCGCCACGTAGTCCAGCCAAAAGGCATCCACGTCAGCGATTTTCGGTCAAAATTAGCCGAATGGACTCAAGTGGCAAGAAGTGAAAGGTTTATTATTCAATTGACAAATTTGAAATATTTAGAACTGAATTGGCAAAAGTTTAATAGGTTTATGATTTTTTAGACAATTTTCCCTTAGAAGATGAGCGTAGTGAAAAGCAGAGAAGAAGAGCAAAGACACTGGTTGATTTGTGTAGAATATTTACATCCACTCTGTGCGAGTGTAATCACGGTAGGTTTGGGTGTAAATTTTAGGGGCCGGGAAACACTTGAGTGTGTAAGCGATTATAATTGTGCAATTCTCCGATTAATTAGTGGAGTAATGGTGGTTGGCTTTCTCCTTGGACTAGATGCTGACACTTGGATCGAAGCACGTAAATCTTTTGTGTCCAATATTGTTTCTTGTTTTATTTCTCTATCGATTTCTTCTCGCTCCTAGTTTAATTCAAAGTTCCTATTGGCTTCCGCAACATTATTTTAGACAACAAACGGAATGGAAGAGTCAAATAATAATGGTTCAATAGTGCCATTCCCAAGGGGAAAATCGATGGTCAAGTGAATATAAAGAGAAAATTTGACATCAGCTTAAGCGAAGGCATCGTCTTTAAAGAAGAACAATCTTATCTTCACTTTTGTGGACCGAGGCGTGGTCGAGAGGAGTGTCCCATGCGCGTGTTTCAACCGGTAAGCAAACGTCTTCAACATTGATTTCCCCTATTTCCTGGTATGACAAGGTGAAAAAGAACTACTTTTCTATGGTGAATATGAACACATTCTTTTTTTGGGCGATAATGCATATGTTGAGCTCCGAAAAATGACTTGCACTTCTCAGCAAACTTCAAAATTTCGCATCGGCCACCATATTCTGCAGACCGCCCACCTCCTATCCACCAATGAGCTTGTAGAAGAGAGCTTGTCTAATCTTGATTCCTTAAAAAAGTACACACAGAACATGACTGTGTAGTCTTAATTCTGTTCTGGTGGAAGGAGCGAGCTCTGTTCTCATGATATTCACTGTTTGCTTGATTATCACATACAGTAAGTTTGAGTCATGAGTCATGACATGCGTATCAAGTCGCCAAAGACTTGCCACCAGGTACAGCTAACCATGAAGGTGACGCTGAAGAAGAAAGGGGCAAACGCATTACCATGACTTTTGTGCCTTAGAAACCAAGTCAGTTTCAACAACCTTGTTGGCTTCATAATACGCCATATAATGAATCGGCAGTTTGTTTCTTCCTACTGATTTATCACACCGAGGAAAATTGGAACAGAACAAAAGATCCGAACAATTGGCTGAACGATGATGGTGCTCTATAAACAATTCAATGACAGATAAGTTTTATGTACATCACGAATTTTATCTCTGAATCTGACCGCTACCTCGCTTCCACCGTGGAATTGGTCATATCAACTGACAAACAATCTTGCTGCTCTTGTGAACCACAATACCCTACATGTGAAGAGAATGCTGGCTGTTTCGGTGAAGGCAGATTGGAACTCTCATTTGTTAGCATTGAAACAACATCCGTCATGTCTGGTCTGTCTTCTGGATGCTCTTGTACGCACAACAGCGCAATGTGGAGGCAAACAGAGAATTCTCTTAAGGAAGACGGATCAGCTGATTCGAGGTCCATTAACTCAACCCCTTGTCTGGATTCCCACAATTCCCAAGCCTAACAAATACGACATTTTGTAGTCAGCTCACAGCTTGTGTGAAAAAGAGTTTCAGGCTATTTATATATACTTCATACTGCCAGGCCAAGCACTGCAACTTACGTATCCTAGCAGGTTTAGAGAGCGATCCAAATGAGTGAAGGTTGAGTTCTTTCTGCCACTAATGATCTCCAGCATAATCACTCCGAAGCTGAATACATCAGACTTAGTAGAGAAAAGGCCGTGCACAGCATACTCTGGAGACATATAACCGCTGCATCAGAACAATTAATTAGCCATTTGGAAAAAATAACTGAGGAACACATGTTTATTTGTGTCTTAAGAAACTTACTATGTACCGACGACCCTAGTGGTCTTTGCCCGCACTTGATTTTCTCCAAAAATTCTCGCCATCCCGAAGTCAGCTATTTTTGGGTTCATGTCTTTATCCAACAAAATGTTGCTGGTCTTCAGATCGCGATGGATGATCCTTAACCTAGAATACTGGTGCAGATAAAGAAGTCCTTGAGCTATTCCTTGGATGATAAACACACGTCTCTTCCATTCCAGAAGCAGCTTCTTATGAGGATCTGTACCAGTATTATTCAGTCTAAATCACAAAGGACACATGATTGATAGCATCGATTAATCAGAAAAGTTATATCACGTACTGAAAAGAAAGGAATCCAAGCTTTTGTTAGCCATGTACTCATAGATCAAGATTTTTTCTTCTCTCTCGATGCAACAACCCAGCAACCTGACAAGATTCCTGTGCTGGAGCTTCGAGACTAACTGAACCTCATTCTTGAACTCCTCTATCCCTTGCCCGGACTTCCTAGACAGTCGCTTCACAGCAATTTCATGCCCCAATAACAAACCCTGCAATAAAAACTAGGGCCATTTACTCTAAGATATTGCATCTTGGGAGCTGCACATGGATTGGGAAATTTCATGTTTCTACTTGAGATAAAAAAGGATAAAAACAATGAGAAGAAAAAGTTTTCATATTGAATTACTGATTGACAAATAACCTTATAAACAGGCCCAAAACCACCCTTTCCTAGTTCATTTGCTGGAGAAAAATTATTCGTGGCCACTGACACACAAGAAAAGCTGAGAATCGGTAGCTCATGATCTCTCTTTCTGAGAGATTTGAGTTTGCTAGCGCGGCCGTCTCGATTTTCCACTGAGACATCAGACCCCAGAAGGATCAGGAACAACTCCAAGCTCCTTTTCGTGTTTGTTCCTCTCTCATTCCATGCTGCTTCAAGAATCAAGCAATTCAGTGAGAAATGAGTCAAATAAAGAAAAGAACCAATTAATATTTTTGCTTATGAGTAGATTCAGTACCTATGCAAGTGTGACTTTTCCATCTTAAGATAACAACAGAAGCCGAAATGGCGAGTACAACTAGGGAAATAATTGTTATCAGCCAGAGAAGCCTCTTTTTCCAAGGACCTGAAGATGAAACTGAATCATCACACATTCAAGGCAAAACCCATATGACATACAATAATCGAATCGAACCTTTTTTCTAAGGTTTCATTTCATTATAATTGGCAGATCAATCTAGTCCTGGATTTCGATAGGTATATGTGACTAATGGAGGCCAAAAGTACGGGATGTAAGCATCACCATTTTGAGTCATTTACTTATTTAGGCCGAGCTATCCAATGAAATTGCAAATAATGATCTTGTATTTCTTGTTTTAGAAGTTCACATGGTTACTTGATGTTTAGGATAAAATCTGAAGATCCATGCAGATTAATATTATGCAACAAGTTGCCAAACCTACCGGAATTCCTTGGAAGTGGGGAAGCTGTTTCAATGAAATTCCCACGAACAAACATGGTGGTGTTCTGCTGGCCGGTTTCACCTGCAGTGAACTCTATATTTCCATAGTAAAACTGACATCCAGTGCCGTCATCATGATACGAATTGAAAGCAGTGCAGGAGCAATTACTCCGGCACATTATTTCGCAGTCACTAATGCCCAGACCATCGGATTCATTGAAAGCACTAGGATTTGGCATCGGCCCTTCTATCCTTGAGAAGTTATTACCATCTGCACATAAGGGCAGCTTCTCGATATAACAGTCGGCCGCATTGTTAGACGAAGTATTTGTACATATCGTACTATACACTACCGATATTTCCTTCCCAATCTTTGAGAAAGCCTGAATTTCCCCTGTTGGGGATATAACGAACCAGGAATAAGTATCATTTCCCTTAGTAGCAAAAGTTAAGTAAGTCTCAGTAATGCTAGACACAAAAGTGAAATTGTAGTCATTGAGTGAGCTGTTGAACAAGAGCCTGAATCTCTGACCATCATAGTACCCGATCAGTCGAAAAACCTCGTCGCGGTGCCACACTCCAAGTTGGGTCTTATCCTTTTCTAGTAGAGCAAGAACGAAGGAACCGATGGAGAGAACAGATGGACTCTGCCATGAAACAAGGAACTGGTTCCTCATTTTACCAGTGCCTGTACCCAAAAACCCAAGTTTCATCCCGGGTAGGAACGTGTCAGATGGATAGTAAAAGCCTTCCCAAACCGTGCTATCGCCTTCCATCAGAACAAAATTGCCAGAATCAAGCAATATGGCGCTTGTGCTCTTACTAGTAGACAACATCTCTTCATTCACTATATACTGAATCAGCCTTTTATCAGAAATCACCAAGTTACCATCATTCCTGATGGAGAGAACACCAGAAGAATCAATAAGCGGGTATCCTCGATTCGCAACCCAGACCGGTTTCTTGTAAGGATCATCCTTGAACCAAATGCCCAAGTAGTAGTTGCTTGAGGAAGACCCACCAGTCTGGAAGAATCCTAGCTCAAACACTTCATTGGATGAGACCAACGTCTTGTTGTCCCTCAAGTCCTGACCAGGCATGAGAATGTTGGTTGCCTCGGATAGCCGCAACAAACAGCTAAAGAAGATCATGAGAAAAACATAGGACTTGCTTAACTTCTTTGAGAGGGAACGCAAAGTTGTTGCGGCCATCGAAGAGAAGAATCTCATTTTCTGTAAAGTTTTTTGGTCAGACGTTCTCTGAAATTTTTGGGTGATGCTGGAGTTTGGAAAACTGGAATGTATCATTTATCAGTAGGGAAAAGAATGGTTCTACAGATTAGCATTTTCGATTAGACACATTGATGGTCAACACAAAAAGGATCACAATCAAGCCCAAACTCAAAGGTAAGCAGTTTCCCCTGTAGATGGAGGCGACCGCCATCTTATTTTTCCGTACATGGATAGATCATGGGTCAACTGAACTGACAGATATCTCTCTCTTATTATCTTCCAACTGTTATTTGACCGATGTCTGCATATACAAATCGACATATGAAGTTGAATCTCGGAATCCTGTGCGCCCACTTTCATTATGTTCAAAACAAGTTCGAAAAGCTTTACTAGATTCAGTACGGATTCATATGAAGAGATTAATATTAGTTTAAGGGTTAATATTACAAAAATTTCAAATTGGTACACATGTGACAAACTTTTATCCAAAACTAAATCCCAAATTGGTACACCTGCAACAAATTTAACCTTTGTCAGTTTTCGTCAAATTACTGAGTTTAATGACATATGACTGTTGATAAGTGTACTAATTTGGGGTTTTACCTCTCTATTTGTTATAAGTTTATTAGTTTGTAATTTTTCGTGGTATTAATCCAATCTAATGAGGTAAATTTTTCACAAGTTTACCAGTTTGGGATTTTGGTAATAAAAAAAATCAGTATGAGGTAAATTTGTCACATGTGTATCAGTTTGAGATATTTGATAATCAAAAAATCAGTATGAGATAAATTTGTCGCATGTGTACCAATTTGAGATATTTAATAATCAAAAAATTAATTTTGGATAATTTATCACGGGTATACTAATTTGGAGTTTTCTATGATATTAACAGTTAGTTTAATAACAATGCCCCTTTCTGCCATGACTTCTTGATGATCTCGTCTTAGAATTTCAAACAGTATTAAATTGGCTACAAAATTTAGGTACGTTTTAAATACAAACTCTCTTCTTCTTCTTTTTGTTTCTTTAACCCGAAATACCATTTTTCAACGTGAATATACCGTTTGGATGACCATGCATAATATCGGTTATTTCAAAAACAAAAATCAACACAATGAATATTATCTTGGAAGCGGGAAAATTTTGTTTTTCATAAACAATGAATATTACTTTTGTTTTTTGGTAAGGATGAATATTACTTTTGTTGATTACTGATTATCCCATTACTCTCTAGCTAGAACTTGATTAAGAAAAAAGTTTCCTCTAGGTTTGGGAATTGTGGCAATCCTGTCGAGGCGCCAAGCTAATGGACCCCGCATTGGCCAAACCGGTGCCACCATATTGCATTGTCGTTGCATCCAAGAGCATCCCGAAGACGGACCGAGCACGTCCGATACTGTTCGGATGCTAGGTAACGAGAGTGCCGATCTGCCTTTGCCAAGACCGCCGCCATTTTGTTTGAACATAGGATATTATAGCTTCCAAGAGCGGCAAGAACGCGTGATTAACGATCTAACCCGTTCCACTTTCGAAGAGAGGTAGCATTCGATTGGACAATACCTCTCTCTTTTTCTTTTTTCTTTTTTGTTCAAGGTAATCTGTTGTTCAAACTGTTTCTGCAAAAAAGAGAAGAAAATTGCATGTAAAAACCATGTTCAGGTGGAAATGCAATTTAATGCGTGAGTTTACATTTGAAACATGGATTGGTGTTGATTTGGTTTCACAAGGACAAAAGTCATGATAATTGACTTGACTTTGGGGCAGTGCCCTTACTTGACCGTCATTACAAGCATCGAAGAAAACAACTTGATTAGCTTGCATGGGCTAGCTTTTATGTGTGTTCATACCAGCTAAACCAATTAAGTTGAGACGGGTAGGACAGTCAATGGCTCGGTTCGGTTCGGGTCCGAACTGTCAAGGTGAGAGGCTGAACCAAACCAAACTGCGACCTCGGTTTTGTTCAGATTTTCGATATTCCTTTTCTTGTGGGGCCTGTTGTATAGAAGTTATTTTCTTTGAACTTTCAGTAAAATAAAAGTCACATGAATAGTTTCAGTTCTGTTCGATTCAATAACCGAACCGAAACTATCCGACCCGAAGAAAATAGTTATTTTTTCATTATCCGAACCAAATAAAAAATGCATAAAATTTTGGATTAGTTCTATTCGGTTCAGTTTTCCAGATCGATTCTGATGCCCTCAGTGCCAGGTCGCCAGAGCGGGGCTGAGTCGCTTGGGCTCTAGTCGGGTCGATTAATCTCTCGGTTCGGACAAATCCTCGGGTCGGGCTTTGGGGGAGGAGATTCCAATGTGGGCTCCATGCGGGCCTCATTGTGGGGTTGCGATTCCTTGGGCCTCCTTTTGGGCCTATGCTGGACTTGGGCCATATCAACATACAGGGGAACATATGCTATTTCAATAGAATATCAACGTCTGAGAATTTGTTTTAAGAGGAGAATAGTACCTGAGCCAGTTTGTCCTCTATGTTGATTGTTGAGACAGCGCCCAGAATGCATCGAGCATATCTTTCTTCTTTGCGCTGGACAGAAGAAGTATGGCCACATCTTGAATTAAAATTGACAAATTTCGAATCAGGTTCTTAATCGAATGGCAAGAGTGGTTTTCTCGACGAGGAAATTCGAAGTCAAACTCACCTTCGCTGGATCTTCTAGCTGGAAATTCTCCGGAACATGTGTGGAAATCAAGAGAGCACTTTGTTTTCGGGCACCAAGGTCTGAATCTCCCAGATGGATGGTGGAATCTGATCGCGAACTGATCTCAATCTGTGCTTAGAGTATGACAATTGGTCTTTGATGAGTGCACCGACCAGTCGTGATCTGCTGGCTCGCATTGCGCAAAACCTTATTGCCGAATGCAAACATCAGTTGGCCGATTTTAAGAATAGCCAAAATCGTACACTGTTTCAGAGAGGCCGGACAGGTAGCAGATTGAGTCGAAAAAGCCAATGGGCGAAAAACTATTCCTCGTAATTGAATTTATGATCCCCACAAGATTTCTATGGAACCTTTGTTGTTCTAAGACTAATTGGTCGCGTACTCGTTGACTCATTTGAAGTAACGAAGACAGTATGTTTTCAACTGAATAAGAAAAAGAACATCAACAAAATTTTAATTTGTGTAAAATTTCATATAGCAATCAATGATTGTGATCAATCGGTCCACGACAGATTGAATTTTGAGGACCCCTCTAAATATGCAGTGCACATAGGGCTATGCGATGCCCATTGCCCCTGGTTTTAGGACAGTAGTGTCCAAAACCAGTGGCCTACAGGCCCTTCCCTCCCCCCATCTCTCTCTCTCTCTCTCTCTCTCTCCACAGAAGAAACAGAGATTTAATGTGTATGTGAACATAGAAGACGAATGAAAACAACATAGGAAAAAGGCCGAACTCTCTTATGGATCACTGTGTCAGAGTGAAACTTGCGGCACTCGAACGGATAATATTGTACATAACCCAACACCCGTCATTCGTCTGTCTTCTTCAGTGCTGCAGTTTTCTCAGCTCCATTCCACGATCCCATCCACTGATCTGGATCAAGAAACTGCAATCTACCATCACAGTTGAGCAATGCTCTCTTGCATGTCAGCGCCAGTTTCACCCCCGTGAAATAATGATGTCAGTTTGCTTACATATAATGAAGCTCAATACCTGAGAAACACTATGCCACAAGCTGTGATCCCAAGCTTATTAGTTCCAACCCAGTTTCATTCTTTTCCAGATTATTTCTTTCGTACAATTTCGAGTTTTACCGACTTTTTTTTTTTGAGAAATGTCGGTTCAATGCTCTGATGTTGTATGAGAAATTTTGTACGGATGTTTGAATAAATAATCACCGGATGAAAACACTTACGATAAAGAGTTCAAAAACCTAGCACCTTCACGGGGGTCATGTATTGTTTTGTTTAAGGAGGTATCCTCTGAAAAAACAAAAAAATCCTCCAAAACCTAGTACCTTCACGTGGGGTTTGCAATTCAGGATAGTATTTCAGGAAGAAATCCAAGGTGGGTTCCATTTTCATATGGCTCGACGTATGTAGATCTCCTATCTTTTCCTGGATAATTTTTCAAGACATTTAAAGATCGATTTTGGTTCTTTTTTCAAACACTGAATAAAAATAATAAAGATTAAGAACAATTATTAGTGGTATCTGTGTGCCTTACATTCTACCCTAATCCACATGATTCGATAATTTAATGCTCAACGTTAGGTGCACTTACCTTTTCTTTTAATTTTATCTAAAATAATCCGATTCTACTAGCTCAACGCACAATCTTTCGATCGGACAGACCTCAAAATCCACATAATTCAAAGATTTAGATGCATTGGATCCGCATGGATCTAGCCCATCTTTTTCCCTGTTGGTGAGGAAAGGAGAGTACCCGTACAATATGTGCGCACAACCAAAAACAACAGACCAGAGCAGAAAAAGAAACCGCAGGAAAACAAGTGCCTATGGCGACGTTGGAATTTGAATACCATCAACACCACCTGAGGTATCTCTCTCTCTCTCTCTCTCTCTCTCTCTCTCTCTCTCTCTCTCTCTCTCTCTCTCTCTCTCTCTCTCGTCCTCCTGCTATTTGACCCCTATATATATCACTGCAATAATCTCACTCCCTCATCAGGCAAAGCTTCCCAAAGCCTTTCAACGAGTCCGCTTTGCAAATTGACTCCCTCTCTTACTGTTTTTCACTAGGATCTCATCCCAATACAGCAATGGCCAACAATAATGTCACCGGATCTCCCCTTGAGAAAACCAGCTTGGCTTCACTCGACCAGAGGCTGGCCATGGCGAAACGGTGCTCTCGCGGTAAGCAACATTCCGTACATTGGTGTTCCGTGAATTAAGTTTGCCTTGTTTTCACAAATATACTGTTTTCTTTCGTGTTTTCTGTGAAATGGCTTAAGTTTAATTTCTGGTGTGCATCAAACAGAGGGTGTAAAAGCTGGAGCCAAGGCGGCTGTTCTAGTGGGGATAGCAACGGCCATCCCGACCGTGAGTCTTTGCTTCGTCCATTTTGTGGGGATTCTTTCTTCTTCAGATATTGGATAAATTTTGCTCATTTTCTTATGCTGAAACTTTTGTTCAATTCAAGGGCTGTGTTTTTATTGCACTTCTTTTTTCTCAATATGTTCATGCTTAACCGTGCAGCTGGCTAGTGCAAGGATGCTGCCCTGGGCAAGAGCAAACCTCAACCACTCAGCTCAAGCACTCTTAATCTCAACAGGTCATCAGACTTTGATCAGACTGATAATGATCAATGACTTTGTATCATAAATCTTCATGTAATAGACCATATATTGCTATTATCTGACAGGAATATTTTCATTCTTATGGCAGTTGCTGGAGCAGCTTATTTCATAGTTGCTGACAAGACTGTCTTGGCCACGGCTAGGCGGAACTCCTTCAAGCAAGTCTCCAACATTGAGGCATGAACTCAAAAAACTAGACAAGAAGCTAATATGGCTTCCCTTTCGTCCCAACTTGTATCTGAGTGAACTAGAAAGCAGAGCACCATCTTGTGTCACATAAAAATTAAGGATGCGTTCTTCTGCTTCACACTGAAGATAAATCTACTTCAAATTTTATATAAGAATGAAGAGCATGAGTATGTACTCAGTAATATAGAGCAATTTACAGTATACCAAATGTCATCCCTATTTGATGGCGTGTTTATTACCAGCAATCCTTACATGAGCAATTGCCATCTTTAAAACAATGGAAGCGGTTACGGTCCTAACGATTAAGTCCCTAGCTATTGAAAATCTTCGAAATGAGCTTTGTTGCCGATTGGCAGTTTCTGCAGACTTGAAGGTTCTCGGCAATCCTGATGGTTGTCCTGGGCTTACTGAGCAGTCCGAACGCAATTGCAAACTTCTCGCTGTGGTAACTTAATGCGCACTCCTTCCACTCTTCATCCATGTCGTAAAGCACCCCGGTTGAGTCTGGCACAAACCCAGCCAAATTCAAAAGCCTGTCTATTTCATCCAACACCATGTATATGTCTTTTGCTCTTAGGATGTGTTTTGTTGCCCCCGAGGAACTCATGAACCACACTTTCTACTTCTACAGATGTAGACCCTGGAACCTATTTCATTCCCTTATCATTCAGTCTGGTTCTTATTCTCGCCACATCGTCCCATCTACCGACTTTTGCATAAATGTTTGATAAGAACACACAAGCGCCAGGATTATCGGTTCCGGTTTGAAAAGATGCTGAGAGAAAAATTCACTTAACTCGACTTGTCCCTGAGCTCGGCAAGCTCTAAGCAGAGAACCCCGAATTGCACGATCTGGTTTCACGTTCATCGTCTCTGTGAGTGCCTCCACTTCATCAAAAGTCAATTTACCGAAGAGATCCACAACACATCCATAATGCTGCAATTTATGGTAGATTTTGTAGCGTTGGATCATTGAAGTAAAATAACTGCGTCCAAGTTCTAATGAATCTGCATGATTACAGGCAGATAAAACACCGACAAATGGGATATAATCTGGCTCGAGCCCATCATTAACCATTCTGGAGAAAAGGCCAGGGGCCTTCTCTACTTCCCCATGGACATCCAATCCAGAAATCATTCCGTTCCAAGAGGACAAGCTTTTACTCTTTATGCCATTAAATACTTGTTCTGATGCCTTTACATTTCCGCATTTCGCATTCATGTCAATAAGACTGGTAAATAGAGCGGTGCTTCCTGAACTGTTGAAGTTCTTGTTTATATAAGGCACCGTTTGTTTCGCGAAAAACATTTCTCAAGAAAACATTTTCTCATTTTCCAGCATTTGATTTGCTTAGGAAAATAAGTCAAGAGAAAATGTTTTCCTGACAAATGAAAAATCTCAGGAAAATAATTTTCCTTTTTAAAAACTTGAAAAACATTTTCCAAAATATGACTCAGTATAGGCGTTTAGACCCGGAACTTTATCCTTGGGCACAAAAACCCAAACGTTGGCTCCCTACGTTTAGGACCAAGTGTCTGGTGGCCAGGACCGAGCCCATTGAAGCCGGTTGAACCCCTAATGCCTGTGCCCAATACCCCCGCACTAGAGCCCGAGCCCATAAAGGCCGTGCCGAGGCCGCTGATGCATGAGCTCTGGTCCACAAAAGCCATACATGGGTCCTTGGCGCTTGGGCACGGATCTATGATTAATGAAATGGTCGTTTTTATAAAATAGTTAAAAAGAAATTCTTGTTTTTAGTTTTTTTTTAAATTCGAATTTTTAATTATATTTTCTTTTTTTCCTTTCCTTTTTTTTTTCCTTATCCCTCGGCCATCGGTCAGCCACAACAATGGCTGACGACCGTTGATAGATGAGGGATGAGCTCAACCAAGGCCAGCGAGCTTGAGTCTCGCTAAACCGATGAGCTCGAGCTCTAATAAGGCCGGCGAGCTCGTCCCTTGCTCGTGGCCGATTGAGAAAAAAGGAAAAATATGAGAAAGAAAAGAAAAAAAGGAAAAAAATGCTGGATGTATAACGAGTCAATAACGAAAGAAAAAGACAAACAGCTATTTGGCTTCATCCACTCGATGTATAACCTGCAGTCAAAAACGCCGTATAAGACACAACATCTCTGTATGAGCTTTTCTTGAACACCAGATGAGCACTGTCCAATTTGCCGCAGCATACATATTAGTAAGCGAAGTGTGCACGAAGGCATCAGACTCAAGTCCTAGCTTCAAAACATGCGAATGATTCTGTTTCCCTTCATGGGCCAACCCAGCTTTCGCGCAAGACTTCAACAGGAAAGGAAAAGTATAAGAATTCGGCATGGCCCCAATTGACAACATTCGAACATAAATATCTATGGCTAAACCCGATATGGCTCAAACAATGCCCTCTGATTATAGTGTTCCAAATCAATTGATTCGGCTCCTCAATGGATTCAAACAGCGAGACCGCAAAGGACAGATCGCTGGATGGTGAGATTGTTAGAATTTACATATTAAAACAAATAATTATCTAACAGTTTAAGCTTTTAAAATAGTTGGCAGTAGTTCAACCAAAATCTCACATAGTATCAGAGCTAGAAGTACTAAGTTCAAATTTTTTTAGGACATATTTGCCTCCCAAATTAAATATGTCCACACTTAATAGTAGGAAAAGAAATAAGACCAAACTAAGCGTGAGGGGGAGTATTAGAATTTATATATTAAACCACACCTTCATCTAACAACTTAACATTTTAGAGCAATTGGCAGTGAATCCATCAAGATCTCACAGAGACAGTGCAAAACTCGATGAGCTTGGTGAGGCCAAACTAGGTGTTGTGGAGGTCAGATTTTATGATTTGGGAGTGGAATTGCATGGTCTTCAAATCCTGGTAACTGCTCCGCAAACACCTTTTCTTTGATAACTATTTTCAAAAGTATTTTTCACATCTATTTCGTCATAATTAATACCTTCATTTTGAGAAGAATATCCTTTAGCAAACCTGGTCATTTTGCAAACAATAGTACATTTATTGTCCAATTTGTTTATGAATGCCCGTTTAGTTTTGATGACAAAATGATCTCAAGGATGAGGTACGAGGTCCCAAACCTCATTGACCTTGAATTGTATAGCTCCTCTTACTTCAATCCAGTTTATTTCAACAATGGCTTCTCTAATTCTTTTCGGTCCAATTTCAGACATAAGTGCCCCGGAGTTCATAAGTTCTTTGAATGAGGATATGGTCTTGATTCCTTTGCAAGCATCTCCAAGTATTTTTTTTTTGTAACCGAGGATCCGCCACCATTTCCTGGGGACGACCCTACATAGGTAATCGGGGCGCCTATATCTCGGGAGAGACTAGTCCAACAACCTACCGCCAGGGCCCTCACTTAAATTACGGAACCAAGCGGGGATTCAAACCCAGAACCTCTAAAGAGGGAAGGAAAGCGTCCATCAACTCGGCTATGCGCAGGTGGATAGCTCCAAGTATTTGTTCATTTCTCTTTAATGAATAAAATTTGCAGTTTTGAAGTTTATTGACATATTAGGTCAGAGAGAATAACAATGTTCTATGGCAACAATTGTGCATGATATAATAATGAAGTGATGAAAATAGTATGTTTTTTTTCGACAAAAAAAAAAGAAAACAGTATGTTTCCAATGGAAGAAAAAGAACAGCATATCAACAAAATTTCAATTTATATAAAAACTCACGTTGCAATCAATGATTGTGATTAATCAGTCCACAACAGATTGAATTTTGAGGATCACTCTAAATATGCAGCGCACATAGGGCTATGCGATGCCCATTGCCCATGGTATTAGGCTACTGTCCAAAACCAGTGGCCTACTGTCCCCTCCCTCTCTCTCTCTCTCTCCACAGAAGAAACAGAGGTTTAATGTGTGTGTGAACGTAGAAGTAGAATGAAAACGACAAAGGAAAGAGGCCAAACTCTCTTATGGATCCCTTTGTCAGAGTGAAATTTGCAGCACTCGAACGGATAATGTTGTACGTAACCCAACACCCATCATTCGTCGTCTTCTTCAGTGCTGCAGTTTTCTCAGCTCCATTCCACGATCCTATCCACTTATCTGGATCAAGAAACTGCAATTTGAGAGCATTGCTCTCTTGCAGGTCAGTGCCAGTTTCACCCCATGAAGTAAAAGATGTCAGTTTGCTTACACATATTGTGAAACACTCTGCTACAAGCTGTGATCCCAAGCTTAGTTCCAACCCAGTTTCATTCTTTTTCCAGATTATTTCTTTAGTAAAATTTCGAGTTTTACGACCCTTTTTTTGAGAAAGATGTTGGCAAAATTTTGTACGGATGTTTTAACAAATATAACTGGATGAAAACACTTGAAATGAAGATTTCAAGAACCTAGTACCTTCGCGTCGGTCATGTATTGTTTTGTTTAAGGAGGTATCCTCTAAAAAAAGAATTCCTCCAAAGTGGGGTTTGCAATCCAGGACAATATCTCCGGAAGAAATCCAAGGTGGGTTCCATTTTTATATGGCTCGACGTATGAAGATCTCATACCTTATTCTGGATAATTTTTCAAGGCATTTAAAGATTGATTTTGGCTGTCTATGTTTAAACTCTGAATTAGAAAAATAATAAAGCTTAAGCACAATTATTAGTGGTATCTGTGTGCCTTACATTCTACCCTAATCCACACAGTTCGATAAATTGATGCTCGACGTTAGGTGCACTTATTTTTTTCTTTTAATTTTATCTAAAATAATCCGATTCTACGAGCTCAACACATAATCTTTCAATCGGATAAGTCTTACGATTTCACATAATTCAAAAGCTTAGGTGCATCGGATCGGCATGCATCTGGCCCCATCTTTTTCCCTGTAGGTGTGGAAAGGAGAGTACCCGTACAATTTGTGCGCACAACAGAAGAAGCAACCGACCAGAACAGAAAAGGAAACCGCAGGAAAACAAGTGACTCTGGCGACGTTGGAATTTGAATACCATCAACACCACCTGAGGTAGTCTCTCTCCCTTCCCCCTCTCTCTTGTCTTCCTGCTATTTGACCCCTATAAATATCACTGCACCAATCTCACTCCCTCATCAGGTAAAGCTTCCGAAAGCCGTTCACGAGCTCTCTTTGCAAATTGACTCCCTCTCTTACTGTTTTCCAGCAGGATCTCATCACCATACAGCAATGTCCAAGGCGAAACGGTGCTCTCGTGGGATGCAACAATATTCCGTGCATTGGCATTCCACAAATTAAGTTTGCCTTGTTTTCGCAGATTTACTGTTTTCTTTCAGGTTTTCTGCAAAATGGCTTGACTTTAAATTTCAGATGTGCATCAAACAGAGGGTGTAAAAGCCGGAGCCAAGGCGGCTGTTCTGGCGGGAATAGCAACAGCCATCCCAACTGTGAGTCTTCGCAGTGCCCGTTTTGTTGGGATTCTTTTCTTCTCGAGATATTTGATTTAAATTCTTTTCATCTTCTTTGGCTAAAACTTTTTGTTCCATTCAAGGGTGTCTTTTTGTCGTACTTCGTTTTTTCTCAATATGTACATGGTTAAATATGCTGTTAGCCAGTGCAAGGACGCTGCCCTGGGCAAGAGCAAACCTCAACCACGCAGCTCAAGCACTCATTATCTCAACAGGTTATTAGATTTTGATCAGACTCACAATTATCAATGAATTTGTATCATAAATCTTCATATAATAGACCGTATATTGCCATTATCTGACAGAAATATTTTCATTCTTATGGCAGTTGCTGGAGCAGCTTATTTCATAGTTGCTGACAAGAGTCACAAGACTGTCTTGGACATGGCTAGGCGGAACTCCTTCAAGCAAATCTCCAACATTGAGGCATGAACTCAAAAAACTAGACAAGAAGCTAATATGGCTTCCATTTCGACCCAACTTGTATCTGAGTGAACTAGAAAGCAGAACTCCATCTTGTTTCACCTAAAAAATAAGGAGGGGTTCTTCTGCTTCATCCTGAAGATGGATCTAGTTCACATTTTGTATAAGAATGAAGAGTATGAGTATGTACTCAGCAATTTAGTGCAGTTTACAATTACCAAATTTTATCCCTATTTCATGACATGCTCATTACCAACAATCCTTACAAGAGCAATTACCATCTCTAAAATGGTGGAAGCGGTTACGGTCCCTGGCAATTATCTCCCTATTGAAAATCTTCGAAATGAGCTTTGTTGCTGAATGGCAGTTTCTGCAGACTCGAAGGTTCTTGGCAATCCTGATGGTTGTCCGGGGCTTAGTACTGATCAGCCCAAATGCAATAGCTAGCTTCTCACTGTGGTGACTTAATGCGCACTCCTTCCACTCTTCATCCATGTCGTAAAGCACCTCGGTTGTGTCTGGCACAAACCCAGCCATTTCCAAAAGCCTGTCTATTTCATCCAACATCATGTATATGTCTTTGCTCTGAGGATGTGTTTTGTCGCCCACAAGGAACTCATGAACCACACTATCTACTTCTATAGATGTAGACCCAGGAACCTTCTTCATTCCCTTATCATTCAGTTTGGTTCTTGTTCTTGCCACATCGTCCCACCTACCAGCTTTTGCATAAATGTTAGATAAGAGCACGTAAGCGCCAGGATTATCGGGTTCCAGTTCGAAAAGATGATGAGCAAAAATTTCACCCAACTCGACTTGTCCCTGAGCTCGGCAAGCTTCTAGCAGAGAACCCCAAATAGCACCATCTGGTTTCACATTCATTGATTCTACGAGGGCCTCCACTTCATCAAACAATCCATTTTTACCCAAGAGATCTACGACGCATCCATAATGCTGCAATTTAGGGGAGATTTTATAGTCTTGGATCATTGAACTAAAATAACTCCGCCCCAGTTCTAATGAAGCTGCATGATTACAGGCAGATAAAACACCAACAAATGTGACATCATCCGGCTTGAGCCCTTCATTAACCATTGTTGAGAAAAGGCCAAGGGCCTTCTCTACCTCCCCATGGATGGCCAATCCAGAAATCATTGCGTTCCAAGAAGACAAGCTTTTACTCTTCATGCCATTAAAAACTTGTTCTGCTGCCACTACATTTCCGCATTTCGCATACATGTCAATAAGACTGGTATATAGAGCAGTGCTTGTTGAACTGTTGAAGTTCTTGTTTATATAAGTGTGAATCCATTTTCCCAGATCGAGTGCACATAAGCAAGCACAAGATGGGAGAACATTGAAGAACGTGACATCATTAGGCTCCACATTAGATTTTAACATTTCCCTAAACAGAACCAATGCCTCTTTGTAACGATTCATATGAGTGTAACCACCGATCATAACATTCCACGAAATCACATCCTTCAGCGACATACCATTAAACAACCCTTGAGCTGTTTCTACATCCCCGCACTTCGAGTACATGTCAATAAGCGCATTGACAAGCCGTAAATTTGATCCCATTTTATGATCTTCTATCCAACAATGGATCCACTTCCCCAATTCAATTGAACCTGACTGAGCACAAGCAGAGAGAACAGTAACCATAGTACTCTCATTCGGCATCACATTTACCTTCTGCATTCCCCTAAATGTCTCCATTGCCTCCTCGAATTGGCCACATTCACTGAACCCTGCGATCATAGCATTCCAAGACACCACATCTCTAACAGGAATATTCTCAAACAGCTGTTTGGCTTCATCCATCTGACCAGTAGATGCATAACCAGTCAACAAAGCCGTATAAGACACAGCATCTCTGTGCAACCTTTTCTCGAACACCAGACGTGCACTGTCCGGTTCACCGCTCTGAGCATACATGTTGATAAGCGAAGTGTGCACAAAGGCATCAGACTCAAGTCCCAGCTTCACAACATGCGAATGAATCTGTTTCCCTTCATCGCCCAACCCAGCTTTCGCGCAAGACTTCAACAGGAAAGGGAAAGTATAAGAATTCGGCATCGCCCCACGTAACAGCATCCGAACATAAATATGTATGGCTAAACCCGGGGTATCGCTCAGACAATGCCCTCTTATTATAGTGTTCCAAATCAACTGATTAGGCTCCTTGATGGATTCGAACAGCGAGACTGCATACGACAGATCGCCGGAGGGCGAGACCGCGCAAAACTCGATGAGCTTGCTGAGGGCGAACTGGGTGTTGTGAAGGCCGGATTTTATGATCTGGGAGTGGATTTGCCTGAGCTGTTGGAGGTTCCGGCACTTGGAGAGCAGCGACAGAGATGGGTGTGTTTGGAGGAGCTTGTACGGTGGATCGGAAGAAGGGAGGACATGGAAGTTGAAAGGCGAAACAGAGGGAGCGACTGGTGAAGCGAGCATCTTCTCGGTCGTCTGGACTATGGATGAAGCAGGACAGGGGATGTAAAAGAAGACAGATTTTGAATTACAGTTGGTGAATTCTCGGGTCAACGTCTAGTACCCGCCACAATTTTGCGGGCCGGGCTATTTTGGCCCGACCCAGATTGTATCGGTTTGATCCGGGCAATTGAAGCCCAGCCCCCGCTTTCATTTTTCTTTTCGAATTCGACCTCTTGGTTTATGGAGTTTCAAAATCTAAGCAAGTAAAATATCAAATGATTAATGAGATAACTTATAAAATCTACACATTCCCTTCAAAAGGGAAGTTCCGCACACCTGAGATCAAAGCTTTGGATCAAGATGGATTTCGGTGAGTAGTGATGTGTAAGGAAAGTGACAGAGAGATCCGACTGCAGATCCATCAAATGTATTTGTTGTTGACTATTACATTATATTTTGGCAAGCAACCGTTACTATTATAAAGTAGAATTAAACTTTAAATTTGCACATATTTGGAGATTTAGGTATACACACATCCCTGATATCAAAACCTAATCGTGTTGTCATTTGTACAATAGCTCCGTTGTATTGTAGCTCGGTAAGGATGTGTTGTGGCTATGAATGATGAATGCATTTGCCGATGCATATAGTAAAGCTAGAAGACCTTAAAACAGGAGATGATGGCTCTAAGAAAGTCTGACGTGCTTGATCTATAAATTGCTTCAGCTTCCAAATATCTAATTGAACACCTCATCGAAATTGAAGCTCCTCTTTTGAAAGTCGTAGTTACTTTTTTTAGGAACTATATGTGAGTTTTAATAGAGAAATCCCTCATCGGAAAATTGGTGTGGTGTGGAGCAGTATATATCATTCTTGGCTCACAACTTATTAGCTTAAACTTTTAAGTGAAGATTGATCCAACATAATATATTGACGAGCTTAGACTTATGCTTTTTCTTGGTAATCTCCCCAAGTAAAGCTATCAGATTTTTGCTGCATGTTTCCAACAAATGTTATAGAGCCGATAGTTGATTGGTGGCTTACTCCTAATGTGTATTGGTGTTTGGTGAACATCTAAATGAAGGAATCTGGTGACCGATGTAGTTTTGACGGTGGGTATTGCAGTGTAGCAATGCGGTCTTGATGGTAGACTTTGATGGAGATTTAAGTTCATATATCATAATGCAGAATGATACCTAGATTAAAAGGGAGTATATCTAACACTGAGCTCACACATGAAAAGGACATTGTCATAAACCACTTATGAGTTGTGTTAGAAAAGTCCCACATCGGATAATTGGTACGGTGTGGAGTAGTTATTGATACCTAAATTTCGACCGACCATTTAATGATAATTTGCATAGAAAGTTAGGGATTAAATTTTAATCCATAAACAAAAATATTAAAATTGCGTAACATATAGTTTAAGTTCATATAAGTTAGTTGCATTCCGTATCGGACCGGCAGTGGCAAGAAAGCCAAAAATTCATCGCGTAAACCGAGCTCGAGCACTCGGCTCACTCAAGGGATTGGGGGCCAAAATTCACAAGTTTAAAAGGCTTTGGTGGCTTTAATTTGAGCTTAAATCAGCCCGAATTAATTTAACCCATTTGGAATTAAAATAAAATTAAATGATAAAGCCTAAGTCTAAGCCTATTAAGACTAGGAAGCCCGGTCAATTAACCTAGGGTTGCAATATAAATATGTGATTATACCTTTCAATGAAGAGGGGGGCTCTCATAATTTTCAAGATCAGGTTTTTAGAGAGAGCATGAGATACACGTGAGGAAATAGCGAGACTAAAGAGCAAGAGTGAGAAAGCGCCGCCTCATCGCCACGTTGCCTCGTGCCTGCACCCGTGTCGCCCGCTCACAGCCAAACCTGTGGCTGTGAGTAGCTTGCTGCCGCCGTCGCTCAACGACGATCCCTGCCGCAATTGCTGCCATAAAACAGTGACCCAACTCAGCGCCCTCTCATCAGCGACGAAGTCGCAAAGCTCCACACGATCTGCTGCCCCCGAGACTGGGATCCTTTGATGCCATCGACAAAGTAGTTGAGCTGCTGCCCTTGACAGTCCCGTGCCGCTGTAGCTGGACTCTTCTTTGTCGTCAAGTCTCTAGTCCAGCCCTGCACTAGTCAAGCCAATGAGTTTCCAGTCCAATCCCTACGTTCCTCCTGGTGTGCTTGTTTTGTTGCAATGTGCCCAAAATTCCACAAGCGTCCTTGAAGTTCCTTTGGCATGTAGTTCGGCCATTAGTCCATGCAAGATACGAAGAGAGGAAGGGGCATAATGGAGCAATAAAAGACAGAAGAAAAAGATGGTTTTTTTTTCTTTCATGCAGGTTATCCACGTTCCACCACTCCTTTGCTTTGCTGACCACCAAAGTCAGGGAGTCCAATTCCAAGACACTGCCATGAGCCTTGCTGAGCCGCAAGCCTCGCCGACCACAGCAACGTCCACAACAACTCCAATGGTTACGCCCCCAAATCGACGTTGTCGTTGCTGCCGTCGTCCGTGAGCCCGGCACCTAGCCGAGTTGCCCCTGCGCCGCCATCGATCACCGTTCCGATCCGCAAGCCTAAGTCCAACCCAAGTTCGAATTGGAAATATCCATAAATTAGGTAAGATTCTCATCTATAGTCTTAGAATATTCAATTTCCTAATATTTTGGGTGTTTGAATATTTCGTGAATAGTGCGTAGATTGCTAGATACCTTAGGATGATGTGTGCTATATTCGCAATATTTAAAAAAACCCAAAATTAGGAATCATTCCTAATTTGGCAACGTATCTGGACGACTATCTGACCTTATCCCTAAGATACGATACGCGGCGATACGGAAAATTATTATTTTATCTATAATTACTTGGATACGATAATAGATTTTATTTGCTTTCTAAATTTGAACAACCAACTTTTCGTCGATATCTATAACCCTATAGATATGACCATTAGTTTGATGTTTTTGCCTTGTCTGAATTTGAAAAATCTTGCGGATTGCATGGATTGTTTGAATATGATTGTTATCTTCGTTTGATTGTTTTCCTTTTAAATAAAGAAAATCCAAAAATTTGTTAGTTGGATTTAAATTAGAAATTTTGCATGCTTAGGGAATCTTAAATATATCCAAAAGAATAAGATAATTATTTGATTTAAATTGGGATTTAGGGTAGCATATTTCCTAGTTTAAATTAGAAATTGTTTTAATCTTTGTGGATTATTTAGGATATTTAATAATTTCGAATTTTAATAAAAATCCCAAAAAAAGAATCACTTTAGGATAAATCAAATCATTTTCTCTAGGATAGATTGCATGTTGATTTGAGTATTTTTAATTCCGAATTTCATTTGAAAATACCAAAAATAAATCATTTGTTCGTCATTAGAATTAGGTCACGTCGTCGCATGACATATAGTTTGCATGTTAAGCTGCATTAATTGCATGTCATTTTTTTTGCACGTCATTGCATATAGATTACCTTTCATTTAAATATGTGAAAATCCTAAAAAATATTGAGTGAACTGCTTGTTAATTAGAAATCATATTAGGATTGTTGATGTGATTTTCTAGTTAACAATGCATATGCTTACGTTGCTTCGAGGTAAGTAATTTTCTCAATCTTGCAATTTATTTAATGTTTTGATTATTGGGTGTTACTTTGGTGGTTTGCGCACCCACATGATCACCTCAGATGCTAGTGACTAAGTTAAAATGGATCCAAATTGCATGCATAAACATTTTTTGAAAAGAAAAGATATAGAAAGGGCGTTAGACTAGATCTAGCGTAATTAAGTCTCCGAGCTTAGAATCTCTAGTTCGTAAGAATAAAACATATCTCCCTATGTTTTATTTAGGTTTCTAATCAACATACCACAAATTGATTAGTGGCGACTCCAAGTATGAAAACTTTTGCATGTTAAAAACTTAAACTTTAAGTTGCGAATTGGTAGGGCTTGGGAGGGCCCGAGTTAGTCTTAATAATCCATTAGCCTGAGAAATTTAGGTCGCGACAGTAGTCAATATATCATACTATGCTTATAACTCATTGATTTAAGCTTTTGAATAGAGATGAGCCCAATTAGATATATTGACGGGCTCTAATTTGGACTCCCTCTTGGCGATATCCTAATTGACTTATAATTTATTAACTTAAACTTTTGAGTGGAGATGAGTTCAACTTGATATATTAACAGGCTTTGACTTGGGCTCACTCTTGGTGATCTCCTAAGCGAAGGTATTGGACTTTTGCTACGTGGTCCCAATAGCTCTTCATATTTATACTATGGAATATACTAGAAACAGAACTCACTTTTGACGTCATAATAATTTATATATCTCTATTTTTTGAGAAAATTATAAAAAAAATCATAAACTTATTATACAGTGGTCAATTCATTATTAAACCCTTACAAAAATTTTAAAAAATTGTAAAAGTTATTCACATCAACGCCGGCCTTGTCACAAAGAACGGTCAGCATCTACATCAACGATTTTTGGCCAACATTATCCAAAAGGACTAAAGCATCATTTTCAAAAAGTTTATGACTAAATTGAAAATTTTTATGATTGAATTAACAATTATACAGTTAGATTATGACTTTTTGGATAATTTTCTCTCTATTTTTGCATATATCATTCACATGCCTCTACGAAAATCCTCCCTACACTAAAAAGACCAAATTGCTCATCCTTACAAGCTCATTTTAGCATGGTACTTGGTATTCAAGTGGTTCAGCTTTTGATTAATCATGAGCATTGTGGGTTGGAGTGAAAACTAGGATTTGGAGATAGACATTTTTGGAAAGAAAATGATGTTTTATTTGAAGGTGCAAAATGGTCTCTAAGGTAAAACTCAGGCATGTCATTGGTATTTTCAAAACTAGAGGTTTGTAAGTGATCATTGGGTGAAATGTAAGGTACATACATGTTTGCTACTGTGTTCAAAATTTCATCCGACTTTTATTCGTTTCCCATAGTCATACATAAGAGATAACACTCCTGTCTATTCGTATTGTTTGTCCAAAAAACATCTTTTATTTTATGTCCAAACACAATTATTCCACATAATCTTACCAGAGCGTAAACCAACTTTACACGTGAGACTCGGGATGGAGACGTAACCACACACTAACAACAATACCAATAGTGAAAGCAATAGAAAGAAAAAAAAATCAATTTCCATAGGAATGAAAGTGTCACGACATAACATTTCTTTTTCATAAAGCCCATGACTTACCCAACCCAAAATTATATTCCCAATGCAGAAGTCAAGTGTGAGATTCATTTTGGCTGCTTCCCTCGCACGTTTAAAATTCAAGTCACATGTTCGAAGGGTTAATACCACAAAAAATCCCAAACTGGTACATTTGTGACACATTTACCCCAAACTATTTTTTTGACCATAAAAAACTCCAAATTGATACACTTGTGACAATTTTACCTTAAACTATTTTTTTGACCATCAAAAACCCCAAATTGGTACACCTGTAACAATTTTACCCTGAACTTACCACAAAAAATTCCAAACTGGTATATATGTGACAATTTTACCCTGAATTAAAATTTTAATATTTTTACTTCATTTTTTTCGAATTTTTATTTTTTTTTCCATGTTCAACCTTTGGCCGGTCGCCGGTCCGGCGACCGGCCAGAGGTGGAAGCCGACAAGGGCTGCCCTCGCCAGATCCGGCGAGGGCGAGCCTCGCCTGCGTCGGGCCAGGGCCGCCCTCACCGGATCCAGCCAGGGTGACCCTCGCCTGCGTCGAGTGAGGGCCGCCTGACACCGGCAAGGGCGGCTCACACTGGCTTCCGCCTTTGGCCGGTCACCGGTCGCCGACCGGTGACTGGCCAAAGGTTGAAGGTGAAGAAAAAAAAAGAAAAGAAAAAAAATTCAAAAAAATTCAAAAAATAAAAAATAATAATATTAAAAATTAGTTCGGGGTAAAATTATCACATGTGTACCAGTTTGGGATTTTTTGTGGTATGTTCAGGGTAAAATTGTCACAGGTGTACCAGTTTGGAGTTTTTTATGGTTAAAAAAATAGTTTGGGGTAAATGTGTCACAAGTATACCAGTTTAGGGTTTTTCGTGGTATTAACCTCATGTTCGAATGTTACAAATGTAACCACTGATATTCTTCCTTCTCTTCGTGACCTTAAATACATATCCAATCGAGGTCCAATCTGGTGCAATATGGTTTAGGACCAGTAAAATAATGTTTTTTTTCAGACCATTTTCACACCATACTTCATTGGTCTGAAAAATCTGGCAGGACCCAAGTCGATTTCTTTTCTGTTCTTTTCATTCTCTTTTGGGGTTCTTTTTTATCCTCCCATATGAAACACTAATTAATTTTTATCATCACTGGGGAAGGTTAAAGCGAATTATGCTCATGGAGAACCGGATTCCTAGTACAATGTTTGTGCTATGTCGAGTTGAAAGATCACCGGCTGAGGACTAAAGGCTGATTAATTATGGACATAATTGAATAGAACATTCTAATCGTAGCCGAAATCTAAGACGCCATGACTGGACTATATCATTTTCCATGTAAAACGCAAAGCGTATGGTAAACGATGGTCGAGATAGGTTTGGAATCATAGAAAGGGGAGAATAATAATATTCAAAGAAGAAGCAAACTGATGCGGGTAAGCGAAACATGATTGAGAATCATAGAAAGGAAAGAAAAATGGGGTAACGAAAAAGGGAAAGGAAATCAGATAAAAGGTGGAGGAAAGGGTAAGAAACGCCAAGATTCGGCAAAAACTCAGCGATCCGAATATCAATTTATAATAAAAAAAGAACTAACTAATTACGTGCATTGACTAGCAATGGGGAAAATTGTCAAAAAAGTCATAAACCTATTGTACTGCAGTCAATTTAGTCCTAAACTTTTTAAGTTTGTCAATTCAGTCCTAAACCTTTTTAATTCTTGCCCATTCAGTCCTTCAGGCCAATTTTGGCCGGTCGATGCTGACGTGAACGAGGCAATTTGTTTTTTTCAATTTTTTAATCTATTTTTTTTTTCTGATTTCTTCCTCTGGCCGGTGACCGGCGGTTGGCCAGAGAGGAGGGTCGGTGAGGTTGACCTCGTCAGCCTCGCTGCTGCTGGGCGAGGCGAGGCCCAGCAAAGGCGAGGCTGACCTCGCCGACGCTTGGGTCGCAACGACGAGATCGAGTCTCGTCAGCTGGCGAGGTCGGCTTGCCTCTGCTGGGCGAGGCCAGCAAGGTTGACCTCGCCGGCCCTCCCCTCTGGCTAGCCGCCGGTCGCCGGATCGGCCAAAAGAAGAAATCAGAAAAAAAAGAAAAAAAAAGATTAAAAAATCGAAAAAAAATAATAAAAAATTACCACGTCAGCGTTGACCGAACGGCCGGCGGTCACGTCAGCGCCGGCCGGCCAAAATTGACAGGAATGACTGAATTGGCAAGAATTAAAAAGGTTTAAGACTGAATTAGCAAACTTAAAAAGTTTAGGACTGAATTGGCCGCCGTACAATAGGTTTAGGACTTTTTTTGACAATTTTCCCACCAGCAATGTATATAGTGTAATCGGTAAATCTAGTTTCCCAGTAAAAAAGCTATAAAAAATAATCATTTATTTTGAGAAAAATGTGATATTTCTGGAAATTTTCAAAAAGTTATTTTTCAGGAAACTAACAATATTTTCCAATATTTGGCTGAAACCTAAAAATGAAAGGGAATATATTTTCCATTGTTTGGTATGGAAAATTTAGTCAATTTTTTCTAAATAGACATACACTATTTTGGCGCTAGTAATATGCGCATGGTTAGTCGAGGAACCGAGTGTGGGCACCAAAGTCCCAGTCCAGCCTCAATGGACCCCGACCTGGGCACTGAGATCAAGGCACGGGCACCTAGGTCTCAAGCCCGGCCTTCATGGATTGAGGTGTGAGTGTCGGGGTATCGAGCCCGGCCTCGATTTACCCAAGCTCAAGCGCCATGGGCCCAGGCCTTGGCCTCGATAGACCCTAGCTCGGGCATTAGGGACCTGGGCATGGCCTTTGTGGACCCGAGACCCGAGTGCCAGAACCAGAGCTCAAGCATCGGGAACCCAAGCACAACCGTTGTGAACTCAGGCTTTGGTCTTGGGGATCCGAGCTTGAGTACCGAGATTCCATGCTTGGCCTTTGTGAACTTGGGATAGGGTGTTGGGACATCAGGCACGAGCATCAAGGCTTCGAACCCTACCTCAATGGACCCGAGTATTGGTGCCAAGGGCCAGGGCATGGGATCAGGGTCCTGGGATTGACTTTGATGGACCCAGGCGCTAGGGTCCCAATATCCCTATCTTTACATCAGGAACTATCTTCACAGCAATATCAATCACAACAGCACACTTTCCCTCTCGAATCCCCTTCAAGAACCCTTGTAGCTTCGGAAGTGAATTCTTCTCGATTGCATCTCTCGAAAAAAAAATTCTCCAAATACAAGATCCTTCAAAATAGTTTGGCTAGACATAAGTGTCTCAATCTTGAGTATCACACTAGTATTTTTGCTATATCGAACATCATGTCCAACATTTTTAATCCAGGAATGTCACAAAATGATATCAGAGTAGGATCCCTTTCAATATGTATGTGGTTTATAGACAAATTACGTGGAAGCTGGTGGACCTATAACGACTCGATCCTATGAGAGCAGGGAGTGATCGCTGAAGCGAGAGGCTTAGACAACGAGCGGCTTCTAACAAACTTCTAGGATGGTGAAGGTGGTACGAATGAACTGAATTGGCATCAAACGTAAGAAGAGTATTCTTGGAATATATATATATATATATATATATATATATATATATATATTTTATGAAAAGTGAAATTAACTCGCGGAAGTATCTTTTGACATATAAAGGCAAGCTTAGCATTACTCCAAATTTAAGTGTGCTTAGGTGGGAGTAATATTAGGATGGGTGACCTACTGAAAAGTGCCCACCTGTATGCCAAAGGACAAAACTATGAGTCTCGATATGAGACGGGTTAAAGCAGATAATATCTCAAGTAAGTTTATTTAGGAAGGTTGCGCATAAATTTTTTGGTCTTTAGTTAACATTTTGCAGAACGCTTGATGTATTAATAATAAAGCTTTGCTTAGCGCATTAAGGTTTTTCTATCTCCTTTGAGCAATTTATTTCATGTTTTGATTATTGAGCATTACATTACTTGTTTATTCACATGCATGATTACCTATTACATGTTAGTGCTTTTAGGATTAAAATCGACCAAGACAACTTGTAAAATATTTTTGAAATAAACAGAAAAGGTACCTAAAAGGTGTTAAATTTTATCTAGCTTAATTAAGTTCTCGTATCCATAAATTCCTTTATTCGTAGAAGTAAAATGTTCTCCTCTATTTTACCTGAGTTTATAATCAATCCGTAATAGATTAATGGCGACTTCTAAATAAATTGAATTACATGTTTAAATGATTTAATTAAAATCAAAGTTGCAATTGGTATGAACTTAAGAGAGTTTGATCTAAGTATTTGCTTAGTAATCCATTAACTTTCTTTTAGTGGTTCACCTCTGTGAAGGTTGCGATAGCCTTGGTGTCCTCCTTGTTTATCTCGAGGGAGAATAGCAAAGAGGGTAGACAACAAATCGGAAAGGCGACGGCAGAGGCGGAGACGACGGTGTGGTTGGGAGAAAAGAGAGAGACCTTCAAATGCCCAAACCTTCCTTTCTTTGTTTCTCATTTCTCTTAACAAAGAAGAAGAAGAAGAAAAGTGTAGAGAAGAAGGTAGAGAGTATATCGGTAACGATGACAATAAAAGAGGGGAAGAGAGAGAGAGGGTAACAATGAAGAGAAGAGATGGAGTTATTTGAGAAGACCCATATTGCCACGTGTTGATCAAGGAATGGAGTGACTTACAACCGACGTGGAAAACCATGCTTACTCAATATTTTCTACACAATTGGTGTTAAAAAAATTGCCGCCAACACATTGCGAAAAGCCAACAGGGCAGGTTTTTAATGGGCTGATGATGTGGTATCCTAGCTCCACCAAATATTTTTCAAGAGTAAGACTTGACAAATCCAGATTTAATTAATTAGACTACCTGAAAAACTACTTAGCTTTCTTTATGTACTCGTTCCCCTCGGGTATTTTGCTCCCTTTGTTTCTCAAAGAAATCAGTTCAGAGAGTGAGCACGGGCCGGATGGGTCAGGTCGCGAGACATTTATCTGGCCCAGCCCCAATAGGTCAGTTCAGTTCGATCTAATTTCCCACTTCGGAGTTATCCTATTTTGTTCTATTCTTATACTCTTTTATTCCCTAATTAATGAGGAAATTTGACTAACTTTTGACATCTAATATTTCTCTCCTTTTTAAATTGACACAAGTTCTCAATACATGAAAAATCATAGATTCTATTTTTGAAAGATTGAGAAACTTCTCGCGCCATTAGATTTTGACAAAATAGGTATTGTTAAAGATCTCTTGATAAATGCTTGCCAGCCATAATATTGAATGTATTTTCAGACTAGTGAAATCTTGAGTCAAATTATTTTTTGGGTAAACAATGAAACAGGGGTACCCACAATCACATTTTTATTTGTAGGTGGCGAGTTGCCAATAAGATCAAAAGTAGCAACATCTTTAATAATAGCCGCAACACAGCAATTATTGCCACTAGTCATATAGTTTGCTGTAGTAAGTCATTCATATAATCATTATATGCATAATAGATGATTTTATCTATACCAATGTGCCTATTTTTATATAAAAGTTTATATTCATTCAAATCTTAACCACTAGCAATTGCAATCTCACTCTCAATAGTCATGGCCACGGTTCAGGAACTGCCGGTTTCGGTTCGAAACTGGCAGTTCCGGTTCGTGGCCTTGTATGAACTGGCAGTTTCGAGCCGATTCCGGTTCCAGCCGGTTCCGGCTTGAGGGGGGAGGAGGAGAAAAGGGGAGGAGGCACAGGGTAGTGAGCGGGAGGAGGAGGGGGCGTCGGCGTCGGCGGCTGCGGCCATGGGCGGGGGCAATGGCGGCGGGGGTCAGATCTAGGAAGACGGGGGGCGGGCGGAGGAGAAAAGGGGAGGACCGGAGGAGGCGCAGGGGAGAGGGGGGAAGGAGGGATTTGGAGGAGGACTAGAGGAGGTGGGTGTGGGTGGGGTTGGAATGTGGGGTTGTAGGCTCCCGCTACTTGTTGTCGACGGCATTGACGAGCATCTCGTTGAAGATCTTGTAGAGGCCGGGGACATAGGCGCCAGGGAGAGGAGGGAAGGAGGGATTTGGAGGAGGACTGGAGGAGGTGGGCATGGGTGGGGTTGGAACGTGGGGCTGTAGGCTCCCGCTACTTGTTGTCGGCGGCATTGACGAGCATCTCGTTGAAGATCTTGTAGAGGCCGGGGACGTAGGTGACGGGGTAGTGGACCACCTCGTCGCCCTCGTAGACCCACAGCGACCGGGTGTGCTTCTTGACGAAGCCGATGTAGGTGTCAGGGCGAAGGAGGATGTGCTCGAGTTGGGACTTCTTCTGGTAGGTCTCCTCCACGGTCCCGCCCTTGCGCGCCACCGCTGCCGCTGTCGCCGATGCAGCGGCGGTGTTGGCGATGTTGCTGGTCTGCAAGGGGAGTCTGTTGGCCATGGGTTGCAGCTACGAAGGAGGACTGGAGGAGGGCAAGGAAGATTCTGGAGAGGAGGAGACAGGAGAGGAATCGCTACAGAAGTGCAGAGTGCAGGGCCTACAGGCTAAGTAGTTTTTTTTTTGGAACCAGTGGTTCCGGGCCGGTTCCAAAATTATTGGAACTGAAACTGGGCTTGTAGGCCACGTGCCGGTTCCGGTTCCGAACCGCGGGCCCGGTCAACGGGCCGGTCCTGGGTTTGACCCGGGCTGGTTCTGGGCCAAAACTAGCCCGTGGCCATGACTACTCAATATCAAGAAACGAAAAGAAAATTTGAAATACAAATTGTAAAAGCAAGTAGATAAAAATTAAAATAGACGGTTTTCTTATTAAATTCTGTTAGGTAAACTTTTTTCTGTTACGTTTCTATATGCCCTGCAACAATTTGCCTGGTCTCTATAATGAATTCATGTAGTTCATTTGTCATTGTCATTTTAATTTTCTATCCCTGCAATAACCTCCTGGACCTCCAAAGCTAATAGTGTAGGCACTTCGATGTCTTCTAACAAAGTGAAAGTTCATCAAACCATAAACATTAGATTTGTCCACCCACTCCGCCGTCTTATTTGAAGGAGGTAGGAATTTGCCATCCGATTGAATCCAATGGAGGCGTTGAAAGATGGTGGCATGCCTGAAATTACCATCGGGATTGAGACCACATCCCATTGGTGGACAAATCCCGTCGCTTCTAGCTAAGCCAATTCCTCCCCAAGCTGTGTAGCGAGCCATTGCGCAAATATAAAAATAGTTCCTTTGGCCAATAGTCTACTTCAACTGATCGATCAAACCATGGAAACGAATCTACAAGGCTATCACCTTCTTTGGCAAGATCTTCCAACCTTTTCACAATTACAGTTCATTGCACTTGCTCCTTTACCTTCAGGAAAGAGCGGCGACTTGCTGGTTTATCCATCATCCAATCCACGAATGAAACCTGATGAAAAAGAAAGAAGTGAACATGAAGCTATCAAACGAAGTAGCTCACCTAAAAGGAGAGGAACGAAGCTTCGTGTTTGTTTTTCTTCAAAGCCCCAATCCGCTCTCGCTAGCCGCTACTAACGTAGTCTCAGTTCAACCACTAATTCCCGGAATTTTGATCCTGATTAGAAGGAAATATTGATAAACAAGTGGTAATGGAAAAAAAATGCAAAAATCATTCACACTAGTTTATTTCATTAAACTTTGTGATATCACAAAAATATTACGACATGGATGCAACAATTCATATGCTTATATATATAACTTTCGGTAGTGTACAATGATAGCAAAAATTTTAACTTTAAGAACAAAACTATTAGGCTCCAATATATTTTAGCAAAAATCATCATCTTAAGCACCTTGAAAAAGATCAAACACACCTGTTAGATATTGATTGCAACCTCATATTGAGGTCCCTGGTAAGTAGAAGTGGGATCTATTGGATAACTGGGGGTTACTTCCATATCCACCTGGATGAAACTTGGACACAATACATTATAGCACCCACTACGATAGCTATCGGTTTATGAGAACAATGCTTTAGTCAACAAGATTCAAACAATCTCCAATGTCTAGTTTGGATTTCGAAAATCAGTGAAAAAATGATTTAATTAAGAATTAGCAATTATCTTCGTAGTTCACCTATCTAATATGTGAACAACCGAGAAAGAGTATCACCAAATAATTGTGGAGAAACCTAGAAAAATAAGAGATTTTTCTCTTAAATCATTATACCACATGTTGAACTTCTTTTGTCCAAAAAATTATAACATCGACTTACTTAAAAAATCACTTACCATTTAACTAGCTACATTCGTGCTAATATGCTCTAGGGGACTAGTTTCAATCCACACATCATGTGCACTGAGTTGATCACGAGCAACAATTAAATTGTAGGCCGTCATACGTCCACCTCCTCCGTATTTAATATTTTCTATCATGTTGTCTGGTAGAGAAACCACTTGCCAATGATAATTTGTAACTTAGACTACTAGAGAGTGAAAGAAACTAAATAATCATTTATTCACCTATGCCTACTGGTCTTACTTTAAAAGATGCAATGATTTTCTATTTGTACACAAATCATGGTTTTGAGATTGTACTAAGTAGACATTTGACATGTGGTCTCATGAAATGCATAGATATATAATCTCATTAGTAGATTTAAAAAAATTATTTATGATATTGTATGTGTGTAAATATGCATGTGAGCATGGGAGAGAGGGATAGTACATGTTGATTTGAAGAAATATTTTGTCCCATAGCCGTGACAGACGGTGTCTTGCGCTAGGATCTTGCCTTTATCAAATCTTCTTTTGTTACTCAACGAATGAATACTGTTTTGCTTGGGCAAGGCTCTCTCAACCCAAATCTTACCGATTTTGCATTTGGAGAAGTTTTGCACAGGCTAGTGACATGTAGATTCAGTTCTATCTACAAGAAGATCAAACTGTTTATAGAAGTATCAAGTAAACCATTTCACCTAAATTATCCAATATTGGTTTGCATAGTTATCAATTGATTTAGGAGAAAATTATAAATTTTTTACCTTAACCTTATGATTTTTCAGTAGAGGATGATCGAGTGCTGGTTGTTTGTTGATATTAACAGAGTCAATTGTGTCTCCTTCTTTAGTCTTGATAAAATCAAACAGAGTTAATCACTTGCCGAGTAGCAATCATATTTCGAAGATTAACCGGATAAATTGCAATATCTCTGCGAAATTTAAATGAGATTATTGCAAAAAAAGAAGAAAAGGGTTTGGTGGAAAATTACCATAAAAGTCTTGATGGATGGCTTGTTCATTGTTCTAACCTGGCTTTCCAAGTCTAATTCATCCTCGTAGGAAATATTTGCCATCTCACATAGAGAAAGACCGAAAAATAGGAGCACCAACAGCACAAGTTCCACATTTAGTTTCATGGTGGTTAAAAAGAAGCGTAGGGTAAGGCCTCTAGCAGTTAACTACGCTTCGTTTAATATATTGTGACAAAAAAATGGTTAATATATTGCAAAAAAAATGAATAAAAAAGAAGCGTACAGTAAGACCCTCTATCGGTTAGCTATGCTTGTTTAATATATTGCGAGAATTTCACTTTTTGTCCATAATTTCACCACAGGCTTTTGATGGGACAATTTATTTTATTATATACTAGCAAATGGGCACCATTTGAAAAGTGGTCAAAGATAAATATTTTAAATTCCAATTATGGTAAAAGATAAATGCTTAAGAGACTAGAATTTGTCTTTGAATGATGCATGTTTGCCACTTGTTTCATTCTTTCAGTCATATCATTCATAATAATTGCCAAAAGCCAACTTTAGACTTGACAACCCAAATATACATATAAACTGCAAAATGACAAATTTATTCATTAAAGAGAAAGGGGCTTCAGGTTTGACCGGAAATTAGAGCATCGAGATGCTAAAGCTTTTCCATAAAATAATGCTTGGTTGCCATTTTAAAAATTGTACAAGTCAGACAATTGTTTGCAGACTCCTTCCACATTCACCACATGCATAACTAGTTCCAAGGCCTGTCTATATTGTCCAAAACTAAAGTGTTATGAAATAAAGGTTACAAATTCAAAATGCAAGTGAAATTAAAAGAAAATAAAGAAGCTGAAATTGAAAGATGAAAGTAGAGAAAAGCTACATATGAAGCAAGGTGCTTCCAGGTACGGATGGATCCAAAAGAAATTTGTTGGGACGGCAAGGTTGGCCAACAATATATAATGAAAATCTTTCTTTAATTTCAATGAATATAAATTTCAACTATTTAGATAATTTTTTTTAAAGATTTCATCTATTTGAGAAACTGAACTCTAATTTTTGTGAAACAATAGATTATTTAATTTACAAGGAAATATAAAAATACTCAAGTAAGTATGGAAAGTGCTAGAAATTTAAGCAATCATGAATGTTAGATATTCAGTTTACGTTTGACTAACAATTTTGTCCCTCTATTAACATCATGCCATTATAATTTCACCACAGGCTTTTAATGGGACTTATTGGGGAAAGTTCTTCAAATTTATTTTATTATATACTAGAAAATGGGCACACACGTTACGTGTGTGCAAGAAACTAACACTTGAAAGATGGTCAAAGATAAATGTTTTTGATTCCAAACATGCAAAACATAAATGTTTAAGAGACTTCAAATTGTCTTTAAATAATGAATGCTTGCCACTATCCTAAAAAATGCATGTTTGCAACTTGTCTGATTCTTTCATGGTCATATCATGCTTCATTATTACCATAGCCGAGGTTACTCTCGACAATCGAATATACATATAAACTGCAAAACGACAATTTTTTTCATTAAAAAGAAAGGCAGTCGAGGTATCACTAGAAATTAAAGCATCAACATGCTAAAGCTTTTTTTATGAATAATGCATGGTTGCCATATTAGAAAGAGTAACTGTTAGACATTTGTTTGCAAACTCCATCCTCGTTCATCACATGCATAACTAGTTTTGACGCCTATCTATTGTCCAAGACTAAAGCGATATGTATTAAACATTACAAATTCAAAATCCAAATCAAATTAAGAGAAAATTAGACAAACTAAAATTGAAAGCAGAGAGTCATATAGACGCAAGGTACTTCCAGGTATGAATTGATAGTTTTGTGAAAATTGGCACCGCTACGAAAGAATCAGGTCAAGCAGATGTTTTAAGTAACATGAACAGATTGTGTGCTAAAACAAATATGAGTGAGAGACGGAGCACACAAATATATATATATAGTGGTTTGGCTCTATCACAAAGCCTACATCCACTGTCCACACTAATAGCCTTAAGTCGGGTTGGATTGCATGCACTCTCTACTAAACAAGTTACAAACAACAAGCACTGATCGTATCTGATGATAGATCAAACTATTAGGAATCAGATACTGTTATCACTCTTGCACACTTGATTTTCACACAATTACAATGCAGCAATAATATAACAATGAAGATCTCAAGAGAGTGGAGCAATATTAGCTAGGAATTCAACTTTTGAATAATTTTTGGTTTATATATATTGTGCGTTTAACACTCTAGCCTAAAAGATCTTCTCTTTTATAGACATCTCCATTCTTCCCGTTAAAGATGTTCCGGAGAAGCAAATAGCCGTTAGAAATTCATTGGTGCAGTTGTTTAGAGATGGGATTGCCCATACAATCTCTTTTCAGTGACCACTAGCTAACTATCCTAAAATAGGTTTTGCTGTTGTTGTTCTGTCACCGATGGCTTTGACAAGTCTGACAGAAAGCTTGTTCCAAGTTCTTTTACGACTTCTGGTTCTTTTGCTATGCATTTCTAGTCGACAGCGGCTATATTTTGATTTCTCCAATGAATATCTTTTAATGGTCACTATACCAACATCACCAATGACAAGATATCCACAGCATCGACACAAGCATCATCATTGACTGATATTTAACACTACAAAAAAACATGTTTTTTCCGACGAAATTTCCAACGAAAAATTTGGAAAAATTCATTGGAAAACGAATTTCCAACGAATTTTCCAATGAAAAAAAATTCGTTGGTAATTCGTCGTCGCAAATTTTTCCAACGAAAAATTTTAATTTTCGTTGGAAATTTGCGACAAATTTTTTTTCGTTAGAAAATTCATTGGAAAACTCGTAGCTAAATTCATTGGAAAAACTACAATTTTTTTTGATCAAAAAATTGTGGAAATTTTTTTTTCCAACGAAAAAAATATTTTTTTTTTGGTCGAAAAATCGCCCTCGCCGGCCTCGTCGCCGGTGAGGGCCAGCCTCGTCGCCGGCGAGGGCCGGGCTTGCCTGCCATGGCGAGCTTGGCCCTCGCCGGCGACGAGCTCGAGCTCGCCCAGATCTAGGCGAGCTCGAGCTCACCGGCGACGGCGATGAGGTGGTTGACGCAGCAGGCGAGGTGGTGGCCCATGGTGGCGTCGGGGGCGCCGACCGGCGCGGGGGCCTGGCCTGGATGGCCACAGCGGCGCCTTTGGGGAGGGAGTCGACGTCGCCTGAGGGGGGCTTGCAAGAGTTGAGGGCCCCGATCTTGGTGTCCATGGTGCCAGAGTCGGAGTCGGAGTCGGAGGAGGAGGGGGGGCGACGGGGGAGGAGGCGGAGGGAGAAGGTGAAGGCAAGGGATTGCAATGGAGGTTGTTCACGGAGAGAGAGAGAGAGAGAGAGAGAGAGAGAGAGAGAGAGAGAGAGAGAGAGAGAGAGAGAGAGAGAGAGAGAGATGTGGAAATTGTGAGTTGCCGGAATAATGAGCGCGAAAATGTTGAATAAGGAAGAAGTAGAATTTTCGTTGCAAAATTCGTGGGAAATTTTTCACGAATTTTGCAATGAAAATTGTACACACTAAAATAATTGTTCGGAAAATTGAAATTCGTTGGAAATTTCGTTGGAAATTTCCAACGAATTTTCCCACGAATATAAAAAATGCCAAACAATACCGGGTTTTTTTGAATTTGTCACAAAATTCGTTGGAAATTTCCAATGAAAAAAAATTCGTTGGAAATTTCCAACGAATTTTCCAACGAAAATTGTACACACTGAAATAATTGCCTGGAAAATTGAAATTCGTTGGAAATTTCTAACGAATTTTCCAACGAATATAAAAAATGCCGAACAATACCGGGTTTTTTTGAATTTGTTGGAAATTTCCAACGAAATTTCCAACGAAAATTATACACATTGAAATAATTGCCCGGAAAATTGAAATTTGTTGGAAATTTCCAACAAATTTTCCAACGAGTATAAAAAATGTTGAACAATACGGGGTTTTTTTTAATTCGTTGGAAAATTCGTTGGAAATTTCCAACAAATTTTCCAACGAAAAATGTACACACTAAAATAATTGCCCGGAAAATTGAAATTCGTGGGAAAATTCGTTGGAAATTTCCAACGAATTTTCCCACGATTATAAAAAATGCCGAACAATACCGGTTTTTTTTGAATTCGTCGCAAAATTCGTTGGAAAATTTGTCGCAAATTTGCAACGAAAATTTTTTCGTCGCAAATTTTCGTGGCAAAAATCCAGTTTTTTTGTAGTGTAAGTCTGTTGGTGCTATTTATGAGCAGATCAGATTTGTGATCTTTTTCCTTTGTGGGTATCACTTCTGTCTTTAATATATTATCATGAATATATGCAAATATCATAGTAAAAATTATACTAAGGATAATTTTGGGATCATCAAAATACTTTGAGATGGTTCTCCAACAGAGGAGTGACTCTGGTCGTAGCGAGATGCAGTGGAGAACGCGTAGCAATGGCAACAATAAGGAGGTCTCGTTCCTCTAGGAGTGTGTCTCTCTATGTAGAAAATGTGTATCTTTTTATTCTATTGTTCATCCTCAATTAAGAACCCCCTAATTTTGAAAGAACAATGTGTTTATATAAGCCAAGATTAGGGTTTTCTTTGATTTGAGATTTCCTAATTTGAATTAAAAGCAAATCTGATGTATATTCAAGATTAGGAATCCTCCATTTATTACCACCTTGTGATCCATATTAAATAATATTAAGCTTATTACTTCCAATTTCGATTAAATTTCCTATCTAGCACACGCCAGGCCAATATTTTGCCATAATGTAGATTTTGCGGGCTTAATTTGACCTTCCATTTTATGAGCATAGTCCAAAAAATTAATTAAGCTCGGAAATCCCTACTTAAGTCCATTAGCACCAGACCAAATCGTTCCTCTTTACTAGTTCATTTTAGCATCATGCTTAAGGTTTAGGTGGTTTGGTTTTTAGTTAATTTTAATATTTTTGGTGTGTGTGAGAATTAAGAATTTGAAGATGGACATTTTGGAAAGAAAATGACATTTTCGTAAATAAAGAGACAAAGTTAATTTATGTGAAGGTATAAAGTGGTTTTCAAGGTAAAACACAATTGTGCATTTGGTAAAGTAGAAGCATGTAAGTGCATCTTTGCTACTATGTCTAGAATTTCATCTGACTCTTATTCATGACTTCATTTCCTATATTCATAATACTCCCATCTATTCGATTGTTTGTCCAAAAAGAATTATGTCCTTTTAAAACCATCTTAAATTTTATATTAAGCACAACTATTTCTCATAATCTTACTAGAGCGTAAACCAGCTTTGCATGTGAGACTCATGATGTAGACGTAACCGCACACTAAGAACAATATCAATAGTGAAAGCAATGGAAAAAAAAAATTTCAATTGGAATGAAAGTGTCACAAGTGGTGACTTGCAACCTAACATTTATTTTTCCATGGAGCGCTTGACTCACTCAACCCAAAACTATATTCCCAATGCACAAATCAAGTGTAAGATTCATTCTGGCTGCTTCCCTAGCGCGTCTATAATTCAAGCCACGTGTTGGAATGTTACAAAAGCAACCATTGATGTGTTGTTTTATTAATTATGGGTCAATTTCCTATTATTCCTCTCTTCTTCGTGACCTTGAATACATATCCAACGGAGGTCCTATCTGGTGCAATATGGTAGAGGACCAGTAAAATAATGTTTCTCCAGACCTTACTCCATTGGCCACGAAAATCTGGCAGGACCCAACTCGATTTCTTTTCTGTTCTTTTTATTCTTTTTTGGGGTTCTTTTTTTATCCTCCCATACGAAACACCGATGAATTTTATCATAACTGGGGAAGGTTTGGAGCGAATTCTGCTCGTGGAGAACCGGATTCCTAGCACTATGTTTTTGCTATGTCGAGTTGAAAGATCACTGGTTGAGGACTAAAGGCTGATTAATTATGGACATAATTGAGATCGAACATTCTAATCTTAGCCGAAATCTAAGACTCCGTGACTGGACAAGATCATTTTCCATGCAGAGCGAAAACTGTATAGCGATAGATGGTCGAGATAGGTTTGGAAAATAGGATAGCAAGAAGGAGCAAACTGATGCAGGACAGAAGCGGGCGGCAAAACATGATTGAGAATCACGGAAAGGGGAGAAAAATGGGCTAACGAAAAAGGTAAGGAAATCAGATAAAAGGCCGAGGAAAGGGTAAGAAATGCCAAGATTCGGCAACAATGATCGCACATATACCATCCTCTCACATAATTATGGGTCCAGCACGAGTGTGGTCGACGTCACGTTTGAAAGTAGTGAGAAAGTTTTTAGAATCTCCCGAAAATGTTATAATAACATCGATGTAGACATAATATCGATCTTCACTTATCTAACTTATTCTATCTTTACGGTGGATCTTGGTAATCTTAGGACACAACACCCGTTGGGTTGTCAGCTGCCACTTGCCTAAACCTTTCATGTTTGGACGCACAGTGGATAATTTGCCATGCACCATTCCAAGCCCATAATTACCAACTCGCCAGGTCAAGTTGATGTGAGGATCGTCACTCTTACCAAATAAAAAATTATAATCACTTGCG